>JAUJEM010000183.1:0-596560 GCA_030448935.1 Citrus cavaleriei
AGGCCCCGGCCTTCGGGCAGGTAGTTTTGGGCGCGGCTGTGCCCACGGCCTATTTTTGGCACACGAAGGTGCCTCGCAAAGTCTCGCACCATTCCGAGTCCGGCGGACGAAGTTGGCCAGCCCCACCCCCCAAGGCTATAGCCCACCCGTTTTTGTGGCCTTTTTCCGCTGGATGACCTTGGCGCCCCGGCCTTCGGGCGGTTATTTTTGGCGCTGCTGTGTCCATGGCCTATTTTGGCACACGGATGGTCCTCGCAAAGTCTAGCTCCATTCCGAGTCCGGCGGACGAAGTTGGCCAGCCCCACCCCCCAAGGCTTTAGCCCACCTGTTTTTGTGGCCTTTTTCCGCTGGACGAACTTGGCGCCGCGGCCTTCGGGCGGGTATTTTTGGGCGCGGCTGTGCCCGCGGCCTATTTTTGGCACACGGAGGCGCCTCGTAAAGTCTGGCACCATTCCGAGTCCGGCGGACGAAGTTGGCCAGCCCCACCCCCCAAGGCTATAGCCCACCCGTTTTTGTGGCCTTTTTCCGCTGGACGAAGTTGGCGCCCCGGCCTTCGGGCGGGTATTTTTTGGGCGCGGCTGTGTCCGGGTCCTATTTTTGGCACACGGAGGCGCCTCGCAAAGTCTCGCGCCATTCCGAGTCCGGCGGACGAAGTGGGCCAGCCCCACCCCCCAAGGCTATAGCCCACCCGTTTTTGTGGCCTTTTTCCGCTGGACGAACTTGGCACCCTGGCCTTCGGGGGGGTATTTTTGGGCGCGGCTGTGTCCACGGCCTATTTTTGGCACACGGAGGCACCTCGCAAAGTCTTGCGCCATTCCGAGTCCGGCGGACGAAGTTTGCCAGTCCCACCCCCCAAGGCTATAGCCCACCTGTTTTTGTGGCCTTTTTCCGCTGGACGAACTTGGCGCCCCGGCCTTCGGGCGGGTATTTTCTGTGCGGCTGTGTCCCATGGCCTATTTTTGGCACACGGAGGCGCCTCGCAAAGTCTCACGCCATTCCGAGTCCGGCGGACGAGTTGGCCAGCCCCACCCCACAAGGCTATAGCCCACCCGTTTTTGTGGCCTTTTCCGCTGGACAGACTTGGCGCCCGGCCTTCGGGCGGGTATTTTAGGCGCGGCAGTGCCCGTAGCCTATTTTTGGCTCACGGGCGCCTCGCAAAGTCTCGCGCCATTCCGAGTCTGGCAGACGAAGTGGGCCAGCCCCACCCCCAAGGCTATAGCCCACCCGTTTTTGTGGCCTTTTCCGCTGGACGAACTTGGCGCCCGGCCTTCGGGCGGGTATTTTTAGGCGCGGCTGTGCCCGTAGTAGCCTATTTTGGCTCACGGAGGCGCCTCGCAAAGCCTCGCGCCATTCCGAGTCCGGCAGACGAAGTGGGCCAGCCCCACCCCCAAGGCTATAGCCCACCCGTTTTGTGGCCTTTTTCCGCTGGGCCGAACTTGGCGCCCCGGCCTTCGGGCGGGTATTTTTGGGCGCGGCTGTGTCCGGGTCCTATTTTTGGCACACGGAGGCGCCTCGCAAAGTCTCGCGCCATTCCGAGTCCGGCGGACGAAGTGGGCCAGCCCCACCCCCCAAGGCTATAGCCCACCCGTTTTTGTGGCCTTTTTCCGCTGGACGAACTTGGCACCCTGGCCTTCGGGCGGGTATTTCTGGGCGCGGCTGTGCCCGCGGCCTATTTTTGGCACACGGAGGCACCTCGCAAAGTCTCGCGCCATTCCGAGTCCGGCGGACGAAGTTGGCCAGCCCCACCCCCCAAGGCTATAGCCCACCCGGTTTTGTGGCCTTTTTCCGCTGGACGAACTTGAGGCCCCGGCCTTCGGGCTGGTATTTTTGGGCGCGGCTGTGACCGCGGCCTATTTTTGGCACACGGAGGTGCCTCGCAAAGTCTCGGGCCATTCCGAGTCCGGCGGACGAAGTTGGCCAGCCCCACCCCCCAAGGCTATAGCCCACCCGTTTTTGTGGCCTTTTTCCGCTGGACGAACTTGGCGCCCCGGCCTTCGGGCTGGTATTTTTGGGCGCGGCTGTGCCCGTAGCCTATTTTTTGCTCACGGAGGCGCCTCGCAAAGTCTCGCGCCATTCCGAGTCCGGCAGACAAAGTGGGCCAGCCCCACCCCCCAAGGCTATAGCCCACCCGTTTTTGTGGCCTTTTTCCGCTGGACGAACTTGGCGCCCCGGCCTTCGGGCGGGTATTTTTGGGCGCGGCTGTGTCCGGGGCCTATTTTTGGCACACGGAGGCGCCTCACAAAGTCTCGCGCCATTCCGATTCAGGCGGACGAAGTTGGCCAGCCCCACCACCCAAGGCTATAGCCCACCCGTTTTTGTGGCCTTTTTCCGCTGGACGAACTTGGCGCCCCGGCCTTCGGGCGGGTATTTTTGGGCGCGGCTGCGTCCGCGGCCTATTTTTGGCACACGGAGGCACCTCACAAAGTCTCGCGCCATTCCTAGTCCGGCGGACGAAGTTGGCCAGCCCCACCCCCCAAGGCTATAGCCCACCCGTTTTTGTGGCCTTTTTCCGCTGGACGAACTTGAGGCCCCGGCCTTCGGGCTGGTATTTTTGGGCGCGGCTGTGACCGCGGCCTATTTTTGGCACACGGAGGTGCCTCGCAAAGTCTCGGGCCATTCCGAGTCCGGCGGACGAAGTTGGCCAGCCCCACCCCCCAAGGCTATAGCCCACCCGTTTTTGTGGCCTTTTTCCGCTGGACGAACTTGGCGCCCCGGCCTTCGGGCTGGTATTTTTGGGCGCGGCTGTGCCCGTAGCCTATTTTTTGCTCACGGAGGCGCCTCGCAAAGTCTCGCGCCATTCCGAGTCCGGCAGACAAAGTGGGGCAGCCCCACCCCCCAAGGCTATAGCCCACCCGTTTTTGTGGCCTTTTTCCGCTGGACGAACTTGGCGCCCCGGCCTTCGGGCGGGTATTTTTGGGCGCGGCTGTGTCCGGGGCCTATTTTTGGCACACGGAGGCGCCTCACAAAGTCTCGCGCCATTCCGATTCCGGCGGACGAAGTTGGCCAGCCCCACCACCCAAGGCTATAGCCCACCCGTTTTTGTGGCCTTTTTCCGCTGGACAGACTTGGCGCCCGGCCTTCGGGTGGGTATTTTTGGGCGCGGCTGCGTCCGCGGCCTATTTTTGGCACACGGAGGCACCTCACAAAGTCTCGCGCCATTCCTAGTCCGGCGGACGAAGTTGGCCAGCCCCACCCCCCAAGGCTATAGCCCACCCGTTTTTGTGGCCTTTTTCCGCTGGACGAACTTGAGGCCCGGCCTTGGGCTGGTATTTTTGGGCGCGGCTGTGACCGCGGCCTATTTTTGGCACACGGAGGTGCCTCGCAAAGTCTCGGGCCATTCCGAGTCCGGCGGACAGTTGGCCAGCCCCACCCCCGAGGTTATAGCCCACCCGTTTTTGTGGCCTTTTTCCGCTGGACGAACTTGGCGCCCCGGCCTTCGGGCTGGTATTTTTGGGCGCGGCTGTGCCCGTAGCCTATTTTTTGCTCACGGAGGCGCCTCGCAAAGTCTCGCGCCATTCCGAGTCCGGCAGACAAAGTGGGCCAGCCCCACCCCCCAAGGCTATAGCCCACCCGTTTTTGTGGCCTTTTTCCGCTGGACGAACTTGGCGCCCCGGCCTTCGGGCGGGTATTTTTGGGCGCGGCTGTGTCCGGGGCCTATTTTTGGCACACGGAGGCGCCTCACAAAGTCTCGCGCCATTCCGATTCCGGCGGACGAAGTTGGCCAGCCCCACCACCCAAGGCTATAGCCCACCCGTTTTTGTGGCCTTTTTCCGCTGGACGAACTTGGCGCCCCGGCCTTCGGGCGGGTATTTTTGGGCGCGGCTGCGTCCGCGGCCTATTTTTGGCACACGGAGGCACCTCACAAAGTCTCGCGCCATTTCTAGTCCGGCGGACGAAGTTGGCCAGCCCCACCCCCCAAGGCTATAGCCCACCCGTTTTTGTGGCCTTTTTCCGCTGGACGAACTTGAGGCCCCGGCCTTCGGGCTGGTATTTTTGGGCGCGGCTGTGACCGCGGCCTATTTTTGGCACACGGAGGTGCCTCGCAAAGTCTCGGGCCATTCCGAGTCCGGCGGACGAAGTTGGCCAGCCCCACCCCCCAAGGCTATAGCCCACCCGTTTTTGTGGCCTTTTTCCGCTGGACGAACTTGGCGCCCCGGCCTTCGGGCTGGTATTTTTGGTCGCGGCTGTGCCCGTAGCCTATTTTTTGCTCACGGAGGCGCCTCGCAAAGTCTCGCGCCATTCCGAGTCCGGCAGACAAAGTGGGCCAGCCCCACCCCCCAAGGCTATAGCTCACCCGTTTTTGTGGCCTTTTTCCGCTGGATGAACTTGGCGCCCCTGCCTTCGGGCGGGTATTTTTGGGCGCGGCTGTGGCCGAGGCCAATTTTTGGCACACGGAGGCGCCTCACAAAGTCTTGCGCCATTCCGATTCCGGCGGACGAAGTTGGCCAGCCCCATCCCCCAAGGCTATAGCCCACCCGTTTTTGTGGCCTTTTTCCGCTGGACGAACTTGGCGCCCCGGCCTTCGGGTGGGTATTTTTGGGCGCGGCTGCGTCCGCGGCCTATTTTTGGCACACGGAGGCACCTCACAAAGTCTCGCGCCATTCCTAGTCCGGCGGACGAAGTTGGCCAGCCCCACCCCCCAAGGCTATAGCCCACCCGTTTTTGTGGCCTTTTTCCGCTGGACGAACTTGGCGCCCCGGCCTTCGGGCGGGTATTTTTGGGCGCGGCTGTGCCCGTAGCCTATTTTTGGCTCACGGAGGCGCCTCGTAAAGTCTCACGCCATTCCGAGTCCGGCGGACGAAGTTGGCCAGCCCCACCCCCCAAGGCTATAGCCCACCCGTTTTTGTGGCCTTTTTCCGCTGGACGAACTTGGCGCCCCGGCCATCGGGCGGGTATTTTTGGGCACGGTTGTGCCCGTAGCTTATTTTTGGCTCACGGAGGCGCCTCGCAAAGTCTCGCGCCATTCCGAGTCCGGCAGACGAAGTGGGCCAGCCCCACCCCCAAAGGCTATAGCCCACCCGTTTTTGTGGCCTTTTTCCGCTGGACGAACTTGGCGCCCCGGCCTTCGGGCGGGTATTTTTGGGCGCGGCTGTGCCCGTAGCCTATTTTTGGCTCACGGAGGCGCCTCGTAAAGTCTGGCACCATTCCGAGTCCGGCGGACGAAGTTGGCCAGCCCCACCCCCCAAGGCTATAGCCCACCCGTTTTTGTGGCCTTTTTCCGCTGGACGAACTTTGCGCCCCGGCCTTTGGGCGGGTATTTTTGGGCGCGGCTGCGTCCGCGGACTATTTTTGGCACACGGAGGCACCTCACAAAGTCTCGCGCCATTCCGAGTCCGGCGGACGAAGTTGGCCAACCCCACCCCCCAAGGCTATAGCCCACCCGTTTTTGTGGCCTTTTTCCGCTGGACGAACTTGGCGCCCCGGCCTTCGGGGGGGTATTTTTGGGCGCGGCTGTGCCCGTAGCCTATTTTTGGCTCACGGAGGCCCCTCGCAAAGTCTCGCGCCATTCCGAGTCCGGCAGACGAAGTGGGCCAGCCCCACCCCCCAAGGCTATAGCCCACCCGTTTTTGTGGCCTTTTTCCGTTGGACGAACTTGGCACCCTGGCCTTCGGGCGGGTATTTCTGGGCGCGGCTGTGCCCGCGGCCTATTTTTGGCACACGGAGGCCCCTCGCAAAGTCTCGCGCCATTCCGAGTCCGGCGGACGAAGTTGGCCAGCCCCACCCCCCAAGGCTATAGCCCAACCGTTTTTGTGGCCTTTTTCCGCTGGACGAACTTTAGGCCCCGGCCTTCGGGCGGGTATTTTTGGGCACGGCTGTGCCCGCGGCCTATTTTTGGCACACGGAGGTGCCTCGCAAAGTCTCGGGCCATTCCGAGTCTGGCAGACGAAGTTGGCCAGCCCCACCCCCCAAGGCTATAGCCCACCCGTTTTTGTGGCCTTTTTCCGCTGGACGAACTTGGCGCCCCGGCCTTCGGGCTGGTATTTTTGGGCGCGGCTGTGCCCGCAGCCTATTTTTTGCTCACGGAGGCGCCTCGCAATGTCTCGCGCCATTCCGAGTCCGGCAGACAAAGTGGGCCAGCCCCACCCCCCAAGGCTATAGCCCACCCGTTTTTGTGGCCTTTTTCCGCTGGACGAACTTGGCGCCCCGGCCTTCGGGCGGGTATTTTTGGGCGCGGCTGTGTCCGGGGCCTATTTTTGGCACACGGAGGCGCCTCGCAAAGTCTCGCGCCATTCCGATTCCGGCGGACGAAGTTGGCCAGCCCCACCCCCCAAGGCTATAGCCCACCCGTTTTTGTGGCCTTTTTCCGCTGGACGAACTTTGCGCCCCGGCCTTTGGGCGGGTATTTTTGGGCGCGGCTGCGTCCGCGGACTATTTTTGGCACACGGAGGCACCTCACAAAGTCTCGCGCCATTCCGAGTCCGGCGGACGAAGTTGGCCAACCCCACCCCCCAAGGCTATAGCCCACCCGTTTTTGTGGCCTTTTTCCGCTGGACGAACTTGGCGCCCCGGCCTTCGGGCGGGTATTTTTGGGCGCGGCTGTGCCCGTAGCCTATTTTTGGCTCACGGAGGCGCCTCGTAAAGTCTGGCACCATTCCGAGTCCGGCGGACGAAGTTGGCCAGCCCCACCCCCCAAGGCTATAGCCCACCCGTTTTTGTGGCCTTTTTCCGCTGGACGAACTTGGCGCCCCGGCCTTCAGGCGGGTATTTTTAGGCGCGGCTGTGGCCGCAGCCTATTTTTAGCACACGAAGGCGCCTCGCAAAGCCTTGCACCATTCCAAGTCCGGCGGACGAAGTTGGCCAGCCCCACCCCCCAAGGCTATAGCCCACCCATTTTTGTGGCCTTTTTCCGCTGGACGAACTTGGCGCCCCGGCGTTCGGGCGGGTATTTTTGGGCGCGGCTGTGCCCGTAGCCTATTTTTGGCTCACGGAGGCGCCTCGCAAAGTCTCGCGCCATTCCAAGTCCGGCAGACGAAGTTGGCCAGCCCCACCCCCCAAGGTTATAGCCCACCCGTTTTTGTGGCCTTTTTCCGCTGGACGAACTTGGCGCCCCGGTCTTCGGGCGGGTATTTTTGGGCGCGGCTGTGTCCGCGGCCTATTTTTGGCACACGGAGGCGCCTCGCAAAGTCTCGCGCCATTCCGAGTCCGGCGGACGAAGTTGGCCAGCCCTACCCCCCAAGGCTATAGCCCACCCGTTTTTGTGGCCTTTTTCCGCTGGACGAACTTGGCGCCCCGGCCTTCGGGCGGGTATTTTTGGGCGCGGCTGGGCCCGCGGCCTATTTTTGGTACACGGAGGCACCTCACAAAGTCTCGCGCCATTCCGAGTCCGGCGGACGAAGTTGGCCAGCCCCACCCCCCAAGGCTATAGCCCACCCGTTTTTGTGGCCTTTTTCCGCTGGACGAACTTGGCGCCCCGGCCTTCGGGCGGGTATTTTTGGGCGCGGCTGTGTCCGTAGCCTATTTTTGGCTCACGGAGGCGCCTCGCAAAGTCTCGCGCCATTCCGAGTCCGGCAGACGAAGGTGGCCAGCCCCACCCCCCAAGGCTATAGCCCACCCGTTTTTGTGGCCTTTTTGCGCTGGACGAACTTGGCGCCCCGGCCTTCGGGCGGGTATTTTTGGGCGCGGCTGTGTCCGCGGCCTATTTTTGGCACACGGAGGCGCCTCGCAAAGTCTCGCGCCATTCCGAGTCCGGCGGACGAAGTTGGCCAGCCCCACCCCCCAAGGCTATAGCCCACCCGTTTTTGTGGCCTTTTTCCGCTGGACGAACTTGGCGCCCCGGCCTTCGGGCTGGTATTTTTGGGCGCGGCTGTGCCCGCGGCCTATTTCTGGCACACGGAGGCCCCTCGCAAAGTCTCGCGCCATTCCGAGTCCGGCGGACGAAGTTGGCCAGCCCCACCCCCCAAGGCTATAGCCCACCCGTTTTTGTGGCCTTTTTCCGCTGGACGAACTTGGCGCCCCGGCCTTCGGGCGGGTATTTTTAGGCGCGGCTGTGCCCGCGGCCTATTTTTAGCACACGAAGGCGCCTCGCAAAGCCTCGCGCCATTCCGAGTCCGGCGGACGAAGTTGGCCAGCCCCACCCCCCAAGGCTATAGCCCACCCGTTTTTGTGGCCTTTTTCCGCTGGACGAACTTGGCGCCCCGGCCTTCGGGCGGGTATTTTTGGGCGCGGCTGAGCCCGTAGCCTATTTTTGGCTCACGGAGGCGCCTCGCAAAGTCTCGCGCCATTCCGAGTCCGGCAGACGAAGTTGGCCAGCCCCACCCCCCAAGGTTATAGCCCACCCGTTTTTGTGGCCTTTTTCCGCTGGACGAACTTGGCGCCCCGGCCTTCGTGCGGGTATTTTTGGGCGCGGCTGTGTCCGCGGCCTATTTTTGGCACACGGAGGCTCCTCGCAAAGTCTCGCGCAATTCCGAGTCCGGCGGACGAAGTTGGCTAGCCCCACCCCCCAAGGCTATAGCCCACCCGTTTTTGTGGCCTTTCTCCGCTGGACGAACTTGGCGCCCCGCCCTTCGGGCGGGTATTTTTGGGCGCGCCTGGGCCCGCGGCCTATTTTTGGCACACGGTGGCACCTCACAAAGTCTCACGCCATTCCGAGTCCGGCGGACGAAGTTGGCCAGCCCCACCCCCCAAGGCTATAGCCAACCCGTTTTTGTGGCCTTTTTCCGCTGGACGAACTTGGCGCCCCGGCCTTCGGGCGGGTATTTTTGGGCGCGGCTGTGTCCGCGGCCTATTTTTGGCACACGGAGGCGCCTCGCAAAGTCTCGCGCCATTCCGAGTCCGGCGGACGAAGTTGGCCAGCCCCACCCCCCAAGGCTATAGCCCACCCGTTTTTGTGGCCTTTTTCCGCTGGACGAACTTGGCGCCACGGCCTTCGGGCGGGTATTTTTGGGCGCGGGTGGGCCCGCAGCCTATTTTTGGCACACGGAGGCACCTCACAAAGTCTCGCGCCATTCCGAGTCCGGCGGACGAAGTTGGCCAGCCCCACCCCCCAAGGCTATAGCCCACCCGTTTTTGTGGTCTTTTTCCGCTGGACGAACTTGGCGCCCCGGCCTTCGGGCGGGTATTTTTGGGCGCGGCTGTGTCCGTAGCCTATTTTTGGCCCACGGAGGCGCCTCGCAAAGTCTCGCGCCATTCCGAGTCCGGCAGACGAAGGTGGCCAGCCCCACCCCCCAAGGCTATAGCCCACCCGTTTTTGTGGCCTTTTTCCGCTGGACGAACTTGGCGCCCCGGCCTTCGGGCGGGTATTTTTGGGCGCGGCTGTGTCCGCGGCCTATTTTTGGCACACGGAGGCGCCTCGCAAAGTCTAGCGCCATTCCGAGTCCGGCGGACGAAGTTGGCCAGCCCCACCCCCCAAGGCTATAGCCCACCCGTTTTTGTGGCCTTTTTCCGCTGGACGAACTTGGCGCCCCGGCCTTCGGGCGGGTATTTTTGGGCGCGGCTGCGCCCGCGGCCTATTTTTGGCACACGGAGGCACCTCACAAAGTCTCGCGGCATTCCGAGTCCGGCGGACGAAGTTGGCCAGCCCCACCCCCCAAGGCTATAGCCCACCCGTTTTTGTGGCCTTTTTCCGCTGGACGAACTTGGCTCCCCGGCCTTCTGGCGGGTATTTTTGGGCGCGGCTGTGCCCGCGGCCTATTTTTGGCACACGGAGGCACCTCGCAAAGTCTCGCGCCATTCCGAGTCCGGCGGACGAAGTTGGCCTGCTCCACCCCCCAAGGCTATAGCCCACCCGTTTTTGTGGTCTTTTTCCGCTGGACGAACTTGGCGCCCCAGCCTTCGGGCTGGTATTTTTGGGCGCGCCTGTGTCCGCGGCCTATTTTTGGCACACGGAGGCGCCTCGCAAAGTCTCGCGCCATTCCGAGTCCGGCGGACGAAGTTGGGTAGCCCCACCCCCCAAGGATATAGCCCACCCGTTTTTGTGGCCTTTTTCCGCTGGACGAACTTGGCGCCCCGCCCTTCAGGCGGGTATTTTTGGGCGCGGCTGTGTCCGCGGCCTATTTTTGGCACACGGAGGCGCCTCGCAAAGTCTCGCGCCATTCCGAGTCCGGCGGACGAAGTTGGCCAGCCCCACCCCCCAAGGCTATAGCCCACCCGTTTTTGTGGCCTTTTTCCGCTGGACGAACTTCGCGCCCCGGCCTTCGGGCGGGTATTTTTGGGCGCGGCTGTGCCCGTAGCCTATTTTTGGCTCACGGAGGCGCCTCGCAAAGTCTCGCGCCATTCCGAGTCCGGCAGACGAAGTTGGCCAGCCCCACCCCCCAAGGTTATAGCCCACCCGTTTTTGTGGCCTTTTTCCGCTGGACGAACTTGGCGCCCCGGCCTTCGGGCGGGTATTTTTGGGCGTGGCTGTGTCCGCGGCCTATTTTTGGCACACGGAGGTGCCTCGCAAAGTCTCGCGCCATTCCGAGTCCGGCGGACGAAGTTGGCCAGCCCCACCCCCCAAGGCTATAGCCCACCCGTTTTTGTGGCCTTTTTCCGCTGGACGAACTTGGCGCCCCGGCCTTCGGGCGGGTATTTTTGGGCGCGGCTGGGACCGCGGCCTATTTTTGGCACACGGAGGCACCTCACAAAGTCTCGCGCCATTCCGAGTCCGGCGGACGAAGTTGGCCAGCCCCACCCCCCAAGGCTATAGCCCACCCGTTTTTGTGGTCTTTTTCCGCTGGACGAACTTGGCGCCCCGGCCTTCGGGCGGGTATTTTTGGGCGCGGCTGTGTCCGTAGCCTATTTTTGGCTCACGGAGGTGCCTCGCAAAGTCTCGCGCCATTCCGAGTCCGGCAGACGAAAGTGGCCAGCCCCACCCCCCAAGGCTATAGCCCACCCGTTTTTGTGGCCTTTTTCCGCTGGACGAACTTGGCGCCCCGGCCTTCGGGCGGGTATTTTTGGGCGCGGCTGTGTCCGCGGCCTATTTTTGGCACACGGAGGCGCCTCGCAAAGTCTAGCGCCATTCCGAGTCCGGCGGACGAAGTTGGCCAGCCCCACCCCCCCAGGCTATAGCCCACCCGTTTTTGTGGCCTTTTTCCGCTGGACGAACTTGGCGCCCCGGCCTTCGGGCGGGTATTTTTGGGCGCGGCTGCGCCCGCGGCCTATTTTTGGCACACGGAGGCACCTCACAAAGTCTCGCGCCATTCCGAGTCCGGCGGACGAAGTTGGCCAGCCCCACCCCCCAAGGCTATAGCCCACCCGTTTTTGTGGCCTTTTTCCGCTGGACGAACTTGGCGCCCCGGCCTTCGGGCGGGTATTTTTAGGCGCGGCTGTGCCCGCGGCCTATTTTTAGTACACGAAGGCGCCTCGCAAAGCCTCGCGCCATTCCGAGTCCGGCGGACGAAGTTGGCCAGCCCCACCCCCCAAGGCTATAGCCCACCCGTTTTTGTGGCCTTTTTCCGCTGGACGAACTTGGCGCCCCGGCCTTCGGGCGGGTATTTTTGGGCGCGGCTGTGCCCGTAGCCTATTTTTGGCTCACGGAGGCGCCTCGCAAAGTCTCGCGCCATTCCGAGTCCGGCAGACGAAGTTGGCCAGCCCCACCCCCCAAGGTTATAGCCCACCCGTTTTTGTGGCCTTTTTCCGCTGGACGAACTTGGCGCCCCGGCCTTCGGGCGGGTATTTTTGGGCGAGGCTGTGTCCGCGGCCTATTTTTGGCACACGAGGCGCCTCGCAAAGTCTCGCGCCATTCCGAGTCCGGCGGACGAAGTTGGCTAGCCCCACCCCCCAAGGCTATAGCCCACCCGTTTTTGTGGCCTTTTTCCGCTGGACGAACTTGGCGCCCCGGCCTTCGGGCGGGTATTTTTGGGCGCGGCTGTGTCCATGGCCTGGCCCCCAGCACACGGAGGCGCCTCGCAAAGTCTCGGGCCATTCCGAGTCCGGCGGACGAAGTTGGCCAGCCCCACCCCCCAAGGCTATAGCCCACCCGTTTTTGTGGCCTTTTTCCGCTGGACGAACTTGGCGCCCCGGCCTTCGGGCGGGTATTTTTGGGCGCGGCTGGGCCCGCGTCCTATTTTTGGCACACGGAGGCACCTCACAAAGTCTCGCGCCATTCCGAGTCCGGCGGACGAAGTTGGCCAGCCCCACCCCCCAAGGCTATAGCCCACCCGTTTTTGTGGCCTTTTTCCGCTGGACGAACTTGGCGCCCCGGCCTTCGGGGGGGTATTTTTGGGCGCGGCTGTGTCCATAGCCTATTTTTGGCTCACGGAGGCGCCTCGCAAAGTCTCGCGCCATTCCGAGTCCGGCAGACGAAGGTGGCCAGCCCCACCCCCCAAGGCTATAGCCCACCCGTTTTTGTGGCCTTTTTCCGCTGGACGAACTTGGCGCCCCGGCCTTCGGGCGGGTATTTTTGGGCGCGGCTGTGTCCGCGGCCTATTTTTGGCACACGGAGGCGCCTCGCAAAGTCTCGCGCCATTCCAAGTCCGGTGGACGAAGTTGGCCAGCCCCACCCCCCAGGGCTATAGCCCACCCGTTTTTGTGGCCTTTTTCCGCTGGACGAACTTGGCGCCCCGGCCTTCGGGCGGGTATTTTTGGGCGCGGCTGTGTCCGCGGCCTATTTTTGGCACACGGAGGCGCCTCGCAAAGTCTCGCGCCATTCCGAGTCCGGTGGACGAAGTTGGCCAGCCCCACCCCCCAAGGCTATAGCCCACCCGTTTTTGTAGCCTTTTTCCACTGGACGAACTTGGCTCCCCGGCCTTCTGGCGGGTATTTTTGGGCGCGGCTGTGCCCGCGGCCTATTTTTGGCACACGGAGGCGCCTCGCAAAGTCTCGCGCCATTCCGAGTCCGGCGGACGAAGTTGGCCTGCTCCACCCCCCAAGGCTATAGCCCACCCGTTTTTGTGGCCTTTTTCCGCTGGACGAACTTGGCGCCCCGGCCTTCGGGCGGGTATTTTTGGGCGCGGCTGTGCCCGCGTCCTATTTTTGGCACACGGAGGCGCCTCACAAAGTCTCGCGCCATTCCGAGTCCGGCGGACGAAGTTGGCCAGCCCCACCCCCCAAGGCTATAGCCCACCCGTTTTTGTGGCCTTTTTCCGCTGGACGAACTTGGCGCCCCGGCCTTCGGGCGGGTATTTTTTTGCGCGGCTGTGCCCGCGGCCTATTTTTGGCACACGGAGGTGCCTCGCAAAGTCTGGCACCATTCCGAGCCCGGCGGACGAAGTTGGCCAGCCCCACCCCCCAAGGCTATAGCCCACCCGTTTTTGTGGCCTTTTTCCGCTGGACGAACTTGGCGCCCCGGCATTCGGGCTGGTATTTTTGGACGCGGCTGTGCCCGCGGCCTATTTTTGGCACACGAAGGCGCCTCGCAAAGTCTCGCACCATTCCGAGTCCGGCGGACGAAGTTGGCCAGCCCCACCCCCCAAGGCTATAGCCCACCCGTTTTTCTGGCCTTTTTCCGCTGGACGAACTTGGCGCCCCGGCCTTCGGGCGGGTATTTTTGGGCGCGGCTGTGTCCGCGGCCTATTTTTGGCACACGGAGGCACCTCACAAAGTCTCGCGCCATTCCGAGTCCGGCGGACGAAGTTGGCCAGCCCCACCCCCCAAGGCTATAGCCCACCCGTTTTTGTGGCCTTTTTCCACTGGACGAACTTGGCTCCCCGGCCTTCTGGCGGGTATTTTTGGGCGCGGCTGTGCCCGCGGCCTATTTTTGGCACACGGAGGCGCCTCGCAAAGTCTCGCGCCATTCCGAGTCCGGCGGACGAAGTTGGCCTGCTCCACCCCCCAAGGCTATAGCCCACCCGTTTTTGTGGCCTTTTTCCGCTGGACGAACTTGGCGCCCCGGCCTTCGGGCTGGTATTTTTGGGCGCGCCTGTGTCCGCGGCCTATTTTTGGCACACGGAGGCGCCTCGCAAAGTCTCGCGCCATTCCGAGTCCGGCGGACGAAGTTGGCCAGCCCCACCTCCCAAAGGCTATAGCCCACCCGTTTTTGTGGCCTTTTTCCGCTGGACGAACTTGGCGCCCCGGCCTTCGGGCGGGTATTTTTTCGCGCGGCTGTGTCCGCGGCCTATTTTTGGCACACGGAGGTGCCTCGCAAAGTCTGGCACCATTCCGAGCCCGGCGGACGAAGTTGGCCAGCCCCACCCCCCAAGGCTATAGCCCACCCGTTTTTGTGGCCTTTTTCCGCTGGACGAACTTGGCGTCCCGGCATTCGGGCTGGTATTTTTGGACGCGGCTGTGCCCGCGGCCTATTTTTGGCACACGAAGGCGCCTCGCAAAGTCTCGCACCATTCCGAGTCCGGCGGACGAAGTTGGCCAGCCCCACCCCCCAAGGCTATAGCCCACCCGTTTTTGTGGCCTTTTTCCGCTGGACGAACTCTGCGCCCCGGCATTCGGGCTGGTATTTTTGGGCGCGGCTGGGCCCGCGTCCTATTTTTGGCACACGGAGGCACCTCACAAAGTCTCGCGCCATTCCGAGTCCGGCGGACGAAGTTGGCCAGCCCCACCCCCCAAGGCTATAGCCCACCCGTTTTTGTTGCCTTTTTCCGCTGGACGAACTTGGCGCCCCGGCCTTCGGGGGGGTATTTTTGGGCGCGGCTGTGTCCGTAGCCTATTTTTGGCTCACGGAGGCGCCTCGCAAAGTCTCGCGCCATTCCGAGTCCGGCAGACGAAGTTGGCCAGCCCCACCCCCCAGGGCTATAGCCCACCCGTTTTTGTGGCCTTTTTCCGCTGGACGAACTTGGCGCCCCGGCCTTCGGGGGGGTATTTTTGGGCGCGGCTGTGTCCGTAGCCTATTTTTGGCTCACGGAGGCGCCTCGCAAAGTCTCGCGCCATTCCGAGTCCGGCAGACGAAGGTGGCCAGCCCCACCCCCCAGGGCTATAGCCCACCCGTTTTTGTGGCCTTTTTCCGCTGGACGAACTTGGCGCCCCGGCCTTCGGGCGGGTATTTTTGGGCGCGGCTGTGCCCGCGGCCTATTTTTGGCACACGGAGGCGCCTCGCAAAGTCTCGCGCCATTCCGAGTCTGGCGGACGAAGTTGGCCTGCTCCACCCCCCAAGGCTATAGCCCACCCGTTTTTGTGGCCTTTTTCCGCTGGACGAACTTGGCGCCCCGGCCTTCGGGCTGGTATTTTTGGGTGCGCCTGTGTCCGCGGCCTATTTTTGGCACACGGAGGCGCCTCGCAAAGTCTCGCGCCATTCCGAGTCCGGCGGACGAAGTTGGCCAGCCCCACCTCCCAAAGGCTATAGCCCACCCGTTTTTGTGGCCTTTTTCCGCTGGACGAACTTGGCGCCACGGCCTTCGGGCGGGTATTTTTTCGCGCGGCTGTGTCCGCGGCCTATTTTTGGCACACGGAGGTGCCTGGCAAAGTCTGGCACCATTCCGAGCCCGGCGGACGAAGTTGGCCAGCCCCACCCCCCAAGGCTATAGCCCACCCGTTTTTGTGGCCTTTTTCCGCTGGACGAACTTGGCGTCCCGGCATTCGGGCTGGTATTTTTGGACGCGGCTGTGCCCGCGGCCTATTTTTGGCACACGAAGGCGCCTCGCAAAGTCTCGCACCATTCCGAGTCCGGCGGACGAAGTTGGCCAGCCCCACCCCACAAGGCTATAGCCCACCCGTTTTTGTGGCCTTTTTCCGCTGGACGAACTTGGCGCCCCGGCATTCGGGCTGGTATTTTTGGGCGCGGCTGTGTCCGCGGCCTATTTTTGGCACACGGAGGCACCTCACAAAGTCTTGCGCCATTCCGAGTCCGGCGGACGAAGTTGGCCAGCCCCACCCCCCAAGGCTATAGCCCACCTGTTTTTGTGGCCTTTTTCCGCTGGACGAACTTGGCGCCCCGGCCTTCGGGCGGGTATTTTTGGGCGCGCTTGTGCCCGCGGCCTATTTTTGGCACACGGAGGTGCCTCGCAAAGTCTGGCACCATTCCGAGCCCGGCGGACGAAGTTGGCCAGCCCCACCCCCCAAGGCTATAGCCCACCCGTTTTTGTGGCCTTTTTCCGCTGGACGAACTTGGCGCCCCGGCCTTCGGGCGGGTATTTTTGGGCGTGGCTGCGCCCGCGGCCTATTTTTGGCACACGGAGGCACCTCACAAAGTCTCGCGCCATTCCGAGTCCGGCGGACGAAGTTGGCCAGCCCCACCCCCCAAGGCTATAGCCCACCCGTTTTTGTGGCCTTTTTCCACTGGACGAACTTGGCTCCCCGGCCTTCTGGCGGGTATTTTTGGGCGCGGCTGTGTCCGCGGCCTATTTTTGACACACGGAGGCGCCTCGCAAAGTCTCGCGCCATTCCGAGTCCGGCGGACGAAGTTGGACTGCTCCACCCCCCAAGGCTATAGCCCACCCGTTTTTGTGGCCTTTTTCCGCTGGACGAACTTGGCGCCCCGGCCTTCGGGCTGGTATTTTTGGGCGCGCCTGTGTCCGCGGCCTATTTTTGGCACACGGAGGCGCCTCGCAAAGTCTCGCGCCATTCCGAGTCCGGCGGACGAAGTTGGCCAGCCCCACCACCCAAAGGCTATAGCCCACCCGTTTTTGTGGCCTTTTTCCGCTGGACGAACTTGGCGCCCCGGCCTTCGGGCGGGTATTTTTTCGCGCGGCTGTGTCCGCGGCCTATTTTTGGCACACGGAGGTGCCTCGCAAAGTCTGGCACCATTCCGAGCCCGGCGGACGAAGTTGGCCAGCCCCACCCCCCAAGGCTATAGCCCACCCGTTTTTGTGGCCTTTTTCCGCTGGACGAACTTGGCGTCCCGGCATTCGGGCTGGTATTTTTGGACGCGGCTGTGCCCGCGGCCTATTTTTGGCACACGAAGGCGCCTCGCAAAGTCTCGCACCATTCCGAGTCCGGCGGACGAAGTTGGCCAGCCCCACCCCCCAAGGCTATAGCCCACCCGTTTTTGTGGCCTTTTTCCGCTGGACGAACTTGGCGCCCCGGCATTCGGGCTGGTATTTTTGGGCGCGGCTGTGTCCGCGGCCTATTTTTGGCACACGGAGGCACCTCACAAAGTCTTGCGCCATTCCGAGTCCGGCGGACGAAGTTGGCCAGCCCCACCCCCCAAGGCTATAGCCCACCTGTTTTTGTGGCCTTTTTCCGCTGGACGAACTTGGCGCCCCGGCCTTCGGGCGGGTATTTTTGGGCGCGCCTGTGCCCGCAGCCTATTTTTGGCACACGGAGGCGCCTCGCAAAGTCTCGCGCCATTCCGAGTCCGGCGGACGAAGTTGGCCAGCCCCAAGCCCCAAGGGTATAGCCCTCCCGTTTTTGTGGCCTTTTTCCGCTGGACGAACTTGGCGCCCCGGCCTTCGGGCCGGTATTTTTGGGCGCGGCTGTACCCGCGGCCTATTTTTGGCACACGGAGGCGCCTTGCAAAGTCTCGCGCCATTCGGAGTCCGGCGGACGAAGTTGGCCAGCCCCACTCCCCAAGGCTATAGCCCACCCGTTGTTGTGGCCTTTTTCCGCTGGACGAACATGGCGACCCGGCCTTCGGGCGGGTATTTTTGGGCGCGGCTGTGCGCGCAGGCTATTTTTGGCACACGGAGGTGCCTCGCAAAGTCTCGCGCCATTCCGAGTCCGGCGGACGAAGTTGGCCAGCCCCACCCCCCAAGGCTATAGCCCACCCGTTTTTGTGGCCTTTTTCCGCTGGACGAACTTGGCGCCACGGCCTTCGGGCGGGTATTTTTGGGCTCGGCTGTGCCCGCAGCCTATTTTTGGCACACGGAGGTGCCTCGCAAAGTCTCGCGCCATTCCGAGTCCGGCGGACGAAGTTGGCCAGCCCCATCCCCCAAGGCTATAGCCCACCCGTTTTTGTGGCCCTTTTCCGCTGGACAAACTTGGCGCCCCGGCCTTCGGGCGGGTATTTTTGGGCGCGGCTGTGCCCGCGGCCTATTTTTGGCACACGGAGGCGCCTCGCAAAGTCTCGCGCCATTCCGAGTCCGGCGGACGAAGTTGGCCAGCCCCACCCCCCAAGGCTATAGCAACCCGTTTTTGTGGCCCTTTTCCGCTGGACGAACTTGGCGCACCGGCCTTCGGGCGGGTATTTTTGGGCGCGGCTGTGCCCGCGGCCTATTTTTGGCACACAGAGGAGCCGCGGAAAGTCTCGCGCCATTCGGAGTCCGGCGGACGAAGTTGGCCAGCCCCACTCCCCAAGGCTATAGCCCACCCGTTGTTGTGGCCTTTTTCCGCTGGACGAACATGGCGACCCGGCCTTCGGGCGGGTATTTTTGGGCGCGGCTGTGCGCGCAGGCTATTTTTGGCACACGGAGGTGCCTCGCAAAGTCTCGCGCCATTCCGAGTCCGGCGGACGAAGTTGGCCAGCCCCACCCCCCAAGGCTATAGCCCACCCGTTTTTGTGGCCTTTTTCCGCTGGACGAACTTGGCGCCACGGCCTTCGGGCGGGTATTTTTGGGCTCGGCTGTGCCCGCAGCCTATTTTTGGCACACGGAGGTGCCTCGCAAAGTCTCGCGCCATTCCGAGTCCGGCGGACGAAGTTGGCCAGCCCCATCCCCCAAGGCTATAGCCCACCCGTTTTTGTGGCCCTTTTCCGCTGGACGAACTTGGCGCACCGGCCTTCGGGCTGGTATTTTTGGGCGCGCCTGTGTCCGCGGCCTATTTTTGGCACACGGAGGCGCCTCGCAAAGTCTCGCGCCATTCCGAGTCCGGCGGACGAAGTTGGCCAGCCCCACCTCCCAAAGGCTATAGCCCACCCGTTTTTGTGGCCTTTTTCCGCTGGACGAACTTGGCGCCCCGGCCTTCGGGCGGGTATTTTTTCGCGCGGCTGTGTCCGCGGCCTATTTTTGGCACACGGAGGTGCCTCGCAAAGTCTGGCACCATTCCGAGCCCGGCGGACGAAGTTGGCCAGCCCCACCCCCCAAGGCTATAGCCCACCCGTTTTTGTGGCCTTTTTCCGCTGGACGAACTTGGCGTCCCGGCATTCGGGCTGGTATTTTTGGACGCGGCTGTGCCCGCGGCCTATTTTTGGCACACGAAGGCGCCTCGCAAAGTCTCGCACCATTCCGAGTCCGGCGGACGAAGTTGGCCAGCCCCACCCCCCAAGGCTATAGCCCACCCGTTTTTGTGGCCTTTTTCCGCTGGACGAACTTGGCGCCCCGGCATTCGGGCTGGTATTTTTGGGCGTGGCTGTGTCCGCGGCCTATTTTTGGCACACGGAGGCACCTCACAAAGTCTTGCGCCATTCCGAGTCCGGCGGACGAAGTTGGCCAGCCCCACCCCCCAAGGCTATAGCCCACCTGTTTTTGTGGCCTTTTTCCGCTGGACGAACTTGGCGCCCCGGCCTTCGGGCGGGTATTTTTGGGCGCGCCTGTGCCCGCAGCCTATTTTTGGCACACGGAGGCGCCTCGCAAAGTCTCGCGCCATTCCGAGTCCGGCGGACGAAGTTGGCCAGCCCCAAGCCCCAAGGGTATAGCCCTCCCGTTTTTGTGGCCTTTTTCCGCTGGACGAACTTGGCGCCCCGGCCTTCGGGCCGGTATTTTTGGGCGCGGCTGTACCCGCGGCCTATTTTTGGCACACGGAGGCGCCTTGCAAAGTCTCGCGCCATTCGGAGTCCGGCGGACGAAGTTGGCCAGCCCCACTCCCCAAGGCTATAGCCCACCCGTTGTTGTGGCCTTTTTCCGCTGGACGAACATGGCGACCCGGCCTTTGGGCGGGTATTTTTGGGCGCGGCTGTGCGCGCAGGCTATTTTTGGCACACGGAGGCACCTCGCAAAGTCCCAACTTCGTCCCCCAAGACTATAGCCCCCGCGTTTTTGTGGCCTTTTTTCGCTGGACGAACTTGGCGCCCCGGCCTTCGGGCGGGTATTTTTGGGTGCGGCTGTGCCCGCGGCCTATTTTTGGCACACGGAGGCGCCTCGCAAAGTCTCACGCCATTCCGAGTCCGGCGGACGAAGTTGGCCAGCCCCACCCCCCAAGGCTATAGCAACCCGTTTTTGTGGCCCTTTTCCGCTGGACGAACTTGGCGCACCGGCCTTCGGGCGGGTATTTTTGGGCGCGGCTGTGCCCGCGGCCTATTTTTGGCACACAGAGGAGCCGCGGAAAGTCTCGCGCCATTCGGAGTCCGGCGGACGAAGTTGGCCAGCCCCACTCCCCAAGGCTATAGCCCACCCGTTGTTGTGGCCTTTTTCCGCTGGACGAACATGGCGACCCGGCCTTCGGGCGGGTATTTTTGGGCGCGGCTGTGCGCGCAGGCTATTTTTGGCACACGGAGGTGCCTCGCAAAGTCTCGCGCCATTCCGAGTCCGGCGGACGAAGTTGGCCAGCCCCACCCCCCAAGGCTATAGCCCACCCGTTTTTGTGGCCTTTTTCCGCTGGACGAACTTGGCGCCACGGCCTTCGGGCGGGTATTTTTGGGCTCGGCTGTGCCCGCAGCCTATTTTTGGCACACGGAGGTGCCTCGCAAAGTCTCGCGCCATTCCGAGTCCGGCGGACGAAGTTGGCCAGCCCCATCCCCCAAGGCTATAGCCCACCCGTTTTTGTGGCCCTTTTCCGCTGGACGAACTTGGCGCACCGGCCATCGGGTGGGTATTTTTGGACGCGGCTGTGCCCGTGTCCATTTTTTGGCACACGGAGGCGCCTCGCAAAGTCTCGCGCCATTCCGAGTCCGGCGGACAAAGATGGACAGCCCCAACCCCCAAGGCTATAGACCACCTGTTTTTGTGGCCTTTTTCCGCTGGACGAACTTGGCGCCCCGGCCTTCGGGCGGGTTTTTTTGGCCGCGGCTGTGCCCGCGGCCTATTTTTGGCACACGGAGGCGCCTCGCAAAGTCTCGCGCCATTCCGAGTCCGGCGGACGAAGTTGGCCAGCCCCACCCCCCAAGGCTATAGCCCACCCGTTTTTGTGGCCTTTTTCCGCTGGACGAACTTGGCGCCCCGGCCTTCGGGCGGGTATTTTTGGGCTCGGCTGTGCCCGCAGCCTATTTTTGGCACACGGAGGTGCCTCGCAAAGTCTCGCGCCATTCCGAGTCCGGCGGACGAAGTTGGCCAGCCCCATCCCCCAAGGCTATAGCCCACCCGTTTTTGTGGCCCTTTTCCGCTGGACGAACTTGGCGCACCGGCCATCGGGTGGGTATTTTTGGACGCGGCTGTGCCCGTGTCCATTTTTTGGCACACGGAGGCGCCTCGCAAAGTCTCGCGCCATTCCGAGTCCGGCGGACAAAGATGGACAGCCCCAACCCCCAAGGCTATAGACCACCTGTTTTTGTGGCCTTTTTCCGCTGGACGAACTTGGCGCCCCGGCCTTTGGGCGGGTTTTTTTGGCCGCGGCTGTGCCCGCGGCCTATTTTTGGCACACGGAGGCGCCTCGCAAAGTCTCGCGCCATTCCGAGTCCGGCGGACGAAGTTGGCCGGCCCCAACCCCCAAGGCTATAGCCCACCCGTTTTTGTGGCCTTTTTCCGCTGGACGAACTTGGCGCCCCGGTCTTCGGGCGGGTATTTTTGGGCGCGGCTGTGCCCGCGGCCTATTTTTGGCGCACTGAGGTGCTTCGCAAAGTCTCACGCCATTCCGAGTCCGGCGGACGAAGTAGGCCAGCCCCACCCCCCAAGGCTATAGCCCACCCGTTTTTGTGGCCTTTTTCCGCTGGACGAACATGGCGACCCGGCCTTCGGGCGGGTATTTTTGGGCGCGGCTGTGCCCGCGGCCTATTTTTGGCACATGGAGGTGCCTCGCAAAGTCTCGCGCCATTCCGAGTCCGGCGGACGAAGTTGGCCGGCCCCAACCCCCAAGGCTATAGCCCACCCGTTTTTGTGGCCTTTTTCCGCTGGATGAACTTGGCGCCCCGGCCTTCGGGCGGGTATTTTTGGGCGCGGCTTTGCCCGCGGCCTATTTTTGGCACACGGAGGTGCCTCGCAAAGTCTCGCGCCATTCCGAGTCCGGCGGACGAAGTTGGCCAGCCCCACCCCCCAAGGCTATAGCCCACCCGTTTTTGTGGCCTTTTTCCGCTGGACGAACTTGGCGCCCCGGCCTTCGGGCGGGTATTTTTGGGCTCGGCTGTGCCCGCGGCCTATTTTTCGCACACGGAGGCGCCTCGCAAAGTCTCGCGCCATTCCGAGTCCGGCGGACGAAGTTGGCCAGCCCCACCCCCCAAGGCTATAGCCCACCCGTTTTTGTGGCCTTTTTCCGCTGGACGAACTTTGCGCCCCGGCCTTCGGGCGGGTATTTTTGGGCTCGGCTGTGCCCGCGGCCAATTTTTGGCACACGGAGGCGCCTCGCAAAGTCTCGCGCCATCCGAGTCCGGCGGACGAAGTTGGCCAGCCCCAACCCCCAAGGCTATAGCCCACCCGTTTTTGTGGCCTTTTTCCGCTGGACGAACTTTGCGCCCCGGCCTTCGGGCGGGTATTTTTGGGCTCGGCTGTGCCCGCGGCCAATTTTTGGCACACGGAGGCGCCTCGTAAAGTCTCACGCCATTCCGAGTCCGGCGGACGAAGTTGGCCAGCCCCACCCCCCAAGGCTATAGCCCGCCCGTTTTTGTGGCCTTTTTCCGGTGGACGAACTTGGCGGCCCGGCCTTCGGGCGGGTATTTTTTAATGCGGCTGTGCCCGCGGCCTATTTTTGGCACACGGAGGCGCCTCGCAAAGTATCGCGCCTTTCCGAGTCCGGCGGACGAAGTTGGCCAGCCCCACCCCCCAACGCTATAGCCCACCCGTTTTTGTGGCGTTTTTCCGCTGGACGAACTTGGCGCCCCAGCCTTCGGGCGAGTATTTTTGGGAGCGGCTGTGCCCGCGTCCTATTTTTGGCACACGGAGTCGCCTCGCAAAGTCTCGCGCCATTCCGAGTCCGGCGGACGAAGTTGGCCAGCCCCACCCCCCAAGGCTATAGCCCACCCGTTTTTGTGGCCTTTTTCTGCTGGACGAGCTTGGCGCCCCAGCCTTCGGGCGGGTAATTTTGGGCGCGGCTGTGCCCGCGGCCTATTTTTGGCACACGGAGGCGCCTCGCAAAGTCTCGTGCCATTCCGAGTCCGGCGGACGAAGTTGGCCAGCCCCAACCCCCAAGGCTATAGCCCACCCGTTTTTGTGGCCTTTTTCCGCTGGACGAACATGGCACCCTGGCCTTCGGGCGGGTATTTTTGGGCGCGGCTGTGCCCGCGGCCTATTTTTGGCACACGGAGGCGCCTCCCAAAGTCTCACGCCATTCCGAGTCCGGCGGACGAAGTTGGCCAGCCCCACGCCCCAAGGCTATAGCCCCACGCCCAAGGCTATAGCCCACCAGTTTTTGTGGCCTTTTTCCGCTGGACGAACTTGGCGCCCCGGCCTTCGGGCGGGTATTTTTGGGCGCGGCTGTGCCCGCGGCCTATTTTTGGTGCACGGAGGTGCCTCGCAAAGTCTCGCGCCATTCCGAGTCCGGCGGACGAGTTGGCCAGCCCCACCCCCAAGGCTATAGCCCACCCGTTTTGTGGCCTTTTTCCGCTGGACGAACTTGGCGCCCGGCCTTCGGGGTATTTTTGGGCGCGGCTGTGCCCGCAGCCTAATTATGTGAAACGGAGGCGCCTCGCAAAGTCTCGCGCCATTCCGAGTCCGGCGGACGCAGTTGGCCAGCCCCACCCCCCAAGGCTATAGCCCACCCGTTTTTGTGGCCTTTTTCCGCTGGACGAACTTGGCGCCCCGGCCTTCGGGCGCGGCTGTGCCCGCGGCCTATTTTTGGCACACGGAGGCGCCTCGCAAAGTCTCGCGCCATTCCGAGTCCGGCGGACGAAGTTGGCCAGCCCCACCCCCCAACGCTATAGCCCACCCATTTTTGTGGCCTTTTTCCGCTTGACGAACTTGGCGCCCCGGCCTTCGGGCAGGTATTTTTAGGCGCGGCTGTGCCCGCGGTCTATTTTTGGCACACGGAGGTGCCTCATAAAGTTTCGCGCCATTCCGAGTCCGGCGGACGAAGTTGGCCAGCCCCACCCCCCAAGGCTATAGCCCACCCGTTTTTGTGGCCTTTTTCCGCTGGACGAACTTGGCGCCCCGTCCTTCGGGCGGGTATTTTTGGGCGCGGCTGTGCCCGCGGCCTATTATTGGCACACGGAGGCGCCTCGCAATGTCTCGCGCCATTCCGAGTCCGGCGGACGAAGTTGGCCAGCCCCAACCCCCAAGGCTATAGCCCACCCGTTTTTGTGGCCTTTTTCCGCTGGACGAACATGGCACCCTGGCCTTCGGGCGGGTATTTTTGGGCGCGGCTGTGCCCGCGGCCTATTTTTGGCACACGGAGGCGCCTCCCAAAGTCTCACGCCATTCCGAGTCCGGCGGACGAAGTTGGCCAGCCCCACGCCCCAAGGCTATAGCCCCACGCCCAAGGCTATAGCCCACCAGTTTTTGTGGCCTTTTTCCGCTGGACGAACTTGGCGCCCCGGCCTTCGGGCGGGTATTTTTGGGCGCGGCTGTGCCCGCGGCCTATTTTTGGTGCACGGAGGTGCCTCGCAAAGTCTCGCGCCATTCCGAGTCCGGCGGACGAAGTTGGCCAGCCCCACCCCCCAAGGCTATAGCCCACCCGTTTTTGTGGCCTTTTTCCGCTGGACGAACTTGGCGCCCCGGCCTTCGGGGGGGTATTTTTGGGCACGGCTGTGCCCGCGGCCTATTTTTGGGAAACGGAAGCGCCTCGCAAAGTCTCGCGCCATTCCGAGTCCGGCGGACGAAGTTGGCCAGCCCCAACCCCCAAGGCTATAGCCCACCCGTTTTTGTGGCCTTTTTCTGCTGGACGAGCTTGGCGCCCCGGCCTTCGGGCGGGTAATTTTGGGCGCGGCTGTGCCCGCGGCCTATTTTTGGCACACGGAGGCGCCTCGCAAAGTCTCGTGCCATTCCGAGTCCGGCGGACGAAGTTGGCCAGCCCCAACCCCCAAGGCTATAGCCCACCCGTTTTTGTGGCCTTTTTCCGCTGGACGAACATGGCACCCTGGCCTTCGGGCGGGTATTTTTGGGCGCGGCTGTGCCCGCGGCCTATTTTTGGCACACGGAGGCGCCTCCCAAAGTCTCACGCCATTCCGAGTCCGGCGGACGAAGTTGGCCAGCCCCACGCCCCAAGGCTATAGCCCCACGCCCAAGGCTATAGCCCACCAGTTTTTGTGGCCTTTTTCCGCTGGACGAACTTGGCGCCCCGGCCTTCGGGCGGGTATTTTTGGGCGCGGCTGTGCCCGCGGCCTATTTTTGGTGCACGGAGGTGCCTCGCAAAGTCTCGCGCCATTCCGAGTCCGGCGGACGAAGTTGGCCAGCCCCACCCCCCAAGGCTATAGCCCACCCGTTTTTGTGGCCTTTTTCCGCTGGACGAACTTGGCGCCCCGGCCTTCGGGGGGGTATTTTTGGGCACGGCTGTGCCCGCGGCCTATTTTTGGGAAACGGAGGCGCCTCGCAAAGTCTCGCGCCATTCCGAGTCCGGCGGACGAAGTTGGCCAGCCCCAACCCCCAAGGCTATAGCCCACCCGTTTTTGTGGCCTTTTTCCGCTGGACGAACTTGGCGCCCCGGCCTTCGGGCAGGTATTTTTGGGAGCGGCTGTGCCCGCGGCCTATTTTTGGCACACGGAGGCGCCTCCCAAAGTCTCACGCCATTCCGAGTCCGGCGGACGAAGTTGGCCAGCCCCACGCCCCAAGGCTATAGCCCCACGCCCAAGGCTATAGCCCACCAGTTTTTGTGGCCTTTTTCCGCTGGACGAACTTGGCGCCCCGGCCTTCGGGCGGGTATTTTTGGGCGCGGCTGTGCCCGCGGCCTATTTTTGGTGCACGGAGGTGCCTCGCAAAGTCTCGCGCCATTCCGAGTCCGGCGGACGAAGTTGGCCAGCCCCACCCCCCAAGGCTATAGCCCACCCGTTTTTGTGGCCTTTTTCCGCTGGACGAACTTGGCGCCCCGGCCTTCGGGGGGGTATTTTTGGGCACGGCTGTGCCCGCGGCCTATTTTTGGGAAACGGAGGCGCCTCGCAAAGTCTCGCGCCATTCCGAGTCCGGCGGACGAAGTTGGCCAGCCCCAACCCCCAAGGCTATAGCCCACCCGTTTTTGTGGCCTTTTTCCGCTGGACGAACTTGGCGCCCCGGCCTTCGGGCAGGTATTTTTGGGAGCGGCTGTGCCCGCGGCCTATTTTTGGCACACGGAGGCGCCTCGCAAAGTCTCGCGCCATTCCGAGTCCGGCGGACGAAGTTGGCCAGCCCCACCCCCCAACGCTATAGCCCACCCATTTTTGTGGCCTTTTTCCGCTTGACGAACTTGGCGCCCCGGCCTTCGGGCAGGTATTTTTGGGCGCGGCTGTGCCCGCGGTCTATTTTTGGCACACGGAGGTGCCTCATAAAGTTTCGCGCCATTCCGAGTCCGGCGGACGAAGTTGGCCAGCCCCACCCCCCAAGGCTATAGCCCACCCGTTTTTGTGGCCTTTTTCCGCTGGACGAACTTGGCGCCCCGTCCTTCGGGCGGGTATTTTTGGGCGCGGCTGTGTCCGCGGCCTATTATTGGCACACGGAGGCGCCTCGCAATGTCTCGCGCCATTCCGAGTCTGGCGGACGAAGTTGGCCAGCCCCACCCCCCAAGGCTATAGCCCACCCGTTTTTGTGGCCTTTTTCCGCTGGGCGAACTTGGCTCCCCGGCCTTCGGGCGGGTATTTTTGGGCGCGGCTGTGCCCACAGTCTATTTTTGGCACACGGAGGTGCCTGGCAAAGTCTCGCGCCATTCCGAGTCCGGCGGACGAAGTTGGCCAGCCCCACCCCCCAAGGCCATAGCCCACCCGTTTTTGTGGCCTTTTTCCGCTGGACGAACGAGGCGCCCCGGCCTTCGGGCGGCTATTTTTGGGCGCGACTGTGCCCGCGGCCTATTTTTGGCACATGGAGGCGCCTCGCAAAGTCTCGCGCCATTCCGAGTCCGGCGGACGAAGTTGGCCAGCCCCAACCCCCAAGGCTATAGCCCACCCGTTTTTGTGGCCTTTTTCCGCTGGACGAACTTGGCGCCCCGGCCTTCGGGCAGGTATTTTTGGGAGCGGCTGTGCCCGCGGCCTATTTTTGGCACACGGAGGCGCCTCCCAAAGTCTCACGCCATTCCGAGTCCGGCGGACGAAGTTGGCCAGCCCCACGCCCCAAGGCTATAGCCCCACGCCCAAGGCTATAGCCCACCAGTTTTTGTGGCCTTTTTCCGCTGGACGAACTTGGCGCCCCGGCCTTCGGGCGGGTATTTTTGGGCGCGGCTGTGCCCGCGGCCTATTTTTGGTGCACGGAGGTGCCTCGCAAAGTCTCGCGCCATTCCGAGTCCGGCGGACGAAGTTGGCCAGCCCCACCCCCCAAGGCTATAGCCCACCCGTTTTTGTGGCCTTTTTCCGCTGGACGAACTTGGCGCCCCGGCCTTCGGGGGGGTATTTTTGGGCACGGCTGTGCCCGCGGCCTATTTTTGGGAAACGGAGGCGCCTCGCAAAGTCTCGCGCCATTCCGAGTCCGGCGGACGAAGTTGGCCAGCCCCACCCCCCAAGGCTATAGCCCACCCGTTTTTGTGGCCTTTTTCCGCTGGACGAACTTGGCGCCCCGGCCTTCGGGCAGGTATTTTTGGGAGCGGCTGTGCCCGCGGCCTATTTTTGGCACACGGAGGCGCCTCGCAAAGTCTCGCGCCATTCCGAGTCCGGCGGACGAAGTTGGCCAGCCCCACCCCCCAAGGCTATAGCCCACCCATTTTTGTGGCCTTTTTCCGCTTGACGAACATGGCGCCCCGGCCTTCGGGCAGGTATTTTGGCGCGGCTGTGCCCACCAGTCTATTTTTGGCACACGGAGGTGCCTCATAAAGTTTCGCGCCATTCCGAGTCCGGCGGACGAAGTTGGCCAGCCCCACCCCCCAAGGCTATAGCCCACCCGTTTTTGTGGCCTTTTTCCGCTGGACGAACTTGGCGCCCCGTCCTTCGGGCGGGTATTTTTGGGCGCGGCTGTGTCCGCGGCCTATTATTGGCACACGGAGGCGCCTCGCAATGTCTCGCGCCATTCCGAGTCTGGCGGACGAAGTTGGCCAGCCCCAACCCCCAAGGCTATAGCCCACCCGTTTTTGTGGCCTTTTTCCGCTGGACGAACTTGGCGCCCCGGCCTTCGGGCGGTTATTTTTGGGCGTGGCTGTGCCCGCAGCCTATTTTTGTCACACGGAGGCCCCTCGCAAAGTCTTGCGCCATTCCGAGTCCGGCGGACGAAGTTGGCCAGCCCCACCCCCCAAGGCTATAGCCCGCCCGTTTTGTGGCTTTTTTCCGCTGGACGAACTGGGGGCCCCGGCCTTCGGGCATTTATTTTATGGCGCGGCTGTACCCGCGGCCTACTTTTGGCACACGGAGGCGCCTCGCAACGTCTTGCGCCATTCCGAGTCCGGCGGACGAAGTTGGCCAGCCCCACCCCCCAAGGCTATAGCCCACCCGTTTTTGTGGCCTTTTTCCGCTGGACGAACTTGGCGCCCCGGCCTTCGGGCGGTTAGTTTTGGGCGTGGCTGTGCCCGCAGCCTATTTTTGTCACACGGAGGCCCCTCGCAAAGTCTTGCGCCATTCCGAGTCCGGCGGACGAAGTTGGCCAGCCCCACCCCCCAAGGCTATAGCCCGCCCGTTTTGTGGCTTTTTTCCGCTGGACGAACTTGGCGCCCCGGCCTTCGGGCATTTATTTTATGGCGCGGCTGTACCCGCGGCCTATTTTTGGCACACCGAGGTGCCTCGCAAAGTCTTGCGCCATTCCGAGTCCGGCGGACGAAGTTGGCCAGCCCCACCCCCCAAGGCTATAGCCCACCCGTTTTTGTGGCCTTTTTCCGCTGGACGAACTTCGGGCCCCGGCCTTCGGGCGGTTATTTTAGTGCGCGGCTGTGCCCGCGGCCTATTTTTGGCACACGGAGGCCCCTCGTAAAGTCTCGCGCCATTCCGAGTCCGGCGGACGAAGTTGGCCAGCCTCACCCCCCAAGGCTATAGCCCACCCATTTTTGTGGCCTTTTTCCGCTGGACGAACTTGGCGCCCCAGCCTTCGGGCAGTTATTTTTGGGCGCGGCTGTGTTCGCGGCCTATTTTTGGCACACGGAGGGCCCTCGCAAAGTCTCGCGCCATTCCGAGTCCGGCGGACGAAGTTGGCCAGCCCCACCCCCCAAGGCTATAGCCCACCCGTTTTTGTGGCCTTTTTCCGCTGGGCGAACTTGGCTCCCCGGCCTTCGGGCGGGTATTTTTGGGCGCGGCTGTGCCCACAGTCTATTTTTGGCACACGGAGGCCCCTCGTAAAGTCTCGCGCCATTCCGAGTCCGGCGGACGAAGTTGGCCAGCCTCACCCCCCAAGGCTATAGCCCACCCATTTTTGTGGCCTTTTTCCGCTGGACGAACTTGGCGCCCCAGCCTTCGGGCAGTTATTTTTGGGCGCGGCTGTGTTCGCGGCCTATTTTTGGCACACGGAGGGCCCTCGCAAAGTCTCGCGCCATTCCGAGTCCGGCGGACGAAGTTGGCCAGCCCCACCCCCCAAGGCCATAGCCCACCCGTTTTTGTGGCCTTTTTCCGCTGGACGAACTTGGCGCCCCGGCCTTCGGGCGGGTATTTTTGGGCGCGGCTGTGCCCGCGGCCTATTTTTGGTACACGGAGGCGCCTCGCAAAGTCTCGCGCCATTCCGAGTCCGGCGGACGAAGTGGGCCAGCCCCACCCCCCAAGGCTATAGCCCACCCGTTTTTGTGGCCTTTTTCCGCTGGACGAACTTGGCGCCCCGGCCTTCGGGCGGGTATTTTTGGGCGCGGCTGTGCCCGCAGTCTATTTTTGGCACACGGAGGCGCCTCGCAAAGTCTCGCGCCATTCCGAGTCCGGCGGACGAAGTTGGCCAGCCCCAACCCCAAGGCCATAGCCCACCCGTTTTTGTGGCCTTTTTCCGCTGGACGAACGAGGCGCCCCGGCCTTCGGGCGGGTATTTTTGGGCGCGACTGTGCCCGCGGCCTATTTTTGGCACACGGAGGCGCCTCGCAAAGTCTCGCGCCATTCCGAGTCCGGCGGACGAAGTTGGCCAGCCCCACCCCCCAAGGCTATAGCCCACCCGTTTTTGCGGCCTTTTTCCGCTGGACGAACTTGGCGCCCCGGCCTTCGGGCGGGTATTTTTGGACGCGGCTGTGCCCGCGGCCTATTTTTGGCAAACGGAGGTGCCTCGCAAACTCTCGCGCCATTCCGAGTCCGGCGGACGAAGTTGGCCAGCCCCACCCCCCAAGGCTATAGCCCACCCGTTTTTGTGGCCTTTTTCCGCTGGACGAATTTGGCGCCCCGGCCTTCGGGCGGGTATTTTTGGGCGCGGCTGTGCCCGCAGCCTATTTTTGGTACACGGAGGTGCCTCGCAAAGTCTCGCGCCATTCCGAGTCCGGCGGACGAAGTTGGGCAGCCCCACCCCCGAAGGCTCTATAGCCCACCCGTTTTTGTGGCCTTTTTCCGCCGGACGAACTTGGCGCCCCGGCCTTCGGGCGGTTATATTTGGGCGCGGCTGTGCCCGCGGCCTATTTTTGGCACACGGAGGCCCCTCGTAAAGTCTCACGCCATTCCGAGTCCGGCGGACGAAGTTGGCCAGCCCCACCCCCCAAGGCTATAGCCCACCCGTTTTTGTGGCCTTTTTCCGCGGGACGAACTTGGCGCCCCGCCCTTCGGGCGGTTATTTTTGGGCGCGGCTCTGCCCGCGGCCTATTTTTGGCACAAGGAGGCCCCTCGCAAAGCCTCGCGCCATACCGAGTCTGGCGGACGAACTGGGCCAGCCCCACCCCCCAAGGCTATAGCCCACCCATTTTTGGGGCCTTTTTCCGCTGGACGAGCATGGCGCCCCGCCCTTCGGGCGGTTATTTTTGGACGCGGCTGTTCCCGCGCCCTATTTTTGGCACACGGAGGCCCCTCGCAAAGTCTCGCGCCATTCTGAGTCCGGCGGACGAAGTTGGCCAGGCCCACCCCCCAAGGCTATAGCCCACCCGTTTTTGTGGCCTTTTTCCGCTGGACGAACTTGGTGCCCCGGGCTTCGGGCGGTTATTTTTGGGCGCGGCTGTGCCCGCGGCCTATTTTTGGCACACGGAGGCCCCTCGCAAAGTCTTGTGCCATTCCGAGTCAGGCGGACGAAGTTGGCCAGCCCCACCCCCCAAGGCTATAGCCCACCCGTTTTTGTGGCCTTTTTCCGCTGGACGAACTTGGTGCCCCGGCCTTCGGGCGGTTATTTTTGGGCGAGGCTGTGCCCGCGGCCTATTTTTGGCACACGGAGGCCCCTCGCAAAGCCTCGCGCCATACCGAGTCTGGCACACGAACTGGGCCAGCCCCACCCCCCAAGGCTATAGCCCACCCGTTTTTGTGGCCTTTTTCCGCTGGACGAACTTGGCGCCCCGCCCTTCGGGCGGTTATTTTTGGGCGCGGCTGTTCCCGCGCCCTATTTTTGGCACACGGAGTCCCCTCGTAAAGTCTCGCGCCATTCCGAGTCCGGCGGACGAAGTTGGCCATCCCCACCCCCCAAGGCTATAGCCTACCCGTTTAGTGGCCTTTTTCCGCTGGACGAACTTGGCGCCCAGGCCGTCGGGCGGTTATTTTTGGGTGCGGCTGTGCCCGCGGCCTATTTTTGGCACACGGAGGCCCCTCGCAAAGTCTCGCGCCATTCCGAGTCCGGCGGACGAAGTTGGCCTGCCCCACCCCCAAAGGCTATAGCCCACCCGTTTTTGTGGCCTTTTTCCGCTGGACGAACTTGGCGCCCCTTTGCCTTCGGGCGGTTAATTTTGGGCGCGGCTGTGCTCGCGGCCTATTTTTGGCACACGGAGGCCCCTCGCAAAGTCTCGCGCCATTCCGAGTCCGGCGGACGAAGTTGGGCAGCCCCACCCCCCAAGGCTATATAGCCCACCCGTTTTTGTGGCCTTTTTCCGCTGGACGAACTTGGCGCCCCGGCCTTCGGTCGGTTATTTTTTGACTCGCCTGTGCCCGTGGCCTATATTTGGCACACGGATGCCCCTCGCAAAGTCTCTCACCATTCCGAGTCCGGCGGACGAAGTTGGCCAGCCCCACCCCCCAAGGCTATAGCCCACCCGTTTTTGTGGCCTTTTTCCGCTGGACGAACTTGGCACCCCGGCCTTCGGGCGGTTATTTTTGGACGCGGCTGTGCCCGTGGCCTATTTTTGGCACACGGAGGCCCCTCGCAAAGTCTCGCGCCATTCCGAGTCCGGCGGACGAAGTTGGCCTGCCCCACCCCCCAAGGCTATAGCCCACCCGTTTTTGTGGCCTTTTTCCGCTGGACGAACTTGGCGCCCCGGCCTTCGGGCGGTTATTTTTGGGCGCGGCTGTGCTCGCGGCCTATTTTTGGCACACGGAGGCCCCTCGCAAAGTCTCGCGCCATTCCGAGTCCGGCGGACGAAGTTGGGCAGCCCCACCCCCCAAGGCTAAATAGCCCACCCGTTTTTGTGGCCTTTTTCCGCTGGACGAACTTGGCGCCCCGGCCTTCGGGCGGTTATATTTGGGCGCGGCTGTACCCGCAGCCTATTTTTGGCACACGGAGGCCCCTCGTAAAGTCTCACGCCATTCCGAGTCCGGCGGACGGAGTTGGCCAGCCCCACACCCCAAGGCTATAGCCCACCCGTTTTTGTGGCCTTTTTCCGCTGGACGAACTTGGCGCCCCGGCCTTCGGGCGGTTATTTTTGGACTCGGCTGTGCCCGTGGCCTATTTTTGGCACACGGAGGCCCCTCGCAAAGTCTCTCACCATTCCGAGTCCGGCGGACGAAGTTGGCCAGCCCCACTCCCCAAGGCTATAGCCCACCCGTTTTTGTGGCCTTTTTCCGCTGGACGAACTTGGCGCCCCGGCCTTCGGGCAGTTATATTTGGGCGCGGCTGTGCCCGCGGCCTATTTTTGGCACACGGAGGCCCCTCGCAAAGTCTTGCGCCATTCCGAGTCCGGCGGACGAAGTTGGCCTGCCCCACCCCCAAAGGCTATAGCCCACCCGTTTTTGTGGCCTTTTTCCGCTGGACGAACTTGGCGCCCCTTTGCCTTCGGGCGGTTATTTTTGGGCGCGGCTGTGCTCGCGGCCTATTTTTGGCACACGGAGGCCCCTCGCAAAGTCTCGCGCCATTCCGAGTCCGGCGGACGAAGTTGGGCAGCCCCACCCCCCAAGGCTATATAGCCCACCCGTTTTTGTGGCCTTTTTCCGCTGGACGAACTTGGCGCCCCGGCCTTCGGTCGGTTATTTTTTGACTCGCCTGTGCCCGTGGCCTATATTTGGCACACGGATGCCCCTCGCAAAGTCTCTCACCATTCCGAGTCCGGCGGACGAAGTTGGCCAGCCCAACTCCCCAAGGCTATAGCCCACCCGTTTTTGTGGCCTTTTTCCGCTGGACGAACTTGGCACCCCGGCCTTCGGGCGGTTATTTTTGGACTCGGCTGTGCCCGTGGCCTATTTTTGGCACACGGAGGCCCCTCGCAAAGTCTCGCGCCATTCCGAGTCCGGCGGACGAAGTTGGCCTGCCCCAGCCCGCAAGGCTATAGCCCACCCGTTTTTGTGGCCTTTTTCCGCTGGACGAACTTGGCGCCCCGGCCTTCGGGCGGTTATTTTTGGGCGCGGCTGTGCTCGCGGCCTATTTTTGGCACACGGAGGCCCCTCGCAAAGTCTCGCGCCATTCCGAGTCCGGCGGACGAAGTTGGGCAGCCCCACCCCCCAAGGCTAAATAGCCCACCCGTTTTTGTGGCCTTTTTCCGCTGGACGAACTTGGCGCCCCGGCCTTCGGGCGGTTATATTTGGGCGCGGCTGTACCCGCAGCCTATTTTTGGCACACGGAGGCCCCTCGTAAAGTCTCACGCCATTCCGAGTCCGGCGGACGGAGTTGGCCAGCCCCACACCCCAAGGCTATAGCCCACCCGTTTTTGTGGCCTTTTTCCGCTGGACGAACTTGGCGCCCCGGCCTTCGGGCGGTTATTTTTGGACTCGGCTGTGCCCGTGGCCTATTTTTGGCACACGGAGGCCCCTCGCAAAGTCTCTCACCATTCCGAGTCCGGCGGACGAAGTTGGCCAGCCCCACTCCCCAAGGCTATAGCCCACCCGTTTTTGTGGCCTTTTTCCGCTGGACGAACTTGGCGCCCCGGCCTTCGGGCAGTTATATTTGGGCGCGGCTGTGCCCGCGGCCTATTTTTGGCACACGGAGGCCCCTCGCAAAGTCTCGCGCAATTCCGAGTCCGGCGGACGAATTTGGCCAGCCCCACCCCCCAAGGCTATAGCCCACCCGTTTTTGTGGCCTTTTTCCGCTGGACGAACTTGGCGCCCCGGCCTTCGGGAGGGTATTTTTGGGCGCGGCGGTGCCCGCGGCCTATTTTTGGCACACGGAGGCGCCTCGCAAAGTCTCGCGCCATTCCGAGTCCGGCGGACGAAGTTGGCCAGCCCCACCCCCCAAGGCTATAGCCCACCCGTTTTTGTGGCCTTTTTCCGCTGGACGAACTTGGCGCCCCGGCCTTCGGGCGGGTAATTTTGGGCGCGGCTGTGCCCGCGGCCTATTTTTGGCACACGGAGGCGCCTTGCAAAGTCTCGCGCCATTCCGAGCCCGGCGGACGAAGTTGGCCAGCCCCACCCCCCAAGGCTATAGCCCACCCGTTTTTGTGGCCTTTTTCCGCTGGACGAACTTGGCGCCGCGGCCTTCGGGCAGGTATTTTTGGGCGCGGCGGTACCCGTGGCCTATTTTTGGCACACGGAGGCGCCTCGCAAAGTCTCGCGCCATTCCGAGTCCGGCGGACGAAGTTGGCCAGCCCCAGCCCCCAAGGCTATAGCCCACCCGTTTTTGTGGCCTTTTTCCGCTGGACGAACTTGGCGCCCCGGCCTTCGGGCGGGTATTTTTGGGCGCGGCTGTGCCCATGGCCTATTTTTGGCATACGGAGGCGCCTCGCAAAGTCTCGCGCCATTCCGAGTCCGGCGGACGAAGTTGGCCCGCCCCACCCCCCAAGGCTATAGCCCACCCGTTTTTGTGGCATTTTTCCGCTGGACGAACTTGGCGGCCCAGCCTTCGGGAGGGTATTTTTGGGCGCGGCTGTGCCCGCGGCCTATTTTTGGTACACGGAGGCGCCTCGCAAAGTCTCGCGCCATTCCGAGTCCGGCGGACGAAGTTGGCCAGCCCCACCCCCCAAGGCTATAGCCCACCCGTTTTTGTGGCCTTTTTCCGCTGGACGAACTTGGTGCCCCGGCCTTCGTGCGGATATTTTTGGGCGCGGCTGTGGTCGCGGCCTATTTTTGGCACACGGAGGCGCCTCGCAAAGTCTCGCGCCATTCCGAGTCCGGCGGACGAAGTTGGCCAGCCCCACCCCCCAAGGCTATAGCCCACCCGTTTTTGTGGCCTTTTTCCGCTGGACGAACTTGGCGCCCCGGCCTTCGGGCGGGTATTTTGGACGCGGCTGTGCCCGCGGCCTATTTTTGGCACACGGAGGTCCCTCGCAAAGTCTCGCGCCATTCAGAGTCCGCTGGATGAAGACCGCCAGCCCCACCCCCCAAGGCTATAGCCCACCCGTTTTTGTGGCCTTTTTCCGCTGGACGAACTTGGCGCCCCGGCCTTCGGGCGGGTATTTTTGGGCGAGGCTGTGCCCGCGGCCTATTTTTGGCACACAGAGACGCCTCGCAAAGTCTCGCGCCATTCCGAGTCCGGCGGACGAAGTGGGCCAGCCCCACCCCCCAAGGCTATAGCCCACCCGTTTTTGTGGCCTTTTTCCGCTGGACGAACTTGGCGAGCTGGCCTTCGGGCGGGTATTTTTGGGCGCGGCTGTGCCCGCGGCCTATTTTTGGCACACGGAGGCGCCTCGCAAAGTCTCGCGCCATTCCGAGTCCGGCGGACGAAGTTGGCCAGCCCCACCCCCCAAGGCTATAGCCCACCCGTTTTTGTGGCCTTTTTCCGCTGGACGAACATGGCGCCCCGGCCTTCGGGGAGGTATTTTTGGGCGCGGCGGTGCCCGTGGCCTATTTTTGGCACACGGAGGCGCCTCGCAAAGTCTCGCGCCATTCCGAGTCCGGCGGACGAAGTTGGCCAGCCCCAGCCCCCAAGGCTATAGCCCACCCGTTTTTGTGGCCTTTTTCCGCTGGACGAACTTGGCGCCCCGGCCTTCGGGCGGGTATTTTTGGACGTGGCTGTGCCCATGGCATATTTTTGGCATACGGAGGCGCCTCGTAAAGTCTCGCGCCATTCCGAGTCCGGCGGACGAAGTTGGCCCGCCCCACCCCCCAAGGCTATAGCCCACCCGTTTTTGTGGCCTTTTTCCGCTGGACGAACTTGGCGCCCCGGCCTTCGGGCGGGTATTTTTGGGCGCGGCCTATTTTTGGCACACGGAGGTGCCTCGCAAAGTCTCGCGCCATTCCAAGTCCGGCGGACGAAGTTGGCCAGCCCCACCCCCCAAGGCTATTACCCACCCGTTTTTGTGGCCTTTTTCCGCTGGACGAACTCGGCGCCCCAGCCTTCGGGAGGGTATTTTTGGGCGCGGCTGTGCCCGCGGCCTATTTTTGGCACACGGAGGCGCCTCGCAAAGTCTCGCGCCATTCCGAGTCCGGCGGACGAAGTTGGCCAGCCCCACCCCCCAAGGCTATAGCCCACCCGTTTTTGTGGCCTTTTTCCGCTGGACGAACTTGGCGCCCCGGCCTTCGGGTGGGTATTTTTGGGCGCGGTTGTGCCGTCGGCCTATTTTTGGCACACGGAAGCGCCTCGCAAAGTCTCGCGCCATTCCGAGTCCGGCGGACGAAGTTGGCCCGCCCCACCCCCCAAGGCTATAGCCCACCCGTTTTTGTGGCCTTTTTCCGCTGGACGAACTTGGCGCCCGGCCTTCCAAGTCCGGGGCGGGTAGCCCCACCCCAAGGCGCGGCCTATTTTTGACACACGGAGGTGCCTCGCAAAGTCTCACGCCATTCCAAGTCCCAGCCTTCGGGAGGGTATTTTCGGGCGGCTGTGCCAGGCCTGTGCGGCCTATTTTTGGCACACGGAGGTGCCTCGCAAAGTCTCGCGCCATTCCAAGTCCGGCGGACGAAGTTGGCCAGCCCCACCCCCCAAGGCTATTGCCCACCCGTTTTTGTGGCCTTTTTCCGCTGGACGAAGTTGGCGCCCCGGCCCTCGGGGGGGGTATTTTGGGCGCGGGGTGGCCCGTGGCCTATTTTTGGCACACGGAGGCGCCTCGCAAAGTCTCGCGCCATTCCCGAGTCCGGCGGACGAGAGTTGGCCAGCCCCACCCCCAAGGCTATAGCCCACCCGTTTTGTGGCCTTTTTCCGCTGGACGAACATGGCGCCCGGCCTTCGGGGAGGTATTTTGGCGCGGCTGTGCCGTGGCCTATTTTTGGCACACGGAGGTGCCTCGCAAAGTCTCGCTCCATTCGTAGTCCGGCGGACGAAGTTGGCCAGCCCCACCCCCAACGCTATAGCCCACCCGTTTTTGTGGCCTTTTTCCGCTGGACGGCTGTGCCCTCGGCCTATTTTTTGGGCCTATTTTGGCACACGGAGGTGCCTCCCAAAGTCTCGCGCCATTCCGAGTCCGGCGGACGAAGTTGGCCAGCCCCACCCCCAAGGCTATAGCCCACCCGTTTTGTGGCCTTTTTCCGCTGGACGAACTTGGCGCCCGGCCTTGGGCGGGTATTTTTGGCGCGGCTTGTGCCCCACGGAGGTGCCTATTTTTGCCACACGGAGGCGCCTCGCAAAGTCTCGCGCCATTCCGAGTCCGGCGGACGAAGCCATTGGGCCAGCCCCACCCCCAAGGCTATAGCCCACGCCTTTTTGTGGCATTTTACCGCTGGGACGAACTTGGCGCCCGGCCTTCAGGCGGTTATTTTTGGGCGCGGCTGTGCGCGCGGCCTATTTTTGGCACACGGAGGTGCCTCGCAAAGTCTCGCGCCATTCCGAGTCCGGCGGACGAAGTTGGCCAGCACCACCCCCCAAGGCTATATAGCCCACCCGTTTTGTGGCCTTTTTCCGCTAGGCGAACTTGGCGCCCAGGCCTTCGGGCGGGTATTTTTGGGCGCGGCTGTGCCCTCGGCCTATTTTTGGCACACGGAGGTGCCTCGCAAAGTCTCGCGCCATTCCGAGTCCGGCGGACGAAGTTGGCCAGCCCCACCCCCCAAGGCTATAGCCCACCCGTTTTTGTGGCTTTTTCCGCTGGACGAATATGGCGCCCCGGCCTTCGGGCGGGTATTTTTGGGCGAGGCTGTGCCCGCGGCCTATTTTTGCCACACAGAGGCGCCTCGCAAAGTCTCGCGCCATTCCGAGTCCGGCGGACGAAGTTGGCCAGCCCCACCCCCCAAGGCTATAGCCCACCCGTTTTTGTGGCCTTTTTCCGCTGGACGAACTTGGCGCCCAGGCCTTCGGGCGGGTATTTTTGGGCGCGACTGTGCCCGCGGCCTATTTTTGGCACACAGAGGCGCCTCGCAAAGTCTCGAGCCATTCCGAGTCCGGCGGGCGAAGGTGGCCAGCCCCACCCCCCAAGGCTATAGCCCACTCCTTTTTGTGGCCTTTTTCCGCTGGACGAACTTGGCGCCCCGGCCTTCGGGCGGGTATTTTTGGGCGCGGCTGTGCCTGCGGCCTATTTTTGGCACACGGAGGTGCCTCGCAAAGTCTCGCGCCATTCCGAGTCCGGCGGACGAAGTTGGCCAGCCCCACCCCCCAAGGCTATAGCCCACCCGTTTTTGTGGCCTTTTTCCGCTGGACGAACTTGGCGCCCAGGCCTTCGGGCGGGTATTTTTGGGCGCGGCTGTGCCCTCGGCCTATTTTTGGCACACGGAGGTGCCTCCCAAAGTCTCGCGCCATTCCGAGTCCGGCGGACGAAGTTGGCCAGCCCCACCCCCCAAGGCTATAGCCCACCCGTTTTTGTGGCCTTTTTCCGCTGGACGAACTTGGCGCCCCGGCCTTCGGGCGGGTATTTTTGGGCGCGGCTGTGCCTGCGGCCTATTTTTGGCACACGGAGGCGCCTCGCAAAGTCTCGCGCCATTCCGAGTCCGGCGGACGAAGTGGGCCAGCCCCACCCCCCAAGGCTATAGCCCACCCGTTTTTGTGGCCTTTTTCCGCTGGACGAACTTGGCGCCCTGGCCTTCGGGCGGGTATTTTAGGGCGCGGCTGTGCCCACGGCCTATTTTTGGCACACGGAGTCGCCTCGCAAAGTCTCGCGCCATTCCGAGTCCGGCGGACGAAGTCGGCCAGCCCCACCCCCCAACGCTATAGCCCACCCGTTTTTGTGGCCTTTTTCCGCTGGACGAATATGGCGCCCCGCCCTTCGGGCGGGTATTTTTGGGCGCGGCTGTGCCCGCAGCCTATTTTTGGCACACGGAGGCGCCTCGCAAAGTCTCGCGCCATTCCGAGTCCGGCGGACGAAGTTGGCCAGCCCCACCCCCCAAGGCTATAGCCCACCCGTTTTTGTGGCCTTTTTCCGCTGGACGAACTTGGCGCCCAGGCCTTCGGGCGGGTATTTTTGGCCGCGGCTGTGCCCTCGGCCTATTTTTGGCACACGAAGGTGCCTCCCAAAGTCTCGCGCCATTCCGAGTCCGGCGGACGAAGTTGGCCAGCCCCACCCCCCAAGGCTATAGCCCACCCGTTTTTGTGGCCTTTTTCCGCTGGACGAACTTGGCGCCCCGGCCTTCGGGCGGGTATTTTTGGGCGCGGCTGTGCCTACGGCCTATTTTTGGCACACGGAGGCGCCTCGCAAAGTCTCGCGCCATTCCGAGTCCGGCGGACGAAGTGGGCCAGCCCCACCCCCCAAGGCTATAGCCCACCCGTTTTTGTGGCCTTTTTCCGCTGGACGAACTTGGCGCCCCGGCCTTCGGGCGGGTATTTTAGGGCGCGGCTGTGCCCACGGCCTATTTTTGGCACATGGAGTTGCCTCGCAAAGTCTCGCGCCATTCCGAGTCCGGCGGACGAAGTCGGCCAGCCCCACCCCCCAACGCTATAGCCCACCCGTTTTTGTGGCCTTTTTCCGCTGGACGAACTTGGCGCCCCGCCCTTCGGGCGGGTATTTTTGGGCGCGGCTGTGTCCGCAGCCTATTTTTGGCACACGAAGGCGCCTCGCAAAGTCTCGCGCCATTCCGAGTCCGGCGGACGAAGTTGGCCAGCCCCACCCCCCAAGGCTATAGCCCACCCGTTTTTGTGGCCTTTTTCCGCTGGACGAACTTGGCGCCCCGGCCTTCGGGCGGGTATTTTTGGGCGCGGCTGTGCCTGCGGCCTATTTTTGGCACACGGAGGCGCATCGCAAAGTCTCGCGCCATTCCGAGTCCGGCGGACGAAGTGGGCCAGCCCCACCCCCCAAGGCTATAGCCCACCCGTTTTTGTGGCCTTTTTCCGCTGGACGAACTTGGCGCCCCGGCCTTCGGGCGGGTATTTTAGGGCGCGGCTGTGCCCACGGCCTATTTTTGGCACACGAAGTTGCCTCGCAAAGTCTCGCGCCATTCCGAGTCCGGCGGACGAAGTCGGCCAGCCCCACCCCCCAACGCTATAGCCCACCCGTTTTTGTGGCCTTTTTCCGCTGGACGAACTTGGCGCCCCGCCCTTCGGGCGGGTATTTTTGGGCGCGGCTGTGCCCGCAGCCTATTTTTGGCACACGAAGGCGCCTCGCAAAGTCTCGGGCCATTCCGAGTCCGGCGGACGAAGTTGGCCAGCCCCACCCCCCAAGGCTATAGCCCACCCGTTTTTGTGGCCTTTTTCCGCTGGACGAACTTGGCGCCCCGGCCTTCGGGAGGGTATTTTTGGGGGCGGCCGTGCCCGCGGCCTATTTTTGGCACACGGAGGTGCCTCGTAAAGTCTCGCGCCATTCCGAGTCCGGCGGACGAAGTTGGCCAGCCCCACCCCCCAAGGCTATTGCCCACCCGTTTTTGTGGCCTTTTTCCGCCGGACGAACTTGGCGCCCCGGCCTGTGGGCGGGTATTTTTGGGGGCGGCCGTGCCCGCGGCCTATTTTTGGCACACGGAGGCGAATCGCAAAGTCTCGCGCCATTCCGAGTCCGGCGGACGAAGTTGGCCAGCCCCACCCCCCAAGGCTATAGCCCACCCATTTTTGTGGCCTTTTTCCGCCGGACGAACTTGGCGCCGCGGCCTTTGGGAGGGTATTTTTGGGCGCGGCTGTGTCCGCGGCCTATTTTTGGCACACGGACGTGCCTCGCAAAGTCTCGCGCCATTCCCAGTCCGGCGGACGAAGTTGGCCAGCCCCACCCCCCAAGGCTATAGCCCACCCGTTTTTGTGGCCTTTTTTCGCTGGACGAACTTGGCGCCCCGGCCTTCGGGTGGGTATTTTTGGGCGCGGCTGTGCCCGCGGCCTATTTTTGGTACTCGGAGGCGCGTCGCAAAGTCTCGCGGTATTCCGAGTCCGGCGGACGAAGTTTGCCAGCCCCACCCCCCAAGGCTATTGCCCACCCGTTTTTGTGGCCTTTTTCCGCTGGACGAACTTGGCGCCCCGGCCTTTGGGCGGGTATTTTTGGGCGCGGCTGTGCCCGCGGCCTATTTTTGGCACACGGAGGTGCGTCGCAAAGTGTCGCGCCATTCCGAGTCCGGCGGACGAAGTTGGCCAGCCCCACCCCCCAAGGCTATAGCCCACCCGTTTTTGTGGCCTTTTTCCGCTGGACGAACTTGGCGCCCCGGCCTTCGGGGGGTATTTTTGGGCGCGGCTGTGCCCGCGGCCTATTTTTGGCACACGGAGGTGCCTCGCAAAGTCTCGCGCCATTCCGAGTCCGGCGGACGAAGTTGGCCAGCCCCACCCCCCAAGGCTATAGCCCACCCGTTTTTGTGGCCTTTTTCCGCTGGACGAACTTGGCGCCCCGGCCTTCGGGCGGGTATTTTTGGATGTGGCTGTGCCCACGGCCTATTTTTGGCACACGGAGGCACCTCGCAAAGTCTCGCGCCATTCCGAGTCCGGCGGACGAAGTGGGCCAGCCCCACCCCGCAAGGCTATAGCCCACCCGTTTTTGTGGCCTTTTTCCGCTGGACGAACTTGGTGCCCCGGCCTTCGGGCGGGTATTTTTGGGCGCGACTGTGCCCGTGGCCTATTTTTGGCACACGGAGGCGCCTCGCAAAGTCTCGCGCCATTCCGAGTCCGGCGGACGAAGTTGGCCAGCCCCACCCCCCAAGGCTATAGCCCACCCGTTTTTGTGGCCTTTTTCCGCTGGACGAACTTGGCGCCCCGGCCTTCGGGTGGATATTTTTGGGTGCGGCTGTGCCCGCGGCCTATTTTTGACACAAGGAGGCGCCTCGCAAAGTCTCGCGCCATTCCGAGTCCGGCGGACGAAGTTGGCCAGCCCCACCCCCCAAGGCTATAGCCCACCCGTTTTTGTGGCCTTTTTCCGCTGGACGAACCTGGCGCCCCGGCTTTCGGGCGGGTATTTTTGGGCGCGGCTGTGCCCACGGCCTAGTTTTGGCACACGGTGGCGCCTCGCAAAGTCTCGCGCCATTCCGAGTCCGGCGGACGAAGTTGGCCAGCCCCGGCCTTCGAGCGGGTATTTTTGGGCGCGGCTGTGCCCGCGGCCTATTTTTGGCATACGGAGGCGCCTCGCAAAGTCTCACACCATTCTAAGTCCGGCGGACGAAGTTGGCCAGCCCCACCCCCCAAGGCTATAGCCCACCCGTTTTTGTGGCCTTTTTCCGCTGGACGAACTTGGCGCCCCGGCCTTCGGGCGGTTATTTTTGGGCGCGGCTGAGCCCGTGGCCTATTTTTGGTACACGGAGGCGCCTCGCAAAGTCTCAAGCCATTCCGAGTCCGGCGGACGAAGTTGGCCAGCCCCACCCCCCAAGGCTATAGCCCACCCGTTTTTGTGGCCTTTTTCCGCTGGACGAACTTGGCGCCCCGGCCTTCGGGCGGGTATTTTTGGGAGCGGCTGTGCCAGCGGCCTATTTTTGTCACACGGAGGCACCTCGCAAAGTCTCGCGCCATTCCGAGTCCGGCGGACGAAGTTGGCCAGCCCCACCCCCCAAGGCTATAGCCCACCCGTTTTTGTGGACTTTTTCCGCTGGACGAACTTGGCGCCCCGGCCTTCGGGCGGGTATTTTTGGGCGCGGCTGTGCCCGCGGCCTATTTTTGGCACATGGAGGTGCCTCGCAAAGTCTCGCGCCATTCCGAGTCCGGCGGACGAAGTTGGCCAGCCCCACCCCCCAAGGCTATTGCCCACCCGTTTTTGTGGCCTTTTTCCGCTGGACGAACTTGGCTCCCCGGCCGTCGGGCGGGTATTTTTGGGCGCGGCTGTGCCCGCGGCCTATTTTTGGCACACGGAGGCACCTCACAAAGTCTCGCGCCATTCCGAGTCCGGCGGACGAAGTTGGCCAGCCCCCCCCCCCAAGGCTATAGCCCACCTGTTTTTGTGGCATTTTTCCGCTGGGACGAACTTGGCGCCCGGCCTTCGGGTGGATATTTTGGGCGCGGCTGTGCCCGTGGCCTATTTTGACACACGGAGGCGCCTCGCAAAGTCTCATGCCATTCCGAGTCCGGCGGACGAAGTCGGCCAGCCCCACCCCCAAGGCTATAGCCCACCCGTTTTGTGGCCTTTTTCCGCTGGACGAACTTGGCGCCCGGCCTTCGGGCGGGTATTTTGGGCGCGGCTGTGCCAGCGGCCTATTTTTGGCACACGGTGGAGCCTCGCAAGGTCTCGCGCCATTTCCGAGAAGTTGGCCAGCCCGGCCTTGGCGGGTAGTTGGCCAGCCCCACCCCCAAGGCTACGGAGCCCACCAAAGTTTTGTGGCATTCTTTCCGCTGGAGTTGAACTTGCCCCACCCCCAAGGCCTAGCCCACCGTTTTGTGGTATTTTTGCTGGCGACTGCGCCCGGCCTTGGGCGGTTATTTTTTGGCAGCATGGAGGTGCGCCTCGCAAAGTCTTGCGCCATTCCGAGTCCGGCGGACGAAGTTGGCCAGCCCCACCCCCAGGGCTATAGCCCCTCCGGTTTTGTGGCCTTTTCCCGCTGGACGAACTTGGCGCCCCGGCCTTTGGGCGGGTATTTTGGGAGCGGCTGTGCCCGCGGCCTATTTTTGTCACACGGAGGCGCCTCGCAAAGTCTCGCGCCATTCCGAGTCCGGCGGACGAAGTTGGCCAGCCCCACCCCCCAAGGCTATAGCCCACCCGTTTTTGTGGCCTTTTTCCGCTGGACGAACTTGGCGCCCCGGCCTTCGGGCGGGTATTTTTGGGCGCGGCTGTGCCCGCGGCCTATTTTTGGCACACGGAGGTGCCTCGCAAAAGTCTCGCGCCATTCCGAGTCTGGCGGACGAAGTTGGCCAGCCCCACCCCCCAAGGCTATAGCCCACCCGTTTTAGTGTCCTTTTTCCGCTGGACGAACTTGGCTCCCGGCCTTCGGGCGGGTATATTTGGCGCGGCTGTGCCCGTGGCCTATTTTTGGCACACGGAGGTGCCTCGCAAAGTCTCGCGCCATTCCGAGTCCGGCGGACCCAGTTGGCCAGCCCCACCCCCAAGGCTATAGCCCACCCGTTTTTGTGGCCTTTTTCCGCTGGACGAACTTGGCGCCCGGCCTTCGGGTGGATATTTTGGGTGCGGCTGTGCCGTGGCCTATTTTTGACACAAGGAGGCGCCTCGCAAAGTCCCATGCCATTCCGAGTCCGGCGGACGAAGTTGGCCAGCCCCACCCCCCAAGGCTATAGCCCACCCGTTTTTGTGGCCTTTTTCCGCTGGACGAACTTGGCGCCCCGGCCTTCGGGCGGGTATTTTTGGGCGCGGCTGTGCCAGCGGCCTATTTTTGGCACACGGAGGCGCCTCGCAAAGTCTCGCGCCATTCCGAGTCCGGCGGACGGGGTTGGCCAGCCCCAAGGCTTGGCCACCCGTTTTGTGGCCTTTTTCTGCTGGACGAACTTGGCGCCCCGGCCTTCGGGCGGGTATTTTTGGGCGCGGCGGAGCCCGCGGCCTATTTTGGCATACGGAGGCGCCTCGCAAAGTCTCACCCCATTCTAAGTCCGGCGGACGAAGTTGGCCAGCCCCACCCTCCAAGGCTATAGCCCACCGTTTTGTGGCCTTTTTCCGCTGGACGAACTTGGCGCCCCGGCCTTCGGGCGGTTATTTTTGGGCGCGGCTGAGCCCGTGGCCTATTTTTGGTACACGGAGGCGCCTCGCAAAGTCTCAAGCCATTCCGAGTCCGGCGGACGAAGTTGGCCAGCCCCACCCCCCAAGGCTATAGCCCACCCGTTTTTGTGGCCTTTTTCCGCTGGACGAACTTGGCGCCCCGGCCTTCGGGCGGCTTTTTTTGGGTGCGGCTGTGCCAGCGGCCTATTTTTGTCACACGGAGGTGCCTCGCAAAGTCTCGCGCCATTCCGAGTCCGGCGGACGAAGTTGGCCAGCCCCACCCCCCAAGGCTATAGCCCACCCGTTTTTGTGGACTTTTTCCGCTGGACGAACTTGGCGCCCCGGCCTTCGGCGTGTATTTTTGGGCGCGGCTGGGCCCGCGGCCTATTTTTGGGCACACGGAGGTGCCTCGCATAGTCTCGCGCCATTCCGAGTCCGGCGGACAAAGTTGGCCAGCCCCACCCCAAGGCTATTGCCCACCCGTTTTGTGGCCTTTTTCCGCTGGGCCGAACTTGGCGCCCGGCCGTCGGGTGGGTATTTTTGGGCGCGGCTGTGCCCGGCCTGGCCTATTTTTGGCACACGGAGGTGCCTCGCAAAGTCTCGCGCCATTCCGAGTCTGGCGGACCGAAGTTGGCCAGCCCCACCCCCAATTTGGCCAGCCCCACCCCCGCTGGGCTATAGCCCACCCGTTTTTGTGGCCTTTTCCGCTGTGGCGCCTCGCGTCTCGCGCCATTCCTTGTCCGCCCGGCGGTTGGCCAGCCCGGGGGTATTTTTGGGCGCGGCTGTGCCCGTGGCCTATTTTTGGTACACGGAGGCGCCTCGCAAAGTCTCATGCCATTCTAAGTCCGGCGGACGAAGTTGGCCAGCCCCACCCCCAAGGCTATAGCCCACCCGTTTTTGTGGCCTTTTTCCGCTGGACGAACTTGGCGCCCCGGCCTTCAGGCGGGTATTTTTGGGCGCGGCTGTGCCAGTGGCCTATTTTTGGCACACGGAGGCACCTCGCAAAGTCTCGCGCCATTCCGAGTCCGGCGGACGAAGTTGGCCAGCCCCACCCCCCAAGGCTATAGCCCACCCGTTTTTGTGGCCTTTTTCCGCTGGACGAACTTGGCGCCCCGGCCTTCGGGCGGGTATTTTTGGGTGCGGCTGTGCCAGCGGCCTATTTTTGGCACACGGAGGTGCCTCGCAAAGTCTTGCGCCATTCCGAGTCCGGCGGACGAAGTTGGCCAGCCCCACCCCCAAGGCTATTGCCCACCGTTTTTGTGGCCTTTTTCCGCTGGACGAACTTGGCGCCCCGGCCTTCGGGCGGGTATTTTTGGGCGCGGCTGTGTCCCCGGCCTATTTTTGGCACACGGAGGTGCCTCGCAAAGTCTCGCGCCATTCCGAGTCCGGCGGACGAAGTTGGCCAGCCCCACCCCCCAAGGCTATAGCCCACCCGTTTTTGTGGCCTTTTTCCGCTGGACGAACTTGGCTCCCGGCCGTCGGGGGGGGATTTTTTGGGCGCGGCTGTGCCCGCGGCCTATTTTTGGCACACGGAGGTGCCTCGCAAAGCCTCGCGCCATTCCGAGTCTGGCGGACGAATTTGGCCAGCCCCACCCCCCAAGGCTATAGCCCACCCGTTTTTGTGGCCTTTTTCCGCTGGACGAACTTGGCGCCCCGGCCTTCGGGCGGGTATATTTGGGCGCGGCTGTGCCCGCGGCCTATTTTTGGCACACGGAGGCGCCTCACAATGTCTCGCGCCATTTTGAGTCCGGCGGACGAAGTTGGCCAGCCCCACCCCCCAAGGCTATAGCCCACCCGTTTTTGTGGCCTTTTTCCGCTGGACGAACTTGGCGCCCCGGCCTTCGGGCGGGTATTTTTGGGAGCGGCTGTGCCAGCGGCCTATTTTTGGCACACGGAGGCACCTCGCAAAGTCTCGCGCCATTCCGAGTCCGGCGGACGAAGTTGGCCAGCCCCACCCCCCAAGGCTATAGCCCACCCGTTTTTGTGGCCTTTTTCCGCTGGACGAACTTGGCGCCCCGGCCTTCGGGCGGGTATTTTTGGGTGCGGCTGTGCCCGCGGCCTATTTTTGGCACATGGAGGTGCCTCGCAAAGTCTTGCGCCATTCCGAGTCCGGCGGACGAAGTTGGCCAGCCCCACCCCCAAGGCTATTGCCCACCGTTTTTGTGGCCTTTTTCCGCAGGACGAACTTGGCGCCCCGGCCTTCGGGCGGGTATTTTTGGGCGCGGCTGTGTCCGCGGCCTATTTTTGGCACACGGAGGCGCCTCGCAAAGTCTCGCGCCATTCCGAGTCCGGCGGACGAAGTTGGCCAGCCCCACCCCCCAAGGCTATAGCCCACCCGTTTTTGTGGCCTTTTTCCGCTGGACGAACTTGGCTCCCCGGCCGTCGGGCGGGTATTTTTGGGCGCGGCTGTGCCCGCGGCCTATTTTTGGCACACGGAGGTGCCTCGCAAAGCCTCGCGCCATTCCGAGTCTGGCGGACGAATTTGGCCAGCCCCACCCCCCAAGGCTATAGCCCACCCGTTTTTGTGGCCTTTTTCCGCTGGACGAACTTGGCGCCCCGGCCTTCGAGCGGGTATATTTGGGCGCGGCTGTGCCCGCGGCCTATTTTTGGCACACGGAGGCGCCTCACAATGTCTCGCGCCATTTTGAGTCCGGCGGACGAAGTTGGCCAGCCCCACCCCCCAAGGCTATAGCCCACCCGTTTTTGTGGCCTTTTTCCGCTGGACGAACTTGGCGCCCCGGCCTTCGGGTGGATATTTTTGGGTGCGGCTGTGCCCGCGGCCTATTTTTGACACATGTAGGCGCCTCGCAAAGTCTCGCGCCATTCCGAGTCCGGCGGACGAAGTTGGCCAGCCCCACCCCCCAAGGCTATAGCCCACCCGTTTTTGTGGCCTTTTTCCGCTGGACGAACTTGGCGCCCCGGCCTTCGGGCGGGTATTTTTGGGCGCGGCTGTGCCCACGGCCTAGTTTTGGCACACGGTGGCACCTCGCAAAGTCTCGCGCCATTCCGAGTCCGGCGGACGAAGTTGGCCAGCCCCGGCCTTCGAGCGGGTATTTTTGGGCGCGGCTGTGCCCGCGGCCTATTTTTGGCATACGGAGGCGCCTCGCAAAGTCTCACGCCATTCTGAGTCCGGCGGATGAAGTTGGCCAGCCCCACCCCCCAAGGCTATAGCCCACCCATTTTTGTGGCCTTTTTCCGCTGGACGAACTTGGCGCCCCGGCCTTCGAGCGGGTATATTTGGGCGCGGCTGTGCCCGTGGCCTATTTTTGGTACACGGAGGCGCCTCGCAAAGTCTCATGCCATTCCGAGTCCGGCGGACGAAGTTGGCCAGCCCCACCCCCCAAGGCTATAGCCCACCCGTTTTTGTGGCCTTTTTCCGCTGGACGAACTTGGCGCCCCGGCCTTCGGGCGGGTATTTTTGGGCGCGGCTGTGCCCGCGGCCTATTTTTGGCACACGGAGGCACCTCGCAAAGTCTCGCGCCATTCGGAGTTCGGCGGACGAAGTTGGCCAGCCCCACCCCCCAAGGCTATAGCCCACCCGTTTTTGTGGCCTTTTTCCGATGGACGAACTTGGCGCCCCGGCCTTCGGGCGGGTATTTTTGGGCGCGGCTGTGACCGCGGCCTATTTTTGCCACACGGAGGCGCCTCGCAAAGTCTCGCGCCATTCCGAGTCCGGCGGACGAAGTTGGCCAGCCCCACCCCCCAAGGCTATAGCCCACCCGTTTTTGTGGCCTTTTTCCGCTGGACGAACTTGGCGCCCCGGCCTTCGGGCTGGTATTTTTTTGCGCGGCTGTGCCCGCGGCCTATTTTTGGCACACGGAGGCCCCTCGCAAAGTCTCGCGCCATTCCGAGTCCGGCGGACGAAGTTGGCCAGCCCCACCCCCCAAGGCTATAGCCCACCCGTTTTTGTGGCCTTTTTCCGCTGGACGAACTTGGCGCCCCGGCCTTCGGGCCGAAGCCTATTTTTGGCACACGGAGGTGCCTCACAAAGTCTATCGTGCCATTCCGAGTCCGACGGACGAAGTTGGCCAGCCCCACCCCCCAAGGCAATAGCCCACCCGTTTTTGTGGCCTTTTTCCGCTGGACGAACTTGGCGCCCAGGCCTTCGGGCGGGTATTTTTGGGCGCGGCTGTGCCCGCGGCCTATTTTTTGTACATGAAGCCACCTCGCAAAGTCTCGCGCCATTCCGAGTCCGGCGGACGAAGTTGGCCAGCCCCACCCCCCAAGGCTATAGCCCACCCGTTTTTGTGGGCTTTTTCCGCTGGACGAACTTGGCGCCCCGGCCTTCGGGATGGTATTTTTGGGCGTGGCTGTGCCCGCGGCCTATTTTTGGCACACGGAGGCGCCTCGCAAAGTCTCGCGCCATTCCGAGTCCGGTGGACGAAGTTGGCCAGCCCCACCCCCCAAGGCTATAGCCCACCCGTTTTTCTGGCCTTTTTCCGCTGGACGAACTTGGCGCCCTGGCCTTCGGGCGGGTATTTTTGGGTGCGGCTGTGCCCGCGGCCTATTTTTGGCACACGGAGGTGCCTCGTAAAGTCTCGCGCCATTCCGAGTCCGGCGGACGAAGTTGGCCAGCCCCACCCCCCATGGCTATAGCCCACCCGTTTTTGTGGCCTTTTTCCGCTGGACAAACTTGGCGCCCCGGCCTTCGGGCGGGTATTTTTGGGCGCGGCTGTGCCCGCGGCCTATTTTTGGCACACGGAGGCGCCTCGCAAAGTCTCGCGCCATTCCGAGTCCGGTGGACGAAGTTGGCCAGCCCCACCCCCCAAGGCTATAGCCCACCCGTTTTTCTGGCCTTTTTCCGCTGGACGAACTTGGCGCCCTGGCCTTCGGGTGGGTATTTTTGGGTGCGGCTGTGCCCGCGGCCTATTTTTGGCACACGGAGGTGCCTCGTAAAGTCTCGCGCCATTCCGAGTCCGGCGGACGAAGTTGGCCAGCCCCACCCCCCAAGGCTATAGCCCACCCGTTTTGTGGCCTTTTTCCGCTGGACGAACTTGGCGCCCCGGCCTTCGGGCGGGTATTTTTGGGCGCGGCTGTGCCCGCGGCCTATTTTTGGCACACGGAGGCGCCTCGCAAAGTCTCGCGCCATTCCGAGTCCGGCGGACGAAGTTGGCCAGCCCCACCCCCCAAGGCTATAGCCCACCCGTTTTTGTGGCCTTTTTCCGCTGGACGAACTTGGCGCCCCGGCCTTCGGGCGCGTATTTTTGGGCGAGGCTGTGCCCGCGGCCTATTTGTGGCACACGGAGGCGCCTCGCAAAGTCTCGCGCCATTCCGAGTCCGGCGGACGAAGTTGGCCAGCCCCACCCCCCAAGGCTATAGCCCACCCGTTTTTGTGGCCTTTTTCCGCTGGACGAACTTGGCGCCCCGTCCTTCGGGCGGGTATTTTTGGGTGCGGCTGTGCCCGCGGCCTATTTTTGGCACACGGAGGCCCCTCGCAAAGTCTCGCGCCATTCCGAGTCCGGCGGATGAAGTTGGCCAGCCCCACCCCCCAAGGCTATAGGCCACCCGTTTTTGTGGCCTTTTTCCGCTGGACGAACTTGGCGCCCCGGCCTTCGGGCCGGTATTTTTGGGCGCGGCTATGCCCGCGGCCTATTTTTGGCACCCGGAGGCGCCTCGCAAAGTCTCGCGCCATTCCGAGTCCGGCGGACGAAGTTGGCCAGCCCCACCCCCCAAGGCTATAGCCCACCCGTTTTTGTGGCCTTTTTTCGCTGGACGAACTTGGCGTCCCGGCCTTCGGGCGGGTATTTTTAGGCGCGGCTGTGGCCGCGGCCTATTTTTGGCACACGGAGGCGCCTCGCAAAGTTTCGCGCCATTCCGAGTCCAGCGGACGAAGTTGGCCAGCCCCACCCCCCAAGGCTATAGCCCACCCGTTTTTGTGGCCTTTTTCCGCTGGATGAACTTGGCGTCCCGGCCTTCGGGCAGGTATTTTTGGGCGCGGCTGTGCCCGCGGCCTATTTTTGGCACACGGAGGCGCCTCGCAAAGTCTCGCGCCATTCCGAGTCCGGCGGACGAAGTTGGCCAGCCCCACCCCCCAAGGCTATAGCCCACCCGTTTTTGTGGCCTTTTTCCGCTCGACGAACTTGGCGCCCCAGCCTTCGGACGGGTATTTTTGGGCACGGCTGTGCCCGCGGCCTATTTATGGCACACGAAGGCGCCTCGCAAAGTCTCGCGCCATTCCGAGTCCGGCGGGCCAGTTGGCCAGCCCCACCCCCCAAGGCTATAGCCCACCCGTTGTTCTGGCCTTTTTCCGCTGGACAAACTTGGCGCCCCGGCCTTCGGGCGGGTATTTTTTTGCGCGGCTGTGCCCGCGGCCTATTTTTGGCACACGGAGGCCCCTCGCAAAGTCTCGCGCATTCCGAGTCGGCGGACGAAGTTGGCCATCCCCACCCCCCAAGGCTATAGCCCACCCGTTTTTGTGGCCTTTTTCCGCTGGACGAACTTGGCGCCCCGGCCTTCGGGCCGTGGCCTATTTTTGGCACACGGAGGTGCCTCACAAAGTCTCGTGCCATTCCGAGTCCGGCGGACGAAGTTGGCCAGCCCCACCCCCCAAGGCTATAGCCCACCCGTTTTTGTGGCCTTTTTCCGCTGGATGAACTTGGCGTCCCGGCCTTCGGGCAGGTATTTTTGGACGCGGCTGTGCCCGCGGCCTATTTTTGGCACACGGAGGCGCCTCGCAAAGTCTCGCGCCATTCCGAGTCCGGCGGACGAAGTTGGCCAGCCCCACCCCCCAAGGCTATAGCCCACCCGTTTTTGTGGCCTTTTTCCGCTCGACGAACTTGGCGCCCCAGCCTTCGGACGGGTATTTTTGGGCACGGCTGTGCCCGCGGCCTATTTATGGCACACGAAGGCGCCTCGCAAAGTCTCGCGCCATTCCGAGTCCGGCGGACGAAGTTGGCCAGCCCCACCCCCCAAGGCTATAGCCCACCCGTTGTTCTGGCCTTTTTCCGCTGGACAAACTTGGCGCCCCGGCCTTCGGGCGGGTATTTTTTTGCGCGGCTGTGCCCGCGGCCTATTTTTGGCACACGGAGGCCCCTCGCAAAGTCTCGCGCATTCCGAGTCGGCGGACGAAGTTGGCCATCCCCACCCCCCAAGGCTATAGCCCACCCGTTTTTGTGGCCTTTTTCCGCTGGACGAACTTGGCGCCCCGGCCTTCGGGCGGGTATTTTTGGGCGAGGCTGTGCCTGCGGCCTATTTTTGGCACACGGAGGCGCCTCGCAAAGTCTAGCGCCATTCCGAGTCCGGCGGACGAAGTTGGCCAGCCCCACCCCCCAAGGCTATAGCCCACCCATTTTTGTGGGCTTTTTCCGCTGGACGAACTTGGCGCCCCGGCCTTCGGGCGGGTATTTTTGGGCGTGGCTGTGCCCGCGGCCTATTTTTGGCACACGGAGGCACCTCGCAAAGTCTCGCGCCATTCCGAGTCCGGCGGACGAAGTTGGCCAGCCCCACCCCCCAAGGCTATAGCCCACCCGTTTCTATGGCCTTTTTCCGCTGGACGAACTTGGCGCCCCGGCCTTCGGGTGGGTATTTTTGGGCGCGGCTGTGCCTGCAGCCTATTTTTGGCACACGGAGGTGCCTCACAAAGTCTCGCGCCATTCCGAGTCCGGCGGACGAAGTTGGCCAGCCCCACCCCCCAAGGCTATAGCCCACCCGTTTTTGTGGCCTTTTTCCGCTCGACGAACTTGGCGCCCCAGCCTTCGGACGGGTATTTTTGGGCACGGCTGTGCCCGCGGCCTATTTATGGCACACGAAGGCGCCTCGCAAAGTCTCGCGCCATTCCGAGTCCGGCGGACGAAGTTGGCCAGCCCCACCCCCCAAGGCTATAGCCCACCCGTTGTTCTGGCCTTTTTCCGCTGGACAAACTTGGCGCCCCGGCCTTCGGGCGGGTATTTTTTTGCGCGGCTGTGCCCGCGGCCTATTTTTGGCACACGGAGGCCCCTCGCAAAGTCTCGCGCATTCCGAGTCGGCGGACGAAGTTGGCCATCCCCACCCCCCAAGGCTATAGCCCACCCGTTTTTGTGGCCTTTTTCCGCTGGACGAACTTGGCGCCCCGGCCTTCGGGCGGGTATTTTTGGGCGAGGCTGTGCCTGCGGCCTATTTTTGGCACACGGAGGCGCCTCGCAAAGTCTAGCGCCATTCCGAGTCCGGCGGACGAAGTTGGCCAGCCCCACCCCCCAAGGCTATAGCCCACCCATTTTTGTGGGCTTTTTCCGCTGGACGAACTTGGCGCCCCGGCCTTCGGGCGGGTATTTTTGGGCGTGGCTGTGCCCGCGGCCTATTTTTGGCACACGGAGGCACCTCGCAAAGTCTAGCGCCATTCCGAGTCCGGCGGACGAAGTTGGCCAGCCCCACCCCCCAAGGCTATAGCCCACCCGTTTCTATGGCCTTTTTCCGCTGGACGAACTTGGCGCCCCGGCCTTCGGGTGGGTATTTTTGGGCGCGGCTGTGCCTGCAGCCTATTTTTGGCACACGGAGGTGCCTCACAAAGTCTCGCGCCATTCCGAGTCCGGTGGACGAAGTTGGCCAGCCCCACCCCCCAAGGCTATACCCACCTGTTTTTGTGGCCTTTTTCCGGTGGACGAACTTCGCGCCCCGGCCTTCGGGCGGGTATTTTTGGGCGCGGCTGTGCCCGCGGCCTATTTTTGGCACACGGAGGTGCCTCGTAACGTCTCGCGCCCTTCCGAGTCCGGCGGACGAAGTTGGCCAGCCCCAACCCCCAAGGCTATAGCCCACACGTTTTTGTGGCCTTTTTCCGCTGGACGAACTTGGCGCCCCGGCCTTCGGGCGGGTATTTTTGGGCGCGGCTGTGCCCGCGGCCTATTTTTGGCACACGGAGGCGCCTCGCAAATTCTCGCGCCATTCCGAGTCCGGCGGACGAAGTTGGCGAGCCCCACCCCCCAAGGCTATAGCCCACCCATTTTTGTGGCCTTTTTCCGCTGGACGAACTTGGCGCCCCGGCCTTCGGGCGGGTATTTTTGGACGCGGCTGTGCCCGCGACCTATTTTTGGCACACGGAGGCGCCTCGCAAAGTCTCGCGCCATTCCGAGTCCGGCGGACGAAGTTGGCCAGCCCCACCCCCCAAGGCTATAGCCCACCCGATTTTGTGGCCTTTTTCCGCTGGACGAACTTGGCGCCCCGGCCTTCGGGCGGGTATTTTTGGGCGCGGCTGTGCCCGCGGCCTATTTTTGGCACACGGAGGCGCCTCGCAAAGTCTCGCTCCATTCCGAGTCCGGCGGACGAAGTGGGCCAGCCCCACCCCCCAAGGCTATAGCCCACCCGTTTTTGTGGCCTTTTTCCGCTGGACGAACTTGGCGCCCCGGCCTTCGGGCTGTTATTTTTGGGCGCGGCTGTGTCCGTGGCCTATTTTTGGCACACGGAGGCGCCTCGCAAAGTCTCGCGCCATTCCGAGTCCGTCGGACAAAGTTGGCCAGCCCCACCCCGCAAGGCTATAGCCCACCCGTTTTTGTGGCCTTTTTCCGCTGGACGAACTTGGCGCCCCGGCGTTCGGGCGGGTATTTTTGGGCGCGGCTGTGCCCGCGGCCTATTTTTGGTACACGGAGGCGCCTCGCAAAGTCTCGCACCATTCCGAGTCCGGCGGACGAAGTTGGCCAGCCCCACCCCCCAAGGCCCATTCCGAGTCCGGCGGACGAAGTTGGCCAGCCCCACCCCCCAAGGCTATAGCCCACCCGTTTTTGTGGCCTTTTTCCGCTGGACGAACTTGGCGCCCCGGCCTTCGGGCGGGTATTTTTGGGCGCGGCTGTGCCCGCGGCCTATTTTTGGCACACGGAGGTGCCTCGTAACGTCTCGCGCCCTTCCGAGTCCGGCGGACGAAGTTGGCCAGCCCCAACCCCCAAGGCTATAGCCCACACGTTTTTGTGGCCTTTTTCCGCCGGATGAACTTGGCGCCCCGGCCTTCGGGCGGGTATTTTTGGGCGCGGCTGTGCTCGCGTCCTATTTTTGGCGCACGGAGGCGCCTCGCAAAGTCTCGCGCCATTCCGAGTCCGGCGGACGAAGTGGGCCGGCCCCACCCCCCAAGGCTATAGCCCACCCGTTTTTGTGGCCTTTTTCCGCTGGATGAACTTGGCGCCCCGGCCTTCGGGCGGGTATTTTTGGGCGCGGCTGTGCCCGCGGCCTATTTTCGGTACACGGAGGCGCCTCGCAAAGTCTCGCGCCATTCCGAGTCCGGCGGACGAAGTTGTCCAGCCCCACCCCCCAAGGCTACAGCCCACCCGTTTTTCTGGCCTTTTTCCGCTGGACGAACTTGGCGCCCCGGCCTTCGGGCGGGTATTTTTGGGCACGGCTGTGCCCGTGGCCTATTTTTGCACACGGAGGCGCCTCGCAAAGTCTCGCGCCATTCCGAGTCCGGCGGACGAAGTTGGCCAGCCCCAACCCCCAAGGCTATAGCCCACCCGTTTTTGTGGCCTTTTTCAGCTTGACGAACTTGGCGGCCCAGCCTTCGGACGGGTATTTTTGGGCGCGGCTGTGCCCGTGGCCTATTTTTGCACACGGAGGCGCCTCGCAAAGTCTCGCGCCATTCCGAGTCCGGCGGACGAAGTTGGCCAGCCCCAACCCCCAAGGCTATAGCCCACCCGTTTTTGTGGCCTTTTTCAGCTTGACGAACTTGGCGGCCCAGCCTTCGGACGGGTATTTTTGGGCGCGGCTGTGCCTGCGGCCTATTTATGGCACACGGAGGCGCCTCGCAAAGTCTCGCGCCATTCCGAGTCCGGCGGACGAAGTTGGCCAGCCCCACCCCCCAAGGCTATAGCCCACCCGTTTTTGTGGCTTTTTTCCGCTGGACGAACTTGGCGCCCCGGCCTTCGGGCAGGTATTTTTGGGCGCGGCTGTGCCCGCGGCCTATTTTTGGCACACGGAGGCGCCTCGCAAAGTCTCGCGCCATTCCGAGTCCGGCGGACGAAGTTGGCCAGCCCCACACGCCAAGGCTATAGCCCACCCGTTTTTGTGGCCTTTTTCCGCTGGACGAACTTGGCGCCCCGGCCTTCGGGCGGGTATTTTTGGGCGCGGCTGTGCCCGTGGCCTATTTTTGGCACACGGAGGCGCCTCGCAAAGTCTCGCGCCATTCCGAGTCCGGCGGACGAAGTTGGCCAGCCCCAACCCCCAAGGCTATAGCCCACCCGTTTTTGTGGCCTTTTTCAGCTTGACGAACTTGGCGGCCCAGCCTTCGGACGGGTATTTTTGGGCGCGGCTGTGCCTGCGGCCTATTTATGGCACACGGAGGCGCCTCGCAAAGTCTCGCGCCATTCCGAGTCCGGCGGACGAAGTTGGCCAGCCCCACCCCCCAAGGCTATAGCCCACCCGTTTTTGTGGCTTTTTTCCGCTGGACGAACTTGGCGCCCCGGCCTTCGGGCAGGTATTTTTGGGCGCGGCTGTGCCCGCGGCCTATTTTTGGCACACGGAGGCGCCTCGCAAAGTCTCGCGCCATTCCGAGTCCGGCGGACGAAGTTGGCCAGCCCCACACGCCAAGGCTATAGCCCACCCGTTTTTGTGGCCTTTTTCCGCTGGACGAACTTGGCGCCCCGGCCTTCGGGCGGGTATTTTTGGGCGCGGCTGTGCCCGTGGCCTATTTTTGGCACACGGAGGTGCCTCGTAACGTCTCGCGCCCTTCCGAGTCCGGCGGACGAAGTTGGCCAGCCCCACCCCCCAAGGCTATAGGCCACCCATTTTTGTGGCCTTTTTCCGCTGGACGAACTTGGCGCCACGGCCTTCGGGCGGTATTTTTGGGCGCGGCTGTGCTCGCGGCCTATTTTTGGCGCACGGAGGCGCCTCGCAAAGTCTCGCGCCATTCCGAGTCCGGCGGAAGAAGTTGGCGAGCCCCACCCCCCAAGGCTATAGCCCACCCGTTTTTGTGGCCTTTTTCCGCTGGACGAACTTGGCGCCCCGGCCTTCGGGCAGGTATTTTTGGGCGCGGCTGTGTCCGCGGCCTATTTTTGGCACACGGAGGCGCCTCACAAAGTCTCGCGCCATTCCGAGTCCGTCGGACGAAGTTGGCCAGCCCCACCCCGCAAGGCTATAGCCCACCCGTTTTTGTGGCCTTTTTCCGCTGGACGAACTTGGCGCCCCGGCCTTCGGTCGGGTATTTTTGGGCGCGGCTGTGTCCGCGGCTTATTTTTGGCACACGGAGGCGCCTCGCAAAGTCTCGCGCCATTCCGAGTCCGGCGGACGAAGTTGGCCAGCCCCACCCCCCAAGGCTATAGCCCACCCGTTTTTGTGGCCTTTTTCCGCGGGACGAACTTGGTGCCCCGGCCTTCGGGCGGGTATTTTTGGGCGCAGCTGTGCCCGCGGCCTATTTTTGGCACACGGAGGTGCCTCGCAAAGTCTCGCGCCATTCCGAGTCCGGCGGACGAAGTTGGCCGGCCCCACCCCCCAAGGCTATAGCACACCCGCTTTTGTGGCCTTTTTCCGCCGGATGAACTTGGCGCCCCGGCCTTCGGGCCGGTATTTTTGGGCGCGGCTGTGCCCGCGGCCTATTTTTGGCACACGGAGGCGCCTCGCACAGTCTCGCGCCATTCCGAGTCCGGCGGACGAAGTTGGCCAGCCGCACCCCCCAAGGCTATAGCCCACCCGTTTTTGTGGCCTTTTTCCGCTGGACGAACTTGGCGCCCCGGCCTTCGGGCCGGTATTTTTGGGCGCGGCTGTGCCCACGGCCTATTTTTGGCACACGGAGGCGCCTCGCAAAGTCTCGCGCCATTTCGAGTCCGGCAGACGAAGTTGGCCAGCCCCACCCCCCAAGGCTATAGCCCACCCGTTTTTGTGGCCTTTTTCCGCTGGACGAACTTGGCGCCCCGGCCTTCGGTCGGGTATTTTTGGGCGCGGCTGTGCCCGCGGCCTATTTTTGGCACACAGAGGTGCCTCGCAAAGTCTCGCGCCATTCCGAGTCCGGCGGACGATGTTGGCCAGCCCCACCCCCCAAGGCTATAGCCCACCCGTTTTTGTGGCCTTTTTCCGCTGGACGAACTTGGCGCCCCGGCCTTCGGGCGGTATTTTTGGGCGCGGCTGTGCTCGCGGCCTATTTTTGGCGCACGGAGGCGGCTCGCAAAGTCTCGCGCCATTCCGAGTCCGGCGGACGAAGTTGGCGAGCCCCACCCCCCAAGGCTATAGCCCACCCGTTTTTGTGGCCTTTTTCCGCTGGACGAACTTGGCGCCCCGGCCTTCGGGCAGGTATTTTTGGGCGCGGCGGTGTTCGCGGCCTATTTTTGGCACACAGAGGCGCCTCACAAAGTCTCGCGCCATTCCGAGTCCGTCGGACGAAGTTGGCCAGCCCCACCCCGCAAGGCTATAGCCCACCCGTTTTTGTGGCCTTTTTCCGCTGGACGAACTTGGCGCCCCGGCCTTCGGTCGGGTATTTTTGGGCGCGGCTGTGTCCGCGGCTTATTTTTGGCGCACGGAGGCGCCTCGCAAAGTCTCGCGCCATTCCGAGTCCGGCGGACGAAGTTGGCCAGCCCCACCCCCCAAGGCTATAGCCCACCCGTTTTTGTGGCCTTTTTCCGCTGGACGAACTTGGTGCCCCGGCCTTCGGGCGGGTATTTTTGGGCGCAGCTGTGCCCGCGGCCTATTTTTGGCACACGGAGGCGCCTCGCAAAGTCTCGCGCCATTCCGAGTCCGGCGGACGAAGTTGGCCAGCCCCACCCCCCAAGGCTATAGCCCACCCGCTTTTGTGGCCTTTTTCCGCTGGACGAACTTGGCGCCCCGGCCTTCGGGCCGGTATTTTTGGACGCGGCTGTGCCCGCGGCCTATTTTTGGCACACGGAGGCGCCTCGCACAGTCTCGCGCCATTCCGAGTCGGGCGGACGAAGTTGGCCAGCCGCACCCCCCAAGGCTATAGCCTACCCGTTTTTGTGGCCTTTTTCCGCTGGACGAACTTGGCGCCCCGGCCTTCGGGCCGGTATTTTTGGGCGCGGCTGTGCCCACGGCCTATTTTTGGCACACGGAGGCGCCTCGAAAAGTCTCGCGCCATTTCGAGTCCGGCGGACGAAGTTGGCCAGCCCCACCCCCCAAGGCTATAGCCCACCCGTTTTTGTGGCCTTTTTCCGCTGGACGAACTTGGTGCCCCGGCCTTCGGGCGGGTATTTTTGGGCGCAGCTGTGCCTGCGGCCTATTTTTGGCACACGGAGGCGCCTCGCAAAGTCTCGCGCCATTCCGAGTCCGGCGGACGAAGTTGGCCAGCCCCACCCCCCAAGGCTATAGCCCACCCGCTTTTGTGGCCTTTTTCCGCTGGACGAACTTGGCGCCCCGGCCTTCGGGCCGGTATTTTTGGGCGCGGCTGTGCCCACGGCCTATTTTTGGCACACGGAGGCCCCTCGCACAGTCTCGCGCCATTCCGAGTCCGGCGGACGAAGTTGGCCAGCCCCACCCCCCAAGGCTATAGCCCACCCGTTTTTGTGGCCTTTTTCCGCTGGACGAACTTGGTGCCCCGGCCTTCGGGCGGGTATTTTTGGGCGCAGCTGTGCCCGCGGCCTATTTTTGGCACACGGAGGCACCTCGCAAAGTCTCGCGCCATTCCGAGTCCGGCGGACGAAGTTGGCCAGCCCCACCCCCCAAGGCTATAGCCCACCCGTTTTTGTGGCCTTTTTCCGCTGGACGAACTTGGCGCCCGGCCTTCGGGCCGGTATTTTTGGACGCGACTGTGGCCGCGGCCTATTTTTTTGGCACACGGAGGCGCCCGCACAGTCTCGCGCCATTCCGAGTCCGCGGCGGACGGTTGGCCAGCCCCACCCCCAAGGCTATAGCCCACCCGTTTTGTGACCTTTTTCCGCTGGACGAACTTGGCGGCCCGGCCTTCGGGCGGGTATTTTTGGCGCTGTGGTGGTTTATTTTTGGCACACGGAGGCCCCTCGCACAGTCTCGCGCCATTCCGAGTCCGGCGGACGAAGTTGGCCCGCCCCACCCCCCAAGGCTATAGCCCACCCGTTTTTGTGTCCTTTTTCCGCTGGACGAACTTGGCGCCCAGGCCTTCGGGCCGGTAATTTTGGGCGCGGCTTTGGCCGCGGCCTATTTTTGGCACACGGAGGCGCCTCGTAAAGTCTCGCGCCATTCCGAGTCCGGCGGACGAAGTTGGCCAGCCCCACCCCCCAAGGCTATAGCCCACCCGTTTTTGTGGCCTTTTTCCGCTGGACGAACTTGGCGCCCCGGCCTTCGGGCTGGTAATTTTGGGAGCGGCTGTGTCCGCGGCCTATTTTTGGCACACAGAGGCGCCTCGCAAAGTCTCGCGCCATTCCGAGTCCGTCGGACGAAGTTGGCCAGCCCCACCCCGCAAGGCTATAGCCCACCCGTTTTTGTGGCCTTTTTCCGCTGGACGAACTTGGCGCCCCGGCCTTCGGTCGGGTATTTTTGGGCGCGGCTGTGCCCGAGGCCTATTTTTGGCACACGGAGGTGCCTCGCAAAGGCTCGCGCCATTCCGAGTCCGGCGGACGAAGTTGGCCCGCCCCACCCCCCAAGGCTATAGCCCACCCGTTTTTGTGTCCTTTTTCCGCTGGACGAACTTGGCGCCCAGGCCTTCGGGCGGGTAATTTTGGGCGCGGCTGTGCCCGCGGCCTATTTTTGGCACACGGAGGCGCCTCGCAAAGTCTCGCGCCATTCCGAGTCCGGCGGACGAAGTTGGCCAGCCCCACCCCCCAAGGCTATAGCCCACCCGCTTTTGTGGCCTTTTTCCGCTGGACGAACTTGGCGCCCCGGCCTTCGGGCCGGTATTTTTGGACGCGGCTGTGCCCGCGGCCTATTTTTGGCACACGGAGGCGCCTCGCACAGTCTCGCGCCATTCCGAGTCCGGCGGACGAAGTTGGCCAGCCGCACCCCCCAAGGCTATAGCCTACCCGTGTTTGTGGCCTTTTTCCGCTGGACGAACTTGGCGCCCCGGCCTTCGGGCCGGTATTTTTGGGCGCGGCTGTGCCCACGGCCTATTTTTGGCACACGGAGGCGCCTCGCAAAGTCTCGCGCCATTTCGAGTCCGGCGGACGAAGTTGGCCAGCCCCACCCCCCAAGGCTATAGCCCACCCGTTTTTGTGGCCTTTTTCCGCTGGACGAACTTGGTGCCCCGGCCTTCGGGCGGGTATTTTTGGGCGCAGCTGTGCCCGCGGCCTATTTTTGGCACACAGAGGCGCCTCGCAAAGTCTCGCGCCATTCCGAGTCCGGCGGACGAAGTTGGCCAGCCCCACCCCCCAAGGCTATAGCCCACCCGCTTTTGTGGCCTTTTTCCGCTGGACGAACTTGGCGCCCCGGCCTTCGGGCCGGTATTTTTGGGCGCGGCTGTTCCCGCGGCCTATTTTTGGCACACGGAGGCGCCTCGCACAGTCTCGCGCCATTCCGAGTCCGGCGGACGAAGTTGGCCAGCCGCACCCCCAAGGCTATAGCCCACCCGTTTTTGTGGCCTTTTTCCGCTGGACGAACTTGGCGCCCCGGCCTTCGGGCCGGTATTTTTGGGCGCGGCTGTGCCCACGGCCTATTTTTGGCACACGGAGGCGCCTCGCAAAGTCTCGCGCCAATTCGAGTCCGGCAGACGAAGTTGGCCAGCCCCACCCCCCAAGGCTATAGCCCACCCGTTTTTGTGGCCTTTTTCCGCTGGACGAACTTGGCGCCCCGGCCTTCGGTCGGGTATTTTTGGGCGCGGCTGTGCCCGCGGCCTATTTTTGGCACACAGAGGTGCCTCGCAAAGTCTCGCGCCATTCCGAGTCCGGCGGACGAAGTTGGCCAGCCCCACCCCCCAAGGCTATAGCCCACCCGTTTTTGTGACCTTTTTCCGCTGGACGAACTTGGCGCCCGGCCTTCGGGCGGGTATTTTTGGGCGCGGCTGTGGCCGCGGCCTATTTTTGGCACACGGAGGCGCCTCGCAAAGTCTCGCGCCATTCCGAGTCTGGCGGACGAAGTTGGCCCGCCCCACCCCCCAAGGCTATATCCCACCCGTTTTTGTGTCCTTTTTCCGCTGGACGAACTTGGCGCCCCGGCCTTCGGGCTGGTAATTTTGGGCGCGGCTGTGCCCACGGCCTATTTTTGGCACACGGAGGCGCCTCGCAAAGTCTCGCGCCATTTCGAGTCCGGCGGACGAAGTTGGCCAGCCCCACCCCCCAAGGCTATAGCCCACCCGTTTTTGTGGCCTTTTTCCGCTGGACGAACTTGGCGCCCCGGCCTTCGGGCTGGTAATTTTGGGAGCGGCTGTGTCCGCGGCCTATTTTTGGCACACAGAGGCGCCTCGCAAAGTCTCGCGCCATTCCGAGTCCGTCGGACGAAGTTGGCCAGCCCCACCCCGCAAGGCTATAGCCCACCCGTTTTTGTGGCCTTTTTCCGCTGGACGAACTTGGCGCCCCGGCCTTCGGTCGGGTATTTTTGGGCGCGGCTGTGCCCGAGGCCTATTTTTGGCACACGGAGGTGCCTCGCAAAGTCTCTCGCCATTCCGAGTCCGGCGGACGAAGTTGGCCCGCCCCACCCCCCAAGGCTATAGCCCACCCGTTTTTGTGTCCTTTTTCCGCTGGACGAACTTGGCGCCCAGGCCTTCGGGCGGGTAATTTTGGGCGCGGCTTTGCCCGCGGCCTATTTTTGGCACACGGAGGCGCCTCGCAAAGTCTCGCGCCATTCCGAGTCCGGCGGACGAAGTTGGCCAGCCCCACCCCCCAAGGCTATAGCCCACCCGTTTTTGTGGCCTTTTTCCGCTGGACGAACTTGGCGCCCCGGCCTTCGGGCTGGTAATTTTGGGCGCGGCTGTGTCCGCGGCCTATTTTTGGCACACAGAGGCGCCTCGCAAAGTCTCGCGCCATTCCGAGTCCGTCGGACGAAGTTGGCCAGCCCCACCCCGCAAGGCTATAGCCCACCCGTTTTTGTGGCCTTTTTCCGCTGGACGAAGTTGGCGCCCCGGCCTTCGGTCGGGTATTTTTGGGCGCGGCTGTGTCCGCGGCTTCTTTTTGGCACACGGAGGTGCCTCGCAAAGTCTCGCGCTATTCCGAGTCCGGCGGACGAAGTTGGCCAGCCCCACCCCCCAAGGCTATAGCCCACCCGTTTTTGTGACCTTTTTCCGCTGGACGAACTTGGCGCCCGGCCTTCGGGCGGGTATTTTTGGGCGCGGCTGTGGCCGCGGCCTATTTTTGGCACACGGAGGCGCCTCGCAAAGTCTCGCGCCATTCCGAGTCTGGCGGACGAAGTTGGCCCGCCCCACCCCCCAAGGCTATAGCCCACCCGTTTTTGTGGCCTTTTTCCGCTGGACGAACTTGGCGCCCCGGCCTTCGGGCTGGTAATTTTGGGAGCGGCTGTGTCCGCGGCCTATTTTTGGCACACAGAGGCGCCTCGCAAAGTCTCGCGCCATTCCGAGTCCGTCGGACGAAGTTGGCCAGCCCCACCCCGCAAGGCTATAGCCCACCCGTTTTTGTGGCCTTTTTCCGCTGGACGAACTTGGCGCCCCGGCCTTCGGTCGGGTATTTTTGGGCGCGGCTGTGCCCGAGGCCTATTTTTGGCACACGGAGGCGCCTCGCAAAGTCTCGCGCCATTCCGAGTCCGGCGGACGAAGTTGGCCCGCCCCACCCCCCAAGGCTATAGCCCACCCGTTTTTGTGTCCTTTTTCCGCTGGACGAACTTGGCGCCCAGGCCTTCGGGCGGGTAATTTTGGGCGCGGCTTTGCCCGCGGCCTATTTTTGGCACACGGAGGCGCCTCGCAAAGTCTCGCGCCATTCCGAGTCCGGCGGACGAAGTTGGCCAGCCCCACCCCCCAAGGCTATAGCCCACCCGTTTTTGTGGCCTTTTTCCGCTGGACGAACTTGGCGCCCCGGCCTTCGGGCTGGTAATTTTGGGCGCGGCTGTGTCCGCGGCCTATTTTTGGCACACAGAGGCGCCTCGCAAAGTCTCGCGCCATTCCGAGTCCGTCGGACGAAGTTGGCCAGCCCCACCCCGCTAGGCTATAGCCCACCCGTTTTTGTGGCCTTCTTCCGCTGGACGAAGTTGGCGCCCCGGCCTTCGGTCGGGTATTTTTGGGCGCGGCTGTGTCCGCGGCTTCTTTTTGGCACACGGAGGTGCCTCGCAAGGTCTCGCGCCATTCCGAGTCCGGCGGACGAAGTTGGCCAGCCCCACCCCCCAAGGCTATAGCCCACCCGTTTTTGTGGCCTTTTTCCGCTGGACGATCTTGGCGCCCCGGCCTTCGGGCGGGTATTTTTGGGCGCAGCTGTGCCCGTGGCCTATTTTTGGCATACGGAGGTGCCTCGCAAAGTCTCGCGCCATTCCGAGTCCGGCGGACGAAGTTGGCCAGCCCCACCCCCCAAGGCTATAGCCCACCCGTTTTTGTGGCCTTTTTCCGCTGGACGAACTTGGCGCCCCGACCTTCGGGCGGGTATTTTTGGGCGCGGCTGTGCCCGCGGCCTATTTTTGGCACACGGAGGCGCCTCGCACAGTATCGCGCCATTCCGAGTCCGGCGGACGAAGTTGGCCAGCCCCACCCCCCAAGGCTATAGCCCACCCGTTTTTGTAGCCTTTTTCCGCTGGACGAACTTGGCGCCCCGGCCTTCGGGCCGGTATTTTTGGGCGTGGCTGTGCCCGCGGCCTATTTTTGGCACACGGAGGCGCCTCGCAAAGTCTCGCGCTATTTCGAGTCCGGCAGACGAAGTTGGCCAGCCCCACCCCCCAAGGCTATAGCCCACCCGTTTTTGTGGCCTTTTTCCGCTGGACGAACTTGGCGCCCCGGCCTTCGGTCGGGTATTTTTGCGGGCGGCTGTGCCCGCGGCCTATTTTTGGCACACAGAGGTGCATCGCAAAGTCTCGCGCCATTCCGAGTCCGGCGGACGAAGTTGGCCAGCCCCACCCCCCAAGGCTATAGCCCACCCGTTTTTGTGGCCTTTTTCCGCTGGACGAACTTGGCGCCCCGGGCTTCGGGCGGGTATTTTTGGGCGCGGCTGTGCCCGAGGCCTATTTTTGGCACACGGAGGTGCCTCGCAAAGTCTCGCGCCATTCCGAGTCCGGCGGACAAAGTTGGTCAGCCCCACCCCCCAAGGCTATAGCCCACCCGTTTTTGTGGCCTTTTTCCGCTGGACGAACTTGGCGCCCCGGGCTTCGGGCGGGTATTTTGGGGCGCGGCTGTGCCCGTGGCCTATTTTTGGCGCACGGAGGTGCCTCGCAAAGTCTCGCGCCATTCCGAGTCCGGCGGACGAAGTTGGCCAGCCCCACCCCCCAAGGCTATAGCCCACCCGTTTTTGTGGCATTTTTCCGCTGGACGAACTTGGCGCACCGGCCTTCGGGCGGGTATTTTGGGGCGCGGCTGTGGCCGTGGCCTATTTTTGGCGCACGGAGGTGCCTCGTAAAGTCTCGCACCATTCCGAGTCCGGCGGACGAAGTTGGCCAGCCCCACCCCCCAAGGCTATAGCCCACCCGTTTTTGTGGCCTTTTTCCGCTGGACGAACTTGGCGCCCCGGCCTTCGGGCAGGTATTTTTGTTCGCGGCTGTGCCCGCGGCCTATATTTGGCACACGGAGGTGCCTCGCAAAGTCTCGCGCCATTCCGAGTCCGGCGGACGAAGTTGGCCAGCCCCACCCCCCAAGGCTATAGCCCACCCGTTTTTGTGGCCTTTTTCCGCTGGACGAACTTGGCGCCCCGGCCTTCGGGCGGGTATTTTTGGGCGCGGCTGTGGCCGCGGCCTATTTTTGGCACACGGAGGCGCCTCGCAATGTCTCGCCCCATTCCGAGTCCGGCGGACGAAGTTGGCCAGCCCCACCCCCCAAGGCTATCGCCCACCCGTTTTTGTGGCCTTTTTCCGCTGCACGAACTTGGCGCCCAAGCCTTCGGGCGGGTATTTTTGGGCGCGGCTGTGCCCGCGGCCTATTTTTGGCACACAGAGGTGCCTCGCAAAGTCTCGCGCCATTCCGAGTCCGGCGGACGAAGTTGGCCAGCCCCACCCCCCAAGGCTATAGCCCACCCGTTTTTGTGGCCTTTTTCCGCTGGACGAACTTGGCGCCCCGGCCTTCGGGCCGGTATTTTTGGGCGCGGCTGTGCCCGCGGCCTATTTTTGGCACACGGAGGCGCCTCGCACAGTCTTGCGCCATTCCGAGTCCGGCGGACGAAGTTGGCCCGCCCCACCCCCCAAGGCTATAGCCCACCCGTTTTTGTGTCCTTTTTCCGCTGGACGAACTTGGCGCCCAGGCCTTCGGGCGGGTATTTTTGGGCGCGGCTTTGCCCGCTGCCTATTTTTGGCACACGGAGGCACCTCGCAAAGTCTCGCGCCATTCCGAGTCCGGCGGACGAAGTTGGCCAGCCCCACCCCCCAAGGCTATAGCCCACCCGTTTTTGTGGCCTTTTTCCGCTGGACGAACTTGGCGCCCCGGCCTTCGGGCTGGTAATTTTGGGCGCGGCTGTGTCCGCGGCCTATTTTTGGCACACAGAGGCGCCTCGCAAAGTCTCGCGCCATTCCGAGTCCGTCGGACGAAGTTGGCCAGCCCCAACCCGCAAGGCTATAGCCCACCCGTTTTTGTGGCCTTTTTCCGCTGGACGAAGTTGGCGCCCCGGCCTTCGGTCGGGTATTTTTGGGCGCGGCTGTGTCCGCGGCTTCTTTTTGGCACACGGAGGTGCCTCGCAAAGTCTCGCGCCATTCCGAGTCCGGCGGACGAAGTTGGCCAGCCCCACCCCCCAAGGCTATAGCCCACCCGTTTTTGTGGCCTTTTTCCGCTGGACGAACTTGGCGCCCCGGCCTTCGGGCGGGTATTTTTGGGCGCAGCTGTGCCCGTGGCCTATTTTTGGCACACAGAGGTGCCTCGCAAAGTCTCGCGCCATTCCGAGTCCGGCGGACGAAGTTGGCCAGCCCCACCCCCCAAGGCTATAGCCCACCCGTTTTTGTGGCCTTTTTCCGCTGGACGAACTTGGCGCCCCGGCCTTCGGGCCGGTATTTTTGGGCGCGGCTGTGCCCGCGGCCTATTTTTGGCACACGGAGGCGCCTCGCACAGTCTTGCGCCATTCCGAGTCGGGCGGACGAAGTTGGCCCGCCCCACCCCCCAAGGTTATAGCCCACCCGTTTTTGTGTCCTTTTTCCGCTGGAAGAACTTGGCGCCCAGGCCTTCGGGCGGGTATTTTTGGGCGCGGCTTTGCCCGCTGCCTATTTTTGGCACACGGAGGCACCTCGCAAAGTCTCGCGCCATTCCGAGTCCGGCGGACGAAGTTGGCCAGCCCCACCCCCCAAGGCTATAGCCCACCCATTTTTGTGGCCTTTTTCCGCTGGACGAACCTGGCGCCCCGGCCTTCGGGCGGGTATTTTGGGGCGCGGCTGTGCCCGTGGCCTATTTTTGGCGCACGGAGGTGCCTCGTAAAGTCTCGCACCATTCCGAGTCCGGCGGACGAAGTTGGCGAGCCCCACCCCCCAAGGCTATAGCCCACCCGTTTTTGTGGCCTTTTTCCGCTGGACGAACTTGGCGCCCCGGCCTTCGGGCAGGTATTTTTGGGCGCGGCTGTGTCCGCGGCCTATTTTTTGCACACAGAGGCGCCTCACAAAGTCTCGCGCCATTCCGAGTCCGTCGGACGAAGTTGGCCAGCCCCACCCCGCAAGGCTATAGCCCACCCGTTTTTGTGGCCTTTTTCCGCTGGACGAACTTGGCGCCCCGGCCTTCGGTCGGGTATTTTTTGGCGCGGCTGTGTCCGCGGATTATTTTTGGCACACGGAGGCGCCTCGCAAAGTCTCGCGCCATTCCGAGTCCGGCGGACGAAGTTGGCCAGCCCCACCCCCCAAGGCTATAGCCCACCCGTTTTTGTGGCCTTTTTCCGCTGGACGAACTTGGTGCCCCGGCCTTCGGGCGGGTATTTTTGGGCGCAGCTGTGCCCGCGGCCTATTTTTGGCACACGGAGGCGCCTCGCAAAGTCTCGCGCCATTCCGAGTCCGGCGGACGAAGTTGGCCAGCCCCACCCCCCAAGGCTATAGCCCACCCGTTTTTGTGTCCTTTTTCCGCTGGACGAACTTGGCGCCCAGGCCTTCGGGCGGGTATTTTTGGGCGCGGCTTTGCCCGCTGCCTATTTTTGGCACACGGAGGCACCTCGCAGAGTCTCGCGCCATTCCGAGTCCGGCGGACGAAGTTGGCCAGCCCCACCCCCCAAGGCTATAGCCCACCCGTTTTTGTGGCATTTTTCCGCTGGACGAACTTGGCGCCCCGGCCTTCGGGCGGGTATTTTGGGGCGCGGCTGTGCCCGTGGCCTATTTTTGGCGCACGGAGGTGCCTCGTAAAGTCTCGCACCATTCCGAGTCCGGCGGACGAAGTTGGCCAGCCCCACCCCCCAAGGCTATAGCCCACCCGTTTTTGTGGCCTTTTTCCGCTGGACGAACTTGGCGCCCCGGCCTTCGGGCAGGTATTTTTGTTTGCGGCTGTGCCCGCGGCCTATATTTGGCACACGGAGATGCCTCGCAAAGTCTCGCGCCATTCCGAGTCCGGCGGACGAAGTTGGCCAGCCCCACCCCCCAAGGCTATAGCCCACCCGTTTTTGTGGCCTTTTTCCGCTGGACGAACTTGGCGCCCCGGCATTCAGGCGGGTATTTTTGGGCGCGGCTGTGGCCGTGGCCTATTTTTGGCACACGGAGGCGCCTCGCAAAGTCTCGCCCCATTCCGAGTCCGGCGGACGAAGTTGGCCAGCCCCACCCCCCAAGGCTATCGCCCACCCGTTTTTGTGGCCTTTTTCCGCTGAACGAACTTGGCGTCCCGGCCTTCGGGCTGGTATTTTTGGGCGCGGCTGTGTCCGCGGCCTATTTTTGGCACACAGAGGCGCCTCGCAAAGTCTCGCGCCATTCCGAGTCCGTCGGACGAAGTTGGCCAGCCCCACCCCCCAAGGCTATAGCCCACCCGTTTTTGTGGTCTTTTTCCGCGGGACGAACTTGGCGGCCCGGCCTTCGGGCGGGTATTTTTGGGTGCGGCTGTGCCCGCGGCCTATTTTTGGCACACGGAGGCGCCTCGCAACGTCTCGCGCCATTCCGAGTCCGGCGGACGAAGTTGGCCAGCCCCACCCCCCAAGGCTATCGCCCACCCGTTTTTGTGGTCTTTTTCCGCTGGACGAACTTGGCGCCCTGGCCTTCGGGCGGGTATTTTTGGGCGCGGCTGCGCCCGCGGCCTATTTTTGGCACACGGAGGCGCCTTGCTAAGTCTCACGCCATTCCGTGTCTGGCGGACGAAGTGGGCCAGCCCCACCCCCCAAGGCTATAGCCCACCCGTTTTTGTGGACTTTTTCCGCTGGACGAACTTGGCGCCCCGGCCTTCGGGCGGGTATTTTTGGGCACGGCTGTGCCTGCGGCCTATTTTTGGCACTCGGAGGCGCCTCGCAAGGTCTCGCGCCATTTCGAGTCCGGCGGACGAAGTTGGCCAGCCCCACCCCCCAAGGCTATAGCCCACCCGTTTTTGTGGCCTTTTTCCGCTGGACGAACTTGGCGCCCAGGCCTTCGGGCGGGTATTTTTGGGCGCGGCTGTGCCCGCTGCCTATTTTTGGCACATGGAGGCGCCTCGTAAAAGTCTCGCGCCATTCCGAGTCCGGCGGACGAAGTTGGCCAGCCCCACCCCCCAAGGCTATAGCCCACCCGTTTTTGTGGCCTTTTTCCGCTGGACGAACTTGGCGCCCCGGCCTTCGGGCGGGTATATTTGGGTACGGCTGTGCCCGTGGCCTATTTTTGGCGCACGGAGGTGCCTCGTAAAGTCTCGCGCCATTCCGAGTCCGGCGGACGAAGTTGGCCTGCCCCACCCCCCAAGGCTATAGCCCACCCGTTTTTGTGGCCTTTTTCCGCTGGACGCACTTGGTGCCCCGGCCTTCGGGCGGGTATTTTTGGGCGCAGCTGTGCCCACGGCCTATTTTTGGCACACGGAGGCGCCTCGCAAAGTCTCGCACCATTCCGAGTCCGGCTGACGAAGTTGGCCAGCCCCACCCCCCAAGGCTATAGCCCACCCGTTTTTGTGGCCTTTTTCCGCTGGACGAACTTGGCGCCCCGGCCTTCGGGCGGGTATTTTTGGGCGCGGCTGTGCCCGCGGCCTATTTTTGGCACACGGAAGTGCCTCGCAAAGTCTCGCGCCATTCCGAGTCCAGCCCCACCCCACAAGGCTATAGCCCACCCGTTTTTGTGGCCTTTTTCCGCTGGACGAACTTGTCGCCCCGGCCTTCGGGCGGGTATTTTTGGGCGCAGCTGTGCCGCTGCCTATTTTTGGCACACGGAGGCGCCTGCAATGTCTCGCCCCATTCCGAGTCCGGCGGACAGTTGGCCAGCCCCACCCCCAAGGCTATAGCCCACCCGTTTTTGTGGCCTTTTCCGCTGCACGAACTTGGCGCCCAAGCCTTCGGGCGGGTATTTTTGCGCGGCTGTGCCCGTGGCCTATTTTGGCACACAGAGGTGCCTCGCAAAGTCTCGCGCCATTCGAGTCCGGCCGGACGAAGTTGGCCAGCCCCACCCCAAGGCTATAGCCCACCCGTTTTGTGGCCTTTTTCCGCTGGGCCGAACTTGGCGCCCGGCCTTCGGGCGGGTATTTTTGGCGCGGCTGTGCCCCCCGGCCTTTTTTGGGCACACGGGCGCCTCGCACAGTCTTGCGCCATTCCGAGTCCAGCGGGACCAGTTGGCCGCCCCACCCCCAAGGCTATAGCCCACCCGTTTTTGTGTCCTTTTTCCGCTAGGCGAACTTGGCGCCCAGGCCTTGGGCGGGTATTTTGGGCGCGGCTTTGCCCGCTGCCTATTTTGGCACACGGAGGCACCTCGCAAAGTCTCGCGCCATTCCGAGTCCGGGCGGACAGTTGGCCAGCCCCACCCCCAAGGCTATAGCCCACCCGTTTTGTGGCCTTTTCCGCTGGGAACTTGGCGCCCCGGCCTTTGGGCTGGTAATTTTGGGCGCGGCTGTGTCCGCTGACCTATTTTTGGCACACAGAGGCGCCTCGCAAAGTCTCGCGCCATTCCGAGTCCGTCGGACGAAGTTGGCCAGCCCCAACCCCAAGGCTATAGCCCACCCGTTTTGTGGCTTTTTCAGCTGGATGAAGTTGGCGCCCGGCCTTCGGTCGGGTATTTTTAGGGGCGCGGCTGTGTCCGTGGCTTTTTTGGCACACGGAGGTGCCTCGCAAAGTCTCGCGCCATTCCGAGTCCGGCGGACGAAGTTGGCCAGCCCCACCCCCAAGGCTATAGCCCACCCGTTTTTGTGGCCTTTTTCCGCTGGACCCGAACTTGGCGCCCGGCCTTGGGCGGGTATTTTTAGGCGCAGCTGTGCCCGTGGCCTATTTTGGCACACAGAGGTGCCTCGCAAAGTCTCGCGCCATTCCAGTCCGGCGGACGAGTTGGCCAGCCCCACCCCCAAGGCTATAGCCCACCCGTTTTTGTGGCCTTTTTCCGCTGGGCCGAACTTGGCGCCCGGCCTTCGGGCCAGTATTTTTGGCGCGGCTGTGCCCGCGGCCTATTTTGGCACACGGAGGCGCCTCGCACAGTCTTGCGCCATTCCAGTCGGGCGGCTGGTGTTGGCCCGCCCCACCCCCAAGGTTATAGCCCACCCGTTTTTGTGTCCTTTTTCCGCTGGAAGAACTTGGCGCCCAGGCCTTCGGGCGGGTATTTTTGGCGCGGCTTTGCCCGCTGCCTATTTTACAGCGCACGGAGGCACCTCGCAAAGTCTCGCGCCATTCCGAGTCCGGCGGACAAAGTTGGCCAGCCCACCCCCAAGGCTATAGCCCACCCATTTTGTGGCCTTTTTCCGCTGGACGAACCTGGCGCCCAGGCCTTCGGGCGGGTATTTTGGGGCCCGGCTGTGCCCGTGGCCTATTATTGGCGCACGGAGGTTCCTCGAAAAGTCACGCACCATACCGAGTCCGGCGGACGAAGATGGCGATCCCCACCCCCCAACTCAATAGCCCACCCGTTTTTGTGGCCTTTTTCCGCTGGACGAACTTGGCGCCCCGGCCTTCGGGCGGGTATTTTTGGCGCGCGGCTGTGTCCATGGCCTATTTTTTTGCACACAGATGCGCCTCACAAAGTCTCGCTCCATTCCGAGTCCGGCGGACGAAGTTGGCCAGCCCCACCCCCCAAGGCTATAGCCCACCCGTTTTTGTGGCCTTTTTCCGCTGGACGAACTTGGCGCCCCGGCCTTCGGTCGGGTATTTTTTGGCGCGGCTGTGTCCGCGGATTATTTTTGGCACACGGAGGCGCCTCGCAAAGTCTCGCGCCATTCCGAGTCCGGCGGACGAAGTTGGCCAGCCCCACCCCCCAAGGCTATAGCCCACCCGGTATTGTGGCATTTTTCCGCTGGACGAACGTGGTGCCTGGCCTTCGGGCGGGTATTTTTGGGCGCAGCTGTGCCCATGCCTATTTTTGGCACACGGAGGCGCCTCGCAAAGTCTCGCGCCATTCCGAGTCCCGGGCGATTTTTGAGAGTTGGCCAGCCCCACCCCCCAAGGCTATAGCCCACCCGTTTTTGTGTCCTTTTTCCGCTGGACGAACTTGGCGCCCAGGCCTTCGGGCGGGTATTTTTGGGCGCGGCTTTGCCCGCTGCCTATTTTTGGCACACGGAGGCACCTCGCAAAGTCTCGCGCCATTCCGAGTCCGGCGGACGAAGTTGGCCAGCCCCACCCCCCAAGGCTATAGCCCACCCGTTTTTGTGGCATTTTTCCGCTGGACGAACTTGGCGCCCCGGCCTTCGGGCGGGTATTTTGGGGCGCGGCTGTGCCCGTGGCCTATTTTTGGCGCACGGAGGTGCCTCGTAAAGTCTCGCACCATTCCGAGTCCGGCGGACGAAGTTGGCCAGCCCCACCCCCCAAGGCTATAGCCCACCCGTTTTTGTGGCCTTTTTCCGTTGGACGAACTTGGCGCCCCGGCCTTCGGGCAGGTATTTTTGTTTGCGGCTGTGCCCGCGGCCTATATTTGGCACACGGAGATGCCTCGCAAAGTCTCGCGCCATTCCGAGTCCGGCGGACGAAGTTGGCCAGCCCCACCCCCCAAGGCTATAGCCCACCCGTTTTTGTGGCCTTTTACCGCTGGGGCGAACTTGGCGCCCCGGCCTTCTGGCTGGTATTTTTGTGCGCGGCTGTGCCCGCGGCCTATATTTGGCACACGGAGTTGCCTCGCAAAGTCTCGCGCCATTCCGAGTCCGGCGGACGAAGTTGGCCAGCCCCACCCCCCAAGGCTATCGCCCACCCGTTTTTGTGGCCTTTTTCCGCTGAACGAACTTGGCGTCCCGGCCTTCGGGCTGGTATTTTTGGGCGCGGCTGTGTCCGCGGCCAATTTTTGGCACACAGGCGCCTCGCAAGTCTCGCGCCATTCCGAGTCCGTCGGACGATGTTGGCAAGCCCCACCCCCAAGGCTATAGCCCACCCGTTTTGTGGTCTTTTTCCATGGGACGAACTTGGCCCCGGCCTTCGGGCGGGTATTTTTGGGTGCGGCTGTGCCCGCGGCCTGGCCCACAGCACACGGAGGCGCCTGCAGCGTCTCGCGCCATTCCGAGTCCGGCGGACGAAGTTGGCCAGCCCCACCCCCCAAGGCTATCGCCCACCCGTTTTTGTGGTCTTTTTCCGCTGGACGAACTTGGCGCCCTGGCCTTCGGGCGGGTATTTTTGGGCGCGGCTGCGCCCGCGGCCTATTTTTGGCACACGGAGGCGCCTTGCTAAGTCTCACGCCATTCCGTGTCTGGCGGACGAAGTGGGCCAGCCCCACCCCCCAAGGCTATAGCCCACCCGTTTTTGTGGACTTTTTCCGCTGGACGAACTTGGCGCCCCGGCCTTCGGGCGGGTATTTTTGGGCACGGCTGTGCCTGCGGCCTATTTTTGGCACTCGGAGGCGCCTCGCAAGGTCTCGCGCCATTTCGAGTCCGGCGGACGAAGTTGGCCAGCCCCACCCCCAAGGCTATAGCCCACCCGTTTTGTGGCCTTTTTCCCCGCTGGACGAACATGGCGCCGCGGCCTTCGGGCGGGTATTTTTGGGCGCGGCTGTGCCCGCAGCCTATTTTTGGCACATGGAGGCGCCTCGTAAAGTCTCGCGCCATTCCGAGTCCGGCGGACGAAGTTGGCCAGCCCCACCCCCCAAGGCTATAGCCCACCCGTTTTTGTGGCCTTTTTCCGCTGGACGAACTTGGCGCCCCGGCCTTCGGGCGGGTATATTTGGGTACGGCTGTGCCCGTGGCCTATTTTTGGCGCACGGAGGAGCCTCGAAAAGTCTCGCGCCATTCCGAGTCCTGCGGACCAAGTTGGCCAGCACCCCCCCCCAAGGCTGTAGCCAACCAGGTTTTGTGGCCTTTTTCCGCTGGACGCACTTGGTGCCCCGGCCTTCGGGCGGGTATTTTTGGGCTCAGCTGTGCCCACGGCCTATTTTTGGCACACGGAGGCGCCTCGCAAAGTCTCGCACCATTCCGAGTCCGGCTGACGAAGTTGGCCAGCCCCACCCCCCAAGGCTATAGCCCACCCGTTTTTGTGGCCTTTTTCCGCTGGACGAACTTGGCGCCCCGGCCTTCGGGCGGGTATTTTTGGGCGCGGCTGTGCCCGCGGCCTATTTTTGGCACACGGAGGTGCCTCGCAAAGTCTCGCGCCATTCCGAGTCCAGCCCCACCCCCCAAGGCTATAGCCCACCCGTTTTTGTGGCCTTTTTCCGCTGGACGAACTTGTCGCCCCGGCCTTCGGGCGGGTATTTTTGGGCGCAGCTGTGCCCACGGCCTATTTTTGGCACACGGAGGCGCCTTGCAAAGTCTCGCACCATTCCGAGTCCGGCGGACGAAGTTGGCCAGCCCCACCCCCCAAGGCTATAGCCCACCCGTTTTTGTGGCCTTTTTCCGCTGGACGAACTTGGCGCCCCGGTCTTCGGGCGGGTATTTTTGGGCACGGCTGTGCCCGCAGCCTATTTTTGGTACTCGGAGGCGCTTCGCAAGGTCTCGCGCCATTTCGAGTCCGGCGGACGAAGTTGGCCAGCCCCACCCCCCAAGGCTATAGCCCACCCGTTTTTGTGCCTTTTTCCGCTGGACGAACTTGGCGCCCAGGCCTTCGGGCGGGTATTTTTGGGCGCGGCTGTGCCCGCTGCCTATTTTAGGCACACGGAGGCACCTCGCAATGTCTCGCGCCATTCCGAGTCCGGCGGACGAAGTGGGCCAGCCCCACCCCCCAAGGCTATAGCCCACCCGTTTTTGTGGCCTTTTTCCGCTGGACGAACTTGGCGCCCCGGCCTTCGGGCGAGTATTTTTGGGTACGGCTGTGCCCGTGGCCTATTTTTGGCGCACGGAGGTGCCTCGTAAAGTCTCGCGCCATCCGAGTCCGGCGGACGAAGTTGGCCAGCCCCACCCCCCAAGGCTATAGCCCACCCGTTTTTGTGGCCTTTTTCCGCTGGACGAACTTGGCGCCCCGACCTTCGGACGGGTATTTTTGTTCGCGGCTGTGCCCGCGGCCTATTTTTGGCACACGGAGGTGCCTCGTAAAGTCTCGCGCCATTCCGAGTCCGGCGGACGAAGTTGGCCAGCCCCACCCCCCAAGGCTATAGCCCACCCGTGTTTGTGGCCTTTTTCCGCTGGACGAACTTGGCGCCCAGGCCTTCGGGCGGGTATTTTTGGGCGCGGCTGTGCCCGCTGCCTATTTTAGGCACACGGAGGCACCTCGCAATGTCTCGCGCCATTCCGAGTCCGGCGGACGAAGTTGGCCAGCCCCACCCCCCAAGGCTATAGCCCACCCGTTTTTGTGGCCTTTTTCCGCTGGACGAACTTGGCGCCCAGGCCTTCGGGCGGGTATTTTTGGGCGCGGCTGTGCCCGCTGCCTATTTTAGGCACACGGAGGCACCTCGCAATGTCTCGCGCCATTCCGAGTCCGGCGGACGAAGTTGGCCAGCCCCACCCCCCAAGGCTATAGCCCACCCGTTTTTGTGGCCTTTTTCCGCTGGACGAACTTGGCGCCCCGGCCTTCGGGCGAGTATTTTTGGGTACGGCTGTGCCCGTGGCCTATTTTTGGCGCACGGAGGTGCCTCGTAAAGTCTCGCGCCATCCGAGTCCGGCGGACGAAGTTGGCCAGCCCCACCCCCCAAGGCTATAGCCCACCCGTTTTTGTGGCCTTTTTCCGCTGGACGAACTTGGCGCCCCGGCCTTCGGACGGGTATTTTTGTTCGCGGCTGTGCCCGCGGCCTATTTTTGGCACACGGAGGTTCCTCGTAAAGTCTCGCGCCATTCCGAGTCCGGCGGACGAAGTTGGCCAGCCCCACCCCCCAAGGCTATAGCCCACCCGTTTTTGTGGCCTTTTTCCGCTGGACGAACTTGGCGCCCAGGCCTTCGGGCGGGTATTTTTGGGCGCGGCTGTGCCCGCTGCCTATTTTAGGCACACGGAGGCACCTCGCAATGTCTCGCGCCATTCCGAGTCCGGTGGACGAAGTTGGCCAGCCCCACCCCCCAAGGCTATAGCCCACCCGTTTTTGTGGCCTTTTTCCGCTGGACGAACTTGGCGCCCCGGCCTTCGGGCGGGTAGTTTTGGGTACGGCTGTGCCCGTGGCCTATTTTTGGCGCACGGAGGTGCCTCGTAAAGTCTCGCGCCATCCGAGTCCCGGCGGACGAAGTTGGCCAGCCCCACCCCCAAGGCTATAGCCCACCCGTTTTGTGGCCTTTTTCCGCTGGACGAACTTGGCGCCCGGCCTTCGGGCGGGTATTTTTGTTCGCGGCTGTGCCCAAGGACTATTTTTGCACACACGGAGGTGCCTCGCAAAATCTCGCGCAATTCGAGTCCGGGCGGACGAAGTTGGCCAGCCCCACCCCCAAGGCTATAGGCCACCCGTTTTTGTGGTCTTTTCCGCTGGACGAACTTGGCGCCCGGCCTTGGGGCGGGTATTTTGGGCGCGGCTGCGCCGCGGCCTATTTTTGGCACACGGAGGCGCCTCGCAAAGTTTCACGCCATTCCGAGTCCGGCGGACGAAGTGGGCCAGCCCTACCCCCCAGGCTATAGCCCACCCGTTTTTGTGGCCTTTTTCCGCTGGACGAACTTGGCGACCCGGCCTTCGGGTGGGTATTTTTGGGTGCGTCTGTGCCCGCGGCCTATTTTTGGCTCACGGAGGCGCCTCGCAAAGTCTCGCGCCATTCCGAGTCCGGCGGACGAAGTTGGCCAGCCCCACCCCCCAAGGCTATAGCCCACCCGTTTTTGTGGCCTTTTTCCACTGGATGAACTTGGCGCCACGGCCTTCGGGCGGGTATTTTTGGGCGCGGCTGTGCCCGCGGCCTATTTTTGGCACACGGAGGTGCCTCGCAAAGTCTCGCGCCATTCCGAGTCCGGCGGACGAAGTTGGCCAGCCCCACCCCCCAAGGCTATAGCCCACTCGTTTTTGTGGCCTTTTTCCGCTGGACGAACTTGGCGCCCCGGCCTTCGGGCGGGTATTTTGGGGCGCTGGCCGTGTGCCCGCGGCCTATTTTTGGCACACGGAGGCGCCTCGCAAAGTCTCGCGCCATTCCGAGTCCGGCGGACGAAGTTGGCCAGCCCCACCCCCCAAGGCTATAGCCCACCCATTTTTGTGGCCTTTTTCCCCTGGACGAACTTGGCGCCCCGGCCTTCGGGCGGGTTTTTTGGGCCCGGCTGTGCCCGCGGCCTATTTTCGGCACACGGAGGAGCCTCACAAAGTCTCGCACCATTCCGAGTCCGGCGGACGAAGTTGGCCAGCCCCACCCCCCAAGGCTATAGCCCACCCGTTTTTGTGGCCTTTTTCCGGAGGACGAACTTGGCGCCCCGGCGTTTGGGTGGGTATTTTTGGGCGCGGCTGTGCCAGCGGCCTATTTTTGGCACACGGAGGCACCTCGCAAAGTCTCGCGCCATTTCGAGTCCGGCGGACGAAGTTGGCCAGCCCCACCCCCCAAGGCTATAGCCCACCCTTTTTTGTGGCCTTTTTCCGCTGGACGAACTTGGCGCCCCGGCCTTCGGGCGGGTATTATTGGGCGCGGCTGTGGCCGTGGACTATTTTTTGCACACAGGCGGCGGCCGCAAAGTCTCACGCCATTCCTAGTCCGGCGGACGAAGTTGGCCAGCCCCACCCCCCAAGGCTATAGCCCACCCGGTTTTGTGGCCTTTTTCCGCTGGACGAACTTGGCGCCCCGGCCTTCGGGCGGGTATTTTTGGGCGCGGCTGTGCCCATGGCCTATTTTTAGCACACGGGGGCGCCTCGCAAAGTATCGCGACATTCCGAGTCCGGCGGACGAAGTTGGCCAACCCCACCCCCCAAGGCTATAGCCCACCCGTTTTTGTGGCCTTTTTCCGCTAGACGAACTTGGCGCCCCGGCCTTCAGTGGGGCATTTTTGGGCGCGGCTGTGCCCGCGGCCTATTTTTGGCACACGGAGGCTCCTCGCAAAGTCTCGCGCCATTCCGAGTCCGGCGGACGAAGTTGGCCCGCCCCACCCCCCAAGGCTATAGCCCACCCGTTTTTGTGGCCTTTTTCCGCTGGACGAACTTGGCGCCCCGGCCTTCGGACGGGTATTTTTGGGCACGGCTGTGCCCACGGCCTATTTTTAGCACACGGGGGAGCCTCGCAAACTCTCGCGCCATTCCGAGTCCGGCGGACGAGGTTGGCCAGCCCCACCCCCGAAGGCTATAGCCCACCCGTTTTTGTGGCCTTTTTCCTCTAGACGAACTTGGCGCCCCAGCCTTCCGGCGGGTATTTTTGGGCGCGGCTGTGCCCGCGGCCCTATTTTTTGGCACACGGAGGCGCCTCGCAAAGTCTCGCGCCATTCCGAGTCGGCAGACGAAGTTGGCCCGCCCCACCCCCCAAGGCTATAGCCCACCCGTTTTTGTGGCCTTTTTCCGCTGGGACGAGCTTGGCGCACAGGCATTCGGACGGGTATTTTTGGGCGCGGCTGTGCCCTCGGCCTATTTTTTGCACACGGTGGAGCCTCGCAAAGTCTCGCGCCATTCCGAGTCCGGCTGACTACGTTGGCCAGCCCCAACCCCCAATGCTATAGCCCATGCTTTTTTGTGGGTTTTTTCACCTGTACGATCTTGGCGCCCAGGCCTTCGGGCGGGTATTATTGGGCGCGGCTGTGCCCGCGGCCTTTTTTGGCACACGGAGGCGCCTCGCAAAGTCTCGCGCCATTCCGAGTCCGGCGGACTAAGTTGGCCCGCCCCACCCCCCAAGGCTATAGCCCACCCTTTTTTGTGGCCTTTTTCCGCTGGACGAACTTGGCGCCCCGGCCTTCGGGCGGGTATTATTGGGCGCGGCTCTGGCTGTGGACTATTTTTGGCACACGGAGGCGGCTCGCAAAGTCTCACGCCATTCCTAGTCCGGCGGACGAAGTTGGCCCGCCCCACCCCCCAAGGCTATAGCCCACCCGTTTTTGTGGCCTTTTTCCGCTGGACGAACTTGGCGCCCCGGCCTTCGGGCGTGTATTTTTGGGCGCGGCTGTGTCCGTGGCCTATTTTTGGCACACGGAGGCGCCTCGCAAAGTCTCGCGCCATTCCGAGTCCGGCGGACGAAGTTGGCCAGCCCCACCCCCGAAGGCTATAGCCCACCCGTTTTTGTGGCCTTTTTCCGCTGGACGAACTTGGCGCCCCGGCCTTCCGGCGGGTATTTTTGGGCGCGGCTGTGCCCGCGGCCTATTTTTGGCGCACGGAGGCGCCTCGCAAAGTCTCGCGCCATTCCGAGTCCGGCGGACTAAGTTGGCCCGCCCCACCCCCCAAGGCTATAGCCCACCCGTTTTTGTGGCCTTTTTCCGCTGGACGAACTTGGCGCCCCGGCCTTCGGGCGGGTATTTTTGGGCGCGACTGTGCCCGCGGCCTATGTTTGGCACACGGAGGCGCCTCGCAAAGTCTCGCGCCATTCCGAGTCCGGCGGACGAAGTTGGCTAGCCCCACCCCCCAAGGCTATAGCACACCCGTTTTTGTGGCCTTTTTCCGCTGGACGAACTTGGCGCCCCGGCCTTCGGGCGGGTATTTTTGGGCGCGGCTGTGCCCGCGGCCTATGTTTGGCACACGGAGGCGCCTCGCAAAGTGTCGCGCCATTCCGAGTCCGGCGGACGAAGTTGGCCAGCCCCACCCCCCAAGGGTATAGCACACCCGTTTTTGTGGCCTTTTTCCGCTGGACGAACTTGGCGCCCCGGCCTTCGGGCGTGTATTTTTGGGCGCGGCTGTGCCCGTGGCTTATTTTTGGCACACGGAGGCGCCTCGCAAAGTCTCGCGCCATTCCGAGTCTGGCGGACGAAGTTGGCCAGCCCCACCCCCGAAGGCTATAGCCCACCCGTTTTTGTGGCCTTTTTCCGCTGGACGAACTTGGCGCCCCGGCCTTCCGGCGGGTATTTTTGGGCGCGGCTGTGCCCGCGGCCTATTTTTGGCACACGGAGGCGCCTCGCAAAGTCTCGCGCCATTCCGAGTCCGGCGGACTAAGTTGGCCCGCCCCACCCCCCAAGGCTATAGCCCACCCGTTTTTGTGGCCTTTTTCCGCTGGACGAACTTGGCGCCCCGGCCTTCGGGCGGGTATTTTTGGGCGCAGCTGTGCCCGCGGCCTATGTTTGGCACACGGAGGCGCCTCGCAAAGTCTCGCGCCATTCCGAGTCCGGCGGACGAAGTTGGCTAGCCCCACCCCCCAAGGCTATAGCACACCCGTTTTTGTGGCCTTTTTCCGCTGGACGAACTTGGCGCCCCGGCCTTCGGGCGGGTATTTTTGGGCGCGGCTGTGTCCGCGGCCTATGTTTGGCACACGGAGGCGCCTCGCAAAGTCTCGCGCCATTCCGAGTCTGGCGGACGAAGTTGGCCAGCCCCACCCCCCAAGGCTATAGCCCACCCGTTTTTGTGGCCTTTTTCCGCTGGACGAACTTGGCGCCCCGGCCTTCGGGCGTGTATTTTTGGGCGCGGCTGTGCCCGTGGCTTATTTTTGGCACACGGAGGCACCTCGCAAAGTCTCGCGCCATGCCGAGTCTGGTGGACGAAGTTGGCCAGCCCCACCCCCCAAGGCTATAGCCCACCCGTTTTTGTGGCCTTTTTCCGCTGGACGAACTTGGCGCCCCGGCCTTCGGGCGGGTATTTTTGGGTACGGCTGTGCCCGTGGCCTATTTTTGGCGCACGGAGGTGCCTCGTAAAGTCTCGCGCCATCCGAGTCCGGCGGACGAAGTTGGCCAGCCCCACCCCCCAAGGCTATAGCCCACCCGTTTTTGTGGCCTTTTTCCGCTGGACGAACTTGGCGCCCCGGCCTTCGGGCGGGTATTTTTGTTCGCGGCTGTGCCCGCGGCCTATTTTTGGCACACGGAGGCTCCTCGCAAAGTCTCGCGCCATTCCGAGTCCGGCGGACGAAGTTGGCCCGCCCCACCCCCCAAGGCTATAGCCCACCCGTTTTTGTGGCCTTTTTCCGCTGGACGAACTTGGCGCCCCGGCCTTCGGACGGGTATTTTTGGGCACGGCTGTGCCCACGGCCTATTTTTAGCACACGGGGGAGCCTCGCAAAGTCTCGCGCCATTCCGAGTCCGGCGGACGAGGTTGGCCAGCCCCACCCCCGAAGGCTATAGCCCACCCGTTTTTGTGGCCTTTTTCCTCTGGACGAACTTGGCGCCCCAGCCTTCCGGCGGGTATTTTTGGGCGCGGCTGTGCCCGCGGCCTATTTTTGGCACACGGAGGCGCCTCGCAAAGTCTCGCGCCATTCCGAGTCTGGCGGACGAAGTTGGCCAGCCCCACCCCCCAAGGCTATAGCCCACCCGTTTTTGTGGCCTTTTTCCGCTGGACGAACTTGGCGCCCCGGCCTTCGGGCGGGTATTTTTGGGTACGGCTGTGCCCGTGGCCTATTTTTGGCGCACGGAGGTGCCTCGTAAAGTCTCGCGCCATCCGAGTCCGGCGGACGAAGTTGGCCAGCCCCACCCCCCAAGGCTATAGCCCACCCGTTTTTGTGGCCTTTTTCCGCTGGACGAACTTGGCGCCCCGGCCTTCGGGCGGGTATTTTTGTTCGCGGCTGTGCCCGCGGCCTATTTTTGGCACACGGAGGTGCCTCGCAAAGTCTCGCGCAATTCCGAGTCCGGCGGACGAAGTTGGCCAGCCCCACCCCCCAAGGCTATAGGCCACCCGTTTTTGTGGTCTTTTTCCGCTGGTGAACTTGGCGCCCCGGCCTTCGGGCGGGTATTTTTGGGCGCGGCTGCGCCCGCGGCCTATTTTTGGCACACGGAGGCGTCCCGCTAAGTCTCACGCCATTCCGAGTCCGGCGGACGAAGTGGGCCAGCCCCACCCCCCAAGGCTATAGCCCACCCGTTTTTGTGGCCTTTTTCCGCTGGACGAACTTGGCGCCCCGGCCTTCGGGTGGGTATTTTTGGGTGCGGCTGTGCCCGTGGCCTATTTTTGGCGCACGGAGGTGCCTCGTAAAGTCTCGCGCCATTCCGAGTCCGGCGGACGAAGTTGGCCAGCCCCACCCCCCAAGGCTATAGCCCACCCGTTTTTGTGGCCTTTTTCCGCTGGATGAACTTGGCGCCCCGGCCTTCGGGCGGGTATTTTTGTTCGCGGCTGTGCCCGCGGCCTATTTTTGGCACACGGAGGTGCCTCGCAAAGTCTCGCGCCATTCCGAGTCCGGCGGACGAAGTTGGCCAGCCCCACCCCCCAAGGCTATAGCCCACTCGTTTTTGTGGCCTTTTTCCGCTGGACGAACTTGGCGCCCCGGCCTTCGGGCGGGTATTTTTGGGCGCGGCCGTGCCCGCGGCCTATTTTTGGCACACGGAGGCGCCTCGCAAAGTCTCGCGCCATTCCGAGTCCGGCGGACGAAGTTGGCCAGCCCCACCCCCAAGGCTATAGCCCACCCATTTTTGTGGCCTTTTTCCCCTGGACGAACTTGGCGCCCCGGCCTTCGGGCGGGTTTTTTGGGCCCGGCTGTGCCCGCGGCCTATTTTCGGCACACGGAGGAGCCTCACAAAGTCTCGCACCATTCCGAGTCCGGCGGACGAAGTTGGCCAGCCCCACCCCCCAAGGCTATAGCCCACCCGTTTTTGTGGCCTTTTTCCGGAGGACGAACTTGGCGCCCCGGCGTTTGGGTGGGTATTTTTGGGCGCGGCTGTGCCAGCGGCCTATTTTTGGCACACGGAGGCGCCTCGCAAAGTCTCGCGCCATTTCGAGTCCGGCGGACGAAGTTGGCCAGCCCCACCCCCCAAGGCTAAAGCCCACCCTTTTTTGTGGCCTTTTTCCGCTGGACGAACTTGGCGCCCCGGCCTTCGGGCGGGTATTATTGGGCGCGGCTGTGGCCGTGGACTATTTTTGACACACGGAGGCGGCTCGCAAAGTCTCACGCCATTCCTAGTCCGGCGGACGAAGTTGGCCAGCCCCACCCCCCAAGGCTATAGCCCACCCGGTTTTGTGGCCTTTTTCCGCTGGACGAACTTGGCGCCCCGGCCTTCAGGCGGGTATTTTTGGGCGCGGCTGTGCCCATGGCCTATTTTTAGCACACGGGGGCGCCTCGCAAAGTATCGCGACATTCCGAGTCCGGCGGACGAAGTTGGCCAACCCCACCCCCCAAGGCGCCCACCCGTTTTTGTGGCCTTTTTCCGCTAGACGAACTTGGCGCCCCGGCCTTCAGTGGGGCATTTTTGGGCGCGGCTGTGCCCACGGCCTATTTTTAGCACACGGGGGCGCCTCGCAAAGTCTCGCGCCATTCCGAGTCCGGCGGACGACGTTGGCCAGCCCCACCCCCGAAGGCTATAGCCCACCCGTTTTTGTGGGTTTTTTCCGCTGGACGAACTTGGCGCCCCGGCCTTCCGGCGGGTATTTTTGGGCGCGGCTGTGCCCGCGGCCTATTTTTGGCACACGGAGGCGCCTCGCAAAGTCTCGCGCCATTCCGAGTCCGGCGGACTAAGTTGGCCCGCCCCACCCCCCAAGGCTATAGCCCACCCTTTTTTGTGGCCTTTTTCCGCTGGACGAACTTGGCGCCCCGGCCTTCGGGCGGGTATTATTGGGCGCGGCTCTGGCCGTGGACTATTTTTGGCACACGGAGGCGGCTCGCAAAGTCTCACGCCATTCCTAGTCCGGCGGACGAAGTTGGCCCGCCCCACCCCCCAAGGCTATAGCCCACCCGTTTTTGTGGCCTTTTTCCGCTGGACGAACTTGGCGCCCCGGCCTTCGGGCGTGTATTTTTGGGCGCGGCTGTGCCCGTGGCCTATTTTTGGCACACGGACGCGCCTCGCAAAGTCTCGCGCCATTCCGAGTCCGGCGGACGAAGTTGGCCAGCCCCACCCCCGAAGGCTATAGCCCACCCGTTTTTGTGGCCTTTTTCCGCTGGACGAACTTGGCGCCCCGGCCTTCCGGCGGGTATTTTTGGGCGCGGCTGTGCCCGCGGCCTATTTTTGGCGCACGGAGGCGCCTCGCAAAGTCTCGCGCCATTCCGAGTCCGGCGGACTAAGTTGGCCCGCCCCACCCCCCAAGGCTATAGCCCACCCGTTTTTGTGGCCTTTTTCCGCTGGACGAACTTGGCGCCCCGGCCTTCGGGCGGGTATTTTTGGGCGCGACTGTGCCCGCGGCCTATGTTTGGCACACGGAGGCGCCTCGCAAAGTCTCGCGCCATTCCGAGTCCGGCGGACGAAGTTGGCTAGCCCCACCCCCCAAGGCTATAGCACACCCGTTTTTGTGGCCTTTTTCCGCTGGACGAAGTTGGCGCCCCGGCCTTCGGGCGGGTATTTTTGGGCGCGGCTGTGCCCGCGGCCTATGTTTGGCACACGGAGGCGCCTCGCAAAGTGTCGCGCCATTCCGAGTCCGGCGGACGAAGTTGGCCAGCCCCACCCCCCAAGGGTATAGCACACCCGTTTTTGTGGCCTTTTTCCGCTGGACGAACTTGGCGCCCCGGCCTTCGGGCGTGTATTTTTGGGCGCGGCTGTGCCCGTGGCTTATTTTTGGCACACGGAGGCGCCTCGCAAAGTCTCGCGCCATTCCGAGTCTGGCGGACGAAGTTGGCCAGCCCCACCCCCCAAGGCTATAGCCCACCCGTTTTTGTGGCCTTTTTCCGCTGGACGAACTTGGCGCCCCGGCCTTCCGGCGGGTATTTTTGGGCGCGGCTGTGCCCGCGGCCTATTTTTGGCACACGGAGGCGCCTCGCAAAGTCTCGCGCCATTCCGAGTCCGGCGGACTAAGTTGGCCCGCCCCACCCCCCAAGGCTATAGCCCACCCGTTTTTGTGGCCTTTTTCCGCTGGACGAACTTGGCGCCCCGGCCTTCGGGCGGGTATTTTTGGGCGCGGCTGTGCCCGCGGCCTATGTTTGGCACACGGAGGCGCCTCGCAAAGTCTCACGCCATTCCGAGTCCGGCGGACGAAGTTGGCTAGCCCCACCCCCCAAGGCTATAGCACACCCGTTTTTGTGGCCTTTTTCCGCTGGACGAACTTGGCGCCCCGGCCTTCGGGCGGGTATTTTTGGGCGCGGCTGTGTCCGCGGCCTATGTTTGGCACACGGAGGCGCCTCGCAAAGTCTCGCGCCATTCCGAGTCCGGCGGACGAAGTTGGCCAGCCCCACCCCCCAAGGCTATAGCCCACCCGTTTTTGTGGCCTTTTTCCGCTGGACGAACTTGGCGCCCCGGCCTTCGGGCGTGTATTTTTGGGCGCGGCTGTGCCCGTGGCTTATTTTTGGCACACGGAGGCGCCTCGCAAAGTCTCGCGCCATTCCGAGTCCGGCGGACGAAGTTGGCCCGCCCCACCCCCCAAGGCTATAGCCCACCCGTTTTTGTGGCCTTTTTCCGCTGGACGAACTTGGCGCCCCGGCCTTCGGACGGGTATTTTTGGGCACGGCTGTGCCCACGGCCTATTTTTAGCACACGGGGGAGCCTCGCAAAGTCTCGCGCCATTCCGAGTCCGGCGGACGAGGTTGGCCAGCCCCACCCCCGAAGGCTATAGCCCACCCGTTTTTGTGGCCTTTTTCCTCTGGACGAACTTGGCGCCCCAGCCTTCCGGCGGGTGTTTTTGGGCGCGGCTGTGCCCGCGGCCTATTTTTGGCACACGGAGGCGCCTCGCAAAGTCTCGCGCCATTCCGAGTCTGGCGGACGAAGTTGGCCAGCCCCACCCCCCAAGGCTATAGCCCACCCGTTTTTGTGGCCTTTTTCCGCTGGACGAACTTGGCGCCCCGGCCTTCGGGCGGGTATTTTTGGGTACGGCTGTGCCCGTGGCCTATTTTTGGCGCACGGAGGTGCCTCGTAAAGTCTCGCGCCATCCGAGTCCGGCGGACGAAGTTGGCCAGCCCCACCCCCCAAGGCTATAGCCCACCCGTTTTTGTGGCCTTTTTCCGCTGGACGAACTTGGCGCCCCGGCCTTCGGGCGGGTATTTTTGTTCGCGGCTGTGCCCGCGGCCTATTTTTGGCACACGGAGGTGCCTCGCAAAGTCTCGCGCAATTCCGAGTCCGGCGGACGAAGTTGGCCAGCCCCACCCCCCAAGGCTATAGGCCACCCGTTTTTGTGGTCTTTTTCCGCTGGACGAACTTGGCGCCCCGGCCTTCGGGCGGGTATTTTTGGGCGCGGCTGCGCCCGCGGCCTATTTTTGGCACACGGAGGCGTCTCGCTAAGTCTCACGCCATTCCGAGTCCGGCGGACGAAGTGGGCCAGCCCCACCCCCCAAGGCTATAGCCCACCCGTTTTTGTGGCCTTTTTCCGCTGGACGAACTTGGCGCCCCGGCCTTCGGGTGGGTATTTTTGGGTGCGGCTGTGCCCGTGGCCTATTTTTGGCGCACGGAGGTGCCTCGTAAAGTCTCGCGCCATTCCGAGTCCGGCGGACGAAGTTGGCCAGCCCCACCCCCCAAGGCTATAGCCCACCCGTTTTTGTGGCCTTTTTCCGCTGGATGAACTTGGCGCCCCGGCCTTCGGGCGGGTATTTTTGTTCGCGGCTGTGCCCGCGGCCTATTTTTGGCACACGGAGGTGCCTCGCAAAGTCTCGCGCCATTCCGAGTCCGGCGGACGAAGTTGGCCAGCCCCACCCCCCAAGGCTATAGCCCACTCGTTTTTGTGGCCTTTTTCCGCTGGACGAACTTGGCGCCCCGGCCTTCGGGCGGGTATTTTTGGGCGCGGCCGTGCCCGCGGCCTATTTTTGGCACACGGAGGCGCCTCGCAAAGTCTCGCGCCATTCCGAGTCCGGCGGACGAAGTTGGCCAGCCCCACCGCCCAAGGCTATAGCCCACCCATTTTTGTGGCCTTTTTCCCCTGGACGAACTTGGCGCCCCGGCCTTCGGGCGGGTATTTTTGGGCCCGGCTGTGCCCGCGGCCTATTTTCGGCACACGGAGGAGCCTCACAAAGTCTCGCACCATTCCGAGTCCGGCGGACGAAGTTGGCCAGCCCCACCCCCCAAGGCTATAGCCCACCCGTTTTTGTGGCCTTTTTCCGGAGGACGAACTTGGCGCCCCGGCGTTTGGGTGGGTATTTTTGGGCGCGGCTGTGCCAGCGGCCTATTTTTGGCACACAGAGGCACCTCGCAAAGTCTCGCGCCATTTCGAGTCCGGCGGACGAAGTTGGCCAGCCCCACCCCCCAAGGCTAAAGCCCACCCTTTTTTGTGGCCTTTTTCCGCTGGACGAACTTGGCGCCCCGGCCTTCGGGCGGGTATTATTGGGCGCGGCTGTGGCCGTGGACTATTTTTGGCACACGGAGGCGGCTCGCAAAGTCTCACGCCATTCCTAGTCCGGCGGACGAAGTTGGCCAGCCCCACCCCCCAAGGCTATAGCCCACCCGGTTTTGTGGCCTTTTTCCGCTGGACGAACTTGGCGCCCCGGCCTTCGGGCGGGTATTTTTGGGCGTGGCTGTGCCCATGGCCTATTTTTAGCACACGGGGGCGCCTCGCAAAGTATCGCGACATTCCGAGTCCGGCGGACGAAGTTGGCCAACCCCACCCCCCAAGGCGCCCACCCGTTTTTGTGGCCTTTTTCCGCTAGACGAACTTGGCGCCCCGGCCTTCAGTGGGGCATTTTTGGGCGCGGCTGTGCCCGCGGCCTATTTTTGGCACACGGAGGCTCCTCGCAAAGTCTCGCGCCATTCCGAGTCCGGCGGACGAAGTTGGCCCGCCCCACCCCCCAAGGCTATAGCCCACCCGTTTTTGTGGCCTTTTTCCGCTGGACGAACTTGGCGCCCCGGCCTTCGGACGGGTATTTTTGGGCACGGCTGTGCCCACGGCCTATTTTTAGCACACGGGGGAGCCTCGCAAAGTCTCGCGCCATTCCGAGTCCGGCGGACGAGGTTGGCCAGCCCCACCCCCGAAGGCTATAGCCCACCCGTTTTTGTGGCCTTTTTCCTCTGGACGAACTTGGCGCCCCAGCCTTCCGGCGGGTATTTTTGGGCGCGGCTGTGCCCGCGGCCTATTTTTGGCACACGGAGGCGCCTCGCAAAGTCTCGCGCCATTCCGAGTCTGGCAGACGAAGTTGGCCCGCCCCACCCCCCAAGGCTATAGCCCACCCGTTTTTGTGGCCTTTTTCCGCTGGACGAACTTGGCGCACAGGCCTTCGGACGGGTATTTTTGGGCGCGGCTGTGCCCACGGCCTATTTTTAGCACACGGGGGCGCCTCGCAAAGTCTCGCGCCATTCCGAGTCCGGCGGACGACGTTGGCCAGCCCCACCCCCGAAGGCTATAGCCCACCCGTTTTTGTGGGTTTTTTCCGCTGGACGAACTTGGCGCCCCGGCCTTCCGGCGGGTATGTTTGGGCGCGGCTGTGCCCGCGGCCTATTTTTGGCACACGGAGGCGCCTCGCAACGTCTCGCGCCATTCCGAGTCCGGCGGACTAAGTTGGCCCGCCCCACCCCCCAAGGCTATAGCCCACCCTTTTTTGTGGCCTTTTTCCGCTGGACGAACTTGGCGCCCCGGCCTTCGGGCGGGTATTATTGGGCGCGGCTCTGGCCGTGGACTATTTTTGGCACACGGAGGCGGCTCGTAAAGTCTCACGCCATTCCTAGTCCGGCGGACGAAGTTGGCCCGCCCCACCCCCCAAGGCTATAGCCCACCCGTTTTTGTGGCCTTTTTCCGCTGGACGAACTTGGCGCCCCGGCCTTCGGGCGTGTATTTTTGGGCGCGGCTGTGCCCGTGGCCTATTTTTGGCACACGGAGGCGCCTCGCAAAGTCTCGCGCCATTCCGAGTCCGGCGGACGAAGTTGGCCAGCCCCACCCCCGAAGGCTATAGCCCACCCGTTTTTGTGGCCTTTTTCCGCTGGACGAACTTGGCGCCCCGGCCTTCCGGCGGGTATTTTTGGGCGCGGCTGTGCCCGCGGCCTATTTTTGGCGCACGGAGGCACCTCGCAAATTCTCGCGCCATTCCGAGTCCGGCGGACTAAGTTGGCCCGCCCCACCCCCCAAGGCTATAGCCCACCCGTTTTTGTGGCCTTTTTCCGCTGGACGAACTTGGCGCCCCGTCCTTCGGGCGGGTATTTTTGGGCGCGACTGTTCCCGCGGCCTATGTTTGGCACACGGAGGCGCCTCGCAAAGTCTCGCGCCATTCCGAGTCCGGCGGACGAAGTTGGCTAGCCCCACCCCCCAAGGCTATAGCACACCCGTTTTTGTGGCCTTTTTCCGCTGGACGAACTTGGCGCCCCGGCCTTCGGGCGGGTATTTTTGGGCGCGGCTGTGCCCGCGGCCTATGTTTGGCACACGGAGGCGCCTCGCAAAGTGTCGCGCCATTCCGAGTCCGGCGGACGAAGTTGGCCAGCCCCACCCCCCAAGGGTATAGCACACCCGTTTTTGTGGCCTTTTTCCGCTGGACGAACTTGGCGCCCCGGCTTTCGGGCGTGTATTTTTGGGCGCGGCTGTGCCCGTGGCTTATTTTTGTCACACGGAGGCGCCTCGCAAAGTCTCGCGCCATTCCGAGTCTGGCGGACGAAGTTGGCCAGCCCCACCCCCGAAGGCTATAGCCCACCCGTTTTTGTGGCCTTTTTCCGCTGGACGAACTTGGCGCCCCGGCCTTCCGGCGGGTATTTTTGGGCGCGGCTGTGCCCGCGGCCTATTTTTGGCACACGGAGGCGCCTCGCAAAGTCTCGCGCCATTCCGAGTCCGGCGGACTAAGTTGGCCCGCCCCACCCCCCAAGGCTATAGCCCACCCGTTTTTGTGGCCTTTTTCCGCTGGACGAACTTGGCGCCCCGGCCTTCGGGCGGGTATTTTTGGGTGCGGCTGTGCCCGCGGCCTATTTTTGGCACATGGAGGTGCCTCGCATAGTCTCGCGCCATTCCGAGTCCGGCGGACGAAGTTGGCCAGCCCCACCCCCCAAGGCTATAGCCCACCCGTTTTTGTGGTCTTTTTCCGCTGGACGAACTTGGCGCCCCGGCCTTCGGGAGGGTATTTTTGTTCGCGGCTGTGCCCGCGGCCTATTTTTGGCACACGGAGGTGCCTCGCAAAGTCTCGCGCCATTCCGAGTCCGGCGGACGAAGTTGGCCAGCCCCACCCCCCAAGGCTATAGCCCACCCGTTTTTGTGGCCTTTTTCCGCTGGACGAACTTGGCGCCCCGGCCTTCGGGCGGGTATTATTGGGCGCGGCTGTGGCCGCGGCCTATTTTTGGCACACGGAGGCGGCTCGCAAAGTCTCACGCCATTCCGAGTCCGGCGGACGAAGTTGGCCAGCCCCACCCCCCAAAGCTATAGCCCACCCGTTTTTGTGGCCTTTTTCCGCTGGACGAACTTGGTGCCCCGGCCTTCGGGCGGGTATTTTTGGGCGCGGCTGTGCCCGCGGCCTATTTTTGGCACACGGAGGCACCTCGCAAAGTCTCGCGCCATTCCGAGTCCGGCGGACGAAGTTGGCCAGCCCCACCCCCCAAGGCTATAGCCCACCCGTTTTTGTGGCCTTTTTCCGCTGGACGAACTTGGCGCCCCGGCCTTCGGGCGGGTATTTTTGGGCGCGGCTGTGCCCGCGGCCTATTTTTGGCACACGGAGGTGCCTCGCATAGTCTCGCGCCATTCCGAGTCCGGCGGACGAAGTTGGCCAGCCCCACCCCCCAAGGCTATAGCCCACCCGTTTTTGTGGTCTTTTTCCGCTGGACGAACTTGGCGCCCCGGCCTTCGGGAGGGTATTTTTGTTCGCGGCTGTGCCCGCGGCCTATTTTTGGCACACGGAGGTGCCTCGCAAAGTCTCGCGCCATTCCGAGTCCGGCGGACGAAGTTGGCCAGCCCCACCCCCCAAGGCTATAGCCCACCCGTTTTTGTGGCCTTTTTCCGCTGGACGAACTTGGCGCCCCGGCCTTCGGGCGGGTATTATTGGGCGCGGCTGTGGCCGCGGCCTATTTTTGGCACACGGAGGCGGCTCGCAAAGTCTCACGCCATTCCGAGTCCGGCGGACGAAGTTGGCCAGCCCCACCCCCCAAAGCTATAGCCCACCCGTTTTTGTGGCCTTTTTCCGCTGGACGAACTTGGTGCCCCGGCCTTCGGGCGGGTATTTTTGGGCGCGGCTGTGCCCACGGCCTATTATTGGCACACGGAGGCACCTCGCAAAGTCTCGCGCCATTCCGAGTCCGGCGGACGAAGTTGGCCAGCCCCACCCCCCAAGGCTATAGCCCACCCAGTTTTGTGGGCTTTTTCCGGTGGACGAACGTGGCGCCCGGCCGTCGGGCGGGTAGTTTTGGGCGCGGCTGTGGCCGCGGCCTATTTTTTGGAACACGGAGGTGCCTCGCATAGTCTCGCGCCATTCCGAGTCCGCGGACGAAGTTGGCCAGCCCCACCCCCAAGGCTATAGCCCACCCGTTTTTGTGGTCTTTTCCGCTGGACGAACTTGGCGCCCGGCCTTCGGGAGGGTATTTTGTTCGCGGCTGTGCCCGCGCCTATTTTTTGGCACACGGAGGTGCCTCGCAAAGTCTCGCACCATTCCGAGTCCGGCGGACGAAGTTGGCCAGCCCCACCCCCCAAGGCTATAGCCCACCCGTTTTTGTGGCCTTTTTCCGCTGGACGAACTTGGCGCCCCGGCCTTCGGGGGGGTATTTTTGGGCGCGGCTGTGCCCGCGGCCTATTTTTGGCACACGGAGGCGCCTCGCATAGTCTCGCGCCATTCCGAGTCCGGCGGACGAAGTTGGCCAGCCCCACCCCCCAAGGCTATAGCCCACCCGTTTTTGTGGTCTTTTTCCGCTGGACGAACTTGGCGCCCCGGCCTTCGGGCGGGTATTTTTGGGCGCGGCTGTGGCCGTGGACTATTTTTGGCACACGGAGGTGCCTCGCATAGTCTCGCGCCATTCCGAGTCCGGCGGACGAAGTTGGCCAGCCCCACCCCCCAAGGCTATAGCCCACCCTTTTTTGTGGCCTTTTTCCGCTGGACGAACTTGGCGCCCCGGCCTTCGGGCGGGTATTATTGGGCGCGGCTGTGGCCGTGGACTATTTTTGGCACACGGAGGCGGCTCGCAAAGTCTCACGCCATTCCTAGTCCGGCGGACGAAGTTGGCCAGCCCCACCCCCCAAGGCTATAGCCCGCCCGTTTTTGTGGCCTTTTTCCGCTGGACGAACTTGGCGCCCCGGCCTTCGGGCGGGTATTTTTGGGCGCGGCTGTGCCCACGGCCTATTTTTAGCACACGGGGACGCCTCGCAAAGTATCGCGCCATTCCGAGTCCGGCGGACGAAGTTGGCCAGCCCCACCCCCCAAGGCTATAGCCCACCCGTTTTTGTGGTCTTTTTCCGCTGGATGAACTTGGCGCCCCGGCCTTCGGGGGGGTATTTTTGTTCGCGGCTGTGCCCGCGGCCTATTTTTGGCACACGGAGGTGCCTCGCATAGTCTCGCGCCATTCCGAGTCCGGCGGACGAAGTTGGCCAGCCCCACCCCCCAAGGCTATAGCCCACCCTTTTTTGTGGCCTTTTTCCGCTGGACGAACTTGGCGCCCCGGCCTTCGGGCGGGTATTATTGGGCGCGGCTGTGGCCGTGGACTATTTTTGGCACACGGAGGCGGCTCGCAAAGTCTCACGCCATTCCTAGTCCGGCGGGACGGTTGGCCAGCCCCACCCCCAAGGCTATAGCCCGCCCGTTTTGTGGCCTTTTTCCGCTGGACGAACTTGGCGCCCGGCCTTCGGGGGGTATTTTTGGGCGCGGCTGTGTCCACGGCCTATTTTTAGCACACGGGGCGCCTCGCAATGTCTCGCGCCATTCCGAGTCCGGCGGGACGGTTGGCCCGCCCCACCCCCAAGGCTATAGCCCACCCGTTTTGTGGCCTTTTTCCGCTGGACGAACTTGGCGCCCGGCCTTCAGGGGGTATTTTTGGGCGCGGCTGTGCCCACGGCCTATTTTTAGCACACGGGGCGCCTCGCAATGTCTCGCGCCATTCCGAGTCCGGGCGGACGAGGTTGGCCCGCCCCACCCCCAAGGCTACAGCCCACCCGTTTTGTGGCCTTTTTCCGCTGGACGAACTTGGCGCCCGGCCTTTCGGCAGGTATTTTGGGCGGGGCTGTGCCCACGGCCTATTTTTAGCACACGGAGGCGCCTCGCAAAGTCTCGCCCCATTCCGAGTCCGGCGGACGAGGTGGGCCAGCCCTACCCCCAAGGCTATAGCCCACCCGTTTTTGTGGCCTTTTTCCGCTGGACGAACTTGGCGCCCCGGCCTTCGGGCGGGTATTTTTGGTCGCGGCTGTGGTCCCGCGGCCCTATTTTTGGCACACGGAGGCGGCTGGACGAAAAGTCTCACGCCATTCCGAGTCCGGAGGCGGCTCGCAAAGTCTCACGCCATTGGCCAGCCCCACCCCCAAGGCTATAGCCCACCCGTTTTTGTGGTCTTTTTCCGCTGGACGAACTTGGTGCCCCGGCCTTCGGGGTGGTATTTTTGGGCGCGGCTGTGCCCGCGGCCTATTTTTGGCACACGGAGGCACCTCGCAAAGTCTCGCGCCATTCCGAGTCCGGCGGACGAAGTTGGCCAGCCCCACCCCCCAAGGCTATAGCCCACCCGTTTTTGTGGACTTTTTCCGCTGGACGAACATGGCGCCCCGGCCTTCGGGCGGGTATTTTTGGGCGCGGCTGTGCCCGTGGCCTATTTTTGGCACACGGAGGTGCCTCGCATACTCTCGCGCCATTCCGAGTCCGGCGGACGAAGTTGGCCAGCCCCACCCCCCAAGGCTATAGCCCACCCGTTTTTGTGGCCTTTTTCCGCTGGACGAACTTGGCGCCCCGGCCTTCGGGCGGGTATTTTTGGGCGCGGCTGTGCCAGCGGTCTATTTTTGGCACACGGAGGCACCTCGCAAAGTCTCGCGCCATTCCGAGTCCGGCGGACGAAGTTGGCCAGCCCTACCCCCCAAGGCTATAGCCCACCCTTTTTTGTGGCCTTTTTCCGCTGGACGAACTAGGCGCCCCGGCCTTCGGGCGGGTATTATTGGGCGCGGCTGTGGCCGTTGACTATTTTTGGCACACGGAGGCGGCTCGCAAAGTCTCACGCCATTCCTAGTCCGGCGGACGAAGTTGGCCAGCCCCACCCCCCAAGGCTATAGCCCGCCCGTTTTTGTGGCCTTTTTCCGCTGGACGAACTTGGCGCCCCGGCCTTCGGGCGGGTATTTTTGGGCGCGGCTGTGCCCACGGCCTATTTTTAGCACACGGGGGCGCCTCGCAAAGTATCGCGCCATTCCGAGTCCGGCGGACGAAGTTGGCCAACCCCACCCCCCAAGGCTATAGCCCACCCGTTTTTGTGGCCTTTTTCCGCTGGACGAACTTGGCGCCCCGGCCTTCAGGGGGGTATTTTTGGGTGCGGCTGTGTCCGCGGCCTATTTTTGGCACACGGAGGCTCCTCGCAATGTCTCGCGCCATTCCGAGTCCGGCGGACGAAGTTGGCCCGCCCCACCCCCCAAGGCTATAGCCCACCCGTCTTTGAGGCCTTTTTCCGCTGGACGAACTTGGCGCCCCGGCCTTCGGACGGGTATTTTTGGGCGCGGCTGTGCCCACGGCCTATTTTTAGCACACGGGGGCGCCTCGCAAAGTCTCGCGCCATTCCGAGTCCGGCGGACGAGGTTGGCCAGCCCCACCCCCGAAGGCTACAGCCCACCCGTTTTTGTGGCCTTTTTCCGCTGGACGAACTTGGCGCCCCGGCCTTCCGGCAGGTATTTTTGGGCGCGGCTGTGCCCGCGGCCTATTTTTGGCACACGGAGGCGCCTCGCAAAGTCTCGCGCCATTCCGAGTCCGGCGGACGAAGTTGGCCAGCCCTACCCCCCAAGGCTATAGCCCACCCGTTTTTGTGGCCTTTTTCCGCTGGACGAACTTGGCGCCCCGGCCTTCGGGCGGGTATTATTGGGCGCGGCTGTGGCCGCGGCCTATTTTTGGCACACGGAGGCGGCTCGCAAAGTCTCACGCCATTCCGAGTCCGGCGGACGAAGTTGGCCAGCCCCACCCCCCAAAGCTATAGCCCACCCGTTTTTGTGGCCTTTTTCCGCTGGACGAACTTGGTGCCCCGGCCTTCGGGCGGGTATTTTTGGGCGCGGCTGTGCCCGCGGCCTATTATTGGCACACGGAGGCACCTCGCAAAGTCTCGCGCCATTCCGAGTCCGGCGGACGAAGTTGGCCAGCCCCACCCCCCAAGGCTATAGCCCACCCGTTTTTGTGGCCTTTTTCCGCTGGACGAACTTGGCGCCCCGGCCTTCGGGCGGGTATTTTTGGGCGCGGCTGTGCCCGTGGCCTATTTTTGGCACACGGAGGTGCCTCGCATAGTCTCGCGCCATTCCGAGTCCGGCGGACGAAGTTGGCCAGCCCCACCCCCCAAGGCTATAGCCCACCCGTTTTTGTGGCCTTTTTCCGCAGGACGAACTTGGCGCCCCGGCGTTTGGGCGGGTATTTTTGGGCGCGGCTGTGCCAGCGGTCTATTTTTGGCACACGGAGGCACCTCGCAAAGTCTCGCGCCATTCCGAGTCCGGCGGACGAAGTTGGCCAGCCCTACCCCCCAAGGCTATAGCCCACCCTTTTTTGTGGCCTTTTTCCGCTGGACGAACTAGGCGCCCCGGCCTTCGGGCGGGTATTATTGGGCGCGGCTGTGGCCGTTGACTATTTTTGGCACACGGAGGCGGCTCGCAAAGTCTCACGCCATTCCTAGTCCGGCGGACGAAGTTGGCCAGCCCCACCCCCCAAGGCTATAGCCCGCCCGTTTTTGTGGCCTTTTTCCGCTGGACGAACTTGGCGCCCCGGCCTTCGGGCGGGTATTTTTGGGCGCGGCTGTGCCCACGGCCTATTTTTAGCACACGGGGGCGCCTCGCAAAGTATCGCGCCATTCCGAGTCCGGCGGACGAAGTTGGCCAACCCCACCCCCCAAGGCTATAGCCCACCCGTTTTTGTGGCCTTTTTCCGCTGGACGAACTTGGCGCCCCGGCCTTCAGGGGGGTATTTTTGAGTGCGCTGTGCCCGCGGCCTATTTTTGGCACACGGAGGCTCCTCGCAAAGTCTCGCGCCATTCCGAGTCCGGCGGACGAAGTTGGCCCGCCCCACCCCCCAAGGCTATAGCCCCCCCGGTTTTGTGGCCTTTTTCCGCTGGTCGTACGTGGCGCCCCCGCCTTCGGACGGGTATTTTTGGGCGCGGCTGTGCCCACGGCCTATTTTTAGCACACGGGGGCGCCTCGCAAAGTCTCGCGCCATTCCGAGTCCGGCGGACGAGGTTGGCCAGCCCCACCCCCGAAGGCTACAGCCCACCCGTTTTTGTGGCCTTTTTCCGCTGGACGAACTTGGCGCCCGGCCTTCCGGCGGGTATTTTTGGCACGGCTGTGCCCATGGCCTATTTTTGGCACACGGAGGTGCCTCGCAAAGTCTCGCGCCATTCCGAGTCCGGCGGACGGTTGGCCAGCCCTACCCCCAAGGCTATAGCCCACCCGTTTTTGTGGCCTTTTTCCGCTGGACGAACTTGGCGCCCGGCCTTCGGGCGGGTATTTTGGCGCGGCTGTGGCCGCGCCTATTTTTGGCACACGGAGGCGGCTCGCAAAGTCTCACGCCATTCCGAGTCCGGCGGACGAAGTTGGCCAGCCCCACCCCCCAAAGCTATAGCCCACCCGTTTTTGTGGCCTTTTTCCGCTGGACGAACTTGGTACCCCGGCCTTCGGGCGGGTATTTTTGGGCGCGGCTGTGCCCGCGGCCTATTATTGGCACACGGAGGCACCTCGCAAAGTCTCGCGCCATTCCGAGTCCGGCGGACGAAGTTGGCCAGCCCCACCCCCCAAGGCTATAGCCCACCCGTTTTTGTGGCCTTTTTCCGCTGGACGAACTTGGCGCCCCGGCCTTCGGGCGGGTATTTTTGGGCGCGGCTGTGCCCGCGGCCTATTTTTGGCACACGGAGGCGGCTCGCATAGTCTCACGCCATTCCGAGTCCGGCGGACGAAGTTTGCCAGCCCCACCCCCCAAGGCTATACCCCACCCGTTTTTGTGGCCTTTTTCCGCTGGACGAACTTGGCGCCCCGGCCTTCGGGCGGGTATTTTTGGGCGCGGCCGTGCCCGCGGCCTATTTTTGGCACACGGAGGCGCCTCGCAAAGTCTCGCGCCATTCCGAGTCCGGCGGACGAAGTTGGCCAGCCCCACCCCCCAAGGCTATAGCCCACCCATTTTTTTGGCCTTTTTCCCCTGGATGAACTTGGCGCCCCGGCCTTCGGGCGGGTATTTTTGGGCGCGGCTGTGCCCGCGGCCTATTTTCGGCACACGGAGGCGCCTCACAAAGTCTCGCGCCATTCCGAGTCCGGCGGACGAAGTTGGCCAGCCCCACCCCCCAAGGCTATAGCCCACCCGTTTTTGTGGCCTTTTTCCGCAGGACGAACTTGGCGCCCCGGCGTTTGGGCGGGTATTTTTGGCCGCGGCTGTGCCAGCGGCCTATTTTTGGCACACGGAGGCACCTCGCAAAGTCTAGCGCCATTCCGAGTCCGGCGGACGAAGTTGGCCAGCCCTACCCCCCAAGGCTATAGCCCACCCTTTTTTGTGGCCTTTTTCCGCTGGACGAACTTGGCGCCCCGGCCTTCGGGCGGGTATTATTGGGCGCGGCTGTGGCCGTGGACTATTTTTGGCACACGGAGGCGGCTCGCAAAGTCTCACGCCATTCCTAGTCCGGCGGACGAAGTTGGCCAGCCCCACCCCCCAAGGCTATAGCCCGCCCGTTTTTGTGGCCTTTTTCCGCTGGACGAACTTGGCGCCCCGGCCTTCGGGCGGGTATTTTTGGGCGCGGCTGTGCCCACGGCCTATTTTTAGCACACGGGGGTGCCTCGCAAAGTCTCGCGCCATTCCGAGTCCGGCGGACGAAGTTGGCCAGCCCCACCCCCGATGGCTATAGCCCACCCGTTTTTGTGGCCTTTTTCCGCTGGACGAACTTGGCGCCCCGGCCTTCCGGCGGGTATTTTTGGGCGCGGCTGTGCCCGCGGCCTCTTTTTGGCACACGGAGGCGCCTCGCAAAGTCTCGCGCCATTCCGAGTCCGGCGGACTAAGTTGGCCCGCCCCACCCCCCAAGGCTATAGCCCACCCGTTTTTGTGGCCTTTTTCTGCTGGACGAACTTGGCGCCCCGGCCTTCGTGCGGGTATTTTTGGACGCGGCTGTGCCCGCGGCCTATTTTCGGCACACGGAGGCGCCTCACAAAGTCTCGCGCCATTCCGAGTCCGGCGGACGAAGTTGGCCAGCCCCACCCCCCAAGGCTATAGCCCACCCGTTTTTGTGGCCTTTTTCCGCTGGACGAACTTGGCGCCCCGGCCTTCCGGCGGGTTTTTTTGGGCGCGGCTGTGCCCTTGGCCTATTTTTGGCGCGCGGAGGCGCCTCGCACAGCCTCGCGCCATTCCGAGTCCGGCGGACTAAGTTGGCCCGCCCCACCCCCAAGGCTATAGCCCACCCGTTTTGTGGCCTTTTTCTGCTGGACGAACTTGGCGCCCCGGCCTTCGTGCGGGTATTTTTGGACGCGGCTGTGCCCGCGGCCTATGTTTGGCACACGGAGGCGCCTCGCAAAGTCTCGCGCCATTCCGAGTCCGGCGGACGAAGTTGGCCAGCCCCACCCCCCAAGGGTATAGCACACCCGTTTTTGTGGCCTTTTTCCGGTGGACGAACTTGGCGCCCCGGCCTTCGGGCCTGTATTTTTGGGCGCGGCTGTGCCCGCGGCCTATTTTTGGCACACGGAGGTGCCTCGCAAAGTCTCGCGCCATTCCGAGTCCGGCGGACGAAGTTGGCCAGCCCCACCCCCCAAGGCTATAGCCCACCCGTTTTTGTGGCCTTTTTCTGCAGGACGAACTTGGCGCCCCGGCGTTTGGGCGGGTATTTTTGGGCGCGGCTGTGCCATCGGCCTATTTTTGGCACACAGAGGCGCCTCACAAAGTCTCGCGCCATTCCGAGTCCGGCGGACTAAGTTGCCCCGCCCCACCCCACCCCCCAAGGCTATAGCCCACCCGTTTTTGTGGCCTTTTTCCGCTGGACGAACTTGGCTCCCCGGCCTTCGGGCGGGTATTTTTGGGCGCGGCTGTGCCCGCGGCCTATGTTTGGCACACGGAGGCGCCTCGCAAAGTCTCGTGCCATTCCGAGTCCAGCGGACGAAGTTGGCCAGCCCCACCCCCCAAGGCTATAGCACACCCGTTTTTGTGGCCTTTTTCCGCTGGACGAACTTGGCGCCCCGGCCTTCGGGCGGGTATTTTTGGGCGCGGCTGTGCCCGCGGCCTATGTTTGGCACACGGAGGCGCCTCGCAAAGTCTCGCGCCATTCCGAGTCCGGCGGACGAAGTTGGCCAGCCCCACCCCCCAAGGGTATAGCACACCCGTTTTTGTGGCCTTTTTCCGGTGGACGAACTTGGCGCCCCGGCCTTCGGGCCTGTATTTTTGGGCGCGGCTGTGCCCGCGGCCTATTTTTGGCACACGGAGGTGCCTCGCAAAGTCTCGCGCCATTCCGAGTCCGGCGGACGAAGTTGGCCAGCCCCACCCCCCAAGGCTATAGCCCACCCGTTTTTGTGGCCTTTTTCCGCAGGACGAACTTGGCGCCCCGGCGTTTGGGCGGGTATTTTTGGGCGCGGCTGTGCCATCGGCCTATTTTTGGCACACGGAGGCACCTCGCAAAGTCTCGCGCCATTCCGAGTCCGGCGGACGAAGTTGGCCAGCCCCACCCCCCAAGGCTATAGCCCACCCTTTTTTGTGGCCTTTTTCCGCTGGACGAACTTGGCGCCCCGGCCTTCGGTCGGGTATTATTGGGCGCGGCTGTGGCCGTGGACTATTTTTGGCACACGGAGGCGGCTCGCAAAGTCTCACGCCATTCCTAGTCCGGCGGACGAAGTTGGCCAGCCCCACCCCCCAAGGCTATAGCCCACCCGTTTTTGTGGCCTTTTTCCGCTGGACGAACTTGGCGCCCCGGCCTTCGGGCGGGTATTTTTGGGCGCGGCTGTGCCCACGGCCTATTTTTAGCACACGGGGGCGCCTCGCAAAGTATCGCGCCATTCCGAGTCCGGCGGACGAAGTTGGCCAACCCCACCCCCCAAGGCTATAGCCCACCCGTTTTTGTGGCCTTTTTCCGCTGGACGAACTTGGCGCCCCGGCCTTCAGGGGGGTATTTTTGGGCGCGGCTGTGCCCGCGGCCTATTTTTGGCACACGGAGGCTCCTCGCAAAGTCTCGCGCCATTCCGAGTCCGGCGGACGAAGTTGGCCCGCCCCACCCCCCAAGGCTATAGCCCACCCGTTTTTGTGGCCTTTTTCCGCTGGACGAACTTGGCGCCCCGGCCTTCGGACGGGTATTTTGGGGCGCGGCTGTGCCCACGGCCTATTTTTAGCACACGGGGGCGCCTCGCAAAGTCGCGCGCCATTCCGAGTCCGGCGGACGAGGTTGGCCAGCCCCACCCCCGAAGGCTATAGCCCACCCGTTTTTGTGGCCTTTTTCCGCTGGACGAACTTGGCGCCCCGGCCTTCCGGCGGGTATTTTTGGGCGCGGCTGTGCCCGCGGCCTATTTTTGGCACACGGAGGCACCTCGCAAAGTCTCGCGCCATTCCGAGTCCGGCGGACGAAGTTGGCCAGCCCCACCCCCCAAGGCTATAGCCCACCCGTTTTTGTGGCCTTTTTCCGCTGGACGAACTTGGCGCCCCGGCCTTCGGGCGGGTATTTTTGGGCGCGGCTGTGCCCGCGGCCTATTTTTGGCACACGGAGGTGGCTCGCATAGTCTCACGCCATTCCGAGTCCGGCGGACGAAGTTGGCCAACCCCACCCCCCAAGGCTATAGCCCACCCGTTTTTGTGGTCTTTTTCCGCTGGACGAACTTGGCGCCCCGGCCTTCCGGCGGGTATTTTTGGGCGCGGCTGTGCCCGCGGCCTATTTTTGGCACACGGGCGCGCCTCGCAAGGTCTCGCGCCATTCCGAGTCCAGCGGACGGACGAAGTTGGCCAACCCCACCCCCCAAGGCTATAGCCCACCCGTTTTTGTGGCCTTTTTCCGCTGGACGAACTTGGCGCCCCGGCCTTCGGACGGGTATTTTTGGGCGCGGCTGTGCCCACGGCCTATTTTTAGCACACGGGGGCGCCTCGCAAAGTCTCGCGCCATTCCGAGTCCGGCGGACGAAGTTGGCCAGCCCCACCCCCGAAGGCTACAGCCCACCCGTTTTTGTGGCCTTTTTCCGCTGGACGAACTTGGCGCCCCGGCCTTCCGGCGGGTATTTTTGGACGCGGCTGTGCCCGCGGCCTATTTTTGGCACACGGAGGTGCCTCGCAAAGTCTCGCGCCATTCCGAGTCCGGCGGACGAAGTTGGCCAGCCCTACCCCCCAAGGCTATAGCCCACCCGTTTTTGTGGCCTTTTTCCGCTGGACGAACTTGGCGCCCCGGCCTTCGGGCGGGTATTATTGGGCGCGGCTATGGCCGCGGCCTATTTTTGGCACACGGAGGCGGCTCGCAAAGTCTCACGCCATTCCGAGTCCGGCGGACGAAGTTGGCCAGCCCCACCCCCCAAAGCTATAGCCCACCCGTTTTTGTGGCCTTTTTCCGCTGGACGAACTTGGCGCCCCGGCCTTCGGGCGGGTATTTTTGGGCGCGGCTGTGCCCGCGGCCTATTATTGGCACACGGAGGCACCTCGCAAAGTCTCGCGCCATTCCGAGTCCGTCGGACGAAGTTGGCCAGCCCTACCCCCCAAGGCTATAGCCCACCCTTTTTTGTGGCCTTTTTCCGCTAGACGAACTTGGCGCCCCGGCCTTCGGGCGGGTATTATTGGGCGCGGCTGTGGCCGTGGACTATTTTTGGCACACGGAGGCGGCTCGCAAAGTCTCACGCCATTCCTAGTCCGGCGGACGAAGTTGGCCAGCCCCACCCCCCAAGGCTATAGCCCGCCCGTTTTTGTGGCCTTTTTCCGCTGGACGAACTTGGCGCCCCGGCCTTCGGGCGGGTATTTTTGGGCGCGGCTGTGCCCACGGCCTATTTTTAGCACACGGGGGCGCCTCGCAAAGTATCGCGCCATTCCGAGTCCGGCGGACGAAGTTGGCCAACCCCACCCCCCAAGGCTATAGCCCACCCGTTTTGTGGCCTTTTTCCGCTGGGCCGAACTTGGCGCCCCGGCCTTCAGGGGGGTATTTTTGGGTGCGGCTGTGCCCGCGGCCTATTTTTGGCACACGGAGGCTCCTCGCAAAGTCTCGCGCCATTCCGAGTCCGGCGGACGAAGTTGGCCCGCCCCACCCCCCAAGGCTATAGCCCACCCGTTTTTTTGGCCTTTTTCCGCTGGACGAACTTGGCGCCCCGGCCTTCGGACGGGTATTTTTGGGCGCGGCTGTGCCCACGGCCTATTTTTAGCACACGGGGGCGCCTCGCAAAGTCCCGCGCCATTCCGAGTCCGGCGGACGAGGTTGGCCAGCCCCACCCCCGAAGGCTACAGCCCACCCGTTTTTGTGGCCTTTTTCCGCTGGACGAACTTGGCGCCCCGGCCTTCCGGCGGGTATTTTTGGGCGCGGCTGTGCCCGCGGCCTATTTTTAGCACACGGAGGCGCCTCGCAAAGTCTCGCGCCATTCCGAGTCTGGCAGACGAAGTTGGCCCGCCCCACCACCCAAGGCTATAGCCCACCCGTTTTTGTGGCCTTTTTCCGCTGGACGAACTTGGCGCCCAGGCCTTCGGACGGGTATTTTTGGACGCGGCTGTGGCCACGGCCTATTTTTAGCACACGGGGGCACCTCGCAAAGTCTTGCGCCATTCCGAGTCCGGCGGACGAAGTTGGCCAGCCCCACCCCCGAAGGCTATAGCCCACCCGTTTTTGTGGCCTTTTTCCGCTGGACGAACTTGGCGCCCCGGCCTTCCGGCGGGTATTTTTGGGCGCGGCTGTGCCCGCGGCCTATTTTTGGCAGACGGAGGCGCCTCGCAAAGTCTCGCGCCATTCCGAGTCCGGCGGACTAAGTTGGCCCGCCCCACCCCCCAAGGCTATAGCCCACCCGTTTTTGTGGCCTTTTTCTGCTGGACGAACTTGGCGCCCCGGCCTTCGTGCGGGTATTTTTGGACGCGGCTGTGCCCGCGGCCTATGTTTGGCACACGGAGGCGCCTCGCAAAGTCTCGCGCCATTCCGAGTCCGGCGGACTAAGTTGCCCCGCCCCACCCCACCCCCAAGGCTATAGCCCACCCGTTTTTGTGGCCTTTTTCCGCTGGACGAACTTGGCTCCCCGGCCTTCGGGCGGGTATTTTTGGGCGCGGCTGTGCCCGCGGCCTATGTTTGGCACACGGAGGCGCCTCGCAAAGTCTCGCGCCATTCCGAGTCCAGCGGACGAAGTTGGCCAGCCCCACCCCCCAAGGCTATAGCACACCCGTTTTTGTGGCCTTTTTCCGCTGGACGAACTTGGCGCCCCGGCCTTCGGGGGGGTATTTTGGGCGCGGCTGTGCTCGCGGCCTATGTTTGGCACACGGAGGCGCCTCGCAAAGTCTCGCGCCATTCCGAGTCCGGCGGACGAAGTTGGCCAGCCCCACCCCCCAAGGGTATAGCACACCCGTTTTTGTGGCCTTTTTCCGGTGGACGAACTTGGCGCCCCGGCCTTCGGGCCTGTATTTTTGGGCGCGGCTGTGCCCGCGGCCTATTTTTGGCACATGGAGGTGCCTCGCAAAGTCTCGCGCCATTCCGAGTCCGGCGGACGAAGTTGGCCAGCCCCAACCCCCAAGGCTATAGCCAACCCGTTTTGTGGCCTTTTTCCGCAGGGACGAACTTGGCGCCCGGCGTTTGGGGCGGGTATTTTTTGGGCGCGGCTGTGCCATCGGCCTATTTTTGGCACACGGAGGCACCTCGCAAAGTCTCGCGCCATTCCGAGTCCGGCGGACGAAGTTGGCCAGCCCCACCCCCCAAGGCTATAGCCCACCCATTTTGGTGGCCATTTTCCGCTGGACGAACTTGGCGCCCCGGCCTTCGGTCGGGTATTATTGGGCGCGGCTGTGGCCGTGGACTATTTTTGGCACACGGAGGCGGCTCGCAAAGTCTCACGCCATTCCTAGTCCGGCGGACGAAGTTGGCCAGCCCCACCCCCCAAGGCTATAGCCCACCCGTTTTTGTGGCCTTTTTCCGCTGGACGAACTTGGCGCCCCGGCCTTCGGGCGGGTATTTTTGGGCGCGGCTGTGCCCACGGCCTATTTTTAGCACACGGGGGTGCCTCGAAAAGTATCGCGCCATTCCGAGTCCGGCGGACGAAGTTGGCCAACCCCACCCCCCAAGGCTATAGCCCACCCGTTTTTGTGGCCTTTTTCCGCTGGACGAACTTGGCGCCCCGGCCTTCAGGGGGGTATTTTTGGGCGCGGCTGTGCCCGCGGCCTATTTTTGGCACACGGAGGCTCCTCGCAAAGTCTCGCGCCATTCCGAGTCCGGCGGACGAAGTTGGCCCGCCCCACCCCCCAAGGCTATAGCCCACCCGTTTTTGTGGCCTTTTTCCGCTGGACGAACTTGGCGCCCCGGCCTTCGGACGGGTATTTTGGGGCGCGGCTGTGCTCACGGCCTATTTTTAGCACACGGGGGAGCCTCGCAAAGTCTCGCGCCATTCCGAGTCCGGCGGACGAGGTTGGCCAGCCCCACCCCCGAAGGCTATAGCCCACCCGTTTTTGTGGCCTTTTTCCGCTGGACGAACTTGGCGCCCCGGCCTTCCGGCGGGTATTTTTGGGCGCGGCTGTGCCCGCGGCCTATTTTTGGCACACGGAGTCACCTCGCAATGTCTCGCGCCATTCCGAGTCTGGCAGACGAAGTTGGCCCGCCCCACCCCCCAAGGTTATAGCCCACCCGTTTTTGTGGCCTTTTTCCGCTGGACGAACTTCGCGCCCAGGCCTTCGGATGGGTATTTTTGGGCGCGGCTGTGCCCACGGCCTATTTTTAGCACACGGGGGCGCCTCGCAAAGTCTCGCGCCATTCCGAGTCCGGCGGACGAAGCTGGCCAGCCCCACCCCCGAACGCTATAGCCCACCCGTTTTTGTGGCCTTTTTCCGCTGGACGAACTTGGCGCCCCGGCCTTCCGGCGGGTATTTTTGGGCGCGGCTGTGCCCGCGGCCTATTTTTGGCACACGGACGCGCCTCGCAAAGTCTCGCGCCATTCCGAGTCCGGCGGACTAAGTTGGCCCGCCCCACCCCCCAAGGCTATAGCCCACCCGTTTTTGTGGCCTTTTTCCGCTGGACGAACTTGGCGCCCCGGCCTTCGGGCGGGTATTTTTGGGCGCGGCTGTGCCCGCGGCCTATGTTTGGCACACGGAGGCGCCTCGCAAAGTCTCGCGCCATTCCGAGTCCGGCGGACGAAGTTGGCCAGCCCCACCCCCCAAGGGTATAGCACACCCGTTTTTGTGGCCTTTTTCCGCTGGACGAACTTGGCGTCCCGGCCTTCGGGCGTGTATTTTTGGGCGCGGCTGTGCCCGTGGCCTATTTTTGGCACACGGAGGCGCCTCGCAAAGTCTCGCGCCATTCCGAGTCCGGCGGATGAAGTTGGCCAGCCCCACCCCCGAAGGCTATAGCCCACCCGTTTTTGTGGCCTCTTTCCGCTGGACGAACTTGGCGCCCCGGCCTTCCGGCGGGTATTTTTGGGCGCGGCTGTGCCCGCGGCCTATTTTTGGCACACGGAGGCACCTCGCAAAGTCTCGCGCCATTCCGAGTCCGGCGGACTAAGTTGGCCCGCCCCACCCCCCAAGGCTATAGCCCACCCGTTTTTGTGGCCTTTTTCCGCTGGACGAACTTGGCGCCCCGGCCTTCGGGCGGGTATTTTTGGGCGCGGCTGTGCCCGCGGCCTATGTTTGGCACACGGAGGCGCCTCGCAAAGTCTCGCGCCATTCCGAGTCCGGCGGACGAAGTTGGCCAGCCCCACCCCCCAAGGCTATTGCACACCCGTTTTTGTGGCCTTTTTCCGCTGGACGAACTTGGCGCCCCGGCCTTCGGGCGGGTATTTTTGGGTGCGGCTGTGCCCGCGGCCTATGTTTGGCACACGGAGGCGCCTCGCAAAGTCTCGCGCCATTCCGAGTCCGGCGGACGAAGTTGGCCAGCCCCACCCCCCAAGGGTATAGCACACCCGTTTTTGTGGCCTTTTTCCGCTGGACGAACTTGGCGCCCCGGCCTTCGGGCGTGTATTTTTGGGTGCGGCTGTGCCCGTGGCCTATTTTTGGCACACGGAGGCGCCTCGCAAAGTCTCGCGCCATTCCGAGTCCGGCGGACGAAGTTGGCCAGCCCCACCCCCCAAGGCTATAGCCCACCCGTTTTTGTGGCCTTTTTCCGCTGGACGAACTTGGCGCCCCGGCCTTCCGGCGGGTATTTTTGGGCGCGGCTGTGCCCGCGGCCTATTTTTGTACCACGGAGGCGCCTCGCACAGTCTCGCGCCATTCCGAGTCCGGCGGACTATGTTGGCCCGCCCCACCCCCCAAGGCTATAGCCCACCCGTTTTTGTGGCCTTTTTCCGCTGGACGAACTTGGCGCCCCGGCCTTCGGGCGGGTATTTTTGGGCGCGGCTGTTCCCGCAGCCTATGTTTGGCACACGGAGGCGCCTCGCAAAGTCTCGCGCCATTCCGAGTCCGGCGGACGAAGTTGGCCAGCCCCACCCCCCAAGGCTGCACACCCGGGTTTGTGGCCTTTTTCCGCTGGACGAACTTGGCGCCCCGGCCTTCGGGCGGGTATTTTTGGGCGCGGCTGTGCCCGCGGCCTATTTTTGGCACACGGAGGTGCCTCGCAAAGTCTCGCACCATTCCGAGTCCGGCGGACGAAGTTGGCCAGCCCCACCCCCCAAGGCTATAGCCCACCCGTTTTTGTGGCCTTTTTCTGCTGGACGAACTTGGCGCCCCGGCCTTTGGGGGGGTATTTTTGGGCGCGGCTGGGCCCGTGGCCTATTTTTGGCACACGGAGGCGCCTCGCAAAGTCTCGCACCATTCCGAGTCCGGCGGACGAAGTTGGCCAGCCCCACCCCCCAAGGCTATAGCCCACCCATTTTTGTGGCCTTTTTCCGCTGGACGAACTTGGCGCCCCGGCCTTCGGTCAGGTATTTTTGGGCGCGGCCGTGCCCGCGGCCTATTTTTGGCACACGGAGGCGCCTCGCAAAGTCTCGCGCCATTCCGAGTCCGGCGGACGAAGTTGGCCAGCCCCACCCCCCAAGGGTATAGCACACCCGTTTTTGTGGCCTTTTTCCGCTGGACGAACTTGGCGCCCCGGCCTTCGGGCGTGTATTTTTGGGTGCGGCTGTGCCCGTGGCCTATTTTTGGCACACGGAGGCGTCTCGCAAAGTCTCGCGCCATTCCGAGTCCGGCGGACGAAGTTGGCCAGCCCCACCCCCGAAGGCTATAGCCCACCCGTTTTTGTGGCCTTTTTCCGCTGGACGAACTTGGCGCCCCGGCCTTCCGGCGGGTATTTTTGGGCGCGGCTGTGCCCGCGGCCTATTTTTGCCACACGGAGGCGCCTCGCAAAGTCTCGCGCCATTCCGAGTCCGGCGGATTATGTTGGCCCGCCCCACCCCCCAAGGCTATAGCCCACCCGTTTTTGTGGCCTTTTTCCGCTGGACGAACTTGGCGCCCCGGCCTTCGGGCGGGTATTTTTGGGCGCGGCTGTTCCCGCAGCCTATGTTTGGCACACGGAGGCGCCTCGCAAAGTCTCGCGCCATTCCGAGTCCGGCGGACGAAGTTGGCCAGCCCCACCCCCCAAGGCTGCACACCCGTTTTTGTGGCCTTTTTCCGCTGGACGAACTTGGCGCCCCGGCCTTCGGGCGGGTATTTTTGGGCGCGGCTGTGCCCGCGGCCTATTTTTGGCACACGGAGGTGCCTCGCAAAGTCTCGCACCATTCCGAGTCCGGCGGACGAAGTTGGCCAGCCCCACCCCCCAAGGCTATAGCCCACCCGTTTTTGTGGCCTTTTTCTGCTGGACGAACTTGGCGCCCCGGCCTTTGGGGGGGTATTTTTGGGCGCGGCTGTGCCCGTGGCCTATTTTTGGCACACGGAGGCGCCTCGCAAAGTCTCGCACCATTCCGAGTCCGGCGGACGAAGTTGGCCAGCCCCACCCCCCAAGGCTATAGCCCACCCATTTTTGTGGCCTTTTTCCGCTGGACGAACTTGGCGCCCCGGCCTTCGGTCAGGTATTTTTGGGCGCGGCCGTGCCCGCGGCCTATTTTTGGCACACGGAGGCGCCTCGCAAAGTCTCGCGCCATTCCGAGTCCGGAGGACGAAGTTGGCCAGCCCCACCCCCCAAGGCTATAGCCCACCCGTTTTTGTGGCCTTTTTCCGCAGGGGACAATTTGGCGCCCGGCCTTCGGGCGGGTATTTTTGGGCGCGGCTGTGTCCATGCCCTATTTTTGGCACACGGAGGCGCCTCGCAAAGTCTCGCGCCATTCCGAGTCCGGCGGACGAAGTTGGCCAGCCCCACCCCCCAAGGCTATAGCCCACCCGTTTTTGTGGCCTTTTTCCGCTGGACGAACTTGGCGCCCCGGCTTTCGGGCGGGTATTTTTGGGCGCGGCTGTGCCAGCGGCCTATTTTTGGCACACGGAGGCGCCTCGCAAAGTCTCGCGCCATTCCGAGTCCGGCGGACGAAGTTGGCCAGCCCCACCCCCCAAGGCTATAGCCCACCCTTTTTTGTGGCCTTTTTCCGCTGGACGAACTTGGCGCCCCGGCCTTCGGTCGGGTATTATTGGGCGCGGCTGTGGCCGTGGACTATTTTTGGTACACGGAGGCGGCTCGCAAAGTCTCACGCCATTCCTAGTCCGGCGGACGAAGTTGGCCAGCCCCACCCCCCAAGGCTATAGCCCACCCGTTTTTGTGGCCTTTTTCCGCTGGACGAACTTGGCGCCCCGGCCTTCGGGCGGGTATTTTTGGGCGCGGCTGTGCCCACGGCCTATTTTTAGCACACGGGGGCGCCTCACAAAGTATCGCGCCATTCCGAGTCCGGCGGACGAAGTTGGCCAACCCCACCCCCCAAGGCTATAGCCCACCCGTTTTTGTGGCCTTTTTCCGCTGGACGAACTTGGCGCCCCGGCCTTCAGGGGGGTATTTTTGGGCGCGGCTGTGCCCGCGGCCTATTTTTGGCACACGGAGGCTCCTCGTAAAGTCTCGCGCCATTCCGAGTCCGGCGGACGAAGTTGGCCCGCCCCACCCCCCAAGGCTATAGCCCACCCGTTTTTGTGGCCTTTTTCCGCTGGACGAACTTGGCGCCCAGGCCTTCGGATGGGTATTTTTGGGCGCGGCTGTGCCCACGGCCTATTTTTAGCACACGGGGGCGCCTCGCAAAGTCTCGCGCCATTCCGAGTCCGGCGGACGAAGTTGGCCAGCCCCACCCCCGAACGCTATAGCCCACCCGTTTTTGTGGCCTTTTTCCGCTGGACGAACTTGGCGCCCCGGCCTTCCGGCGGGTATTTTTGGGCGCGGCTGTGCCCGCGGCCTATTTTTGGCACACGGACGCGCCTCGCAAAGTCTCGCACCATTCCGAGTCCGGCGGACTAAGTTGGCCCGCCCCACCCCCCAAGGCTATAGCCCACCCGTTTTTGTGGCCTTTTTCCGCTGGACGAACATGGCGCCCCAGCCTTCGGGCGGGTATTTTTGGGCGCGGCTGTGCCCGCGGCCTATGTTTGGCACACGGAGGCGCCTCGCAAAGTCTCGCGCCATTCCGAGTCCGGCGGACGAAGTTGGCCAGCCCCACCCCCCAAGGGTATAGCACACCCGTTTTTGTGGCCTTTTTCCGCTGGACGAACTTGGCGTCCCGGCCTTCGGGCGTGTATTTTTGGGCGTGGCTGTGCTCGTGGCCTATTTTTGGCACACGGAGGCGCCTCGCAAAGTCTCGCGCCATTCCGAGTCCGGCGGACGAAGTTGGCCAGCCCCATCCCCCAAGGCTATAGCACACCCGTTTTTGTGGCCTTTTTCCGCTGGACGAACTTGGCGCCCCGGCCTTCGGTCGGGTATTTTTGGGCGCGGCCGTGCCCGCGGCCTATTTTTGGCACACGGAGGCGCCTCGCAAAGTCTCGCGCCATTCCGAGTCCGGCGGACGAAGTTGGCCAGCCCCACCCCCCAAGGGTATAGCACACCCGTTTTTGTGGCCTTTTTCCGCTGGACGAACTTGGCGTCCCGGCCTTCGGGCGTGTATTTTTGGGCGTGGCTGTGCTCGTGGCCTATTTTTGGCACACGGAGGCGCCTCGCAAAGTCTCGCGCCATTCCGAGTCCGGCGGACGAAGTTGGCCAGCCCCATCCCCCAAGGCTATAGCACACCCGTTTTTGTGGCCTTTTTCCGCTGGACGAACTTGGCGCCCCGGCCTTCGGTCGGGTATTTTTGGGCGCGGCCGTGCCCGCGGCCTATTTTTGGCACACGGAGGCGCCTCGCAAAGTCTCGCGCCATTCCGAGTCCGGCGGACGAAGTTGGCCAGCCCCACCCCCCAAGGCTATAGCCCACCCTTTTTTGTGGCCTTTTTCCGCTGGACGAACTTGGCGCCCCGGCCTTCGGTCGGGTACTATTGGGCGCGGCTGTGGCCGTGGACTATTTTTGGCACACGGAGGCGGCTCGCAAAGTCTCACGCCATTCCTAGTCCGGCGGACGAAGTTGGCCAGCCCCACCCCCCAAGGCTATAGCCCACCCGTTTTTGTGGCCTTTTTCCGCTGGACGAACTTGGCGCCCCGGCCTTCGGGCGTGTATTTTTGGGCGCGGCTGTGCCCGTGGCCTATTTTTGGCACACGGGGGCGCCTCGCAAAGTATCGCGCCATTCCGAGTCCGGCGGACGAAGTTGGCCAACCCCACCCCCCAAGGCTATAGCCCACCCGTTTTTGTGGCCTTTTTCCGCTGGACGAACTTGGCGCCCCGGCCTTCAGGGGGGTATTTTTGGGCGCGGCTGTGCCCGCGGCCTATTTTTGGCACACGGAGGCTCCTCGTAAAGTCTCGCGCCATTCCGAGTCCGGCGGACGAAGTTGGCCCGCCCCACCCCCCAAGGCTATAGCCCACCCGTTTTTGTGGCCTTTTTCCGCTGGACGAACTTGGCGCCCCGGCCTTCGGACGGGTATTTTGGGGCGCGGCTGTGCCCACGGCCTATTTTTAGCACACGGGGGCGCCTCGCAAAGGCTCGCGCCATTCCGAGTCCGGCGGACGAGGTTGGCCAGCCCCACCCCCGAAGGCTATAGCCCACCCGTTTTTGTGGCCTTTTTCCGCTGGACGAACTTGGCGCCCCGGCCTTCCGGCGGGTATTTTTGGGCGCGGCTGTGCCCGTGGCCTATTTTTGGCACACGGAGGCGCCTCGCAAAGTCTCGCACCATTCCGAGTCCGGCGGACGAAGTTGGCCAGCCCCACCCCCCAAGGCTATAGCCCACCCATTTTTGTGGCCTTTTTCCGCTGGACGAACTTGGCGCCCCGGCCTTCGGTCGGGTATTTTTGGGCGCGGCCGTGCCCGCGGCCTATTTTTGGCACACGGAGGCGCCTCGCAAAGTCTCGCGCCATTCCGAGTCCGGCGGACGAAGTTGGCCAGCCCCACCCCCCAAGGCTATAGCCCACCCGTTTTTGTGGCCTTTTTCCGCTGGACGAATTTGGCGCCCCGGCCTTCGGGCGGGTATTTTTGGGCGCTGCTGTGTCCGCGGCCTATTTTTGGCACACGGAGGCGCCTCGCAAAGTCTCGCGCCATTCCGAGTCCGGCGGACGAAGTTGGCCAGCCCCACCCCCCAAGGCTATAGCCCACCCGTTTTTGTGGCCTTTTTCCGCTTGACGAACTTGGCGTCCCGGCCTTCGGGCGGGTATTTTTGGGCGCGGCTGTGCCCGCGGCCTATTTTTGGCACACGGAGGAGCCTCGCAAAGTCTCGCGCCATTCCGAGTCCGGCGGACGAAGTTGGCCAGCCCCACCCCCCAAGGCTATAGCCCACCCGTTTTTGTGGCCTTTTTCCGCTGGACAAATTTGGCGCCCAGGCCTTCGGGCGGGTATTTTTGTGCGCGGCTGTGTCCGCGGCCTATTTTTGGCACACGGAGGCGCCTCGCAAAGTCTCGCGCCATTCCGAGTCCGGCGGACGAAGTTGGCCAGCCCCACCCCCCAAGGCTATAGCCCACCCGTTTTTGTGGCCTTTTTCCGCTTGACGAACTTGGCGTCCCGGCCTTCGGGCGGGTATTTTTGGGCGCGGCTGTGCCCGCGGCCTATTTTTGGCACACGGAGGAGCCTCGCAAAGTCTCGCGCCATTCCGAGTCCGGCGGACGAAGTTGGCCAGCCCCACCCCCCAAGGCTATAGCCCACCCGTTTTTGTGGCCTTTTTCCGCAGGACGAACTTGGCGGCCCGGCCTTCGGGCGGGTATTTTTGGGCGCGGCTGTGCCCGCGGCCTATTTTTGGCACACGGAGGCGCATCGCAAAGTCTCGCGCCATTCCGAGTCCGACGGACGAAGTTGGCCAGCCCCACCCCCCAAGGCTATAGCCCACCCGTTTTTGTGGACTTTTTCCGCAGGACGAACTTGGCGCCCCGGCCTTCGGGCGGGTATTTTTGGGCGCGGCTGTGCCAGCGGCCTATTTTTGGCACACGGAGGCACCTCGCAAAGTCTCGCGCCATTCCGAGTCCGGCGGACGAAGTTGGCCAGCCCCACCCCCCAAGGCTATAGCCCACCCGTTTTTGTGGCCTTTTTCCGCTGGACGAACTTGGCGCCCCGGCTTTCGGGCGGGTATTTTTGGGCGCGGCTGTGCCAGCGGCCTATTTTTGGCACACGGAGGCGCCTCGCAAAGTCTCGCGCCATTCCGAGTCCGGCGGACGAAGTTGGCCAGCCCCACCCCCCAAGGCTATAGCCCACCCGTTTTTGTGGCCTTTTTCCGCTGGACGAACTTGGCGCCCCGGCCTTCGGGCGGGTATATTTGGGCGCGGCTGTGCCCGCGGCCTATTTTTGGCACACGGAGGCGCCTCGCAAAGTCTCGCGCCATTCCGAGTCCGGCGGACAAAGTTCGCCAACCCCACCCCCCAAGGCTATAGCCCACCCGTTTTTGTGGCCTTTTTCCACTGGACGAACTGGGCGCCCCGGCCTTCGGGCGGGTATTTTTGTGCGCGGCTGTATCCGCGGCATATTTTTGGCACACGGAGGCGCCTCGCAAAGTCTCGCGCCATTCCGAGTCCGGCGGACGAAGTTGGCCAGCCCCACCCCCCAAGGCTATAGCCCACCCGTTTTTGTGGCCTTTTTCCGCTGGACGAACTTGGCGCCCCGGCCTTCGGGCGGGTATTTTTGGGCGCGGCTGTGCCCGCGGCCTATTTTTGGAACACGGAGGCGCCTCGCAAATTCTCGTGCCATTCCGAGTCCGGCGGACGAAGTTGGCCAGCCCCACCCCCCAAGGCTATAGCCCACCCGTTTTTGTGGCCTTTTTCCGCTGGACGAACTTGGCGCCCCGGCCTTCGGGCGGGTATTTTTGAGCGCGGCTGTGCGCGAGGCCTATTTTTGGCACACGGAGGCGCCTCGCAAAGTCTCGCACCATTCCGAGTCCGGCGGACGAAGTTGGCCAGCCCCACCCCCCAAGGCTATAGCCCACCCGTTTTTGTGGCCTTTTTCCGCAGGACGAACTTGGCGCCCCGGCCTTCGGGCGGGTATTTTTGGGCGCGGCTGTAACCGCGGCCTATTTTTGGCACACGGAGGCACCTCGCAAAGTCTCGCGCCATTCCGAGTCCGGCGGACGAAGTTGGCCAGCCCCACCCCCCAAGGCTATAGCCCACCCTTTTTTGTGGCCTTTTACCGCTGGACGAACTTGGCGCCCCGGCCTTCGGGTGGGTATTTATGGGCGCGGCTGTGTCCGCGGCCTATTTTTGGCACACGGAGGCACCTCGCAAAGTCTCGCGCCATTCCGAGTCCGGCGGACGAAGTTGACCAGCCCCACCCCCCAAGGCTATACCCCACCCTTTTTTGTGGACTTTTACCGCTGGATGAACTTGGCGCCCCGGCCTTCGGGCGGGTATTTTTGGGCGCGGCTGTGCCCGCGGCCTATTTTTGGCACACGGAGGCGCCTCGCAAAGTCTCGCGCCATTCCCAGTCCAGCGGACGAAGTTGGCCAGCCCCACCCCCCAAGGCTATAGCCCACCCGTTTTTGTGGCCTTTTTCCGCTGGACGAACTTGGCGCCCCGGCCTTCGGGCGGGTATTTTTGGGCGCGGCTGTGCCCGCGGCCTATTTTTGGAACACGGAGGCGCCTCGCAAAGTCTCGCGCCATTCCGAGTCCGGCGGACGAAGTTGGCCAGCCCCACCCCCCAAGGCTATAGCCCACCCGTTTTTGTGGCCTTTTTCCGCTGGACGAACTTGGCGCCCCGGCCTTCGGGCGGGTATTTTTGAGCGCGGCTGTGCGCGAGGCCTATTTTTGGCACACGGAGGCGCCTCGCAAAGTCTCGCACCATTCCGAGTCCGGCGAACGAAGTTGGCCAGCCCCACCCCCCAAGGCTATAGCCCACCCGTTTTTGTGGCCTTTTTCCGAGGACGAGACTTGGCGCCCGGCCTTCGGGCGGGTATTTTTGGGCGCGGCTGTAACCGCGGCCTATTTTTGGCACACGGAGGCACCTCGCAAAGTCTCGCGCCATTCCGAGTCCGGCGGACGAAGTTGGCCAGCCCCACCCCCCAAGGCTATAGCCCACCCTTTTTTGTGGCCTTTTACCGCTGGACGAACTTGGCGCCCCGGCCTTCGGGTGGGTATTTATGGGCGCGGCTGTGTCCGCGGCCTATTTTTGGCACACGGAGGCACCTCGCAAAGTCTCGCGCCATTTCGAGTCCGGCGGACGAAGTTGGCCAGCCCCACCCCCCAAGGCTATACCCCACCCTTTTTTGTGGACTTTTACCGCTGGACGAACTTGGCGCCCCGGCCTTCGGGCGGGTATTTTTGGGCGCGGCTGTGTCCGCGGCCTATTTTTGGCACACGGAGGCGCCTCGCAAAGTCTCGCGCCATTCCGAGTCCAGCGGACGAAGTTGGCCAGCCCCACCCCCCAAGGCTATAGCCCACCCGTTTTTGTGGCCTTTTTCCGCTGGACGAACTTGGCGCCCCGGCCTTCGGGCGGGTATTTTTGGGCGCGGCTGTGCCCGCGGCCTATTTTTGGAACACGGAGGCGCCTCGCAAAGTCTCGCGCCATTCCGAGTCCGGCGGACGAAGTTGGCCAGCCCCACCCCCCAAGGCTATAGCCCACCCGTTTTTGTGGCCTTTTTCCGCTGGACGAACTTGGCGCCCCGGCCTTCGGGCGGGTATTTTTGAGCGCGGCTGTGCGCGAGGCCTATTTTTGGCACACGGAGGCGCCTCGCAAAGTCTCGCACCATTCCGAGTCCGGCGGACGAAGTTGGCCAGCCCCACCCCCCAAGGCTATAGCCCACCCGTTTTTGTGGCCTTTTTCCGCTGGACGAACTTGGCGCCCCGGCTTTCGGGCGGGTATTTTTGGGCGCGGCTGTGCCCGCGGCCTATTTTTGGCACACGGAGGCACCTCGCAAAGTCTCGCGCCATTCCGAGTCCGGCGGACAAAGTTCGCCAACCCCACCCCCCAAGGCTATAGCCCACCCGTTTTTGTGGCCTTTTTCCACTGGACGAACTGGGCGCCCCGGCCTTCGGGCGGGTATTTTTGTACGCGGCTGTGTCCGCGGCCTATTTTTGGCACACGGAGGCGCCTCGCAAAGTCTCGCGCCATTCCGAGTCCGGCGGACGAAGTTGGCCAGCCCCACCCCCCAAGGCTATAGCCCACCCGTTTTTGTGGCCTTTTTCCGCTGGACGAACTTGGCGCCCCGGCCTTCGGGCGGGTATTTTTGGACGCGGCTGTGGTCGCGGCCTATTTTTGGCACACGGAGGCGCCTCGCAAAGTCTCGCGCCATTCCGAGTCCGGCGGACGAAGTTGGCCAGCCCCACCCCCGAAGGCTATAGCCCACCCGTTTTTGTGGCCTTTTTCCGCTGGACGAACTTGGCGCCCCGGCCTTCGGGCGGGTATTTTTGGGCGCGGCTGTACCCGCGGCCTATTTTTGGCGCACGGAGGCGCCTCGCAAAGTCTCGCGCCATTCCGAGTCCGGCGGACGAAGTTGGCCAGCCCCACCCTCCAATGCTATAGCCCACCCGTTTTTGTGGCCTTTTTCCGCAGGACGAACTTGGCGCCCCGGCCTTCGGGAGGGTATTTTTGGGCGCGGCTGTAACCGCGGCCTATTTTTGGCACACGGAGGCACCTCGCAAAGTCCCGCGCCATTCCGAGTCCGGCGGACGAAGTTGGCCAGCCCCACCCCCCAAGGCTATAGCCCACCCTTTTTTGTGGACTTTTACCGCTGGACGAACTTGGCGCCCCGGCCTTCGGGCGGGTGTTTTTGGGCGCGGCTGTGCCCACCGCCTATTTTTGGCACAAGGAGGTGCCTCGCAAAGTCTCGAGCCATTCCGAGTCCGGCGGACGAAGTTGGCCAGCCCCACCCCCCAAGGCTATAGACCACCCGTTTTTGTGGCCTTTTTCCGCTGGACGAACTTGGCGCCCCGGCCTTCGGGCGGGTATTTTTGGGCGCGGCTGTCCCTGCGGCCTATTTTTGGTACACGGAGGCACCTCGCGAAGTCTCGCGCCATTCCGAGTCCGGCGGACGAAGTTGGCCAGCCCCACCCCCCAAGGCTATAGCCCACCCGTTTTTGTGGCCTTTTTCCGCTGGACGAACTTGGCGCCCCGGCCTTCGGGCGGGTACTTTTGGGCGCGGCTGAGGTCGCGGCCTATTTTTGGCACACGGAGGCGCCTCGCAAAGTCTCGCGCCATTCCGAGTATGGCGGACGAAGTTGGCCAGCCCCACCCCCGAAGGCTATAGCCCACCCGTTTTTGTGGCCTTTTTCCGCTGGATGAACTTGGCGCCCCGGCCTTCGGGGGGGTATTTTTGGGCGCGGCTGTGCCCGCGGCCTATTTTTGGCACACGGAGGCGCCTCGCAAAGTCTCGCGCCATTCCGAGTCCAGCGGACGAAGTTGGCTAGCCCCACCCCCCAAGGCTATAGCCCACCCGTTTTTGTGGCCTTTTTCCGCAGGACGAACTTGGCGCCCCGGCCTTCGGGAGGGTATTTTTGGGCGCGGCTGTAACCGCGGCCTATTTTTGGCACACGGAGGCACCTCGCAAAGTCCCGCGCCATTCCGAGTCCGGCGGACGAAGTTGGCCAGCCCCACCCCCCAAGGCTATAGCCCACCCTTTTTTGTGGACTTTTACCGCTGGACGAACTTGGCGCCCCGGCCTTCGGGCGGGTGTTTTTGGGCGCGGCTGTGCCCACCGCCTATTTTTGGCACAAGGAGGTGCCTCGCAAAGTCTCGAGCCATTCCGAGTCCGGCGGACGAAGTTGGCCAGCCCCACCCCCCAAGGCTATAGACCACCCGTTTTTGTGGCCTTTTTCCGCTGGACGAACTTGGCGCCCCGGCCTTCGGGCGGGTATTTTTGGGCGCGGCTGTGCCCGCGGCCTATTTTTGGTACACGGAGGCACCTCGCGAAGTCTCGCGCCATTCCGAGTCCGGCGGACGAAGTTGGCCAGCCCCACCCCCCAAGGCTATAGCCCACCCGTTTTTGTGGCCTTTTTCCGCTGGACGAACTTGGCGCCCCGGCCTTCGGGCGGGTACTTTTGGGCGCGGCTGTGGTCGCGGCCTATTTTTGGCACACGGAGGCGCCTCGCAAAGTCTCGCGCCATTCCGAGTCCGGCCGACGAAGTTGGCCAGCCCCACCCCCGAAGGCTATAGCCCACCCGTTTTTGTGGCCTTTTTCCGCTGGACGAACTTGGCGCCCCGGCCTTCGGGGGGGTATTTTTGGGCGCGGCTGTGCCCGCGGCCTATTTTTGGCACACGGAGGCGCCTCGCAAAGTCTCGCGCCATTCCGAGTCCAGCGGACGAAGTTGGCTAGCCCTACCCCCCAAGGCTATAGCCCACCCGTTTTTGTGGCCTTTTTCCGCTGGACGAACTTGGCGCCCCGACCTTCGGGCAGGTATTTTTGGGCGCGGCTGTGCCCGCGGCCTATTTTTGGAACACGGAGGTGCCTCGCAAAGTCTCGCGCCATTCCGAGTCCGGCGGACGAAGTTGGCCGGCCCCACCCCCCAAGGCTATAGCCCACCCGTTTTTGTGGCCTTTTTCCGCTGGACGAACTTGGCGCCCCGGCCTTCGGGCGGGTATTTTTGAGCGCGGCTGTGCCCGAGGCCTATTTTTGGCACACGGAGGCGCCTCGCAAAGTCTCGCACCATTCCGAGTCCGGCGGACGAAGTTGGCCAGCCCCACCCCCCAAGGCTATAGCCCACCCGTTTTTGTGGCCTTTTTCCGCAGGACGAACTTGGCGCCCCGGCCTTCGGGCGGGTATTTTTGGGCGCGGCTGTAACCGCGGCCTATTTTTGGCACACGGAGGCACCTCGCAAAGTCTCGCGCCATTCCGAGTCCGGCGGACGAAGTTGGCCAGCCCCACCCCCCAAGGCTATAGCCCACCCTTTTTTGTGGCCTTTTACCGCTGGACGAACTTGGCGCCCCGGCCTTCGGGTGGGTATTTATGGGCGCGGCTGTGCCCGCGGCCTATTTTTGGCACACGGAGGCACCTCGCAAAGTCTCGCGCCATTCCGAGTCCGGCGGACGAAGTTGGCCAGCCCCACCCCCCAAGGCTATAGCCCACCTTTTTTTGTGGACTTTTACCGCTGGACGAACTTGGCGCCCCGGCCTTCGGGCGGGTATTTTTGGGCGCGGCTGTGCCCGCCGCCTATTTTTGGCACAAGGAGGTGCCTCGCAAAGTCTCGAGCCATTCCGAGTCCGGCGGACGAAGTTGGCCAGCCCCACCCCCCAAGGCTATAGCCCAGCCGTTTTTGTGGCCTTTTTCCGCTGGACGAACTTGGCGCCCCGGCCTTCGGGCGGGTATTTTTGGGCGCGGCTGTGCCCGCGCCCTATTTTTGGTACACGGAGGCACCTCGCAAAGTCTCGCGCCATTCCGAGTCCGGCGGACGAAGTTGGCCAGCCCCACCCCCCAAGGCTATAGCCCACCCGTTTTTGTGGCCTTTTTCCGCTGGACGAACTTGGCGCCCCGGCCTTCGGGCGGGTATTTTTGGGCGCGGCTGTGGTCGCGGCCTATTTTTGGCACACGGAGGCGCCTCGCAAAGTCTCGCGCCATTCCGAGTCCGGCGGACGAAGTTGGCCAGCCCCAAACCCCAAGGCTATAGCCCACCCGTTTTTGTGGCCTTTTGCCGCTGGACGAACTTGGCGCCCCGGCCTTCGGGCGGGTATTTTTGGGCGCGGCTGTGGTCGCGGCATATTTTTGCCACACGGAGGCGCCTCGCAAAGTCTCGCGCCATTCCGAGTCCGGCGGACGAAGTTGGCCAGCCCCACCCCCCAAGGCTATAGCCCACCCGTTTTTGTGGCCTTTTTCCGCTGGACGAACTTGGCGCCCCGGCCTTCGGGCGGGTATTTTTGGGCGCGGCTGTGCCCGCGGCCTATTTTTGGCACACGGAGGCGCCTCGCAAAGTCTCACGCCATTCCGAGTCCGGCGGACGAAGTTGGCCAGCCGCACCCCCCAAGGCTATAGCCCACCCGTTTTTGTGCCCTTTTTCCGCTGGACGAACTTGGCGCCCCGGCCTTCGGGCGGGTATTTTTGGGCGCGGCTGTGCCCACGGCCTATTTTTGGCACACGGAGGTGCCTCGCAAAGTCTCGCGCCATTCCGAGTCCGGCGGACGAAGTTGGCCAGCCCCACCCCCCAAGGCTATAGCCCACCCGTTTTTGTGGCCTTTTTCCGCTAGACGAACTTGGCGCCTCGGCCTTCGGGCGGGTATTTTTGGGCGCGGCTGTGCCCGCGGCCTATTTTTGGCACACGGAGGCGCCTCACAAACTCTCGCGCCATTCCGAGTCCGGCGGACGAAGTGGGCCAGCCCAACCCCCCAAGGCTATAGCCCACCCGTTTTTGTGGCCTTTTTCCGCTGGACGAACTTGGCTCCCCGGCCTTCGGGTGGGTATTTTTGGGCGCGGCTGTGTCCGCGGCTTATTTTTGGCACACGGAGGCGCCTCGCAAAGTCTGGCGCCATTCCAAGTCCGGCGGACGAAGTTGGCCAGCCCCACCCCCCAAGGCTATAGCCCACCCTTTTTTGTGGCCTTTTACCGCTGGACGAACTTGGCGCCCCGGGATTCGGGCGGGTATTTTTGGGCGCGGCTGTGCCCGCCGCCTATTTTTGGCACATGGAGGTGCCTCGCAAAGTCTCGAGCCATTCCGAGTCCGGCGGACGAAGTTGGCCAGCCCCACCAGCCAAGGCTATACCCCACCCGTTTTTGTCGCCTTTTTCCGCTGGACGAACTTGGCGCCCCGGCCTTCGGGCGGGTATTTTTGGGCGCGGCTGTGCCCGCGGCCTATTTTTGGCACACGGAGGTGCCTCGCAAAGTCTCGCGCCATTCCGAGTCCGGCGGACGAAGTTTGCAAGTCCCACCCCCCATGGCTATAGCCCACCCGTTTTTGTGGCCTTTTACAGCTTAACGAACTTGGTGCCCCGGCCTTCGGGCGGGTATTTTTGGGCGCGGCTGTGTCCGCGGCCTTTTTTGGCACACGGAGGCGCCTCGCAAAGTCTCGAGCCATTCCGAGTCCGGCGGACGAAGTTGGCGAGCCCCACCCCCCAAGGCTATAGCCCACCCGTTTTTGTCGCCTTTTTCCGCTGGACGAACTTGGCGCCCCGGCCTTCGGGCGGGTATTTTTGGGCGCGGCTGTGCCCGCGGCCTATTTTTGGCACACGGAGGCGCCTCGCAAAGTCTCGCGCCATTCCGAGTCCGGCGGACGAAGTTTGCAAGCCCCACCCCCCAAGGCTATAGCCCACCCGTTTTTGTGGCCTTTTACCGCTTGACGAACTTGGCGCCCCGGCCTTCGGGCGGGTATTTTTGGGCCTGGCTGTGTCCGCGGCCTTTTTTGGCACACGGAGGCCCCTCGCAATGTCTCGCGCCAATCCGAGTCCGGCGGACGAAGTTGGCCAGCCCCACCCCCCAAGGCTATAGCCCACCCGTTTTTGTGGCCTTTTGCCGCTGGACGAACTTGGCGCGCCGGCCTTCGGGCGGGTATTTTTGGGCGCGGCTGTGTCCGCGGCCTATATTTGGCACACGGAGGTGCCTCGCAAAGTCTCACGACATTCCGAGTCCGGCGGACGAAGTTGGCCAGCCCCACCCCCCAAGGCTATAGCCCACCCGTTTTTGTGGCCTTTTTCCGCTGGACGAACTTGGCGCCCCGGCCTTCGGGCGGGTATTTTTGGGTGTGGCTGTGCCCGCGGCCTATTTTTGGCACACGGAGGCGCCTCGCAAAGTCTCGCGCCATTCCGAGTCCGGCGGACGAAGTTGGCCAGCCCCACCCCCTAAGGCTATAGCCCACCCGTTTTTGTGGCCTTTTTCCGCTGGACGAACTTGGCGCCCCGGCCTTCGGTCAGGTATTTTTGGTTGCTGCTTTGCCCGCGGCCTATTTTTGGCACACGGAGGCGCCTCGCAAAGTCTCGGGCCATTCCGAGTCCGGCGGACGAAGTTGGCCAGCCCCACCCCCCAAGGCTATAGCCCAACCGTTTTTGTGGCCTTTTACCGCTGGACGAACTAGGCGCCCCGGCCTTCGGGCGGGTATTTTTGGGCGCGGCTGTGCCCGCGGCATATTTTTGGAACACGGAGGTGCCTCGCAAAGTCTCGCGCCATTCCGAGTCCGGCGGACGAAGTTGGCCAGCCCCACCCCCCAAGGCTATAGCCCACCCGTTTTTGTGGCCTTTTTCCGCTGGACGAACTTGGCGCCCCGGCCATCGGGTGGGTATTCTTGGGCGCGGCTGTACCCGCGGCCTATTTTTTGCACACGGAGGTGCCTCGCAAACTCTCATGCCATTCCGAGTCCGGCGGACGAAGTTGGCGAGCCCCACCCCCCAAAGCTATAGCCCACCCGTTTTTGTGGCCTTTTACCGCTGGACGAACTTGGCGCCCCGGCCTTCGGGCGGGTATTTTTGGGCGCGGCTGTGGCCGCGGCCTATTTTTGGCACACGGAGGCGCCTCGCAAAGTCTCGCGCCATTCCGAGTCCGGCGGACGAAGTTGGCCAGCCCCACCCCCCAAGGCTATAGCCCACCCGTTTTTGTGGCCTTTTTCCGCTGGACGAACTAGGCGCCCCGGCCTTTGGGGCGGTATTTTTGGGCGCGGCTGTGCCCGCGGCATATTTTTGGAACATGGAGGTGCCTCGCAAAGTCTCGCGCCATTCCGAGTCCGGCGGACGAAGTTGGCCAGCCCCACCCCCCAAGGCTATAGCCCACCCGTTTTTGTGGCCTTTTTCCGCTGGACGAACTTGGCGCCCCGGCCATCGGGTGGGTATTCTTGGGCGCGGCTGTACCCGCGGCCTATTTTTGGCACACGGAGGTGCCTCGCAAACTCTCATGCCATTCCGAGTCCGGCGGACGAAGTTGGCGAGCCCCACCCCCCAAAGCTATAGCCCACCCGTTTTTGTGGCCTTTTACCGCTGGACGAACTAGGCGCCCCGGCCTTCGGGCGGGTATTTTTGGGCGCGGCTGTGCCCGCGGCATATTTTTGGAACACGGAGGTGCCTCGCAAAGTCTCGCGCCATTCCGAGTCCGGCGGACGAAGTTGGCCAGCCCCACCCCCCAAGGCTATAGCCCACCCGTTTTTGTGGCCTTTTTCCGCTGGACGAACTAGGCGCCCCGGCCTTCGGGCGGGTATTTTTGGGCGCGGCTGTGCCCGCGGCATATTTTTGGAACACGGAGGTGCCTCGCAAAGTCTCGCGCCATTCCGAGTCCGGCGGACGAAGTTGGCCAGCCCCACCCCCCAAGGCTATAGCCCACCCGTTTTTGTGGCCTTTTTCCGCTGGACGAACTTGGCGCCACGGCCTTCGGGCGGGTATTTTTGGGCGCGGCTATGGCCGCGGCTGTGGCCGCGGCTTATTTTTGGCACACGGAGGCACCTCGCAAAGTCTCGCGCCATTCCGAGTCCGGCGGACGAAGTTGGCGAGCCCCACCCCCCAAGGCTATAGCCCACCCGTTTTTATGGCCTTTTACCGCTGGACGAACATGGCGCCTCGGCCTTCGGGAGGGTATTTTTGGGCACGGCTGTGCCCGCGGCCTATTTTTGGCACACGGAGGTGCCTCGCAAAGTCTCGCGCCATTCCGAGTCCGGCGGACGAAGTTGGCCTGCCCCACCCCCCAAGGCTATAGCCCACCCGTTTTTGTTGCCTTTTTCCGCTGGACGAACTAGGCGCCCCGGCCTTTGGGGCGGTATTTTTGGGCGCGGCTGTGCCCGCGGCCTATTTTTGGCACACGAGGGCACCTCGCAAAGTCTCGCGCCATTCCGAGTCCGGCGGACGAAGTTGGCCAGCCCCACCCCCCAAGGCTATAGCCCACCCGTTTTTGTGGCCTTTTTCCGCTGGACGAACTTGGCGCCCCGGCCTTCGGGAGGGTATTTTTGGGCGCGGCCGTGCCCGCGGCCTATTTTTGGCACACGGAGGCACCTCGCAAAGTCTCGCGCCATTCCGAGTCCGGCGGACGAAGTTGGCCAGCCCCACCCCCCAAGGCTATAGCCCACCCGTTTTTGTGGCCTTTTTCCGCTGGACGAACTTGGCGCCTCGGCCTTCGGGCGGGTATTTTTGGGCGCGGCTGTGCCCGCGGCCTATTTTTGGCACACGGAGGTGCCTCTCAAAGTCTCGCGCCATTCCGAGTCCGGCGGACGAAGTTGGCCAGCCCCACCCCCCAAGGCTATAGCCCACCCGTTTTTGTGGCCTTTTTCCGCTGGACGAACTTGGCGCCCCGGCCTTTGGGGGGGTATTTTTGGGCGCGGCTGAGCCCGCGGCCTATTTTTGGCACACGGGGGCACCTCGCAAAGTCTCGCACCTTTCCGAGTCCGGCGGACGAAGTTGGCCAGCCCCACCCCCCAAGGCTATAGCCCACCCGTTTTTGTGGCCTTTTTCCGCTGGACGAACTTGGCGCCCCGGCCTTCGGGCGGGTATTTTTGGGCGCGGCTGTGCCCGCGACATATTTTTGGAACACGGAGGTGCCTCGCAAAGTCTCGCGCCATTCCGAGTCCGGCGGACGAAGTTGGCCAGCCCCACCCCCCAAGGCTATAGCCCACCCGTTTTTGTGGCCTTTTTCCGCTGGACGAACTTGGCGCCACGGCCTTCGGGCGGGTATTTTTGGGCGCGGCTATGGCCGCGGCTGTGGCCGCGGCTTATTTTTGGCACACGGAGGCACCTCGCAAAGTCTCGCGCCATTCCGAGTCCGGCGGACGAAGTTGGCGAGCCCCACCCCCCAAGGCTATAGCCCACCCGTTTTTATGGCCTTTTACCGCTGGACGAACTTGGCGCCTCGGCCTTCGGGAGGGTATTTTTGGGCGCGGCTGTGCCCGCGGCCTATTTTTGGCACACGGAGGTGCCTCGCAAAGTCTCGCGCCATTCCGAGTCCGGCGGACGAAGTTGGCCTGCCCCACCCCCCAAGGCTATAGCCCACCCGTTTTTGTTGCCTTTTTCCGCTGGACGAACTAGGCGCCCCGGCCTTTGGGGCGGTATTTTTGGGCGCGGCTGTGCCCGCGGCCTATTTTTGGCACACGAGGGCACCTCGCAAAGTCTCGCTCCATTCCGAGTCCGGCGGACGAAGTTGGCCAGCCCCACCCCCCAAGGCTATAGCCCACCCGTTTTTGTGGCCTTTTTCCGCTGGACGAACTTGGCGCCCCGGCCTTCGGGAGGGTATTTTTGGGCGCGGCCGTGCCCGTGGCCTATTTTTGGCACACGGAGGCACCTCGCAAAGTCTCGCGCCATTCCGAGTCCGGCGGACGAAGTTGGCCAGCCCCACCCCCCAAGGCTATAGCCCACCCGTTTTTGTGGCCTTTTTCCGCTGGACGAACTTGGCGCCCCGGCCTTCGGGCGGGTATTTTTGGGCGCGGCTGTGCCCGCGGCCTATTTTTGGCACACGGAGGTGCCTCTCAAAGTCTCGCGCCATTCCGAGTCCGGCGGACGAAGTTGGCCAGCCCCACCCCCCAAGGCTATAGCCCACCCGTTTTTGTGGCCTTTTTCCGCTGGACGAACTTGGCGCCCCGGCCTTTGGGGGGGTATTTTTGGGCGCGGCTGAGCCCGCGGCCTATTTTTGGCACACGGGGGCACCTCGCAAAGTCTCGCACCTTTCCGAGTCCGGCGGACGAAGTTGGCCAGCCCCACCCCCCAAGGCTATAGCCCACCCGTTTTTGTGGCCTTTTTCCGCTGGACGAACTTGGCGCCCCGGCCATCGTGTGGGTATTCTTGGGCGCGGCTGTACCCGCGGCCTATTTTTGGCACACGGAGGTGCCTCGCAAACTCTCATGCCATTCCGAGTCCGGCGGACGAAGTTGGCGAGCCCCACCCCCCAAAGCTATAGCCCACCCGTTTTTGTGGCCTTTTACCGCTGGACGAACTTGGCGCCTCGGCCTTCGGGAGGGTATTTTTGGGCGCGGCTGTGCCCGCGGCCTATTTTTGGCACACGGAGGTGCCTCGCAAAGTCTCGCGCCATTCCGAGTCCGGCGGACGAAGTGGCCTGCCCCACCCCCAAGGCTATAGCCCACCCGTTTTTGTTGCCTTTTTCCGCTGGACGAACTAGGCGCCCCGGCCTTTGGGGCGGTATTTTTGGGCGCGGCTGTGCCCGCGGCCTATTTTTGGCACACGAGGGCACCTCGCAAAGTCTTGCACCTTTCCGAGTCCGGCGGACGAAGTTGGCCAGCCCCACCCCCCAAGGCTATAGCCCACCCGTTTTTGTGGCCTTTTTCCGCTGGACGAACTTGGCGCCCCGGCCTTCGGGCGGGTATTTTTGGGCGCGGCTGTGCCCGCGGCCTATTTTTGGCACACGGAGGTGCCTCTCAAAGTCTCGCGCCATTCCGAGTCCGGCGGACGAAGTTGGCCAGCCCCACCCCCCAAGGCTATAGCCCACCCGTTTTTGTGGCCTTTTTCCGCTGGACGAACTTGGCGCCCCGGCCTTTGGGGGGGTATTTTTGGGCGCGGCTGAGCCCGCGGCCTATTTTTGGCACACGGGGGCACCTCGCAAAGTCTCGCACCTTTCCGAGTCCGGCGGACGAAGTTGGCCAGCCCCACCCCCCAAGGCTATAGCCCACCCGTTTTTGTGGCCTTTTTCCGCTGGACGAACTTGGCGCCCCGGCCATCGTGTGGGTATTCTTGGGCGCGGCTGTACCCGCGGCCTATTTTTGGCACACGGAGGTGCCTCGCAAACTCTCATGCCATTCCGAGTCCGGCGGACGAAGTTGGCGAGCCCCACCCCCCAAAGCTATAGCCCACCCGTTTTTGTGGCCTTTTACCGCTGGACGAACTTGGCGCCTCGGCCTTCGGGAGGGTATTTTTGGGCGCGGCTGTGCCCGCGGCCTATTTTTGGCACACGGAGGTGCCTCGCAAAGTCTCGCGCCATTCCGAGTCCGGCGGACGAAGTGGCCTGCCCCACCCCCAAGGCTATAGCCCACCCGTTTTTGTTGCCTTTTTCCGCTGGACGAACTAGGCGCCCCGGCCTTTGGGGCGGTATTTTTGGGCGCGGCTGTGCCCGCGGCCTATTTTTGGCACACGAGGGCACCTCGCAAAGTCTTGCACCTTTCCGAGTCCGGCGGACGAAGTTGGCCAGCCCCACCCCCCAAGGCTATAGCCCACCCGTTTTTGTGGCCTTTTTCCGCTGGACGAACTTGGCGTCCCGGCCTTCGGGAGGGTATTTTTGGGCGCGGCTGTTCCCGCGGCCTATTTTTGGCACACGGAGGCACCTCGCAAAGTCTCGCGCCATTCCGAGTCCGGTGGACGAAGTTGGCCAGCCCCACCCCCCAAGGCTATAGCCCACCCGTTTTTGTGGCCTTTTTCCGCTGGACGAACTTGGCGCCCCGGCCTTCGGGAGGGTATTTTTGGGCGCGGCTGTTCCCGCGGCCTATTTTTGGCACACGGAGGTGCCTCGCAAAGTCTCGCGCCATTCCGAGTCCGGCGGACGAAGTTGGCCAGCCCCACCCCCCAAGGCTATAGCCCACCCGTTTTTGTGGCCTTTTTCCGCTGGACGAACTTGGCGCCTCGGCCTTCGGGCGGGTATTTTTGGGCACGGCTGTGCCCGCGGCCTATTTTTGGCACACGGAGGTGCCTCTCAAAGTCTCGCGCCATTCCGAGTCCGGCGGACGAAGTTGGCCAGCCCCACCCCCCAAGGCTATAGCCCACCCGTTTTTGTGGCCTTTTTCCGCTGGACGAACTTGGCGCCCCAGCCTTTGGGGGGGTATTTTTGGGCGCGGCTGAGCCCGCGGCCTATTTTTGGCACACGGGGGCACCTCGCAAAGTCTCGCACCTTTCCGAGTCCGGCGGACGAAGTTGGCCAGCCCCACCCCCCAAGGCTATAGCCCACCCGTTTTTGTGGCCTTTTTCCGCTGGACGAACTTGGCGCCCCGGCCTTCGGGCGGGTATTTTTGGGCGCGGCTGTGGCCGCGGCTTATTTTTGGCACACGGAGGCGCCTCGCAAAGTCTCGCGCCATTCCGAGTCCGGCGGACGAATTTGGCGAGCCCCACCCCCCAAGGCTATAGCCCACCCGTTTTTATGGCCTTTTACCGCGGGACGAACTTGGCGCCTCGGCCTTCGGGAGGGTATTTTTGGGCGCGGCTGTGCCCGCGGCCTATTTTTGGCACACGGAGGTGCCTCGCAAAGTCTCGCGCCATTCCGAGTCCGGCGGACGAAGTTGGCCAGCCCCACCCCCCAAGCCTATAGCCCAACCGTTTTTGTGGCCTTTTTCCGCTGGACGAACTTGGCGCCCCGGCCTTTGGGGGGGTATTTTTGGGCGCGGCTGTGCCCGCGGCCTATTTTTGGCACACGGAGACGCCTCGCAAAGTCTCGCGCCATTCCGAGTCCGGCGGACGAAGTTTACAAGCCCCACCCCCCAAGGCTATAGCCCACCCGTTTTTGTGGCCTTTTACCGCTTGACGAACTTGGCGCCCCGGCCTTCGGGCGGGTATTTTTGGGCCTGGCTGTGTCCGCGGCCTTTTTTGGCACACGGAGGCCCCTCGCAAAGTCTCGCGCCAATCCGAGTCCGGCGGACGAAGTTGGCCAGCCCCACCCCCCAAGGCTATAGCCCACCCGTTTTTGTGGCCTTTTACCGCTGGACGAACGTGGCGCCCCGGCCTTCGGGCGGGTATTTTTGGGAGCGGCTGTGCCCGTGGCCTAGTTTTAGCACATGGAGGCGCCTCGCAAAGTCTCGCACCATTCCGAGTCCGGCGGATGAAGTTGGCCAGCCCCAAACCCCAAGGCTATAGCCCACCCGTTTTTGTGGCCTTTTGCCGCTGGACGAACTTGGCGCGCCGGCCTTCGGGCGGGTATTTTTGGGCGCGGCTGTGTCCGCGGCCTATATTTGGCACACGGAGGTGCCTCGCAAAGTCTCACGACATTCCGAGTCCGGCGGACGAAGTTGGCCAGCCCCACCCCCCAAGGCTATAGCCCACCCGTTTTTGTGGCCTTTTTCCGCTGGACGAACTTGGCGCCCCGGCCTTCGGGCGGGTATTTTTGGGTGTGGCTGTGCCCGCGGCCTATTTTTGGCACACGGAGGCGCCTCGCAAAGTCTCGCGCCATTCCGAGTCCGGCGGACGAAGTTGACCAGCCCCACCCCCTAAGGCTATAGCCCACCCGTTTTTGTGGCCTTTTTCCGCTGGACAAACTTGGCGCCCCGGCCTTCGGTCGGGTATTTTTGGGTGCTGCTTTGCCCGCGGCCTATTTTTGGCACACGGAGGCGCCTCGCAATGTCTCGGGCCATTCCGAGTCCGGCGGACGAAGTTGGCCAGCCCCACCCCCCAAGGCTATAGCCCAACCGTTTTTGTGGCCTTTTACCGCTGGACGAACTTGGCGCCCCGGCCTTCGGGCGGGTATTTTTGGGCGCGGCTGTGCCCGCGGCATATTTTTGGAACACGGAGGTGCCTCGCAAAGTCTCGCGCCATTCCGAGTCCGGCGGACGAAGTTGGCCAGCCCCACCCCCCAAGGCTATAGCCCACCCGTTTTTGTGGCCTTTTTCCGCTGGACGAACTTGGCGCCCCGGCCATCGGGTGGGTATTCTTGGGCGCGGCTGTACCCGCGGCCTATTTTTGGCACACGGAGGTGCCTCGCAAACTCTCATGCCATTCCGAGTCCGGCGGACGAAGTTGGCGAGCCCCACCCCCCAAAGCTATAGCCCACCCGTTTTTGTGGCCTTTTACCGCTGGACGAACTTGGCGCCCCGGCCTTCGGGTGGGTATTTTTGGGCGCGCCTGTGGCCGCGGCCTATTTTTGGCACACGGAGTCGCCTCGCAAAGTCTCGCGCCATTCCGAGTCCGGCGGACGAAGTTGGCCAGCCCCACCCCCCAAGGCTATAGCCCACCCGTTTTTGTGGCCTTTTTCCGCGGGACGAACTTGGCGCCTCGGCCTTCGGGAGGGTATTTTTGGGCGCGGCTGTGCCCGCGGCCTATTTTTGGCACACGGAGGTGCCTCGCAAAGTCTCACGACATTCCGAGTCCGGCGGACGAAGTTGGCCAGCCCCACCCCCCAAGGCTATAGCCCACCCGTTTTTGTGGCCTCTTTCCGCTGGACGAACTTGGCGCCCCGGTCTTCGGGCAGGTATTTTTGGGCGCGGCTGTGCCCGCGGCCTATTTTTGGCGCACGGAGGCGCCTCGCAAAGTCTCGCGCCATTCCGAGTCCGGCGAACGAAGTTGGCCAGCCCCACCCCCCAAGGCTATAGCCCACCCGTTTTTGTGGCCTTTTTCCGCTGGACGAACTTGGCGCCCTGGCCTTCGGGCGGGTATTTTTGGGTGCGGATGTACCCGCGGGCTATTTTTGGCACACGGAGGCGCCTCGCAAAGTCTCGCGTCATTCCGAGTCCGGCGGACGAAGTTGGCCAGCCCCACACCCCAAGGCTATAGCCCACCCGTTTTTGTGGCCTTTTTCCGCTGGACGAACTTGGCGCCCTGGCCTTCGGGCTGGTATTTTTGGGTACGGATTTACCCGCGGGCTATTTTTGGCACACGGAGGCGCCTCGCAAAGTCTCGCGCCATTCCGAGTCCGGCGGACGAAGTTGGCCAGCCCCACCCCCCAAGGCTATAGCCCGCCCGTTTTTGTAGCCTCTTTCCGCTGGACGAACTTGGCGCCCCGGCCTTCGGGCAGGTATTTTTGGACGCGGCTGTGGCCGCGGCCTATTTTTGGCGCACGGAGGCGCCTCGCAAAGTCTCGCGCCATTCCGAGTCCGGCGAACGAAGTTGGCCAGCCCCACCCCCCAAGGCTATAGCCCACCCGTTTTTGTGGCCTTTTTCCGCTGGACGAACTTGGCGCCCCGGCCTTGGGGCGGGTATTTTTGGGCGCGGCTGTGCCCGCGGGCTATGTTTGGCACACGGAGGCGCCTCGCAAAGTCTCGCGCCATTCCGAGTCCGGCGGACGAAGTTGGCCAGCCCCACCCCCCAAGGCTATAGCCCACCCGTTTTTGTGGCCTCTTTCCGCTGGACGAACTTGGCGCCCCGGCCTTCGGGCAGGTATTTTTGGGCGCGGCTGTGCCCGCGGCCTATTTTTGGCGCACGGAGGCACCTCGCAAAGTCTCGCGCCATTCCGAGTCCGGCGGACGAAGTTGGCCAGCCCCACCCCCCAAGGCTATAGCCCACCCGTTTTTGTGGCCTTTTTCCGCTGGACGAACTTGGCGCCCCGGCCTTCGGGCGGGTATTTTTGGGCGCGGCTGTGCCCGCGGCCTATTTTTGGCACACGGAGGCGCCTCGCAAAGTCTCGCGCCATTCCGAGTCCGGCGGACGAAGTTGGCCAGCCCCACACCCCAAGGCTATAGCCCACCCGTTTTTGTGGCCTTTTTCCGCTGGACGAACTTGGCGCCCTGGCCTTCGGGCGGGTATTTTTGGGTGCGGATGTACCCGCGGGCTATTTTTGGCACACGGAGGCGCCTCGCAAAGTCTCGCGCCATTCCGAGTCCGGCGGACGAAGTTGGCCAGCCCCACCCCCCAAGGCTATAGCCCGCCCGTTTTTGTGGCCTCTTTCCGCTGGACGAACTTGGCGCCCCGGCCTTCGGGCAGGTATTTTAGGGCGCGCCTGTGCCCGCGGCCTATTTTTGGCGCACGGAGGCGCCTCGCAAAGTCTCGCGCCATTCCGAGTCCGGCGGACGAAGTTGGCCAGCCCCACCCCCCAAGGCTATAGCCCACCCGTTTTTGTGGCCTTTTTCCGCTGGACGAACTTGGCGCCCCGGCCTTCGGGTGGGTATTTTTGGGCGCGGCTGTTCCCGCGGCCTATTTTTGGCACACGGAGGCACCTCGCAAAGCCTCGCGCCATTCCGAGTCCGGCGGACGAAGTTGGCCAGCCCCACCCCCCAAGGCTATAGCCCACCCGTTTTTGTGGCCTTTTACCGCTGGACGAACTTGGCGCCCCGGCCTTCGGGCGGGTATTTTTGGGCGCGGCTGTGCCCGCGGCCGTTTTTTGGCACACGGAGGTGCCTCGCAAAGTTTCGCGCCATTCCGAGTCCGGCGGACGAAGTTGGCCAGCCCCACCCCCCAAGGCTATAGCCCACCCGTTTTTGTGGCCTTTTTCCGCTGGACGAACTTGGCGCCCCGGCCTTCGGGCGGGTATTTTTGGGCGCGGCTGTGCCCGCGGCCTATTTTTGGCACACGGAGGCGCCTCGCAAAGTCTCGCGCCATTCCGAGTCCGGCGGACGAAGTTGGCCAGCCCCACCCCCCAAGGCTATAGCCCACCCGTTTTTGTGGCCTTTTACCGCTGGACGAACTTGGCGCCCCGCCCATCGGGCGGGTATTTTTGGGCGCGGCTGTGCCCGCGGCCTATTTTTTGCACACGGAGGCGCCGCGCAAAGTCTCGCGCCATTCCGAGTCCGGCGGACGAAGTTGGCCAGCCCGACCCCCCAAGGCTATAGCCCACCCGATTTGTGGCCTCTTTCCGCTGGACGAACTTGGCGCCCCGGCCTTCGGGCGGGTATTTTTGGGCGCGGCTGTGCCCGCGGCCTATTTTTGGCACACGGAGGCGCCTCGCAAAGTCTCGCGCCATTCCGAGTCTGGCGGACGAAGTTGGCCAGCCCGACCCCCCAAGGCTATAGCCCACCCGATTTTGTGGCCTCTTTCCGCTGGACAAACTTGGCGCCCCGGCATTCGGGCGGGTATTTTTGGGTGCGGATGTCCCCGCGGGCTATTTTTGGCACACGGAGGCGCCTCGGAAAGTCTCGCGCCATTCCGAGTCTGGCGGACGAAGTTGGCCAGCCCCACACCCCAAGGCTATAGCCCACCCGTTTTTGTGGCCTTTTTCCGCTGGACGAACTTGGCGCCCTGGCCTTCGGGCGGGTATTTTTGGGTGCGGATGTGCCCGCGGCCGTGTTTTGGCACACGGAGGCGCCTCGCAAAGTCTCGCGCCATTCCGAGTCCGGCGGACGAAGTTGGCCAGCCCCACCCCCCAAGGCTATAGCCCACCCGATTTTGTGGCCTCTTTCCGCTGGACGAACTTGGCGCCCCGGCCTTCGGGCGGGTATTTTTGGGTGCGGCTGTGCCCGCGGCCTATTTTTGGCACACGGAGGCGCCTCGCAAAGTCTCGCGCCATTCCGAGTCCGGCGGACGAAGTTGGCCAGCCCGACCCCCCAAGGCTATAGCCCACCCGATTTTGTGGCCTCTTTCCGCTGGACGAACTTGGCGCCCCGGCCTGCGGGCAGGTATTTTTGGGCGCGGCTGTGCCCGCGGCCTATTTTTGGCGCACGGAGGGGACTCGCAAAGTCTCGCGCCATTCCGAGTCCGGCGGACGAAGTTGGCCAGCCCCACCCCCCAAGGCTATAGCCCACCCGTTTTTGTGGCCTTTTTCCGCTGGACGAACTTGGCGCCCCGGCCTTCGGGTGGGTATTTTTGGGCGCGGCTGTGCCCGCGGCCTATTTTTGGCACACGGAGGCGCCTTGCAAAGTCTCGCGCCATTCCGAGTCCGGCGGACGAAGTTGGCCAGCCCCACCCCCCAAGGCTATAGCCCACCCGTTTTGTGGCCTTTTTCCGCTGGACGAACTTGGCGCCCCGGCCGGCGGGTATTTTTGGGCGCGGCTGTGCCCGCGGCCTATTTTTGGCACACGGAGGCGCCTCGCAAAGTCTCGCGCCATTCCGAGTCCGGCGGACGAAGTTGGCCAGCCCCACCCCCCAAGGCTATAGCCCACCCGTTTTTGTGGCCTTTTTCCGCTGGACGAACTTGGCGCCCCGGCCTTCGGGCGGGTATTTTTGGGTGCGGCTGTGGCCGCGGCCTATTTTTCGCACACGGAGGCGCCTCGCAAAGTCTCGCGCCATTCCGAGTCCGGCGGACGAAGTTGGCCAGCCCCACCCCCCAAGGCTATAGCCCACCCGTTTTTGTGGCCTTTTTCCGCTGGACGAACTTGGCGCCCCGGCCTTCGGGCGGGTATTTTTGGGCGCGGCTGTGCCCGCGGCCTATTTTTGGCACACGGAGGTGCCTCGCAAAGTCTCACGCCATTCCGAGTCCGGCGGACGAAGTTGGCCAGCCCCACCCCCCAAGGCTATAGCCCACCCGTTTTTGTGGCCTTTTTCCGCTGGACGAACTTGGCGCCCCGGCCTTCGGGCGGGTATTTTTGGGCGCGGCTGTGGCCACGGCCTATTTTTGGCACACGGAGGCGCCTCGCAAAGTCTCGCGCCATTCCGAGTCCGGCGGACGAAGTTGGCCAGCCCCACCCCCCAAGGCTATAGCCCACCCGTTTTTGTGGCCTTTTTCCGCTGGACGAACTTGGCACCCCGGCCTTCGGGCGGGTATTTTTGGGCGCGGCTGTGCCCGCGGCCGTTTTTTGGCACACGGAGGTGCCTCGCAAAGTTTCGCGCCATTCCGAGTCCGGCGGACGAAGTTGGCCAGCCCCACCCCCCAAGGCTATAGCCCACCCGTTTTTGTGGCCTTTTTCCGCGGGACGAACTTGGCGCCCCGGCCTTCGGGCGGGTATTTTTAGGCGCGGCTTTGCCCGCGGCCTATTTTTGGCACACGGAGGCGCCTCGCAAAGTCTCGCGCCATTCCGAGTCCGGCGGACGAAGTTGGCCAGCCCCACCCCCCAAGGCTATAGCCCACCCGTTTTTGTGGCCTTTTTCCGCTGGACGAACTTGGCGCCCCGGCCTTCGGGCGGGTATTTTTGGGTGCGGATGTACCCGCGGGCTATTTTTGGCACACGGAGGCGCCTCGCAAAGTCTCGCGCCATTCCGAGTCCGGCGGACGAAGTTGGCCAGCCCCACCCCCCAAGGCTATAGCCCGCCCGTTTTTGTGGCCTTTTACCGCTGGACGAACTTGGCGCCCCGGTCTTCGGGCAGGTATTTTAGGGCGCGCCTGTGCCCGCGGCCTATTTTTGGCGCACGGAGGCGCCTCGCAAAGTCTCGCGCCATTCCGAGTCCGGCGGACGAAGTTGGCCAGCCCCACCCCCCAAGGCTATAGCCCACCCGTTTTTGTGGCCTTTTTCCGCTGGACGAACTTGGCGCCCCGGCCTTCGGGTGGGTATTTTTGGGTGCGGCTGTTCCCGCGGCCTATTTTTGGCACACGGAGGCACCTCGCAAAGTCTCGCGCCATTCCGAGTCCGGCGGACGAAGTTGGCCAGCCCCACCCCCCAAGGCTATAGCCCACCCGTTTTGTGGCCTTTTACCGCTGGACGAACTTGGCGCCCCGGCCTTCGGGCGGGTATTTTTGGGCGCGGCTGTGCCCGCGGCCTATTTTTGGCACACGGAGGTGCCTCGCAAAGTCTCGCGCCATTCCGAGTCCGGCGGACGAAGTTGGCCAGCCCCACCCCCCAAGGCTATAGCCCACCCATTTTGTGGCCTTTTTCCGCTGGACGAACTTGGCGCTCCGGCCTTCGGGCGGGTATTTTTGGGCGCGGCTGTGCCCGCGGCCTATTTTTGGCACACGGAGGCGCCTCGCAAAGTCTCGCGCTATTCCGAGTCCGGCGGACGAAGTTGGCCAGCCCGACCCCCCAAGGCTATAGCCCACCCGATTTTGTGGCCTCTTTCCGCTGGACGAACTTGGCGCCCCGGCATTCGGGCGGGTATTTTTGGGTGCGGCTGTGCCCGCGGCCTATTTTTGGCACACGGAGGCACCTCGCAAAGTCTCGCGCCATTCCGAGTCCGGCGGACGAAGTTGGCCAGCCCCACCCCCCAAGGCTATAGTCCACCCGTTTTTGTGGCCTCTTACCGCTGGACGAACTTGGCGCCCCGGCCTTCGGGCGGGTATTTTTGGGCGCGGCTGTGCCCGCGGCCTATTTTTGGCACACGGAGGTGCCTCGCAAAGTCTCGCGCCATTCCGAGTCCGCCGGACGAAGTTGGCCAGCCCGACCCCCCAAGGCTATAGCCCACCCGATTTTGTGGCCTCTTTCCGCTGGACGAACTTGGCGCCCCGGCCTTCGGGCGGGTATTTTTGGGCGCGGCTGTGCCCGCGGCCTATTTTTGGCACACGGAGGTGCCTCGCAAAGTCTCGCGCCATTCCGAGTCCGGCGGACGAAGTTGGCCAGCCAGACCCCCCAAGGCTATAGCCCACCCGATTTTGTGGCCTCTTTCCGCTGGACGAACTTGGCGCCCCGGCATTCGGGCGGGTATTTTTGGGTGCGGCTGTGCCCGCGGCCTATTTTTGGCACACGGAGGCGCCTCGCAAAGTCTCGCGCCATTCCGAGTCCGGCGGACGAAGTTGGCCAGCCCCACCCCCCAAGGCTATAGCCCACCCGTTTTTGTGGCCTCTTTCCGCTGGACGAACTTGGCGCCCCGGCCTTCGGGCGGGTATTTTTGGGCGCGGCTGTGCCCGCGGCCTATTTTTGGCACATGGAGGCGCCTCGCAAAGTCTCGCGCCATTCCGAGTCCGCCGGACGAAGTTGGCCAGCCCGACCCCCCAAGGCTATAGCCCACCCGATTTTGTGGCCTCTTTCCGCTGGACGAACTTGGCGCCCCGGCATTCGGGCGGGTATTTTTGGGTGCGGCTGTGCCCGCGGCCTATTTTTGGCACACGGAGGCGCCTCGCAAAGTCTCGCGCCATTCCGAGTCCGGCGGACGAAGTTGGCCAGCCCCACCCCCCAAGGCTATAGCCCACCCGTTTTTGTGGCCTCTTTCCGCTGGACGAACTTGGCGCCCCGGCCTTCGGGCGGGTATTTTTGGGCGCGGCTGTGCCCGCGGCCTATTTTTGGCACATGGAGGTGCCTCGCAAAGTCTCGCGCCATTCCGAGTCCGCCGGACGAAGTTGGCCAGCCCGACCCCCCAAGGCTATAGCCCACCCGATTTTGTGGCCTCTTTCCGCTGGACGAACTTGGCGCCCCGGCCTGCGGGCAGGTATTTTTGGGCGCGGCTGTGCCCGCGGCCTATTTTTGGCGCACGGAGGCGCCTCGCAAAGTCTCGCGCCATTCCGAGTCTGGCGGACGAAGTTGGCCAGCCCCACCCCCCAAGGCTATAGCCCACCCGTTTTTGTGACCTTTTTCCGCTGGACGAACTTGGCGCCCCGGCCTTCGGGCGGGAATTTTTGGCGCGGCTGTGCCCGCGGCCGCTTTTTGGCACACGGAGGCGCCTTGCAAAGTCCCGCGCCATTCCGAGTCCGGCGGACGAAGTTGGCCAGCCCCACCCCCCAAGGCTATAGCCCACCCGTTTTTGTGGCCTTTTTCCGCTGGACGAGCTTGGCGCCCCGGCCTTCGGGCGGGTATTTTTAGGCGCGGCTTTGTCCGCGGCCTATTTTTGGCACACGGAGGCGCCTCGCTAAGTCTCGCGCCATTCCGAGTCCGGCGGACGAAGTTGGCCAGCCCCACCCCCCAAGGCTATAGCCCACCCGTTTTTGTGGCCTTTTACCGCTGGACGAACTTGGCGCCCCGGCCTTCGGGCGGGTATTTTTTGGCGCGGCTGTGGCCGCGGCCTATTTTTGGCACACGGAGGCGCCTCGCAAAGTCTCGCGCCATTCCGAGTCCGGCGGACGAAGTCGGCCAGCCCCACCCCCCAAGGCTATAGCCCACCCGTTTTTGTGCCCTCTTTCCGCTGGACGAACTTGGCGCCCCGGCCTTCGGGCGGGTATTTTTGGGCGCGGCTGTGCCCGCGGCCTATTTTTGGCACACGGAGGTGCCTCGCAAAGTCTCGCGCCATTCCGAGTCCGGCGGACGAAGTTGGCCAGCCCCACCCCCCAAGGCTATAGCCCACCCGTTTTTGTGGCCTCTTTCCGCTGGACAAACTTGGCGCCCCGGCCTTCGGGTGGGTATTTTTGGGCGCGGCTGTGCCCGCGGCCTATTTTTGGCACACGGAGGCACCTCGCAAAGCCTCGCGCCATTCCGAGTCCGGCGGACGAAGTTGGCCAGCCCCACCCCCCAAGGCTATAGCCCACCCGTTTTTGTGGCCTTTTACCGCTGGACGAACTTGGCGCCCCGGCCTTCGGGCGGGTATTTTTGGGCACGGCTGTGCCCGCGGCCGTTTTTTTACACACGGAGGTGCCTCGCAAAGTTTCGCGCCATTCCGAGTCCGGCGGACAAAGTTGGCCAGCCCCACCCCCCAAGGCTATAGCCCACCCGTTTTTGTGGCCTTTTACCGCGGGACGAACTTGGCGCCCCGGCCTTCGGGCGGGTATTTTTAGGCGCGGCTTTGCCCGCGGCCTATTTTTGGCACACGGAGGCGCCTCGCTAAGTCTCGCGCCATTCCGAGTCCGGCGGACGAAGTTGGCCAGCCCCACCCCCCAAGGCTATAGCCCACCCGTTTTTGTGGCCTTTTACCGCGGGACGAACTTGGCGCCCCGGCCTTCGGGCGGGTATTTTTGGGCGCGGCTGTGGCCGCGGCCTATTTTTCGCACACGGAGGCGCCTCGTAAAGTCTCGCGCCATTCCGAGTCCGGCGGACGAAGTCGGCCAGCCCCACCCCCCAAGGCTATAGCCCACCCGTTTTTGTGCCCTCTTTCCGCTGGACGAACTTGGCGCCCCGGCCTTCGAGCGGGTATTTTTTGGCGCGGCTGTGCCCGCGGCCTATTTTTGGCACACGGAGGCACCTCGCAAAGCCTCGCGCCATTCCGAGTCCGGCGGACGAAGTTGGCCAGCCCCACCCCCCAAGGCTATAGCCCACCCGGTTATGTGGCCTTTTACCGCGGGACGAACTTGGCGCCCCGGCCTTCGGGCGGGTATTTTTGGGCGCGGCTGTGCCCGCGGCCGTTTTTTGGCACACGGAGGTGCCTCGCAAAGTTTCGCGCCATTCCGAGTCCGGCGGACGAAGTTGGCCAGCCCCACCCCCCAAGGCTATAGCCCACCCGATTTGTGGCCTCTTTCCGCTGGACGAACTTGGCGCCCCGGCATTCGGGCGGGTATTTTTGGGTGCGGCTGTGTCCAAGTCCTATTTTTCGCAAACGGAGGCGCCTCGTAAAGTCTCGCGCCATTCCGAGTCCGGCGGACGAAGTTGGCCAGCCCGACCCCCCAAGGCTATAGCCCACCTGATTTGTGGCCTCTTTCCGCTGGACGAACTTGGCGCCCCGGCATTCGGGCGGGTATTTTTGGGTGCGGCTGTGCCCGCGGCCTATTTTTGGCACACGGATGCACCTCGCAAAGTCTCGCGCCATTCCGAGTCCGGCGGACGAAGTTGGCCAGCCCCACCCCCCAAGGCTATAGCCCACCCGTTTTTGTGGCCTTTTTCCGCTGGACGAACTTGGCGCCCCGGCCTTCGGGTGGGTATTTTTGGGCGCGGCTGTGCCCCCGGCCTATTTTTGGCACACGGAGGTGCCTTGCAAAGTCCCGCGCCATTCCGAGTCCGGCGGACGAAGTTGGCCAGCCCCACCCCCCAAGGCTATAGCCCACCCGTTTTTGTGGCCTTTTTCCGCTGGACGAGCTTGGCGCCCCGGCCTTCGGGCGGGTATTTTTAGGCGCGGCTTTGCCCGCGGCCTATTTTTGGCACACGGAGGCGCCTCGCTAAGTCTCGCGCCATTCCGAGTCCGGCGGACGAAGTTGGCCAGCCCCACCCCCCAAGGCTATAGCCCACCCGTTTTTGTGGCCTTTTACCGCGGGACGAACTTGGCGCCCCGGCCTTCGGGCGGGTATTTTTGGGCGCGGCTGTGCCCGCGGCCTATTTTCGGCACACGGAGGCGCCTCGCAAAGTCTCGCGCCATGCCGAGTCCGGCGGATGAAGTTGGCCAGCCCCACCCCCCAAGGCTATAGCCCACCCGTTTTTGTGGCCTTTTTCCGCTGGACGAACTTGGCGCCCCGGCCTTCGGGCGGGTATTTTTGCGCGCGGCTGTGCCCGCGGCCTATTTTTGGCACACGGAGGCGCCTCGCAAAGTCTCGCGCCATTCCGAGTCCGGCGGACGAAGTTGGCCAGCCCCACCCCCCAAGGCTATAGCCCACCCGTTTCTGTGGCCTTTTACCGCTGGACGAACTTGGCGCCCCGGCCTTCGGGAGGGTATTTTTGGGCGCGGCTGTGCCCACGGCCTATTTTTGGCACACGGAGGCACCTCACAAAGTCCCGCGCCATTCCGAGTCCGGCGGACGAAGTTGGCCAGCCCCACCCCCCAAGGCTATAGCCCACCCGTTTTTGTTGCCTTTTTACGCTGGACGAGCTTGGCGCCCCGGCCTTCGGGTTGGTATTTTTGGGCGCGGCTGTGGCCGCGGCCTATTTTTCGCACACGGAGGCGCCTCGCAAAGTCCCGCGCCATTCCGAGTCCGGCGGACAAAGTTGGCCAGCCCCACCCCCCATGGCTATAGCGCACCCGTTTTTGTGGCCTTTTACCGCTGGACGAACTTGGCGGCCCGGCCTTCGGGCGGGTATTTTTGGGCGCGGCTGTGCCCGCGGCCTATTTTTGGCACACGGAGGTGCCTCGCAAAGTCTCGCGCCATTCCGAGTCCGGCGGACGAAGTTGGCCAGCCCCACCCCCCAAGGCTATAGCCCACCCGTTTTTGTGGCCTTTTACCGCGGGACGAACTTGGCGCCCCGGCCTTCGGGCGGGTATTTTTAGGCGCGGCTTTGCCCGCGGCCTATTTTTGGCACACGGAGGCGCCTCGCAAAGTTGCGCGCCATTCCGAGTCCGGCGGACGAAGTTGGGCAGCCCCACCCCCCAAGGCTATAGCCCACCCGTTTTTGTGGCCTTTTTACGCTGGACGAGCTTGGCGCCGCGGCCTTCGGGCGGGTATTTTTAGGCGCGGCTGTGCCTGCGGCCTATTTTTGGCACACGGAGGCGCCTCGCAAAGTCTCGCACCATTGCGAGTCCGGCGGACGAAGTTGGCCAGCCCCACCCCCTAAGGCTATAGCCCACCCGTTTTTGTGGCCTCTTTCCGCTGGACGAACTTGGCGCCCCGGCATTCGGGCGGGTATTTTTGGGTGCGGCTGTGCACGCGGCCTATTTTTGGCACACGGAGGCGCCTCGCAAAGTCTCGCGCCATTCCGAGTCCGGCGGACGAAGTTGGCCAGCCCCACCCCCCAAGGCTATAGCCCACCCGTTTTTGTGGCCTCTTTCCGCTGGACGAACTTGGCGCCCCGGCCTTCGGGCGGGTATTTTTGGGCGCGGCTGTGCCCGCGGCCTATTTTTGGCACATGGAGGTGCCTCGCAAAGTCTCGCGCCATTCCGAGTCCGCCGGACGAAGTTGGCCAGCCCGACCCCCCAAGGCTATAGCCCACCCGATTTTGTGGCCTCTTTCCGCTGGACGAACTTGGCGCCCCGGCCTGCGGGCAGGTATTTTTGGGCGCGGCTGTGCCCGCGGCCTATTTTTGGCCCACGGAGGCGCCTCGCAAAGTCTCGCGCCATTCCGAGTCCGGCGGACGAAGTTGGCCAGCCCCACCCCCCAAGGCTATAGCCCACCCGTTTTTGTGACCTTTTTCCGCTGGACGAACTTGGCGCCCCGGCCTTCGGGTGGGTATTTTTGGGCGCGGCTGTGCCCGCGGCCTATTTTTGGCACACGGAGGCGCCTTGCAAAGTCCCGCGCCATTCCGAGTCCGGCGGACGAAGTTGGCCAGCCCCACCCCCCAAGGCTATAGCCCACCCGTTTTTGTGGCCTTTTTCCGCTGGACGAGCTTGGCGCCCCGGCCTTCGGGCGGGTATTTTTAGGCGCGGCTTTGTCCGCGGCCTATTTTTGGCACACGGAGGCGCCTCGCTAAGTCTCGCGCCATTCCGAGTCCGGCGGACGAAGTTGGCCAGCCCCACCCCCCAAGCCTATAGCCCACCCGTTTTTGTGGCCTTTTACCGCGGGACGAACTTGGCGCCCCGGCCTTCGGGCGGGTATTTTTGGGCGCGGCTGTGCCCGGGGGCGATTTTTGGCACACGGAGGCGCCCGCAAAGTCTCGCGCCATTCCGAGTCCGGCGGACGAAGTTGGCCAGCCCCCCCCCCAAGGCGATAGCCCACCCGTTTTGTGGCCTTTTCCGCTGGACGAACTTGGCGCCCGGCCTTCGGGTGGGTATTTTAGGGCGCTGCTGATCCAGCGGCCTATTTTTGGCACACGGAGGCGCCTCGCAAAGTCTCGCGCCATTCCGAGTCCGGCGGACGAAGTTGGCCAGCCCCACCCCCCAAGGCTATAGCCCACCCGTTTTTGTGGCCTTTTTCCGCTGGACGAACTTGGCGCCCCGGCCTTCGGGCGGGTATTTTTTGGCGCGGCTGTGCCCGCGGCCTATTTTTGGCACACGGAGGTGCCTCGCAAAGTCTCGCGCCATTCCGAGTCCGGCGGACGAAGTTGGCCAGCCCCACCCCCCAAGGCTATAGCCCACCCGTTTTTGTGGCCTTTTTCCGCTGGACGAACTTGGCGCCCCGGCCTTCGGGCGGGTATTTTTGGGCGCGGCTGTGCCACGGCATATTTTTGGTACACGGAGGCGCCTCGCAAAGTCTCGCGCCATTCCGAGTCCGGCGGACGAAGTTGGCCAGCCCCACCCCCCAAGGCTATAGCCCACCCGATTTGTGGCCTCTTTCCGCTGGACGAACTTGGCGCCCCGGCATTCGGGCGGGTATTTTTGGGTGCGGCTGTGCCCGCGGCCTATTTTTGGCACACGGATGCACCTCGCAAAGTCTCGCGCCATTCCGAGTCCGGCGGACGAAGTTGGCCAGCCCGACCCCCCAAGGCTATAGCCCACCCGATTTGTGGCCTCTTTCCGCTGGACGAACTTGGCGCCCTGGCCTTCGGGTGGGTATTTTTGGGCGCGGCTGTGCCCGCGGCCTATATTTGGCACACGTAGGTGCCTTGCAAAGTCCCGCGCCATTCCGAGTCCGGCGGACGAAGTTGGCCAGCCCCACCCCCCAAGGCTATAGCCCACCCGTTTTTGTGGCCTTTTTCCGCTGGACGAACTTGGCGCCCCGGCCTTCGGGCGGGTATTTTTGGGCGCGGCTTTGCCCGCGGCCTATTTTTGGCACACGGAGGCGCCTCGCAAAGTCTCGCGCCATTCCGAGTCCGGCGGACGAAGTTGGCCAGCCCCACCCCCCAAGGCTATAGCCCACCCGTTTTTGTGGCCTTTTTCCGCTGGACGAACTTGGCGCCCCGGCCTTCGGGCGGGTATTTTAGGCGCGGCTTTGCCCGCGGCCTATTTTTGGCACACGGAGGCGCCTCGCAAAGTCTCGCGCCATGCCGAGTCCGGCGGATGAAGTTGGCCAGCCCCCCCCCCCAAGGCGATAGCCCACCCGTTGTTGTGGGCTTTTCCGCTGGGACGAACTTGGCGCCCGGCCTTCGGGCGGGTATTTTTGGCGCGGCTGTGTCCGCGGCCTATTTTTTGGCACACGGAGGCGCCTCGCAAAGTCTCGCGCCATTCCGAGTCCGGCGGACGAAGTTGGCCAGCCCCACCCCCCAAGGCTATAGCCCACCCGTTTTTGTGGCCTTTTTCCGCTGGACGGACTTGGCGCCCCGGCCTTCGGACGGGTATTTTGGGCGCGGCTGTGCCCGCGTCCTATTTTTTGCACACGGAGGTGACTTGCAAAGTCTCGAGCCATTTCGAGTCCGGCGGACGAAGTTGGCCAGCCCCACCCCCCAAGGCTATAGCCCACCCGTTTTTGTGGCCTTTTTCCGCTGGACGAACTTGGCGCCCCGGCCTTCGGGCGGGTATTTTGGGCGCGGCTGTGCCCGCGGCCTATTTTTGGCACACGGAGGCGCCTCGCAAAGTCTCGCGCCATTCCGAGTCCGGCGGACGAAGTTGGCCAGCCCCACCCCCCAAGGCTATAGCCCACCCGATTTTGTGGCCTCTTTCCGCTGGACGAACTTGGCGCCCCGGCATTCGGGCGGGTATTTTGGGTGCGGCTGTGCCCGCGGCCTATTTTTGGCACACGGATGCACCTCGCAAAGTCTCGCGCCATTCCGAGTCCGGCGGACGAAGTTGGCCAGCCCCACCCCCCAAGGCTATAGCCCACCCGTTTTTGTGGCCTTTTTCCGCTGGACGAACTTGGCGCCCCGGCCTTCGGGGGGGTATTTTTTGGCGCGGCTGTGCCCGCGGCCTATTTTTGGCACACGGAGGAGCCTAGCAAAGTCTCGCGCCATTCCGAGTCCGGCGGACGAAGTTGGCCAGCCCCACCCCCCAAGGCTATAGCCCACCCGTTTTTGTGGCCTTTTTCCGCTGGACGAGCTTGGCGCCCCGGCCTTCGGGCGGGTATTTTTAGGCGCGGCTTTGCCCGCGGCCTATTTTTGGCACACGGAGGCGCCTCGCTAAGTCTCGCGCCATTCCGAGTCCGGCGGACGAAGTTGGCCAGCCCCACCCCCCAAGGCTATTGCCCACCCGTTTTTGTGGCCTTTTACCGCGGGACGAACTTGGCGCCCCGGCCTTCGGGCGGGTATTTTTGGGCGCGGCTGTGCCCGCGGCCTATTTTTGGCACACGGAGGCGCCTCGCAAAGTCTCGCGCCATGCCGAGTCCGGCGGATGAAGTTGGCCAGCCCCACCCCCCAAGGCTATAGCCCACCCGTTTTTGTGGCCTTTTTCCGCTGGACGAACTTGGCGCCCCGGCCTTCGGGCGGGTATTTTGCGGTGCGGCAGCGTCCACGGCCTATTTTTGGCACACGGAGGCGCCTCGCAAAGTCTCGCGCCATTCCGAGTCCGGCGGACGAAGTTGGCCAGCCCCACCCCCCAAGGCTATAGCCCACCCGTTTCTGTGGCCTTTTACCGCTGGACGAACTTGGCGCCCCGGCCTTCGGGAGGGTATTTTTGGGCGCGGCTGTGCCCACGGCCTATTTTTGGCACACGGAGGCACCTCACAAAGTCCCGCGCCATTCCGAGTCCGGCGGACGAAGTTGGCCAGCCCCACCCCCCAAGGCTATAGCCCACCCATTTTTGTTGCCTTTTTACGCTGGACGAGCTTGGCGCCCCGGCCTTCGGGAGGGTATTTTTGGGCGTGGCTGTGCCCGCGGCCTATTTTTGGCACACGGAGGCGCCTCGCAAAGTCTCGCGTCATTCCGAGTCCGGCGGACGAAGTTGGCCAGCCCCACCCCCCAAGGCTATAGCCCACCCGTTTTTGTGGCCTTTTTACGCTGGACGAGCTTGGCGCCCCGGCCTTCGGGCGGGTATTTTTAGGCGCGGCTGTGCCCGCGGCCTATTTTTGGCACACGGAGGCGCCTCGCAAAGTCTCGCACCATTGCGAGTCCGGCGGACGAAGTTGGCCAGCCCCACCCCCTAAGGCTATAGCCCACCCGTTTTTGTGGCCTTTTACCGCTGGACGAACTTGGCGCCCCGGCCTTCGGGCGGGTATTTTTGGGCGTGGCTGTGCCCGCGGCCGTTTTTTGGCACACGGAGGTGCCTCGCAAAGTTTCGCGCCATTCCGAGTCCGGCGGACGAAGTTGGCCAGCCCCACCCCCCAAGGCTATAGCCCACCCGTTTTTGTGGCCTTTTTCCGCTGGACGAACTTGGCGCCCCGGCCTTCGGGCGGGTATTCTTGGGCGCGGCTGTGCCCGCGGCCTATTTTTGGCACACGGAGGCGCCTCGCAAAGTCTCGCGCCATTCCGAGTCCGGCGGACGAAGTTGGCCAGCCCCACCCCCCAAGGCTATAGCCCACCCGTTTTTGTGGCCTCTTTCCGCTGGACGAACTTGGCGCCCCGGCATTCGGGCGGGTATTTTTGGGTGCGGCTGTGCCCGTGGCCTATTTTTGGCACACGGATGCACCTCGCAAAGTCTCGCGCCATTCCGAGTCCGGCGGACGAAGTTGGCCAGCCCCACCCCCCAAGGCTATAGCCCACCCGTTTTTGTGGCCTTTTTCCGCTGGACGAGCTTGGCGCCCCGGCCTTCGGGCGGGTATTTTTAGGCGCGGCTTTGCCCGCGGCCTATTTTTGGCACACGGAGGCGCCTCGCTAACTCTCGCGCCATTCCGAGTCCGGCGGACGAAGTTGGCCAGCCCCACCCCCCAAGGCTATAGCCCACCCGTTTTTGTGGCCTTTTACCGCGGGACGAACTTGGCGCCCCGGCCTTCGGGCGGGTATTTTTGGGCGCGGCTGTGCCCGCGGCCTATTTTTGGCACACGGAGGCGCCTCGCAAAGTCTCGCGCCATGCCGAGTCCGGCGGATGAAGTTGGCCAGCCCCACCCCCCAAGGCTATAGCCCACCCGTTTTTGTGGCCTTTTTCAGCTGGACGAACTTGGCGCCCCGGCCTTCGGGCGGGTATTTTTGCGCGCGGCTGTGTCCGCGGCCTATTTTTGGCACACGGAGGCGCCTCGCAAAGTCTCGCGCCATTCCGAGTCCGCCGGACGAAGTTGGCCAGCCCCACCCCCCAAGGCTATAGCCCACCCATTTTTGTTGCCTTTTTACGCTGGACGAGCTTGGCGCCCCGGCCTTCGGGTTGGTATTTTTGGGCGCGGCTGTGGCCGCGGCCTATTTTTCGCACACGGAGGCGCCTCACAAAGTCTCGCGCCATTCCGAGTCCGGCGGACAAAGTTGGCCAGCCCCACCCCCCATGACTATAGCGCACCCGTTTTTGTGGCCTTTTACCGCTGGACGAACTTGGCGCCCCGGCCTTCGAGCGGGTATTTTTGGGCGCGGCTGTGCCCGCGGCCTATTTTTGGCACACGGAGGTGCCTCGCAAAGTCTCGCGCCATTCCGAGTCCGGCGGTAGAAGTTGGCCAGCCCCACCCCCCAAGGCTATAGCCCACCCGTTTTTGTGGCCTCTTTCCGCTGGACAAACTTGGCGCCCCGGCCTTCGGGTGGGTATTTTTGGGCGCGGCTGTGCCCGCGGCCTATTTTTGGCACACGGAGGCACCTCGCAAAGCCTCGCGCCATTCCGAGTCCGGCGGACAAAGTTGGCCAGCGCCACGCCCAAGGCTATGGCCCACCCGTTTTTGTGGCCTTTTTCCGCTGGACGAACTTGGCGCCCCTGCCTTCGGGCGGTTATTTTTGGGCGCGGCTGTGCCGCATGCCTATTTTTTTACACACGGAGGTGCCTCGCAAAGTTTCGCGCCATTCCGAGTCCGGCGGACAAAGTTGGCCAGCCCCACCCCCCAAGGCTATAGCCCACCCGTTTTTGTGGCCTTTTACCGCGGGACGAACTTGGCGCCCCGGCCTTCGGGCGGGTATTTTTAGGCGCGGCTTTGCCCGCGGCCTATTTTTAGCACACGGAGGCGCCTCGCTAAGTCTCGCGCCATTCCGAGTCCGGCGGACGAAGTTGGCCAGCCCCACCCCCCAAGGCTATAGCCCACCCGTTTTTGTGGCCTTTTACCGCGGGACGAACTTGGCGCCCCGGCCTTCGGGCGGGTATTTTTGGGCGCGGCTGTGGCCGCGGCCTATTTTTCGCACACGGAGGCGCCTCGTAAAGTCTCGCGCCATTCCGAGTCCGGCGGACGAAGTCGGCCAGCCCCACCCCCCAAGGCTATAGCCCACCCGTTTTTGTGCCCTCTTTCCGCTGGACGAACTTGGCGCCCCGGCCTTCGAGCGGGTATTTTTGGGCGCGGCTGTGCCCGCGGCCTATTTTTGGCACACGGAGGTGCCTCGCAAAGTCTCGCGCCATTCCGAGTCCGGCGGACGAAGTTGGCCAGCCCCACCCCCCAAGGCTATAGCCCACCCGTTTTTGTGGCCTCTTTCCGCTGGACAAACTTGGCGCCCCGGCCTTCGGGTGGGTATTTTTGGGCGCGGCTGTGCCCGCGGCCTATTTTTGGCACACGGAGGCACCTCGCAAAGCCTCGCGCCATTCCGAGTCCGGCGGACGAAGTTGGCCAGCCCCACCCCCCAAGGCTATAGCCCACCCGTTTTTGTGGCCTTTTACCGCTGGACGAACTTGGCGCCCCGGCCTTCGGGCGGGTATTTTTGGGCGCGGCTGTGCCCGCGGCCGTTTTTTGGCACACGGAGGTGCCTCGCAAAGTTTCGCGCCATTCCGAGTCCGGCGGACGAAGTTGGCCAGCCCCACCCCCCAAGGCTATAGCCCACCCGTTTTTGTGGCCTTTTTCCGCTGGACGAACTTGGCGCCCCGGCCTTCGGGCGGGTATTTTTGGGCGCGGCTGTGCCCGCGGCCTATTTTTGGCACACGGAGGCGCCTCGTAAAGTCTCGCGCCATTCCGAGTCCGGCGGACGAAGTTGGCCAGCCCGACCCCCCAAGGCTATAGCCCACCTGATTTGTGGCCTCTTTCCGCTGGACGAACTTGGCGCCCCGGCATTCGGGCGGGTATTTTTGGGTGCGGCTGTGCCCGCGGCCTATTTTTGGCACACGGATGCACCTCGCAAAGTCTCGCGCCATTCCGAGTCCGGCGGACGAAGTTGGCCAGCCCCACCCCCCAAGGCTATAGCCCACCCGTTTTTGTGGCCTTTTTCCGCTGGACGAACTTGGCGCCCCGGCCTTCGGGTGGGTATTTTTGGGCGCGGCTGTGCCCCCGGCCTATTTTTGGCACACGGAGGTGCCTTGCAAAGTCCCGCGCCATTCCGAGTCCGGCGGACGAAGTTGGCCAGCCCCACCCCCCAAGGCTATAGCCCACCCGTTTTTGTGGCCTTTTTCCGCTGGACGAGCTTGGCGCCCCGGCCTTCGGGCGGGTATTTTTAGGCGCGGCTTTGCCCGCGGCCTATTTTTGGCACACGGAGGCGCCTCGCAAAGTCTCGCGCCATTCCGAGTCCGGCGGACGAAGTTGGCCAGCCCCACCCCCCAAGGCTATAGCCCACCCGTTTTTGTGGCCTTTTCCGCGGGACGAACTTGGCGCCCCGGCCTTCGGGCGGGTATTTTTGGGCGCGGCTGTGCCCGCGGCCTATTTTTGGCACACGGAGGCGCCTCGCAAAGTCTCGCGCCATGCCGAGTCCGGCGGATGAAGTTGGCCAGCCCCACCCCCCAAGGCTATAGCCCACCCGTTTTTGTGGCCTTTTTCCGCTGGACGAACTTGGCGCCCCGGCCTTCGGGCGGGTATTTTTTGCGCGGCTGTGCCCGCGGCCTATTTTTGGCACACGGAGGCGCCTCGCAAAGTCTCGCGCCATTCCGAGTCCGGCGGACGAAGTTGGCCAGCCCCACCCCCCAAGGCTATAGCCCACCCGTTTCTGTGGCCTTTTACCGCTGGACGAACTTGGCGCCCCGGCCTTCGGGAGGGTATTTTTGGGCGCGGCTGTGCCCACGGCCTATTTTTGGCACACGGAGGCACCTCACAAAGTCCCGCGCCATTCCGAGTCCGGCGGACGAAGTTGGCCAGCCCCACCCCCCAAGGCTATAGCCCACCCGTTTTTGTTGCCTTTTTACGCTGGACGAGCTTGGCGCCCCGGCCTTCGGGTTGGTATTTTTGGGCGCGGCTGTGGCCGCGGCCTATTTTTCGCACACGGAGGCGCCTCGCAAAGTCCCGCGCCATTCCGAGTCCGGCGGACAAAGTTGGCCAGCCCCACCCCCCATGGCTATAGCGCACCCGTTTTTGTGGCCTTTTACCGCTGGACGAACTTGGCGGCCCGGCCTTCGGGCGGGTATTTTTGGGCGCGGCTGTGCCCGCGGCCTATTTTTGGCACACGGAGGTGCCTCGCAAAGTCTCGCGCCATTCCGAGTCCGGCGGACGAAGTTGGCCAGCCCCACCCCCCAAGGCTATAGCCCACCCGTTTTTGTGGCCTTTTACCGCGGGACGAACTTGGCGCCCCGGCCTTCGGGCGGGTATTTTTAGGCGCGGCTTTGCCCGCGGCCTATTTTTGGCACACGGAGGCGCCTCGCAAAGTTGCGCGCCATTCCGAGTCCGGCGGACGAAGTTGGGCAGCCCCACCCCCCAAGGCTATAGCCCACCCGTTTTTGTGGCCTTTTTACGCTGGACGAGCTTGGCGCCGCGGCCTTCGGGCGGGTATTTTTAGGCGCGGCTGTGCCTGCGGCCTATTTTTGGCACACGGAGGCGCCTCGCAAAGTCTCGCACCATTGCGAGTCCGGCGGACGAAGTTGGCCAGCCCCACCCCCTAAGGCTATAGCCCACCCGTTTTTGTGGCCTCTTTCCGCTGGACGAACTTGGCGCCCCGGCATTCGGGCGGGTATTTTTGGGTGCGGCTGTGCACGCGGCCTATTTTTGGCACACGGAGGCGCCTCGCAAAGTCTCGCGCCATTCCGAGTCCGGCGGACGAAGTTGGCCAGCCCCACCCCCCAAGGCTATAGCCCACCCGTTTTTGTGGCCTCTTTCCGCTGGACGAACTTGGCGCCCCGGCCTTCGGGCGGGTATTTTTGGGCGCGGCTGTGCCCGCGGCCTATTTTTGGCACATGGAGGTGCCTCGCAAAGTCTCGCGCCATTCCGAGTCCGCCGGACGAAGTTGGCCAGCCCGACCCCCCAAGGCTATAGCCCACCCGATTTTGTGGCCTCTTTCCGCTGGACGAACTTGGCGCCCCGGCCTGCGGGCAGGTATTTTTGGGCGCGGCTGTGCCCGCGGCCTATTTTTGGCGCACGGAGGCGCCTCGCAAAGTCTCGCGCCATTCCGAGTCCGGCGGACGAAGTTGGCCAGCCCCACCCCCCAAGGCTATAGCCCACCCGTTTTTGTGACCTTTTTCCGCTGGACGAACTTGGCGCCCCGGCCTTCGGGTGGGTATTTTTGGGCGCGGCTGTGCCCGCGGCCTATTTTTGGCACACGGAGGCGCCTTGCAAAGTCCCGCGCCATTCCGAGTCCGGCGGACGAAGTTGGCCAGCCCCACCCCCCAAGGCTATAGCCCACCCGTTTTTGTGGCCTTTTTCCGCTGGACGAGCTTGGCGCCCCGGCCTTCGGGCGGGTATTTTTGGGTGCGGCTTTGTCCGCGGCCTATTTTTGGCACACGGAGGCGCCTCGCTAAGTCTCGCGCCATTCCGAGTCCGGCGGACGAAGTTGGCCAGCCCCACCCCCCAAGCCTATAGCCCACCCGTTTTTGTGGCCTTTTACCGCGGGACGAACTTGGCGCCCCGGCCTTCGGGCGGGTATTTTTGGGCGCGGCTGTGGCCGCGGCCTATTTTTCGCACACGGAGGCGCCTCGCAAAGTCTCGCGCCATTCCGAGTCCGGCGGACGAAGTCGGCCAGCCCCACCCCCCAAGGCTATAGCCCACCCGTTTTTGTGCCCTCTTTCCGCTGGACGAACTTGGCGCCCCGGCCTTCGAGCGGGTATTTTTGGGCGCGGCTGTGCCCGCGGCCGTTTTTTGGCACACGGAGGTGCCTCGCAAAGTTTCGCGCCATTCCGAGTCCGGCGGACGAAGTTGGGCAGCCCCACCCCCCAAGGCTATAGCCCACCCGTTTTTGTGGCCTTTTTACGCTGGACGAGCTTGGCGCCGCGGCCTTCGGGTGGGTATTTTTAGGCGCGGCTGTGCCCGCGGCCTATTTTTGGCACACGGAGGCACCTCGCAAAGCCTCGCGCCATTCCGAGTCCGGCGGACGAAGTTGGCCAGCCCCACCCCCCAAGGCTATAGCCCACCCGTTTTTGTGGCCTTTTACCGCTGGACGAACTTGGCGCCCCGGCCTTCGGGCGGGTATTTTTGGGCGCGGCTGTGCCCGCGGCCGTTTTTTGGCACACGGAGGTGCCTCGCAAAGTTTCGCGCCATTTCGAGTCCGGCGGACGAAGTTGGCCAGCCCCACCCCCCAAGGCTATAGCCCACCCGTTTTTGTGGCCTTTTTCCGCTGGACGAACTTGGCGCCCCGGCCTTCGGGCGGGTATTTTTGGGCGCGGCTGTGCCCGCGGCCTATTTTTGGCACACGGAGGCGCATCGCAAAGTCTCGCGCCATTCCGAGTCCGGCGGACGAAGTTGGCCAGCCCGACCCCCCAAGGCTATAGCCCACCCGATTTGTGGCCTCTTTCCGCTGGACGAACTTGGCGCCCCGGCATTCGGGCGGGTATTTTTGGGTGCGGCTGTGCCCGCGGCCTATTTTTGGCACACGGATGCACCTCGCAAAGTCTCGCGCCATTCCGAGTCCGGCGGACGAAGTTGGCCAGCCCCACCCCCCAAGGCTATAGCCCACCCGTTTTTGTGGCCTTTTTCCGCTGGACGAACTTGGCGCCCCGGCCTTCGGGTGGGTATTTTTGGGCGCGGCTGTGCCCGCGGCCTATATTTGGCACACGTAGGTGCCTTGCAAAGTCCCGCGCCATTCCGAGTCCGGCGGACGAAGTTGGCCAGCCCCACCCCCCAAGGCTATAGCCCACCCGTTTTTGTGGCCTTTTTCCGCTGGACGAGCTTGGCGCCCCGGCCTTCGGGCGGGTATTTTTAGGCGCGGCTTTGCCCGCGGCCTATTTTTGGCACACGGAGGCGCCTCGCTAAGTCTCGCGCCATTCCGAGTCCGGCGGACGAAGTTGGCCAGCCCCACCCCCCAAGGCTATTGCCCACCCGTTTTTGTGGCCTTATACCGCGGGACGAACTTGGCGCCCCGGCCTTCGGGCGGGTATTTTTGGGCGCGGCTGTGCCCGCGGCCTATTTTTGGCACACGGAGGCGCCTCGCAAAGTCTCGCGCCATGCCGAGTCCGGCGGATGAAGTTGGCCAGCCCCACCCCCCAAGGCTATAGCCCACCCGTTTTTGTGGCCTTTTTCCGCTGGACGAACTTGGCGCCCCGGCCTTCGGGCGGGTATTTTTGCGCGCGGCTGTGTCCGCGGCCTATTTTTGGCACACGGAGGCACCTCGCAAAGCCTCGCGCCATTCCGAGTCCGGCGGACGAAGTTGGCCAGCCCCACCCCCCAAGGCTATAGCCCACCCGTTTTTGTGGCCTTTTACCGCTGGACGAACTTGGCGCCCCGGCCTTCGGGCGGGTATTTTTGGGCGCGGCTGTGCCCGCGGCCTATTTTTGGCACACGGAGGTGCCTCGCAAAGTTTCGCGCCATTTCGAGTCCGGCGGACGAAGTTGGCCAGCCCCACCCCCCAAGGCTATAGCCCACCCGTTTTTGTGGCCTTTTTCCGCTGGACGAACTTGGCGACCACGCCATCGGGGCGGTATTTTTGGGCGCGGCTGTGCCCGCGGCCTATTTTTGGCACACGGAGGCGCATCGCAAAGTCTCGCGCCATTCCGAGTCCGGCGGACGAAGTTGGCCAGCCCGACCCCCCAAGGCTATAGCCCACCCGATTTGTGGCCTCTTTCCGCTGGACGAACTTGGCGCCCCGGCATTCGGGCGGGTATTTTTGGGTGCGGCTGTGCCCGCGGCCTATTTTTGGCACACGGAGGCTCCTCGCAAAGTCTCGCGCCATTCCGAGTCCGGCGGACGAAGTTGGCCAGCCCCACCCCCCAAGGCTATAGCCCACCCGTTTTTGTGGCCTTTTTCCGCTGGACGAACTTGGCGCCCTGGCCTTCGGGTGGGTATTTTTGGGCGCGGCTGTGCCCGCGGCCTATATTTGGCACACGTAGGTGCCTTGCAAAGTCCCGCGCCATTCCGAGTCCGGCGGACGAAGTTGGCCAGCCCCACCCCCCAAGGCTATAGCCCACCCATTTTTGTGGCCTTTTTCCGCTGGACGAGCTTGGCGCCCCGGCCTTCGGGCGGGTATTTTTAGGCGCGGCTTTGCCCGCGGCCTATTTTTGGCACACGGAGGCGCCTCGCTAAGTCTCGCGCCATTCCGAGTCCGGCGGACGAAGTTGGCCAGCCCCACCCCCCAAGGCTATTGCCCACCCGTTTTTGTGGCCTTATACCGCGGGACGAACTTGGCGCCCCGGCCTTCGGGTGGGTATTTTTGGGCACGGCTGTGCCCGCGGCCTGTTTTTGGCACACGGAGGCGCCTCGCAATGTCTCGCGCCATTCTGAGTCCGGCGGATGAAGTTGGCCAGCCCCACCCCCCAAGGCTATAGCCCACCCGTTTTTGTGGCCTTTTTACGCTGGACGAACTTGGCTCCCCGGCCTTCGGGTGGGTATTTTTGGGTACGGCTGTGCCCGCGGGCTATTTTAGGCACACGGAGGCGCCTCGCAAAGTCTCGCCCCATTCCGAGTCCGGCGGAGGACGTTGCCCAGCCCCACCCCCAAGGCTATAGCCCACCCGTTTTGTGGCCTTTTACCGCTGGACGAACTTGGCGCCCGGCCTTCGGGAGGGTATTTTGGGCGTGGCTGTGCCCCGCGGCCTATTTTTGGCACACGGAGGTGCCTCACAAAGTCTCGCACCATTCCGAGTCCGGCGGACGAAGTTGGCCAGCCCCACCCCCAAAGGCTATAACCCACCCGTTTTTGTGGCCTTTTTCCGCTGGACCAGACTTGGCGCCCGGCCTTCGGGCGGGTATTTTTGGGCGCGGCTGTGCCCGCAGCCTATTTTTTTGGCACACGGAGGCGCATCGCAAAGTCTCGCGCCATTCCGAGTCCGGGCGGACGAAGTTGGCCAGCCCGACCCCCCAAGGCTATAGCCCCCCCGATTGGTGGCCTCTGTCCGCTGGACGAACTTGGCGCCCCGGCATTCGGGCGGGTATTTTTGGGTGCGGCTGTGCCCGTGGCCTATTTTTGGCACACGGATGCACCTCGCAAAGTCTCTCGCCATTCCGAGTCCGTCGGACGCTGTTGGCCAGCCCCACCCCCAAGGCTATAGCCCACCCGTTTTTGTGGCCTTTTTCCGCTGGACGAGCTTGGCGCCCGGCCTTCGGGCGGGTATTTTTAGGCGCGGCTTTGCCCGCGGCCTATTCCCAGCACACGGAGGCGCCTCGCTAACTCTCGCGCCCTTCCGAGTACGGCGGACGAAGTTGGCCAGCCCCACCCCCAAGGCTATAGCCCACCCGTTTTTGTGGCCTTTTACCGCTGGGACGAACTTGGCGCCCGGCCTTCGGGCGGGTATTTTTGGCGCGGCTGTGCCCGCGGCCTATTTTTGGCACACGGAGGCGCCTCGCAAAGTCTCGCGCCATGCCGAGTCCGGCGGATGAAGTTGGCCAGCCCCACCCCCCAAGGCTATAGCCCACCCGTTTTTGTGGCCTTTTTAAGCTGGACGAACTTGGCGCCCCGGCCTTCGGGCGGGTATTTTTGCGCGCGGCTGTGTCCGCGGCCTATTTTTGGCACACGGAGGCGCCTCGCAAAGTCTCGCGCCATTCCGAGTCCGCCGGACGAAGTTGGCCAGCCCCACCCCCCAAGGCTATAGCCCACCCATTTTTGTTGCCTTTTTACGCTGGACGAGCTTGGCGCCCCGGCCTTCGGGTTGGTATTTTTGGGCGCGGCTGTGGCCGCGGCCTATTTTTCGCACACGGAGGCGCCTCACAAAGTCTCGCGCCATTCCGAGTCCGGCGGACAAAGTTGGCCAGCCCCACCCCCCATGACTATAGCGCACCCGTTTTTGTGGCCTTTTACCGCTGGACGAACTTGGCGGCCCGGCCTTCGGGCGGGTATTTTTGGGCGCGGCTGTGCCCGCGGCCTATTTTTGGAACACGGAGGTGCCTCGCAAAGTCTCGCGCCATTCCGAGTCCGGCGGACGAAGTTGGCCAGCCCCACCCCCCAAGGCTATAGCCCACCCGTTTTTGTGGCCTTTTTCCGCTGGACGAACTTGGCGCCCCGGCCTTCGGGCGGGTATTTTTGGGCGCGGCTGTGCCCACAGCCTATTTTTGGGCACACGGAGGCACCTCACAAAGTCTCGCGCCATTCCGAGTCCGGCGGACGAAGTTGGCCAGCCCCTCCCCCCAAGGCTATAGCCCACCCGTTTTTGTGTCCTTTTTCCGCTGGACGAACTTGGCGCCCCGGCCTTCGGGCGGGTATTTTTGGGCGCGGATGTGCCCGCGGCCTATTTTTGGCACACGGAGGCGCCTCGCAAAGTCTCGCGCCATTCCAAGTCCGGCGGACGAAGTTGGCCAGCCCCACCCCGCAAGGCTATAGCCCACCCGTTTTTGTGGCCTTTTTCCGCTGGACGAACTTGGCGCCCCGGCCTTCAGGCGGGTATTTTTGGGCGCGGCTGCGCCCGCGCCCCTTTTTGGGCACACGGACGCACCTCACAAAGTCTCGCGCCATTCCGAGTCCGGCGGACGAAGTTGGCCAGCCCCTCCCCCCAAGGCCATAGCCCACCCGTTTTTGTGTCCTTTTTCCGCAGGACGAACTTGGCGCCCCGGCCTTCGGGTGGGTATTTTTGGGCGCGGCTGTGCCCGCGGCCTATTTTTGGCACACGGAGGCGCCTCGTAAAGTCTCGCGCCATTCCGAGTCCGGCGGACGAAGTTGGCCAGCCCCACCCCCCAAGGCTATAGCCCACCCGTTTTTGTGGCCTTTTTCCGCTGGACGAACTTGGTGCCCCGGCCTTCGGGCGGGTATTTTTGGGCGCGGCTGTGCCCGCGGCCTATTTTTGGCACACGGAGGTGCATCGCAAAGTCTCGCGCCATTCCGAGTCCGGCGGACGAAGTTGGCCAGCCCGACCCCCCAAGGCTATAGCCCACCCGATTTGTGGCCTCTTTCCGCTGGACGAACTTGGCGCCCCGGCATTCGGGCGGGTATTTTTGGGTGCGGCTGTGCCCGCCGCCTATTTTTGGCACACGGATGCACCTCGCAAAGTCTCGCGCCATTCCGAGTCCGGCGGACGAAGTTGGCCAGCCCCACCCCCCAAGGCTATAGCCCACCCGTTTTTGTGGCCTTTTTCCGCTGGACGAACTTGGCGCCCCGGCCTTCGGGTGGGTATTTTTGGGCGCGGCTGTGCCCGCGGCCTATTTTTGGCACACGGAGGTGCCTTGCAAAGTCCCGCGCCATTCCGAGTCCGGCGGACGAAGTTGGCCAGCCCCACCCCCCAAGGCTATAGCCCACCCGTTTTTGTGGCCTTTTTCCGCTGGACGAGCTTGGCGCCCCGGCCTTCGGGCGGGTATTTTTAGGCGCGGCTTTGCCCGCGGCCTATTTTTGGCACACGGAGGTGCCTCGCTAAGTCTCACGCCATTCCGAGTCCGGCGGACGAAGTTGGCCAGCCCCACCCCCCAAGGCTATAGCCCACCCGTTTTTGTGGCCTTTTTCCGCTGGACGAACTTGGCGCCCCGGCCTTCGGGCGGGTATTTTTGCGCGCGGCTGTGCCCACGGCCTATTTTTGGCACACGGAGGCACCTCACAAAGTCCCGCGCCATTCCGAGTCCGGCGGACGAAGTTGGCCAGCCCCACCCCCCAAGGCTATAGCCCACCCATTTTTGTTGCCTTTTTACGCTGGACGAGCTTGGCGCCCCGGCCTTCGGGTTGGTATTTTTGGGCGCGGCTGTGGCCGCGGCCTATTTTTCGCACACGGAGGCGCCTCGCAAAGTCTCGCGCCATTCCGAGTCCGCCGGACAAAGTTGGCCAGCCCCACCCCCCATGGCTATAGCGCACCCGTTTTTGTGGCCTTTTACCGCTGGACGAACTTGGCGCCCCGGCCTTCGGGCGGGTATTTTTGGGCGCGGCTGTGCCCGCGGTCTATTTTTGGCACACGGAGGTGCCTCGCAAAGTCTCGCGCCATTCCGAGTCCGGCGGACGAAGTTGGCCAGCCCCACCCCCCAAGGCTATAGCCCACCCGTTTTTGTGGCCTTTTTCCGCTGGACGAACTTGGCGCCCCGGCCTTCAGGCGGGTATTTTTGGGCGCGGCTGTGCCCACAGCCTATTTTTGGGCACACGGAGGCACCTCACAAAGTCTCGCGCCATTCCGAGTCCGGCGGACGAAGTTGGCCAGCCCCTCCCCCCAAGGCTATAGCCCACCCGTTTTTGTGTCCTTTTTCCGCTGGACGAACTTGGCGCCCCGGCCTTCGGGCGGGTATTTTTGGGCGCGGATGTGCCCGCGGCCTATTTTTGGCACACGGAGGCGCCTCGCAAAGTCTCGCGCCATTCCAAGTCCGGCGGACGAAGTTGGCCAGCCCCACCCCGCAAGGCTATAGCCCACCCGTTTTTGTGGCCTTTTTCCGCTGGACGAACTTGGCGCCCCGGCCTTCAGGCGGGTATTTTTGGGCGCGGCTGCGCCCGCGCCCCTTTTTGGGCACACGGACGCACCTCACAAAGTCTCGCGCCATTCCGAGTCCGGCGGACGAAGTTGGCCAGCCCCTCCCCCCAAGGCCATAGCCCACCCGTTTTTGTGTCCTTTTTCCGCAGGACGAACTTGGCGCCCCGGCCTTCGGGTGGGTATTTTTGGGCGCGGCTGTGCCCGCGGCCTAGTTTTGGCACACGGAGGCGCCTCGTAAAGTCTCGCGCCATTCCGAGTCCGGCGGACGAAGTTGGCCAGCCCCACCCCCCAAGGCTATAGCCCACCCGTTTTTGTGGCCTTTTTCCGCTGGACGAACTTGGCGCCCCGGCCTTCGGGCGGGTATTTTTGGGCGCGGCTGAGCCCGCGGCCTATTTTAGGCACACGGAGGCGCCTCGCAAAGTCTCGCGCCATTCCGAGTCCGGCGGACGAAGTTGGCCAGCCCCACCCCCCAAGGCTATAGCCCACCCGTTTTTGTGGCCTTTTTCCGCTGGACGAACTTGGCGCCCCGGCCTTCGGGCGGGTATTTTTGGGCGCGGCTGTGCTCACAGCCTATTTTTGGGCACACGGAGGCACCTCACAAAGTCTCGCGCCATTCCGAGTCCGGCGGACGAAGTTGGCCAGCCCCTCCCCCCAAGGCTATAGCCCACCCGTTTTTGTGTCCTTTTTCCGCTGGACGAACTTGGCGCCCCGGCCTTCGGGCGGGTATTTTTGGGCGCGGATGTGCCCGCGGCCTATTTTTGGCACACGGAGGCGCCTCGCAAAGTCTCGCGCCATTCCAAGTCCGGCGGACGAAGTTGGCCAGCGCCACCCCCCAAGGCTATAGCCCACCCGTTTTTGTGGCCTTTTTCCGCTGGACGAACTTGGCGCCCCGGCCTTCGGGTGGGTATTTTTGGGCGCGGCTGTGCGCACGGCCTATTTTTGGCACACGGAGGCTCCTCGCAAAGTCTCGCGCCATTCCGAGTCCGGCGGACGAAGTTGGCCAGCCCCACCCCCCAAGGCTATAGCCCACCCGTTTTTGTGGCCTTTTTCCGCTGGACGAACTTGGCGCCCCGGCCGTCGGGCGAGTATTTTTGGGCGCGGCTGTGCCCGCGGCCTATTTTTGTCACATGGAGGCGCCTCGCAAAGTCTCGCGCCATTGCGAGTCCGGCGGACGAAGTTGGCCAGCCCCACCCCCCAAGGCTATAGCCCACCCGTTTTTGTGGCCTTTTTCCGCTGGACGAACTTGGCGCCCCGGCCTTCGGGTGGGTATTTTTGGGCGCGGCTGTGCGCACGGCCTATTTTTGGCACACGGAGGCGCCTCGCAAAGTCTCGCGCCATTCCGAGTCCGGCGGACGAAGTTGGCCAGCCCCACCCCCCAAGGCTATAGCCCACCCGTTTTTGTGGCCTTTTTCCGCTGGACGAACTTGGCGCCCCGGCCGTCGGGCGAGTATTTTTGGGCGCGGCTGTGCCCGCGGCCTATTTTTGTCACATGGAGGCGCCTCGCAAAGTCTCGCGCCATTGCGAGTCCGGCGGACGAAGTTGGCCAGCCCCACCCCCCAAGGCTATAGCCCACCCGTTTTTGTGGCCTTTTACCGCTGGACGAACTTGGCGCCCCGGCCTTCGGGCTGGTATTTTTGGGCGCGGCTGTGCCCACGGCCTATTTTTGGCACACGGAGGTGCCTCGCAAAGTCCTGCGCCAATCCGAGTCCGGCGGACGAAGTTGGCCAGCCGCACCCCCCAAGGCTATAGCCCACCCGTTTTTGAGGCCTTTTACCGCTGGACGAACTTGGTGCCCCGGCCTTCAGACGGGTATTTTTGGGCGCGGCTGTGCCCGCGGCCTATTTTTGGCACACGGAGGCGCCTCGCAAAGTCTCGCGCCATTCCGAGTCCGGCGGACGATGTTGGCCAGCCCCACCCCCCAAGGCTATAGCCCACCCGTTTTTGTGGCCTTTTTCCGCTGGACGAACTTGGCGCCCCGGCCTTCGGGCGGGTATTTTTGGGCGCGGATGTGCCCGGGACCTATTTTTGGCACACGGAGGTGCCTGGCAAAGTCTCGCGCCATTCCGAGTCCGGCGGACGAAGTTGGCCAGCCCCACCCCCCAAGGCTATAGCCCACCCGTTTTTGTGGCCTTTTTCCGCTGGACGAACTTGGCGCCCCGGCCTTCGGGCGGGTATTTTTGGGCGCGGCTGTGCCCGCAGCCTTTTTTTAGCACACGGAGGAGACTCGCAAAGTCTCGCACCATTCCGAGTCCGGCGGACGAAGTTGGCCAGCCCCACCCCCCAAGGCTATAGCCCACCCGTTTTTGTGGCCTTTTTCCGCTGGACGAACTTGGCGCCCTGGTCTTTGGGCGGGTATTTTTCGGCGCGGCTGTGCCCGCGGCCTATTTTTGGCACACGGAGGCGCCTCGCAAAGTCTCGCGCCATTCCGAGTCCGGCGGACGAAGTTGGCCAGCCCCACCCCCCAAGGCTATAGCCCACCCGTTTTTGTGGCCTTTTTCCGCTGGACGAACATGGCGCCCCGGCCTTCGGGCGGGTATTTTTGGGCGCGGCTGTGTCCGCGGCCTATTTTTGGCACACGGAGGCGCCTCGTAAAGTCACGCGCCATTCCGAGTCCGGCGGACGAATTTGTCCAGCCCCACCCCCCAAGGCTATAGCCCACCCGTTCTTGTGGCCTTTTACCGCTGGACGAACTTGGCGCCCCGGCCTTCGGGCGGGTATTTTTGGACGCGGCTGTGCCCGCGGCCTATTTCTGGCACACGGAGGCCCCTCACAAAGTCTCGCACCATTCCGAGTCCGGCGGACGAAGTTGGCCAGCCCCACCCCCCAAGGCTATAGCCCACCCGTTTTTGTGGCCTTTTTCCGCTGGACGAAATGGCGCCCCGGCCTTCGGGCGGTTATTTTTGGACGCGGCTGTGCCCGCGGCCTATTTCTGGCACACGGAGGCCCCTCACAAAGTCTCGCACCATTCCGAGTCCGGCGGACGAAGTTGGCCAGCCCCACCCCCCAAGGCTATAGCCCACCCGTGGTTGTGGCCTTTTTCCGCTGGGCCGAACATGGCGCCCGGCCTTCGGGCGGGTATTTTGGGCGCGGCTGTGCCCGCGGCCTATTTTGGCACACGGAGGTGCCTCGTAAAGTCTCGCGCCATTCCGAGTCCGCGGGACGAAGTTGTCCAGCCCCACCCCCCAAGGCTATAGCCCACCCGTTCTTGTGGCCTTTTACCGCTGGACGAACTTGGCGCCCCGGCCTTCGGGCGGGTATTTTTGGGCGCGGCTGTGCCCGCGGCCTATTTTTGGCACACGGAGGTGCCTCGCAAAGTCTCGCGCCATTCCGAGTCCGGCGAACGAAGTTGGCCAGCCCCACCCCCAAGGCGATAGCCCCCCCGGTTTTGTGGCCTTTCCGCTGGGCGAACTTGGCGCCCGGCCTTCAGGCGGGTATTTTTGGCGCGGCTGTGCCCAGGACCTATTTTTGGCACACGGAGGCGCCTTGCAAAGTCTCGCGCCATTCCGAGTCCGGCGGGAGAAGTTGGCCAGCCCCACCCCCCAAGGCTATAGCCCACCCGTTTTTGTGGCCTTTTTCCGCTGGACGAACTTGGCGCCCCGGCCTTCGGGCGGGTATTTTTGGGCGCGGCTGTGCCCGCGACCTATTTTTGGTACACGGAGGCGCCTCGTAAAGTCTCGCGCCATTCCGAGTCCGGCGGACGAAGTTGTCCAGCCCCACCCCCCAAGGCTATAGCCCACCCGTTTTTGTGGCCTTTTTCCGCTGGACGAACTTGGCGCCCCGGCCTTCGGGCGGGTATTTTTGGGCGGGGCGGTGCCCCACGGCCCCACCACAGCACACGGAGGTGCCTCGCAAAGTCCTGCGCCAATCCGAGTCCGGCGGACGAAGTTGGCCAGCCGCACCCCCCAAGGCTATAGCCCACCCGTTTTTGAGGCCTTTTACCGCTGGACGAACTTGGCGCCCCGGCCTTCAGACGGGTATTTTTGGGCACGGCTGTGTCTCATGCCTATTTTTGGCACACGGAGCGTGCCTCGTAAAGTCACGCGCCATTCCGAGTCCGGCGGACGAAGTTGGCCAGCCCCACCCCCCAAGGCTATAGCCCACCCGTTTTTGTGGCCTTTTTCCGCTGGACGAACTTGGCGCCCCGGCCTTCGGGCGGGTATTTTTGGGCGCGGATGTACCCGCGACCTATTTTTGGCACACGGAGGCGCCTCGCAAAGTCTCGCGCCATTCCGAGTCCGGCGGACGAAGTTGGCCAGCCCCACCCCCCAAGGCTATAGCCCACCCGTTTTTGTGGCCTTTTTCCGCTGGACGAACTTGGCGCCCCGGCCTTCGGGCGGGTAATTTTGGGCGCGGCTGTGCCCGCAGCCTATTTTTGGCACACGGAGGCGCCTCGCAAAGTCTCGCACCATTCCGAGTCCGGCGGATGAAGTTGGCCAGCCCCACCCCCCAAGGCTATAGCCCACCCGTTTTTGTGGCCTTTTTCCGCTGGACGAACTTGGCGCCCCGGCCTTCGGGCGGGTATTTTTGGGCGCGGCTGTGCCCGCAGCCTATTTTTGGCACACGGAGGAGACTCGCAAAGTCTCGCACCATTCCGAGTCCGGCGGACGAAGTTGGCCAGCCCCACCCCCCAAGGCTATAGCGCACCCGTTTTTGTGACCTTTTTCCGCTGGACGAACTTGGCGCCCCGGCCTTCGGTCGGGTATTTTTGGGCGCGGTTGTACCCGCGCCCTATTTTTGGCACACGGAGGCCCCTGGCAAAGTCTTGCGCCATTCCGAGTCCGGCGGACGAAGTTGGCCAGCCCCACCCCCCAAGGCTATAGCCCACCCGTTTTTGTGGCCTTTTTCCGCTGGACGAACATGGCGCCCCGGCCTTCGGGCGGGTATTTTTGGGCGCGGCTGTGCCCGCAGCCTATTTTTGGCACACGGAGGAGACTCGCAAAGTCTCGCGCCATTCCGAGTCCGGCGGACGAAGTTGGCCAGCCCCACCCCCCAAGGCTATAGCCCACCCGTTTTTGTGCCCTCTTTCCGCTGGACGAACTTGGCGCCCCGGCCTTCGGGCGGGTATTTTTGGGCGCGGCTGTGCCCGATCCCTATTTTTGGCACAGGGAGGCGCCTCGCAAAGTCTCGCGCCATTCCGAGTCCGGCGGACGAAGTTGCCCAGCCCCAACCCCAAGGCTATAGCCCACCCGTTTTTGTGGCCTTTTTCCGCTGGACGAACTTGGCGCCCCGGCCTTCGGTCGGGTATTTTTGGACGCGGCTGTACCCGCGCCCTATTTTTGGCACATGGAGGCCCCTGGCAAAGTCTCGCGCCATTCCGAGTCCGGCGGACGAAGTTGGCCAGCCCCACCCCCCAAGGCTATAGCCCACCCGTTTTTGTGGCCTTTTACCGCTGGACGAACTTGGCGCCCCAGCCTTCGAGCGGGTATTTTTGGGCGCGGCTGTGCCCGCGCCCTATATTTGGTACACGGAGGCGCCTCGCCAAGTCTCGCGCCATTCAGAGTCCGGCGGACGAAGTTGGCCAGCCCCACCCCCCAAGGCTATAGCCCACCCGTTTTTGTGGCCTTTTTCTGCTGGACGAACTTGGCGCCCTGGTCTTTGGGCGGGTATTTTTCGGCGCGGCTGTGCCCGCGGCCTATTTTTGGCACACGGAGGCGCCTCGCAAAGTCTCGCGCCATTCCGAGTCCGGCGGACGAAGTTGGCCAGCCCCACCCCCCAAGGCTATAGCCCACCCGTTTTTGTGGCCTTTTTCCGCTGGACGAACATGGCGCCCCGGCCTTCGGGTGGGTATTTTTGGGCGCGGCTGTGCCCGCGGCCTATTTTTGGCACACGGAGGCGCCTCGTAAAGTCACGCGCCATTCCGAGTCCGGCGGACGAAGTTGTCCAGCCCCACCCCCCAAGGCTATAGCCCACCCGTTCTTGTGGCCTTTTACCGCTGGACGAACTTGGCGCCCCGGCCTTCGGGCGGGTATTTTTGGGCGCGGCTGTGCCCGCGGCCTATTTTTGGCACACGGAGGCCCCTCGCAAAGTCTCGCGCCATTCTGAGTCCGGCGGACGAAGTTGGCCAGCCCCACCCCCCAAGGCTATAGCCCACCCGTTTTTGTGGCCTTTTTCCGCTGGACGAACTTGGCGCCCCGGCCTTCGGCCGGTTAGTTTTGGGCGCGGCTGTGTCCGCGCCCTATTTTTGGCCCACGGAGGCCCCTCGCGAAGTCTCGCGCCATTCCGAGTCCGGCGGATGAAGTTGGCCAGCCCCACCCCCCAAGGCTATAGCCCACCCGTTTTTGTGGCCTTTTTCCGCTGGACGAACTTGGCGCCCCGGCCTTCAGGCGGGTATTTTTGGGCGCGGCTGTGCCCGCGGCCTATTTTTGGCACACGGAGGCGCCTCGCAAAGTCTCGCGCCATTCCGAGTCCGGCGGACGAAGTTGGCCAGCCCCACCCCCCAAGGCTATAGCGCACCCGTTTTTGTGACCTTTTTCCGCTGGACGAACTTGGCGCCCCGGCCTTCGGTCGGGTATTTTTGGGTGCTGTTGTAGCCGTGCCCTATTTTTGGCACACGGAGGCCCCTGGCAAAGTCTTGCGCCATTCCGAGTCCGGCGGACGAAGTTGGCCAGCCCCACCCCCCAAGGCTATAGCCCACCCGTTTTTGTGGCCTTTTTCCGCTGGACGAACATGGCGCCCCAGCCTTCGGGCGGGTATTTTTGGGCGCGGCTGTGCCCGCAGCCTATTTTTGGCACACGGAGGAGACTCGCAAAGTCTCGCACAATTCCGAGTCCGGCGGACGAAGTTGGCCAGCCCCACCCCCCAAGGCTATAGCCCACCCGTTTTTGTGCCCTCTTTCCGCTGGACGAACTTGGCGCCCCGGCCTTCGGGCGGGTATTTTTGGGCGCGGCTGTGCCCGATCCCTATTTTTGGCACACGGAGGCGCCTCGCAAAGTCTCGCGCCATTCCGAGTCCGGCGGACGAAGTTGCCCAGCCCCACCCCCAAGGCTATAGCCCACCCGTTTTTGTGACCTTTTTCCGCTGGACGAACTTGGCGCCCCGGCCTTCGGTCGGGTATTTTTGGACGCGGCTGTACCCGCGCCCTATTTTTGGCACATGGAGGCCCCTGGCGAAGTCGCGCGCCATTCCGAGTCCGGCGGACGAAGTTGGCCAGCCCCACCCCCCAAGGCTATAGCCCACCCGTTTTTGTGGCCTTTTACCGCTGGACGAACTTGGCGCCCCAGCCTTCGAGCGGGTATTTTTGGGCGCGGCTGTGCCCGCGCCCTATATTTGGTACACGGAGGCGCCTCGCCAAGTCTCGCGCCATTCAGAGTCCGGCGGACGAAGTTGGCCAGCCCCACCCCCCAAGGCTATAGCCCACCCGTTTTTGTGGCCTTTTTCTGCTGGACGAACTTGGCGCGCTGGTCTTTGGGCGGGTATTTTTCGGCGCGGCTGTGCCCGCGGCCTATTTTTGGCACACGGAGGCCCCTCGCAAAGTCTCGCGCCATTCTGAGTCCGGCGGACGAAGATGGCCAGCCCCACCCCCCAAGGCTATAGCCCACCCGTTTTTGTGGCCTTTTTCCGCTGGACGAACTTGGCGCCCCGCCATTATTTTTGGGCGCGGCTGTGTCCGCGCCTATTTTTGGCCCACGGACGGGGCCCTCGCAAAGTCTCGCGCCATTCCGAGTCCGGCGGATGAAGTTGGCCAGCCCCACCCCCAAGGCTATAGCCCACCAGTTTTGTGGCCTTTTTCCGCTGGACGAACTTGGCGCCCGGCCTTCGGGCGGGTATTTTTGGCGCGGCTGTGCCCGCGGCCTATTTTGGAACACGGAGGCGCCTCGTAAAGTCACGCGCCATTCCGAGTCCCCTCCAGCCCCACCCCCAAGGCTATAGCCCAAGTTCTTGTGGCCTTTTCTCGAACTTGGCGCCCGGCCTTGGGCGGGTATTTTTGGCGCGGGCTGCCCGCCGGCCTATTTTTTCACACGGAGGAGTCTCGCGCCATTCTGAGTCCGGCGGACGAAGTTGGCCAGCCCCACCCCCCAAGGCTATAGCCCACCCGTTTTTGTGGCCTTTTTCCGCTGGACGAACTTGGCGCCCCGGCCTTCGGCCGGTTAGTTTTGGGCGCGGCTGTGTCCGCGCCCTATTTTTGGCCCATGGAGGCCCCTCGCGAAGTCTCGCGCCATTCCGAGTCCGGCGGATGAAGTTGGCCAGCCCCACCCCCCAAGGCTATAGCACACCCGTTTTTGTGGCCTTTTTCCGCTGGACGAAATGGCGCCCCGGCCTTCGGGCGGTTATTTTTGGACGCGGCTGTGCCCGCGGCCTATTTCTGGCACACGGAGGCCCCTCACAAATTCTCGCACCATTCCGAGTCCGGCGGACGAAGTTGGCCAGCCCCACCCCCCAAGGCTATAGCCCACCCGTTTTTGTGGCCTTTTTCCGCTGGACGAACATGGCGCCCCGGCCTTCGGGCGGGTATTTTTGGGCGCGGCTGTGCCCGCGGCCTATTTTTGGCACACGAAGGTGCCTCGTAAAGTCTCGCGCCATTCCGAGTCCGGCGGACGAAGTTGTCCAGCCCCACCCCCCAAGGCTATAGCCCACCCGTTCTTGTGGCCTTTTACCGCTGGACGAACTTGGCGCCCCGGCCTTCGGGCGGGTATTTTTGGGCGCGGCTGTGCCCGCGGCCTATTTTTGGCACACGGAGGCCCCTCGCAAAGTCTCGCTCCATTCTGAGTCCGGCGGACGAAGTTGGCCAGCCCCACCCCCCAAGGCCATAGCCCACCCGTTTTTGTGGCCTTTTTCCGCTGGACGAACATGGCGCCCCGGCTTTCAGGCGGTTCTTTTTGGGCGCGGCTGTGCCCGCGGCCTATTTTTGGCCCACGGAGGCCCCTCGCAAAGTCTCGCGCCATTCCGAGTCCGGCGGACGAAGTCGGCCAGCCCAACCCCCCAAGGCTATAGCCCACCCGTTTTTGTGGCCTTTTTCCGCTTGACGAACTTGGCGCCCCGGCCTTCGGGCGGTTATTTTTGGGCGCGGCTGTGCCCGCGGCCTATTTCTGGCACACGGAGGCCCCTCACAAAGTCTCGCGCCATTCCGAGTCCGGCGGACGAAGTTGGCCAGCCCCACACCCCAAGGCTATAGCCCACCCGTTTTTGTGGCCTTTTTCCGCTGGACGAACTTGGCGCCCTGGCCTTCGGGCAGTTATTTTTGGGCGCGGCTGTGACCGCGGCCTATTTTGGCACACGGAGGCCCCTCGTAAAGTCTCGCGCCATTCCGAGTCTGGCGGACGAAGTTGGCCAGCCCCACCCCCCAAGGCTATAGCCCACCCGTTTTTGTGGCCTTTTTCCGCTGGACGAACTTGGCGCCCCGGCCTTCGGGCGGTTAGTTTTGGGCGCTGCTGTGCCCGCGCCCTATTTTTGGCACACGGAGGCCCCTCGCAAAGTCTCGCGCCATTCCGAGTCCGGCGGACGAAGTTGGCCAGCCCCACCCCCCAAGGCTATAGCCCACCTGTTTTTGTGGCCTTTTTCCGCTGGACGAACTTGGCGCCCCGGCCTTCGGGCGGTTATCTTTCGGAGCGGCTGTTACCGCTGCCTATTTTTGTCACACGGAGGCCCCTCGCAAAGTCTCGCGCCATTCCGAGTCCGGCGGACGAAGTGGGCCAGCCCCACCCCCCAAGGCTATAGCCCACCCGTTTTTGTGGCCTTTTTCCGCTGGACGAACTTGGCGCCCCGGCCTTCGGGCGGTTATTTTTTGGCGCGGCTGTGCCCGCGCCCTATTTTTGGTACACGGAGGCCCCTCGCAAAGTCTCGCGCCATTCCGAGTCCGGCGGACGAAGTTGGCCAGCCCCACCCCCCAAGGCTATAGCCCACCCGTTTTTGTGGCCTTTTTCCGCTGGACGAACTTGGCGCCCCGGCCTTCGGGCGGTTATTTTTGGGCGCGGCTGCGCCCGCGGCCTATTTATGGCAAACGGAGGCCCCTCACAAAGTCTAGCGCCATTCCGAGTCCGGCGGACGAAGTTGGCCAGCCCCACCCCCCAAGGCTATAGCCCACCCGTTTTTGTGGCCTTTTTCCGCTGGACGAACTTGGCGCCCCGGCCTTCGGGCGGTTAGTTTTGGGCGCTGCTGTGCCCGCGCCCTATTTTTGGCACACGGAGGCCCCTCGCAAAGTCTCGCGCCATTCCGAGTCCGGCGGACGAAGTTGGCCAGCCCCACCCCCCAAGGCTATAGCCCACCCGTTTTTGTGGCCTTTTTCCGCTGGACGAACTTGGCTCCCCGGCCTTCGGGCGGTTATTTTTGGGCGCGGCTGTGCCCGCGGCCTATTTTTGGCACACGGAGGCCCCTCGCAAAGTCTCGCGCCATTCCGAGTCCGGCGGACGAAGTGGGCCAGCCCCACCCCCCAAGGCTATAGCCCACCCGTTTTTGTGGCCTTTTTCCGCTGGACGAACTTGGCGCCCCGGCCTTCGGGCGGTTATTTTTTGGCGCGGCTGTGCCCGCGCCCTATTTTTGGTACACGGAGGCCCCTCGCAAAGTCTCGCGCCATTCCGAGTCCGGCGGACGAAGTTGGCCAGCCCCACCCCCCAAGGCTATAGCCCACCCGTTTTTGTGGCCTTTTTCCGCTGGACGAACTTGGCGCCCCGGCCTTCGGGCGGTTATTTTTGGGCGCGGCTGCGCCCGCGGCCTATTTATGGCAAACGGAGGCCCCTCACAAAGTCTAGCGCCATTCCGAGTCCGGCGGACGAAGTTGGCCAGCCCCATCCCCCAAGGCTATAGCCCACCCGTTTTTGTGGCTTTTTTCCGCTGGACGAACTAGGCGCCCTGGCCTTCGGGCAGTTATTTTTGGGCGCGGCTGTGCCAGCGGCCTATTTTTGGCACACGGAGGCCCCTCGCAAAGTCTCGCGCCATTTCGAGTCCGGCGGACGAAGTTGGCCAGCCCCACCCCCCAAGGCTATAGCCCACCCGTTTTTGTGGCCTTTTTCCGCTGGACGAACTTGGCGCCCCGGCCTTCGGGCGGTTATTTTTGGCGCGGCTGTGCCCGCGGCCTATTTTTGGCCCACGGAGGCCCCTCGCAAAGTCTCGCGCCATTCCGAGTCCGGCGGACGAAGTTGGCCAGCCCCACCCCCCAAGGCTATAGCCCACCCGTTTTTGTGGCCTTTTTCCGCTGGACGAACTTGGCGCCCCGGCCTTCGGGGAGTTAGTTTTGGGCGCCGCTGTGCCCGCGCCCTATTTTTGGCACACGGAGGCCCCTCGCAAAGTCTCGCGCCATTCCGAATCCGGCGGACGAAGTTGGCCAGCCCCACCCCCCAAGGCTATAGCCCACCCGTTTTTGTGGCCTTTTTCCGCTGGACGAACTTGGCTCCCCGTCCTTCGGGCGGTTATTTTTGGGCGCGGCTGTGCCCGCGGCCTATTTTTGGCCCACGGAGGCCCCTCGCAAAGTCTCGCGCCATTCGGAGTCCGGCGGACGAAGTTGGCGAGCCCCACCCCCCAAGGCTATAGCCCACCCGTTTTTGTGGCCTTTTTCCGCTGGACGAACTTGGCACCCCAGCCTTCGGGCGGTTATTTTTGGGCGCGGCTGTGCCCGCGGTCTATTTCTGGCACACGGAGACCCCTCGAAAAGTCTCGCGCCATTCCGAGTCCGGCGGACGAAGTTGGCCAGCCCCACCCCCCAAGGCTATAGCCCACCCGTTTTTGTGGCCTTTTTCCGCTGGACGAACTTGGCGCCCCGGCCTTCGGGCGGTTATTTTTGGGCGCGGCTGTGCCCACGGCATATTTTTGGCACACGGAGGCCCCTCGCAAAGTCTCGCGCCATTCCGAGTCCGGCGGACGAAGTTGGCCAGCCCCACCCCCCAAGGCTATAGCCCACCCGTTTTTGTGGCCTTTTTCCGCTGGACGAACTTGGCGCCCCGGCCTTCGGGTGGTTATTTTTGGGCGCGGCTGTGCCCGCGTCCTATTTTTGGCACACGGAGGCCCCTCGCAAAGTCTCGCGCCATTCCGAGTCCGGCGGACGAAGTTGGCCAGCCCCACCCCCCAAGGCTATAGCCCACCCGTTTTTGTGGCCTTTTTCCGCTGGACGAACTTGGCGCCCCGGCCTTCGGGGCGGTTATTTTTGGGCGCGGCTGTGCCCGCGGCCTATTTTTGGCACACGGAGGCCCCTCGCAAAGTCTCGCGCCATTCCGAGTCCGGCGGACGAAGTTGGCCAGCCCCACCCCCCAAGGCTATAGCCCACCCGTGTTGGTGGCCTTTTTCCGCTGGACGAACTTGGCGCCCCGGCCTTCGGGTGGTTATTTTTGGGCGCGGCTGTGCCCGCGTCCTATTTTTGGCACACGGAGGCCCCTCGCAAAGTATCACGCCATTCCGAGTCCGGCGGACGAAGTTGGCCAGCCCCACCCCCCAAGGCTATAGCCCACCCGTTTTTGTGGCCTTTTTCCGCTGGACGAACTTGGCGCCCCGGCCTTCGGGCGGTTATTTTTGGGGGCGGCTGTGCCCGCGGCCTATTTTTGGCACACGGAGGCCCCTCGCAAAGTCTCGCGCCATTCCGAGTCCGGCGGACGAAGTGGGCCAGCCCCACCGCCCAAGGCTATAGCGCACCCGTTTTTGTGGCCTTTTTCCGCTGGACGAACTTGGCGCCCCGGCCTTCGGGCGATTATTTTTGGGCGCGGCTGTGCCCGTGGCCTATTTCTGGCACATGGAGGCCCCTCGCAAAGTCTCGCGCCATTCCGAGTCCGGCGGACGAAGTTGGCCAGCCCCACCCCCCAAGGCTATAGCCCACCCGTTTTTGTGGCCTTTTTCCGCTGGACGAACTTGGCGCCCCGGCCTTCGGGTGGTTATTTTTGGGTGCGTCTGTGCCCGCGGCCTATTTCTGGCACACGGAGGCCCCTTGCAAAGTCTCGCGCCATTCCAAGTCCGGCGGACGAAGTTGGCCATTCCACCCCCCAAGGCTATAGCCCACCCGTTTTTGTGGCCTTTTTCCGCTGGACGAACATGGCGCCCTGGCCTTCGGGCAGTTATTTTTGGGCGCGGCTGTGCCAGCGGCCTATTTTTGGCACACGGAGGCCCCTCGCAAAGTCTCGCGCCATTCCGAGTCCGGCGGACGAAGTTGGCCAGCCCCACCCCCCAAGGCTATAGCCCACCCGTTTTTGTGGCCTTTTTCCGCTGGACGAACTTGGCGCCCCGTCCTTCAGGCGGTTATTTTTATTTTTGCCACACGGAGGCCCCTCGCAAAGTCTCGCGCCATTCCGAGTCCGGCGGACGAAGTTGGCCAGCCCCACACCCCAAGGCTATAGCCCACCCGTTTTTGTGGCCTTTTTCCACTGGACGAACTTGGCGCCCCGGCCTTCGGGCGGTTATTTTTGGGCGCGGCTCTGCCCGCGGCCTATTTTTGGCACACGGAGGCCCCTCGCAAAGTCTCGCGCCATTCCGAGTCCGGCGGACAAAGTTGGCCAGCCCCACCCCCCAAGGCTATAGCCCACCCGTTTTTGTGGCCTTTTTCCGCTGGACGAACTTGGCGCCCCGGCCTTCGGACGGTTATTTTTGGGCGCGGCTGTGCCCGCGTCCTATTTTTGGCACACGGAGGCCCCTCGCAAAGTCTCGCGCCATTCCGAGTCCGGCGGACGAAGTGGGCCAGCCCCACCGCCCAAGGCTATAGCCCACCCGTTTTTGTGGCCTTTTTCCGCTGGATGAACTTGGCGTCCCGGCCTTCGGGCGGTTATTTTTGGGCGCGGCTGTTCCCGTGGCCTATTTTTGGCACACGGAGGCCCCTCGCAAAGTCTCGCGCCATTCCGAGTCCGGCGGACGAAGTGGGCCAGCCCCACCGCCCAAGGCTATAGCCCACCCGTTTTTGTGGCCTTTTTCTGCCGGACGAACTTGGCGCCCCAGCCTTCGGGCGGTTATTTTTGGGCGCGGCTGTGCCCGCGGCCTATTTTTGGCACACGGAGACCCCTCGCAAAGTCTCGCGCCATTCCGAGTCCGGCGGACGAAGTTGGCCAGCCCCACCCCCCAAGGCTATACCCCACCCGTTTTTGTGGGCTTTTTCCGCTGGACGAACTTGGCGCCCCGGCCTTCGGGCGGTTATTTTTGGACGCGGCTGTGCCCGCGGCCTATTTCTGGCACACGGAGCCCCTCGCAAAGTCTCGCGCCATTCCGAGTCCGGCGGACGAAGTTGGCCAGTCCCACCCCCCAAGGCTATAGCCCACCCGTTTTTGTGGCCTTTTTCCGCTGGACGAACTTGGCGCCCCGGCCTTCGGGCGGTTATTTTTGGGCGCGGCTGTGCCCGCGGCCTATTTTTGGTACACGGAGGCCCCTCGCAAAGTCTCACGCCATTCCGAGTCCGGCGGACGAAGTTGGCCAGCCCCACCCCCCAAGGATATAGCCCACCCGTTTTTGGGGCCTTTTTCCGCTGGACGAACTTGGCGCCCCGGCCTTCGGGCGGTTATTTTTGGATGCGGCTGTGTCCGCGGCCTATTGTTGGCCCACGGAGGCCCCTCGCAAAGTCTCGCGCCATTCCGAGTCCGTCGGACGAAGTTGGCCAGCCCCACCCCCCAAGGCTATAGCCCACCCGTTTTTGTGGCCTTTTTCCGCTGGACGAACTTGGCGTCCCGGCCTTCGGGCGGTTATTTTTGGGCGCGGCTGTGCCCGCAGCCTATTTTTGGCACACGGAGGCCCCTCGCAAAGTCTCGCGCCATTCCGAGTCCGGCGGACGAAGTGGGCCAGCCCCACCGCCCAAGGCTATAGCCCACCCGTTTTTGTGGCCTTTTTCCGGCGGACGAACTTGGCGCCCCAGCCTTCGGGCGGTTATTTTTGGGCGCGGCTGTGCCCGCGGCCTATTTTTGACCCACGGAGGCCCCTCGCAAAGTCTCGCGCCATTCCGAGTCCGGCGGACGAAGTTGGCCAGCCCCACCCCCCAAGGCTATACCCCACCCGTTTTTGTGGGCTTTTTCCGCTGGACGAACTTGGCGCCCCGGCCTTCGGGCGGTTATTTTTGGGCGCAGCTGTGCCCGCGGCCTATTTCTGGCACATGGAGGCCCCTCGCAAAGTCTCGCGCCATTCCGAGTCCGGCGGACGAAGCTGGCCAGCCCCACCCCCCAAGGCTATAGCCCACCCGTTTTTGTGGCCTTTTTCCGCTGGACGAACATGGCGCCCTGGCCTTCGGGCAGTTATTTTTGGGCGCGGCTGTGCCCGCGGCCTATTTTTGGCACACGGAGGCCCCTCGAAAAGTCTCGCGCCATTCCGAGTCCGGCGGACGAAGTTGGCCAGCCCCACCCCCCAAGGCTATAGCCCACCCGTTTTTGTGGCCTTTTTCCGCTGGACGAACATGGCGCCCTGGCCTTCGGGTGGTTATTTTTGGGAGCGGCTGTGCCCGCGGCCTATTTTTGGCACACGGAGGCCCCTCGAAAAGTCTCGCGCCATTCCGAGTCCGGCGGACGAAGTTGGCCAGCCCCACCCCCCAAGGCTATAGCCCACCCGTTTTTGTGGCCTTTTTCAGCTGGACGAACTTGGCGCCCCGGCCTTCGGGCAGTTATTTTTGGGCGCGGCTGTGCCCGCGGCCTATTTTTGGCACACGGAGGCCCCTCGCAAAGTCTCGCGCCATTCCGAGTCCGGCGGACGAAGTTGGCCAACCCCACCCCCCAAGGCTATAGCCCACCCGTTTTTGTGGCCTTTTTCCGCTGGACGAACTTGGCGCCCCGGCCTTCGGGAGGTTATTTTTGGGCGCGGCTTTGCCCGCGTCCTATTTTTGGCACACGGAGGACCCTCGCAAAGTATCACGCCATTCCGAGTCCGGCGGACGAAGTTGGCCAGCCCCACCCCCCAAGGCTATAGCCCACCCGTTTTTGTGGCCTTTTTCCGCTGGACGAACTTGGCGCCCCGGCCTTCGGGCGGTTATTTTTGGGCGCGGCTGTGCCCGCGGCCTATTTTTGGCACACGGAGGCCCCTCGCAAAGTCTCGCGCCATTCCGAGTCCGGCGGACGAAGTGGGCCAGCCCCACCCCCCAAGGCTATAGCCCACCCGTTTTTGTGGCCTTTTTCCGCCGGACGAACTTGGCGCCCCGGCCTTCGGGCGGTTATTTTTGGGCGCGGCTGTGCCCGCGGCCTATTTTTGGCCCACGGAGGCCCCTCGCAAAGTCTCGCGCCATTCCGAGTCCGGCGGACGAAGTTGGCCAGCCCCACCCCCCAAGGCTATACCCCACCCGTTTTTGTGGGCTTTTTCCGCTGGACGAACTTGGCGCCCCGGCCTTCGGGCGGTTATTTTTTGGCGCGGCTGTGTCCGCGGCCTATTTTTGGCCCACGGAGGCCCCTCGCAAAGTCTCGCGCCATTCCGAGTCCGGCGGACGAAGTTGGCCAGCCCCACCCCCCAAGGCTATAGCCCACCCGTTTTTGTGGCCTTTTTCCGCTGGACGAACTTGGCGCCCCGGCCTTCGGCCGGGTATTTTTGGGCGAGGCTGTGCCCGCGGCCTATTTTTGGCACACGGAGGTGCCTCGCAAAGTCTCGCGCCATTCCGAGTCTGGCGGACGAAGTTGGCCAGCCCCACCCCCCAAGGCTATAGCCCACCCGTTTTTGTGGCCTTTTTCCGCTGGACGAACTTGGCGCCCTGGCCTTCGGGCAGGTATCTTTGGGCGCGGCTGTGCCCGCGGACTATTTTTGGCACACGTAGGTGCCTCGCAAAGTCTCGCGCCGTTCCGAGTCCGGCGGACGAAGTTGGCCAGCCCCACCCCCCAAGGCTATAGCCCACCCGTTTTTCAGGCCTTTTTCCGCTGGACGAACTTGGCGCCCCGGCCTTCGGGCGGGTATTTTTGGGCGCGGCTATGCCCGCGGCCTGTTTTTGGCACACGGAAGAGCCTCGCAAAGTCTCACGCCATTCCGAGTCCGGCGGACGAAGTTGGCCAGCCCCACCCCCCAAGGCTATAGCCCACCCGTTTTTGTGGCCTTTTTCCGCTGGACGAACTTGGCGCCCCGGCCTTCGGGCGGTTATTTTTGGGCGCGGCTGTGCCCACGGCCTATTTTTGGCGCACGGAGGCCCCTCGCAAAGTCTCGCGCCATTCCGAGTCCGGCGGACGAAGTGGGCCAGCCCCACCCCCCAAGGCTATAGCCCACCCGTTTTTGTGGCCTTTTTCCGCTGGACGAACTTGGCGCCCTGGCCTTCGGGCGGTTATTTTTGGTCGCGGCTGTGCCCGCGGCCTATTTTTGGCACACGGAGGCCCCTCGCAAAGTCTCGCGCCATTCCGAGTCCGGCGGACGAAGTTGGCCAGCCCCACCCCCCAAGGCTATAGCCCACCCGTTTTTGTGGCCTTTTTCCGCTGGACGAACTTGCCGCCCCGCCCTTCGGGCAGTTATTTTTGGGCGCGGCTGTGCCCGCGGCCTATTTCTGGCACACGGAGGCCCCTCGCAAAGTCTCGCGCCATTCCGAGTCCGTTGGACGAAGTTGGCCAGCACCACCCCCCAAGGCTATAGCCCACCCGTTTTTGTGGCCTTTTTCCGCTGGACGAACTTGGCGCCCCGGCCTTCGGCCGGTTATTTTTGGGCGCGGCTGTGCCCGCGGCCTATTTTTGGCACACGGAGGCCCCTCGCAAAGTCTCGCGCCATTCCGAGTCCGGCGGACGAAGTGGGCCAGCCCCACCCCCAAGGCTATAGCCCACCCGTTTTTGTGGCTTTTTTCCGCTGGACGAACTTGGCGCCCCGGCCTTCGGGCGGTTATTTTTGGGCGCGGCTGTGCCCGTGGCCTATTTCTGGCACACGGAGGCCCCTTGCAAAGTCTCGCGCCATTCCGAGTCCGGCGGCCAGTTGGCCAGCCCCACCCCCAAGGCTATAGTCCACCCGTTTTGTGGCCTTTTTCCGCTGGACGAACTTGCGCCCGGCCTTCGGGCGGTTATTTTGGGCCCGGCTGTGGTTATTTTTGGCACACGGAGGCCCCTCGCAAAGTCTCGCGCCATTCCGAGTCCGGCGGACGTAGTTGGCCAGCCCCACCCCCCAAGGCTATAGCCCACCCGTTTTTGTGGCCTTTTTCCGCTGGACGAACTTGGCGCCCCGGCCTTCGGGCGGTTATTTTTGGGTGCGGCTGTGTCCGCGGCCTATTTTTGGCCCACGGAGACCCCTCGCAAAGTCTCGCGCCATTCCGAGTCCGGCGGACGAAGTTGGCCAGCCCCACCCCCCAAGTCTATAGCCCACCCGTTTTTGTGGCCTTTTTCCGCTGGACGAACTTGGCGCCCCGGCCTTCGGGAGGTTATTTTTGGGCGCGGCTGTGCCCGCAGCCTATTTTTGGCACACGGAGACCCCTCGCAAAGTCTCACGCCATTCCGAGTCCGGCGGATGAAGTTGGCCAGGCCCACCCCCCAAGCCTATAGCCCACCCTTTTTTGTGGCCTTTTTCCACTGGACGAACTTGGCGCCCCGGCCTTCGGGCGGTTATTTTTGGGCGCGGCTGTGTCCGCGGCCTATTTTTGGCACACGGAGGCCCCTCGCAAAGTCTCGCGCCATTCCGAGTCCGGCGGACGAAGTTGGCCAGCCCCACCCCCCAAGGCTATAGCCCACCCGTTTTTGTGGCCTTGTTCCGCTGGACGAACTTGGCGCCCCGGCCTTCGGGCTGGTATTTTTGGGTACGGCTGTGCCCGCGTTCTATTTTTGGCACACGGAGGTGCCTCGCAAAGTCTCGCGCCATTCCGAGTCCGGCGGACGAAGTAGGCCAGCCCCACCCCCCAAGGCTATAGCCCACCCGTTTTTCTGGCCTTTTACCGCTGGACGAACTTGGCGCCCCGGCCTTCGGGCGGGTATTTTTGGGCGCGGCAGTGCCCGGGTCCTATTTTTGGTACACGGAGGCACCTCGCAAAGTCTCGCATCATTCCGCATCCGGGGGACGAAGTTGGCCAGCCCCACCCCCCAAGGCTATAGCCCACCCGTTTTTGTGGCCTTTTTCCGCCGGACGAACTAGGCGCGCCGGCCTTCGGGCGGGTATTTTTGGGCGCGGCTGTGTCCGCGGCCTATTTTTGGCACACGGAGGCGCCTCGCAAAGTCTCGCCCCATTCCGAGTCCGGCGGACGAAGTTGGCCAGCCCCACCCCCCAAGGCTATAGCTCACCCGTTTTTGTGGCCTTTTTCCGCTGGACGAACTTGGCGCCCCGGCATTCGGGCGGGTATTTTTGGGCGCGGCTGTGCCCGCGGCCTATTTTTGGCACACGTAGGCGCCTCGCAAAGTCTCGCGCCATTCTGAGTCCGGCGGACGAAGTTGGCCATGCTCACCCCCCAAGGCTATAGCCCACCCGTTTTTGTGGCCTTTTTCCGCTGGACGAACTTGGCTCCCCGGCCTTCGGGGGGGTATTTTTGGGCGCGGCTGTGCCCGAAGCCTATTTTTGGCACACGGAGGCGCCTCGCAAAGTCTCGCGCCATTCCGAGTCCGGCGGACGAAGTTGGCCAGCCTCACCCCCCAAGGCTATAGCCCACCCGTTTTTGTGGCCTTTTTCCGCTGGACGAACTTGGCGCCCTGGCCTTCGGGCGGTTATTTTTGGTCGCGGCTGTGCCCGCGGCCTATTTTTGGCACACGGAGGCCCCTCGCAAAGTCTCGCGCCATTCCGAGTCCGGCGGACGAAGTTGGCCAGCCCCACCCCCCAAGGCTATAGCCCACCCGTTTTTGTGGCCTTTTTCCGCTGGACGAACTTGGCGCCCCGCCGTTCGGGCGGTTATTTTTGGGCGCGGCTGTGCCCGCGGCCTATTTTTGGCACACGGAGGCCCCTCGCAAAGTCTCGCGCCATTCCGAGTCCGTTGGACGAAGTTGGCCAGCACCACCCCCCAAGGCTATAGCCCACCCGTTTTTGTGGCCTTTTTCCGCTGGACGAACTTGGCGCCCGGCCTTGGCCGGTTATTTTTGGGCGCGGCTGTGCCCTTGGCCTATTTTTGGCACTCGGAGGCCCCTCGCAAAGTCTCGCGCCATTCCGAGTCCGGCGGACGAAGTGGGCCAGCCCCACCCCCAAGGCTATAGCCCACCCGTTTTTGTGGCTTTTTTCCGCTGGACGAACTTGGCGCCCCGGCCTTCGGGCGGTTATTTTTGGGCGCGGCTGTGCCCGCGGCCTATTTTTGGCCCACGGAGGCCCCTCGCAAAGTCTCGCGCCATACCGAGTCCGGCGGACGAAGTTGGCCAGCCCCACCCCCCAAGTCTATAGCCCACCCGTTTTTGTGGCCTTTTTCCGCTGGACGAACTTGGCGCCCCGGCCTTCGGGCGGTTATTTTTGGGCGCGGCTGTGCCCGTGGCCTATTTCTGGCACACGGAGGCCCCTTGCAAAGTCTCGCGCCATTCCGAGTCCGGCGGACGAAGTTGGCCAGCCCCACCCCCCAAGGCTATAGTCCACCCGTTTTTGTGGCCTTTTTCCGCTGGACGAACTTGGAGCCCCGGCCTTCGGGCGGTTATTTTTGGGTGCGGCTGTGTCCGTGGCCTATTTTTGGCCCACGGAGGCCCCTCGCAAAGTCTCGCGCCATTCCGAGTCCGGCGGACGAAGTTGGCCAGCCCCACCCCCCAAGTCTATAGCCCACCCGTTTTTGTGGCCTTTTTCCGATGGACGAACTTGGCGCCCCGGCCTTCGGGAGGTTATTTTTGGGCGCGGCTGTGCCCGCAGCCTATTTTTTGCACACGGAGGCCCCTCGCAAAGTCTCACGCCATTCCGAGTCCGGCGGACGAAGTTGGCCAGCCCCACCCCCCAAGGCTATAGCTCACCCGTTTTTGTGGCCTTTTTCCGCTGGACGAACTTGGCGCCCCGGCATTCGGGCGGGTATTTTTGGGCGCGGCTGTGCCCGCGGCCTATTTTTGGCACACGTAGGCGCCTCGCAAAGTCTCGCGCCATTCCGAGTCCGGCGGACGAAGTTGGCCATGCTCACCCCCCAAGGCTATAGCCCACCCGTTTTTGTGGCCTTTTTCCGCTGGACGAACTTGGCTCCCCGGCCTTCGGGGGGGTATTTTTGGGCGCGGCTGTGCCCGAAGCCTATTTTTGGCACACGGAGGCGCCTCGCAAAGTCTCGCGCCATTCCGAGTCCGGCGGACGAAGTTGGCCAGCCTCACCCCCCAAGGCTATAGCCCACCCGTTTTTGTGGCCTTTTTCCGCTGGACGAACTTGGCGCCCCGGCCTTCGGGGGGGTATTTTTGGGCGCGGCTGTGCCCGCAGCCTATTTTTGGCACACGGAGGCGCCTCACAAAGTCTCGCGCCATTCCGAGTCCGGCGGACGAAGTGGGTCAGCCCCACCCCCCAAGGCGATAGCCCACCCGTTTTTGTGGTTTTTTTCCGCTGGACGAACTTGGCGCCCCGGCCTTCGGGGGGGTATTTTTGGGTGCGGCTGTGCCCGCGGTCTATTTTTGGCACACGGAGGCCCCTCGCAAAGTCTCGCGCCATTCCGAGTCCGGCGGACGAAGTTGGCCAGCCTCACCCCCCAAGGCTATAGCCCACCCGTTTTTGTGGCCTTTTTCCGCTGGACGAACTTGGCGCCCCGGCCTTCGGGCGGTTATTTTTGGGTGCGGCTGTGCCCGCGGCCTATTTTTGGCACACGGAGGCGGCTCGCAAAGTCTCGCGCCATTCCGAGTTCGGCGGACGAAGTTGGCCAGCCCGACCCCCCAAGGCTATAGCCCACCCGTTTTTGTGGCCTTTTACCGCTGGACGCACTTGGCGCCCCGGCCTTCGGGCGGGTATTTTTGGGCGCGGCTGTGTCCGCGGCCTATTTTTGGCACACGGAGGCGCCTCGCAAAGTCTCGCGCCATTCCGAGTCCGGCGGACGAAGTTGGCCAGCCCCAACCCGCAAGGCTATAGCCCACCCGTTTTTGTGGCCTTTTTCCACTGGACAAACTTGGCGCCCCGGCCTTCCGGGGGGTATTTTTGGGCGCGGCTGTGCCCGCGGCCTATTTTTGGCACACGGAGGCGGCTCGCAAAGTCTCGCGCCATTCCGAGTTCGGCGGACGAAGTTGGCCAGCCCGACCCCCCAAGGCTATAGCCCACCCGTTTTTGTGGCCTTTTACCGCTGGACGCACTTGGCGCCCCGGCCTTCGGGGGGGTATTTTTGGGCGCGGCTGTGCCCGAAGCCTATTTTTGGCACACGGAGGCGCCTCGCAAAGTCTCGCGCCATTCCGAGTCCGGCGGACGAAGTTGGCCAGCCTCACCCCCCAAGGCTATAGCCCACCCGTTTTTGTGGCCTTTTTCCACTGGACAAACTTGGCGCCCCGGCCTTCCGGGGGGTATTTTTGGGCGCGGCTGTGCCCGCAGCCTATTTTTGGCACACGGAGGCGCCTCGCAAAGTCTCGCGCCATTCCGAGTCCGGCGGACAAAGTTGGCCAGCCCCACCCCCCAAGGCGATAGCCCACCCGTTTTTGTGGTTTTTTTCCGCTGGACGAACTTGGCGCCCCGGCCTTCGGGGGGGTATTTTTGGGCGTGGCTGTGCCCGCAGCCTATTTGTTGCACACGGAGGCGCCTCGCAAAGTCTCGCGCCATTCCGAGTCCGGCGGACGAAGTTGGCCAGCCCTACCCCCCAAGGCTATAGCCCACCAGTTTTTGTGGCCTTTTTCCGCGGGACGAACTTGGCGCCCCGGCCTTCGGGCGGGTATTTTTGGGCGCGGCTGTGCCCGCGGCCTATTTTTGGCACACGGAGGCGCCTCGCAAAGTCTCGCGCCATTCCGAGTCCGGCGGACGAAGTTGGCCAGCCCCAACCCGCAAGGCTATAGCCCACCCGTTTTTGTGGCCTTTTTCCGCTGGACGAACTTGGCGCCCCGGCCTTCGGGTGGGTATTTTTGTGCGCGGCTGTGCGCGCGTCCTATTTTTGGCACACGGAGGCACCTCGGAAAGTCTCGCGCCATGCCGAGTCCGGCGGACGAAGTTGGCCAGCCCCACCCCCCAAGGCTATAGCCCACCCATTTTTGTGGCCTTTTTCCGCTGGACGAACTTGGCGCCCCGGCCATCGGGCGGTTATTTTTGGGCTTGGCTGTGCCCGCGGCCTATTTTTGTCACACGGAGGAGCCTCGCAAAGTCTCGCGCCATTCCGAGTCCGGCGGACGAAGTTGGCCAGCCCCACCCCCCAAGGCTATAGCCCACCCGTTTTTGTGGCCTTTTTCCGCTGGACGAACTTGGCGCCCCGGCCTTCGGGCGGGTATTTTTGGGCGCGGCTGTGCCCGCGGAATATTTTTGGCACACGGAGGCACCTCGCAAAGTCTCGCGCCATTCCGAGTCCGGCGGACGAAGTTGGCCAGCCCCACCCCCCAAGGCTATAGCCCACCCGTTTTTGTTGCCTTTTTCCGCTGGACGAACTTGGCGCCCCGGCCTTCGGGCGGGTATTTTTGGGCGCGGCTGTGCCTGTGGCCTATTTTTGGCACACGGAGGTGCCTCGCAAAGTCTCGCGCCATTCCGAGTCCGGCGGACGAAGTTGGCCAGCCCCACCCCCCAAGGCTATAGCCCACCCGTTTTTGTGGCCTTTTTCCGCTGGACGAACTTGGCGCCCCGGCCTTCGGGCGGGTATTTTTGGGCGCGGCTGTGCCCGAGGCCTATTTTTGGCACACGGAGGCACCTCGCAAAGTCTCGCGCCATTCCGAGTCCGGCGGACGAAGTTGGCCAGCCCCACCCCCCAAGGCTATAGCCCACCCGTTTTTCTGGCCTTTTTCCGCTGGACGAACTTGGCGCCCCGGCCTTCGGGCAGGTATTTTTGGGTGCGGCTGTGCACGCGGCCTATTTTTGGCACACGGAGGCGCCTCGCAAAGTTTGGCGCCATTCCGAGTCCGGCGGACGAAGTTGGCCAGCCCCACCCCCAAAGGCTATAGCCCACCCGTTTTTGTGGCCTTTTTCCGCTGGACGAACTTGCCGTCCCAGCCTTCGGGCGGGTATTTTTGGGCGGACCTGTGCCCGCGGCCTATTTTTGGCACACGGAGGCACCTCGCAAAGTCTCGCGCCATTCCGAGTCCGGCGGACGAAGTTGGCCAGCCCCACCCCCCAAGGCTATAGCCCACCCGTTTTTGTGGCCTTTTTCCGCTGGACGAACTTGGCGCCCCGGCCTTCGGGAGGGTATTTTTGGGTGCGGTTGTGCCCGCGGCCTATTTTTGGCACACGGAGGCTCCTCGCAAAGTCTCGCGCCCTTCCGAGTCCGGCGGACGAAGTTGGCCAGCTCCACCCCCCAAGGCTATAGCCCACCCGTTTTTGTGGCCTTTTTCCGCTGGACGAACTTGGCGCCCCGGCCTTCGGGCGGGTATTTTTGGGTGCAGCTGTGCCCGCGGCCTATCTTTGTCACTCGGGGGTGCCTCGTAAAGTCTCGCGCCATTCCGAGTCCGGCGGACGAAGTTGGCCAGCGCCACCCCCCAAGGCTATAGCTCACCCGTTTTTCTGCCCTTTTTCCGCTGGACGAACTTGGCGCCCCGGCCTTCGGGCGGGTATTTTTGGGCGCGGCTGTGCCATGACCTATTTTTGGCACACGGAGGCGCCTCCCAAGGTCTCGCGCCATTCCAAGTCCGGCGGACGAAGTTGGCCAGCCCCACCCCCCAAGGCTATAGCCCACCCGTTTTTGTGGCCTTATTCCGCTGGACGAACTTGGCGCCCCGGCCTTCGGGTGGGTATTTTTGGGCGCGGCTGTGCCCGCGGCCTATTTTTAGCACTCGGGGGTGCCTCGTAAAGTCTCGCGCCATTCCGAGTCCGGCGGACGAAGTTGGCCAGCGCCACCCCCCAAGGCTATAGCTCACCCGTTTTTCTGCCCTTTTTCCGCTGGACGAACTTGGCGCCCCGGCCTTCGGGCGGGTATTTTTGGGGCCGGCTGTGCCCGCGGCCTATTTTTGGCACACGGAGGCACCTCCCAAGGTCTCGCGCCATTCCAAGTCCGGCGGACGAACTTGGCCAGCCCCACCCCCCAAGGCTATAGCCCACCCGTTTTTGTGGCCTTATTCCGCTGGACGAACTTGGCGCCCCGGCCTTCGGGTGGGTATTTTTGGGCGCGGCTGTGCCCGCGGCCTATTTTTAGCACTCGGGGGTGCCTCGTAAAGTCTCGCGCCATTCCGAGTCCGGCGGACGAAGTTGGCCAGCGCCACCCCCCAAGGCTATAGCTCACCCGTTTTTCTGCCCTTTTTCCGCTGGACGAACTTGGCGCCCCGGCCTTCGGGCAGGTATTTTTGGGCGCGGCTGTGCCCGCGGCCTATTTTTGGCACACGGAGGCGCCTCCCAAGGTCTCGCGCCATTCCAAGTCCGGCGGACGAAGTTGGCCAGCCGCACCCCCCAAGGCTATAGCCCACCCGTTTTTGTGGCCTTATTCCGCTGGACGAACTAGGCGCGCCGGCCTTCGGGCGGGTATTTTTGGGCGCAGCTGTGCCCGCGGCCTATTTTTGGCACACGGAGGCGCCTCGCAAAGTCTCGCGCCATTCCGAGTCCGGCGGACGACGTTGGCCAGCCCCACCCCCCAAGGCTATAGCCCACCCGTTTTTCTGCCCTTTTTCCGCTGGACGAACTTGGCGCACCGGCAATCGGGCGGGTATTTTTGTGCGCGGCTGTGCCCGCGGCCTATTTTTGGCACACGGAGGCACCTCGCAAAGTTTCGCGCCATTCCGAGTCCGGCGGACGAAGTTGGCCAGCCCCACCCCCCAAGGTTATAGCCCACCCGTTTTTGTGGCCTTTTTCCGCTGGACGAACGTGGCGCCCCGGCCTTCGGGCGGGTATTTTTGGGCGCGGCTGTGCCCGCGGCCTATTATTGGCTCACGGAGGCGCCTCGCAAAGTCTCGCACAATTCGGAGTCCGGCGGACGAAGTTGGCCAGCCCCACCCCCCAAGGCTATAGCCCACCCGTTTTTGTGGCCTTTTTCCGCTGGACGAACTTGGCGACCCGGCCTTCGGGCAGGTATTTTTGGGTGCGGCTGTGCCCGCGGCCTATTTTTGGAACACGGAGGTGCCTCGCAAAGTCTCGCGTTATTCCGAGTCCGGCGGATGAAGTTGGCCAGCCCCACCCCCCAAGGCTATAGCCCACCCGTTTTTGTGGCCTTATTCCGCTGGACGAACTAGGCGCGCCGGCCTTCGGGCGGGTATTTTTGGGCGCGGCTGTTCCCGCGGCCTATTTTTGGCACACGGAGGTGCCTCACAAAGTCTCGTGCCATTCCGAGTCCGGCGGACGACGTTGGCCAGCCCAAACCCCAAGGCTATAGCCCACCCGTTTTTCTGCCCTTTTTCCGCTGGACGAACTTGGCGCCCCGGTAATCGGGCGGGTATTTTTGTGCGCGGCTGTGCCCGCGGCCTATTTTTGGCACACGGAGGCGCCTCGCAAAGTCTCGCGCCATTCCGAGTCCGGCGGACGAAGTTGGCCAGCCCCACCCCCCAAGGCTATAGCCCACCCGTTTTTGTGGCCTTTTTCCGCTGGACGAACTTGGCGCCCCAGCCTTCGGGCGGGTATTTTTGGACGCGGCTGTGCCCGCGGCCTATTTTTGGCACACGGAGGATCCTCGCAAAGTCTCGCGCTATTCCGAGTCCGGCGGACGAAGTTGGCCAGCTCCACCCCCCAAGGCTATAGCCCACCCGTTTTTGTGGCCTTTTTCCGCTGGACGAACTTGGCGCCCCGGCCTTCGGGCGGGTATTTTTGGGCGCGGCTGAGGCCGCGGCATACTTTTGGCACACGGAGGTGCCTCGCAAAGTCTCGCACCATTCCGAGTTCGGCGGACGAAGTTGGCCAGCCCCACCCCCCAAGGCTATAGCCCACCCGTTTTCGTGGCCTTTTTCCGCTGGACGAACTTGGCGCCCCGGCCTTCGGGCGGGTATTTTTGGGCGCGGCTGAGCCCGCGGAATATTTTTGGCACACGGAGGCACCTCGCAAAGTCTCGCGCCATTCCGAGTCCGGCGGACGAAGTTGGCCAGCCCCACCCCCCAAGGCTATAGCCCACCCGTTTTTGTTGCCTTTTTCCGCTGGACGAACTTGGCGCCCCGGCATTCGGGCAGGTATTTTTGGGCGCGGCTGTGCCTGCGGCCTATTTTTGGCACACGGAGGTGCCTCGCAAAGTCTCGCGCCATTCCGAGTCCGGCGGACGAAGTTGGCCAACCCCACCCCCCAAGGCTATAGCCCACCCGTTTTTGTGGCCTTTTTCCGCTGGACGAACTTGGCGCCCCGGCCTTCGGGGAGGTATTTTTGGGTGCGGCTGTGCCCGAGGCCTATTTTTGGCACACGGAGGCACCTCGCAAAGTCTCGCGCCATTCCGAGTCCGGCGGACGAAGTTGGCCAGCCCCACCCCCCAAGGCTATCGCCCACCCGTTTTTCTGGCCTTTTTCCGCTGGTCGAACTTGGCGCCCCGGCCTTCGGGCGGGTATTTTTGGGCGCGGCTGTGCACGCGGCCTATTTTTGGCACACGGAGGCGCCTCGCAAAGTCTCGCGCCATTCCGAGTCCGGCGGACGAAGTTGGCCAGCCCCACCCCCAAAGGCTATAGCCCACCCGTTTTTGTGGCCTTTTTCCGCTGGACGAACTTGCCGCCCCAGCCTTCGGGCGGGTATTTTTGGGCGCACCTGTGCCCTTGGCCTTTTTGGCACACGGAGGCACCTCGCAAAGTCTCGCGCCATTCCGAGTCCGGCGGACGAAGTTGGCCAGCCCCACCCCCCAAGGCTATAGCCCACCCGTTTTTGTGGCCTTTTTCCGCTGGACGAACTTGGCGCCCCGGCCTTCGGGAGGGTATTTTTGGGTACGGTTGTGCCCGCGGCCTATTTTTGGCACACGGAGGCTCCTCGCAAAGTCTCGCGCCCTTCCGAGTCCGGCGGACGAAGTTGGCCAGCACCACCCCCCAAGGCTATAGCCCACCCGTTTTTGTGGCCTTATTCCGCTGGACGAACTAGGCGCCCTGGCCTTCGGGTGGGTATTTTTGGGCGCGGCAGTTCCCGCGGCCTATTTTTGGCACACGGAGGTGCCTCGCAAAGTCTCGCGCCATTCCGAGTCCGGCGGACGACGTTGGCCAGCCCAACCCCCCAAGGCTATAGCCCACCCGTTTTTCTGCCCTTTTTCCGCTGGACGAACTTGGCGCCCCGGTAATCGGGCGGGTATTTTTGTGCGCGGCTGTGCCCGCGGCCTATTTTTGGCACACGGAGGCGCCTCGCAAAGTCTCGCGCCATTCCGAGTCCGGCGGACGAAGTTGGCCAGCCCCACCCCCCAAGGCTATAGCCCACCCGTTTTTGTGGCCTTTTTCCGCTGGACGAACTTGGCGCCCTGGCCTTCGGGCGGGTATCTTTGGGCGCGGCTGTGCCCGCGGCCTATTTGTGGCACACGTAGGTGCCTCGCAAAGTCTCGCGCCGTTCCGAGTCCGGCGGACGAAGCTGGCCAGCCCCACCCCCCAAGGCTATAGCCCACCCGTTTTTCTGCCCTTTTTCCGCTGGACGAACTTGGCGCCCCGGCAATCGGGCGGGTATTTTTGTGCGCGGCTGTGCCCGCGGCCTATTTTTGGCACACGGATGCACCTCGCAAAGTTTCGCGCCATTCCGAGTCCGGCGGACGAAGTTGGCCAGCCCCACCCCCCAAGGATATAGCCCACCCGTTTTTCTGGCCTTTTACCGCTGGACGAACTTGGCGCCCCGGCTTTCGGGCGGGTATTTTTGGGCGCGGATGTGCCCACGGCCTATTTTTGGCACACGGAGGCGTCTCGCAAAGTCTCGCGCCATTCCGAGTCCGGCGGACGAAGTTGGCCAGCCCCAACCCCCAAGGCTATAGCCCACCCGTTTTTGTGGCCTTTTTCCGCTGGATGAACTTGGCGGCCCAGCCTTCGGGCGGGTATTTTTGGACGCGGCTGTGCCCGCGGCCTATTTTTGGCACACGGAGGTGCCTCGCAAAGTCTCGCGCTATTCCGAGTCCGGCGGACGAAGTTGGCCAGCTCCACCCCCCAAGGCTATAGCCCACCCGTTTTTGTGGCCTTATTCCGCTGGACGAACTAGGCGCCCTGGCCTTCGGGTGGGTATTTTTGGGCGCGGCAGTTCCCGCGGCCTATTTTTGGCACACGGAGGTGCCTCGCAAAGTCTCGCGCCATTCCGAGTCCGGCGGACGACGTTGGCCAGCCCAACCCCCCAAGGCTATAGCCCACCCGTTTTTCTGCCCTTTTTCCGCTGGACGAACTTGGCGCCCCGGTAATCGGGCGGGTATTTTTGTGCGCGGCTGTGCCATGCCTATTTTTGGCACACGGAGGCGCCTCGCAAAGTCTCGCGCCATTCCGAGTCCGGCGGACGAAGTTGGCCAGCCCCACCCCCCAAGGCTATAGCCCACCCGTTTTTGTGGCCTTTTTCCGCTGGACGAACTTGGCGCCCTGGCCTTCGGGCGGGTATCTTTGGGCGCGGCTGTGGCCGCGGCCTATTTTTGGCACACGTAGGTGCCTCGCAAAGTCTCGCGCCGTTCCGAGTCCGGCGGACGAAGCTGGCCAGCCCCACCCCCCAAGGCTATAGCCCACCCGTTTTTCAGGCCTTTTTCCGCTGGACGAACTTGGCGCCCCGGCCTTCGGGCGGGTATTTTTGGGCACGGCTGTGCGCGCGGCCTATTTTTGGCTCACGGAGGCGCCTCGCAAAGTCTCGCGCCATTCCGAGTCCGGCGGACGAAGTTGGCCAGCCCCACCCCCCAAGGCTATAGCCCACCCGTTTTTCTAGCCTTTTACCGCTCGACGAACTTGGCGCCCCGGCCTTCGGGCGGGTGTTTTTGGGCGCGGCTGTGCCCGCGGCCTATTTTTGGCACACGGAGGCGCCTCGTAAAGTCTCGCGCCATTCCGAGTCCGGCGGACGACGTTGGCCAGCCCCACCCCCCAAGGCTATAGCCCACCCGTTTTTCTGCCCTTTTTCCGCTGGACGAACTTGGCGCCCCGGCAATCGGGCGGGTATTTTTGTGCGCGGCTGTACCCGCGGCCTATTTTTGGCACACGGAGGCACCTCGCAAAGTTTCGCGCCATTCCGAGTCCGGCGGACGAAGTTGGCCAGCCCCACCCCCCAAGGCTATAGCCCACCCGTTTTTCTGGCCTTTTACCGCTGGACGAACTTGGCGCCCCGGCTTTTGGGCGGGTATTTTTGGGCGCGGATGTGCCCACGGCCTATTTTTGGCACACGGAGGCGTCTCGCAAAGTCTCGCGCCATTCCGAGTCCGGCGGACGAAGTTGGCCAGCCCCACCCCCCAAGGCTATAGCCCACCCGTTTTTGTGGCCTTTTTCCGCTGGACGAACTTGGCGCCCTGGCCTTCGGGCGGGTATCTTTGGGCCCGGCTGTGCCCGCGGCCTATTTTTGGCACACGTAGGTGCCTCGCAAAGTCTCGCGCCATTCCGAGTCCGGCGGACGACGTTGGCCAGCCCAACCCCCCAAGGCTATAGCCCACCCGTTTTTCTGCCCTTTTTCCGCTGGACGAACTTGGCGCCCCGGTAATCGGGCGGGTATTTTTGTGCGCGGCTGTGCCCGCGGCCTATTTTTGGGACACGGAGGCGCCTCGCAAAGTCTCGCGCCATTCCGAGTCCGGCGGACGAAGTTGGCCAGCCCCACCCCCCAAGGCTATAGCCCACCCGTTTTTGTGGCCTTTTTCCGCTGGACGAACTTGGCGCCCTGGCCTTCGGGCGGGTATCTTTGGGCGCGGCTGTGCCCGCGGCCTATTTTTGGCACACGTAGGTGCCTCGCAAAGTCTCGCGCCGTTCCGAGTCCGGCGGACGAAGTTGGCCAGCCCCACCCCCCAAGGCTATAGCCCACCCGTTTTTGTGGCCTTTTTCCGCTGGACGAACTTGGCGCCCTGGCCTTCGGGCGGGTATCTTTGGGCGCGGCTGTGCCCGCGGCCTATTTTTGGCACACGTAGGTGCCTCGCAAAGTCTCGCGCCATTCCGAGTCCGGCGGACGACGTTGGCCAGCCCAACCCCCCAAGGCTATAGCCCACCCGTTTTTCTGCCCTTTTTCCGCTGGACGAACTTGGCGCCCCGGTAATCGGGCGGGTATTTTTGTGCGCGGCTGTGCCCGCGGCCTATTTTTGGCACACGGAGGCGCCTCGCAAAGTCTCGCGCCATTCCGAGTCCGGCGGACGAAGTTGGCCAGCCCCACCCCCCAAGGCTATAGCCCACCCGTTTTTGTGGCCTTTTTCCGCTGGACGAACTTGGCGCCCTGGCCTTTGGGCGGGTATCTTTGGGCGCGGCTGTGCCCGCGGCCTATTTTTGGCACACGTAGGTGCCTCGCAAAGTCTCGCGCCGTTCCGAGTCCGGCGGACGAAGTTGGCCAGCCCCACCCCCCAAGGCTATAGCCCACCCGTTTTTCAGGCCTTTTTCCGCTGGACGAACTTGGCGCCCCGGCCTTCGGGCGGGTATTTTTGGGCACGGCTGTGCGCGCGGCCTATTTTTGGCACACGGAGGCGCCTCGCAATGTCTCGCGCCATTCCGAGTCCGGCGGACGAAGTTGGCCAGCCCCACCCCCCAAGGCTATAGCCCACCCGTTTTTCTAGCCTTTTACCGCTCGACGAACTTGGCGCCCCGGCCTTCGGGCGGGTGTTCTTGGGCGCGGCTGTGCCCGCGGCCTATTTTTGGCACACGGAGGCGCCTCGTAAAGTCACGCGCCATTCCGAGTCCGGCGGACGAAGTTGGCCAGCCCCACCCCCCAAGGATATAGCCCACCCGTTTTTGTGGCCTTTTTCCGCTGGACGAACTTGGCGCCCCGGCCTTCGGGCGGGTATTTTTGGATGCGGCTGTGCCCGCGGCCTATTTTTTGCACACGGAGGCGCCTTGCAAAGTCTCACGCCATTCCGAGTCCGGCGGACGAAGTTGGCCAGCCCCACCCCCCAATGCTATAGCCCACCCGTTTTTCTGGCCTTTTTCCGCTGGACGAACTTGGCGCCCCGGCCTTCGGGCGGTTATTTTTGGGCGCGGCTGAGCCCGTGGCCTATTTTTGGCATAGGGAGGGGCCTCGCAAAGTCTCATGCCATTCCGAGTCCGGAGGACGACGTTGGCCAGCCCCACCCCCCAAGGCTAGAGCCCACCCGTTTTTGTGGCCTTTTTCCGCTGGACGAACTTGGCGTCCCGGCCTTCGGGCTGGTATTTTTGGGCGCGGCTGTGCCCGCGGCCTATTTTTGGCACACGGAGGCGCCTCGCAAAGTCTCGCGCCAGTCCGAGTCCGGCGGACGAAGTTGGCCAGCCCCACCCCCCAAGGCTATAGCCCACCCGTTTTTCTAGCCTTTTACCGCTCGACGAACTTGGCGCCCCGGCCTTCGGGCGGGTGTTTTTGGGCGCGGCTGTGCCCGCGGCCTATTTTTGGCACTCGGGGGTGCCTCGTAAAGTCTCGCGCCATTCCGAGTCCGGCGGACGAAGTTGGCCAGCGCCACCCCCCAAGGCTATAGCTCACCCGTTTTTCTGCCCTTTTTCCGCTGGACGAACTTGGCGCCCCGGCCTTCGGGCGGGTATTTTTGGGCGCGGCTGTGCCCGCGGCCTATTTTTTGCACACGGAGGCGCCTCCCAAGGTCTCGCGCCATTCCAAGTCCGGCGGACGAAGTTGGCCAGCCCCACCCCCCAAGGCTATAGCCCACCCGTTTTTGTGGCCTTTTTCCGCTGGACGAACTTGGCGCCCCGGCCTTCGGGAGGGTATTTTTGGGTGCGGTTGTGCCCGCGGCCTATTTTTGGCACACGGAGGCTCCTCGTAAAGTCTCGCGCCCTTCCGAGTCCGGCGGACGAAGTTGGCCAGCACCACCCCCCAAGGCTATAGCCCACCCGTTTTTGTGGCCTTTTCCCGCTGGACGAACTTGGCGCCCCGGCCTTCGGGCGGTTATTTTTGGGCGCGGCTGAGCCCGTGGCCTATTTTTGGCACACGGAGGGGCCTCGCAAAGTCTCGTGCCATTCCGAGTCCGGAGGACGACGTTGGCCAGCCCCACCCCCCAAGGCTAGAGCCCACCCGTTTTTGTGGCCTATTTCCGCTGGACGAACTTGGCGCCCCGGCCTTCGGGCGGGTATTTTTGGGCGCGGCTGTGCCCGCGGCCTATTTTTGGTACACGGAGGCGCCTCGCAAAGTCTCGCGCCATTCCGAGTCCGGCGGACGAAGTTGGCCAGCCCCACCCCCCAAGGCTATAGCCCACCCGTTTTTGTGGCCTTTTTCCGCTGGACGAACTTGGCGCCCCGGCCTTCGGCCGGGTATTTTTGGGCGCGGCTGTGCCCGCGGCCTATTTTTGGCACACGGAGGTGCCTCGCAAAGTCTCGCGCCATTCCGAGTCCGGCGGACGAAGTTGGCCAGCCCCACCCCCCAAGGCTATAGCCCACCCGTTTTTGTGGCCTTTTCCCGCTGGACGAACTTGGCGCCCCGGCCTTCGGGTGGGTATCTTTGGGCGCGGCTGTGCCCGCGGCCTATTTTTGGCACACAGAGGCGCTTCGTAAAGTCTCGCGCCATTCCAAGTCCGGCGGACGAAGTTGGCCAGCCCCACCCCCCAAGGCTATAGGCCACCCGTTTTTCAGGCCTTTTTCCGCTGGACGAACTTGGCGCCCGGACCTTCGGGCCGGTATTTTTGGGCGCGGCTGTGCCCGCCGCTTATTTTTGGCACACGGAGGCGCCTCGCAATGTCTCGCGCCATTCCGAGTCCGGCGGACGAAATCGGCCAGCCCCACCCCCCAAGGCTACAGCCCACCCGTTTTTCTGGCCTTTTTCCGCTGGACGAACTTGGCGCCCCGGCCTTCGGGCGGGTATTTTTGGACGCGGCTGTGCCCGCGGCCTATTTTTGGCATACGGAGGGGCCTCGCAAAGTCTCGTGCCATTCCGAGTCCGGAGGACGACGTTGGCCAGCCCCACCCCCCAAGGCTAGAGCCCACCCGTTTTTGTGGCCTATTTCCGCTGGACGAACTTGGCGCCCCGGCCTTCGGGCGGGTATTTTTGGGCGCGGCTGTGCCCGCGGCCTATTTTTGGTACACGGAGGCGCCTCGCAAAGTCTCGCGCCATTCCGAGTCCGGCGGACGAAGTTGGCCAGCCCCACCCCCCAAGGCTATAGCCCACCCGTTTTTGTGGCCTTTTTCCGCTGGACGAACTTGGCGTCCCGGCCTTCGGCCGGGTATTTTTTTTCGCGGCTGTGCCCGCAGCCTATTTTTGGCACACGGAGGTGCCTCGCAAAGTCTCGCGCCATTCCGAGTCCGGCGGACGAAGTTGGCCAGCCCCACCCCCCAAGGCTATAGCCCACCCGTTTTTGTGGCCTTTTCCCGCTGGACGAACTTGGCGCCCCGGCCTTCGGGCGGTTATTTTTGGGCGCGGCTGAGCCCGTGGCCTATTTTTGGCACACGGAGGCGCCTCGCAAAGTCTCGTGCCATTCCGAGTCCGGAGGACGACGTTGGCCAGCCCCACCCCCCAAGGCTATAGCCCACCCGTTTTTCTGGCCTTTTTCCGCTGGACGAACTTGGCGCCCCGGCCTTCGGGTGGGTATCTTTGGGCGCGGCTGTGCCCGCGGCCTATTTTTGGCACACGGAGGTGCTTCGCAAAGTCTCGCGCCATTCCAAGTCCGGCGGACGAAGTTGGCCAGCCCCACCCCCCAAGGCTATAGGCCACCCGTTTTTCAGGCCTTTTTCCGCTGGACGAACTTGGCGCCCGGACCTTCGGGCCGGTATTTTTGGGCGCGGCTGTGCCCGCCGCTTATTTTTGGCACACGGAGGCCCCTCGCAATGTCTCGCGCCATTCCGAGTCCGGCGGACGAAATCAGCCAGCCCCACCCCCCAAGGCTACAGCCCACCCGTTTTTCTGGCCTTTTTCCGCTGGACGAACTTGGCGCCCCGGCCTTCGGGCGGGTATTTTTGGACGCGGCTGTGCCCGCGGCCTATTTTTGGCATACGGAGGTGCCTCGCAAAGTCTCGCGCCATTCCGAGTCCGGCGGACGAAGTTGGCCAGCCCCACCCCCCAAGGCTATAGCCCACCCGTTTTTGTGGCCTTATTCCGCTGGACGAACTAGGCGCGCCGGCCTTCGGGCGGGTATTTTTGGGCGCGGCTGTGCCCGCGGCCTATTTTTGGCACACGGAGGCGCCTCGCAAAGTCTCACGCCATTCCGAGTCCGGCGGACGAAGTTGGCTAGCCCCACCCCCCAAGGCTATAGCCCACCCGTTTTTGAGGCCTTTTTCCGCTGGACGAACTTGGCGCCCCGGCCATCGGGCGGGTATTTTTGGGTGCAGCTGTGCCCGCGGCCTATTTTTGGCACACGGAGGTGCCTCGCAAACTCTCGCGCTATTCCGAGTCCGGCGGACGAAATTGGCCAGCCCCACCCCCCAAGTCTATAGCCCAACCGTTTTTGTGGCCTTTTTCCGCTGGACGAACTTGGCGCCCCGGCCTTCGGGCGGGTATTTTTGGGCGCGGCTGTGCCCGCGGCCTATTTTTGGCACACGGAGGCGCCTCGCAAACTTTCGCGCCATTCCGAGTCCGGCGGACGAAGTTGGCCAGCCCCACACCCCCAAGGCTATAGCCCACCCGTTTTTGTGGCCTTTTTCCGCTGGACGAACTTTGCGCCCCGGCCTTCGGGCGGGTATTTTTGGGCGCGGCTGGGCCCGCGGCCTATTTTTGGCACACGGAGGGGCCTCGCAAAGTCTCTCGCCATTCCGAGTCCGGCGGACGAAGTTGGCCAGCCCCACACCCCCAAGGCTATAGCCCACCCGTTTTTCTGCCCTTTTTCCGCTGGACGAACTTGGCGCCCCGGCCATCGGGCGGGTATTTTTGGGTGCGGCTGTGCCCGCGGCCTATTTTTGGCACACGGAGGTGCCTCGCAAACTCTCGCGCTATTCCGAGTCCGGCGGACGAAATTGGCCAGCCCCACCCCCCAAGTCTATAGCCCACCCGTTTTTCTGGCCTTTTTCCGCTGGACGAACTTGGCGCCCCGGCCTTCGGGCGGGTATTTTTGGACGCGGCTGTGCCCGCGGCCTATTTTTGGCATACGGAGGGGCCTCGCAAAGTCTCGTGCCATTCCGAGTCCGGAGGACGACGTTGGCCAGCCCCACCCCCCAAGGCTAGAGCCCACCCGTTTTTGTGGCCTATTTCCGCTGGACGAACTTGGCGCCCCGGCCTTCGGGCGGGTATTTTTGGGCGCGGCTGTGCCCGCGGCCTATTTTTGGTACACGGAGGCGCCTCGCAAAGTCTCGCGCCATTCCGAGTCCGGCGGACGAAGTTGGCCAGCCCCACCCCCCAAGGCTATAGCCCACCCGTTTTTGTGGCCTTTTTCCGCTGGACGAACTTGGCGTCCCGGCCTTCGGCCGGGTATTTTTGGGCGCGGCTGTGCCCGCAGCCTATTTTTGGCACACGGAGGTGCCTCGCAAAGTCTCGCGCCATTCCGAGTCCGGCGGACGAAGTTGGCCAGCCCCACCCCCCAAGGCTATAGCCCACCCGTTTTTGTGGCCTTTTCCCGCTGGACGAACTTGGCGCCCCGGCCTTCGGGCAGTTATTTTTGGGCGCGGCTGAGCCCGTGGCCTATTTTTGGCACACGGAGGCGCCTCGCAAAGTCTCGTGCCATTCCGAGTCCGGAGGACGACGTTGGCCAGCCCCACACCCCCAAGGCTATAGCCCACCCGTTTTTGTGGCCTTTTTCCGCTGGACGAACTTGGCGCCCCGGCCTTCGGGTGGGTATCTTTGGGCGCGGCTGTGCCCGCGGCCTATTTTTGGCACACGGAGGTGCTTCGCAAAGTCTCGCGCCATTCCAAGTCCGGCGGACGAAGTTGGCCAGCCCCACCCCCCAAGGCTATAGGCCACCCGTTTTTCAGGCCTTTTTCCGCTGGACGAACTTGGCGCCCGGACCTTCGGGCCGGTATTTTTGGGCGCGGCTGTGCCCGCCGCTTATTTTTGGCACACGGAGGCGCCTCGCAATGTCTCGCGCCATTCCGAGTCCGGCGGACGAAATCGGCCAGCCCCACCCCCCAAGGCTACAGCCCACCCGTTTTTCTGGCCTTTTTCCGCTGGACGAACTTGGCGCCCCGGCCTTCGGGCGGGTATTTTTGGACGCGGCTGTGCCCGCGGCCTATTTTTGGCATACGGAGGTGCCTCGCAAAGTCTCGCGCCATTCCGAGTCCGGCGGACGAAGTTGGCCAGCCCCACCCCCCAAGGCTATAGCCCACCCGTTTTTGTGGCCTTATTCCGCTGGACGAACTAGGCGCGCCGGCCTTCGGGCGGGTATTTTTGGCGCGGCTGTGCCCGTGCCTTTTTTGGCACACGGAGGCGCCTCGCAAAGTCTCACGCCATTCCGAGTCCGGCGGACGAAGTTGGCTAGCCCCACCCCCCAAGGCTATAGCCCACCCGTTTTTGAGGCCTTTTTCCGCTGGACGAACTTGGCGCCCCGGCCATCGGGCGGGTATTTTTGGGTGCAGCTGTGCCCGCGGCCTATTTTTGGCACACGGAGGTGCCTCGCAAACTCTCGCGCTATTCCGAGTCCGGCGGACGAAATTGGCCAGCCCCACCCCCCAAGTCTATAGCCCACCCGTTTTTGTGGCCTTTTTCCGCTGGACGAACTTGGCGCCCCGGCCTTCGGGCGGGTATTTTTGGGCGCGGCTGTCCCCTTGGCCTATTTTTGGCACACGGAGGCGCCTCGCAAAGTCTCGCGCCATTCCGAGTCCGGCGGACGAAGTTGGCCAGCCCCACCCCCCAAGGCTATAGCCCACCCGTTTTTGTGGCCTTTTTCCGCTGGACGAACTTGGCCCCCCGGCCTTCGGGCGGGTATTTTTGGGCGCGGCTGTGCCCGCTGCATATTTTTGGCACACGGAGGCGCCTCGCAAAGTCTCGCGCCATTCCGAGTCCGGCGGACGAAGTTGGCCAGCCCCACCCGCCAAGGCTATAGCCCACCCGTTTTTGTGGCCTTTTTCCGCTGGACGAACTTGTCGCCCCGGCCTTCGGGCGGGTATTTTTGGGCGCGGCTGTGCCCTTGGCCTATTTTTCGCACACGGAGGCGCCTCGCAAAGTCTCCCGCCATTCCGAGTCTGGCGGACGAAGTGGGCCAGCCCCACCCCCCAAGGCTATAGCCCACCCGTTTTTGTGGCCTTTTACCGCTGGAAGAACTTGGCGCCCCGGCCTTCAGGCGGGTATTTTTGGGCGCGGCTGTGCCCGTGGCCTATTTTTGGTACACGGAGGCGCCTCGCAAAGTCTCGCGCCATTCCGAGTCCGGCGGACGAAGTTGGCCAGCCCCACCCGCCAAGGCTATAGCCCACCCGTTTTTGTGGCCTTTTTCCGCTGGACGAACTTGTCGCCCCGGCCTTCGGGCGGGTATTTTTGGGCGCGGCTGTGCCCTTGGCCTATTTTTGCCACACGGAGGTGTCTCGCAAAGTCTCGCGCCATTCCGAGTCCGGCGGACGAAGTTGGCCAGCCCCACCCCCCAAGGCTATAGCCCACCTGTTTTTGTGGCCTTTTTCCGCTGGACGAACTTTGCGCCCCGGCCTTCGGGTGGGTATTTTTGGGCGCGGCTGTGCCCGCGGCCTATTTTTGGCACACGGAGGCGCCTCGCAAAGTCTCGCACCATTCCGAGTCCGGCGGACGAAGTCGGCCAGCCCCACTCCCCAAGGCTATAGCCCACCCATTTTTGTGGCCTTTTTCCGCTGGACGAACTTGGCGCCCCGGCCTTCGGGCGGGTATTTTTGGGCGCGGCTGTGCCTGCGGCCTATTTTTGGCACACGGAGGCACCTCACAAAGTCTCGCGCAATTCCGAGTCCGGCGGACGAAGTTGGCCAGCCCCACCCCCCAAGGCTATAGCCCACCCGTTTTTGTGGCCTTTTTCCGCTGGACGAACTTGGCGCCCCGGCCTTCGGGCGGGTATTTTTGGGCGCGGCCGTGCCCGCGGCCTATTTTTGGCACACGGAGGCACCTCGCAAAGTCTTGCGCCATTCCGAGTCCGAGGGACGAAGTTGGCCAGCCCCACCCCCCAAGGCTATAGCCCACCCGTTTTTGTGGCCTTTTTCCGCTGGACGAACTTGGCGCCCGGGCCTTCGGGCGGGTATTTTTGGATGCGGCTGTGCCCGCGGCCTATTTTTGGCACACGGAGGTGTCTCGCAAAGTCTCGCGCCATTCCGAGTCCGGCGGACGAAGTTGGCCAGCCCCACCCCCCAAGGCTATAGCCCACCCGTTTTTGTGGCCTTTTTCCGCTGGACGAACTTGGCGCCCCGGCCTTCTGGCGGGTATTTTTGGGCGTGGCTGTGCCCGCGGCCTATTTTTGGTACACGGAGGCGCCTCGCAAAGTCTCGCGCCATTCCGAGTCCGGCGGACGAAGTCGGCCAGCCCCACTCCCCAAGGCTATAGCCCACCCATTTTTGTTGCCTTTTTCCGCTGGACGAACTCGGCGCCCCGGCCTTCGGGCGGGTATTTTTGGGCGCGGCTGTGCCCGCGGCCTATTTTTGGCACACGGAGGTGTCTCGCAAAGTCTCGCGCCATTCCGAGTCCGGCGGACGAAGTTGGCCAGCCCCACCCCCCAAGGCTATAGCCCACCCGTTTTTGTGGCCTTTTTCCGCTGGACGAACTTGGCGCCCCGGCCTTCTGGCGGGTATTTTTGGGCGTGGCTGTGCCCGCGGCCTATTTTTGGCACACGGAGGCGCCTCGCAAAGTCTCGCGCCATTCCGAGTCCGGCGGACGAAGTTGGCCAGCCCCACCCCCCAAGGCTATAGCCCACCCGTTTTTGTAGCCTTTTTCCGCTGGACGAACTTGGCGCCCCGGCCTTCGGGCGGTTATTTTTGGGCGCGGCTGTGGCCGCGGCCTATTTTTCGCACACGGAGGCGCCTCGCAAAGTCTCCCGCCATTCCGAGTCCGGCGGACGAAGTTGGCCAGCCCCACCCCCCAAGGCTATAGCCCACCCGTTTTTGTGGCCATTTACCGCTGGAAGAACTTGGCGCCCCGGCCTTCGGGCGGGTATTTTTGGGCGCGGCTGTGCCCGTGGCCTATTTTTGGCACACGGAGGCGTCTCGCAAGGTCTCGCGCCATTCCGAGTCCGGCGGACGAAGTTGGCCAGCCCCACCCCCCAAGGCTATAGCCCACCCGTTTTTGTGGCCTTTTACCGCTGGACGAACTTGGCGCCCCGGCCTTTGGGCTGGTATTTTTGGGGACGGCTGTGGCCGCGGCCTATTATTTGCACACGGAGGCACCTCGCAAAGTCTCGCGCCATTCCGAGTCCGGCGGACGAAGTTGGCCAGCCCCACCCCCCAAGGGTATAGCCCACCCGTTTTTGTGGCCTTTTACCGCTGGACGAACTTGGCACCCCGGCCTTTGGGCGGGTATTTTTGGGCGCGGCTGTGCCCGCGGCCTATTTTTGGCACACGGAGGCGTCTCGCAAGGTCTCGCGCCATTCCGAGTCCGGCGGACGAAGTTGGCCAGCCCCACCCCCCAAGGCTATAGCCCACCCGTTTTTGTGGCCTTTTACCGCTGGAAGTACTTGGCGCCCCGGCCTTCGGGCGGGTATTTTTGGGCGCGGCTTTGTCCGCGGCCTATTTTTTGCACAGGGAGGCGCCTCGCAAAGTCTCGCACCATTCCGAGTCCGGCGGACGAAGTTGGCCAGCCCCACCCCCCAAGGCTATAGCCCACCCATTTTTGTGGCCTTTTTCCGCTGGACGAAGTTGGCGCCGCGGCCTCTGGGGGGGTATTTTTGGGCGCGGCTGTGCCCGCGGCCTAGTTTTGGCACACGGAGGCGTCTCGCAAAGTCTCGCGCCATTCCGAGTCCGGCGGACGAAGTTGGCCAGCCCCACCCCCCAAGGCTATAGCCCACCCGTTTTTGTGGCTTTTTCCGCTGGACGAACTTGGCGCCCCGGCCTTCGGGCGGGTATTTTTGGGCGTGGCTGTGCCCGCGGCCTATTTTTGGCACATGGAGGCGCCTCGCAAATTCTCGCGCCATTCCGAGTCCGGCGGACGAAGTTGGCCAGCCCCACCCCCCAAGGCTATAGCCCACCTGTTTTTGTGGCTTTTTCCGCTGGACGAACTTGGCGCCCCGGCCTTCGGCCGGGTATTTTTGGGCGCGGCTGTGCCCGCGGCCTATTTTTGGCACACGGAGGCGCCTCGCAAAGTCTCGCGCCATTCCGAGTCCGGCGGACGAAGTTGGCCAGCCCCACCCCCCAAGGCTATAGCCCACCCGTTTTTGTGGCCTTTTACCGCTGGAAGTACTTGGCGCCCCGGCCTTCGGGCGGGTATTTTTGGGCGCGGCTTTGTCCGCGGCCTATTTTTTGCACAGGGAGGCGCCTCGCAAAGTCTCGCACCATTCCGAGTCCGGCGGACGAAGTTGGCCAGCCCCACCCCCCAAGGCTATAGCCCACCCGTTTTTGTGGCCTTTTTCCGCTGGACGAAGTTGGCGCCGCGGCCTCTGGGGGGGTATTCTTGGGCGCGGCTGTGCCCGCGGCCTAGTTTTGGCACACGGAGGCGTCTCGCAAAGTCTCGCGCCATTCCGAGTCCGGCGGACGAAGTTGGCCAGCCCCACCCCCCAAGGCTATAGCCCACCCGTTTTTGTGGCTTTTTCCGCTGGACGAACTTGGCGCCCCGGCCTTCGGGCGGGTATTTTTGGGCGTGGCTGTGCCCGCGGCCTATTTTTGGCACACGGAGGCGCCTCGCAAAGTCTCGCGCCATTCCGAGTCCGGCGGACGAAGTTGGCCAGCCCCACCCCCCAAGGCTATAGCCCACCCGTTTTTGTGGCCTTTTTCCGCTGGACGAACTTGGCGCCCCGGCCTTCGGGCGGGTATTTTTGGGCGCGGCTGTGCCCGCGGCCTATTTTTGGCACACGGAGGTGCCTCATGAAGTCACGCGCCATTCCGAGTCCGGCGGACGAAGTTGGCCAGCCCCACCCCCCAAGGCTATAGCCCACCCGTTTTTGTGGCCTTTTACCGCTGGACAAACTTGGCGCCCCGGCCTTCGGCCGGGTATTTTTGGGCGCGGCTGTGCCCGCGGCCTATTTTTGGCACACGGAGGCGCCTCGCAAAGTCTCGCGCCATTCCGAGTCCGGCGGACAAAGTTGGCCAGCCCCACCCCCCAAGGCTATAGCCCACCCGTTTTTGTGGCCTTTTTCCGCTGGACGAACTTGGCGCCCCGGCCTTCGGGCGGGTATTTTTGGGCCGGCTGTGCCCGTGGCTTATTTTTGGCACACGGAGGCGCCTCGCAAAGTCTCGTGCCATTCCGAGTCCGGCGGACGAAGTTGGCCAGCCCCACCCCCCAAGGCTATAGCCCACCCGTTTTTGTGGCCTTTTTCCGCTGGACGAACTTGGCGCCCCGGCCTTCGGGTGGGTATTTTTGGGCGCGGCTGTGCCCGCGGCCTATTTTTGGCACACGGAGGTGCCTCATGAAGTCTCGCGCCATTTCGAGTCCGGCGGACGAAGTTGGCCAGCCCCACCCCCCAAGGCTATAGCCCACCCGTTTTTGTGGCCTTTTTCCGCTGGACGAAGTTGGCGCCGCGGCCTCCGGGGGGTATTTTTGGGCGCGGCTGTGCCCGCGGCCTATTTTTGGCACATGGAGGCGCCTCGCAAATTCTCGCGCCATTCCGAGTCCGGCGGACGAAGTTGGCCAGCCCCACCACCCAAGGCTATAGCCCACCCGTTTTTGTGGCCTTTTACCGCTGGACGAACTTGGCGCCCCGGCCTTTGGGCGGGTATTTTTGGGCGCGGCCGTGCCCGCGGCCTATTTTTGGCACACGGAGGCGCCTCGCAAAGTCTCACGCCATTCCGAGTCCTGCGGAGGAAGTTGGGCAGCCCCACCCCCCAAGGCTATAACCCACCCGTTTTTGTGGCCTTTTTCCGCTGGACGAACTTGGCGCCCCGGCCTTCTGGCGGGTATTATTGGGCGCGGCTGTGCCCGCGGCCTATTTTTGGCACACGGAGGCGCCTCGCAAAGTCTCGTGCCATTCCGAGTCCGGCGGACGAAGTTGGCCAGCCCCACCCCCCAAGGCTATAGCCCACCCGTTTTTGTGGCCTTTTTCCGCTGGACGAACTTGGCGCCCCGGCCTTTGGGTGGGTATTTTTGGGCGCGGCTGTGCCCGCGGCCTATTTTTGGCACACGGAGGCGTCTCGCAAGGTCTCGCGCCATTCCGAGTCCGGCGGACGAAGTTGGCCAGCCCCACCCCCCAAGGCTATAGCCCACCCGTTTTTGTGGCCTTTTTCCGCTGGACGAACTTGGCGCCCCGGCCTTCGGGCGGGCATTTTTGGGTGCGGCTGTGCCCACGGCTTATTTTTGGCACGCGTAGGAGCCTCGCAAAGTCTCGTGCCATTCCGAGTCCGGCGGACGAAGTTGGCCAGCCCCACCCCCCTAGGCTATAGCCCACCCGTTTTTGTGGCCTTTTTCCGCTGGACGAACTTGGCGCCCCGGCCTTCGGGCTGGTATTTTTGGGCGCGGCTGTGCCCGCGGCCTATTTTTGGCACACAGAGGTGCCTCATGAAGTTACGCGCCATTCCGAGTCCGGCGGACGAAGTTGGCCAGCCCCACCCCCCAAGGCTATAGCCCACCCGTTTTTGTGGCCTTTTACCGCTGGACAAACTTGGCGCCCCGGCCTTCGGCCGGGTATTTTTGGGCGCGAATGTGCCCGCGGCCTATTTCTGGCACACGGAGGCGCCTAGCAAAGTCTCGCGCCATTCCGAGTCCGGCAGACGAAGTTGGCCAGCCCCACCCCCCAAGGCTATAGCCCACCCGTTTTTGTGGCCTTTTTCCGCTGGACGAACTTGGCGCCCCAGCCTTCGGGCGGGTATTTTTGGGCGCGGCTGTGCCCGCGGCTTATTGTTGGCACACGGAGGTGCCTCATGAAGTCTCGCGCCATTCCGAGTCCGGCGGACGAAATTGGCCAGCCCCACCCCCCAAGGCTATAGCCCACCCGTTTTTGTGGCCTTTTTCCGCTGGACGAACTTGGCGCCCCGGCCTTCGGGTGGGTATTTTTGGGCGCGGCTGTGCCCGCGGCCTATTTTTGGCACACGGAGGTGCCTCATGAAGTCTCGCGCCATTCCGAGTCCGGCGGACGAAGTTGGCCAGCCCCACCCCCCAAGGCTATAGCCCACCCGTTTTTGTGGCCTTTTTCCGCTGGACGAAGTTGGCGCCGCGGCCTCCGGGGGGTATTTTTGGGCGCGGCTGTGCCCGCGGCCTATTTTTGGCACATGGAGGCGCCTCGCAAATTCTCGCGCCATTCCGAGTCCGGCGGACGAAGTTGGCCAGCCCCACCACCCAAGGCTATAGCCCACCCGTTTTTGTGGCCTTTTACCGCTGGACGAACTTGGCGCCCCGGCCTTTGGGCGGGTATTTTTGGGCGCGGCCGTGCCCGCGGCCTATTTTTGGCACACGGAGGCGCCTCGCAAAGTCTCGCGCCATTCCGAGTCCTGCGGAGGAAGTTGGGCAGCCCCACCCCCCAAGGCTATAGCCCACCCGTTTTTGTGGCCTTTTTCCGCTGGACGAACTTGGCGCCCCGGCCTTCTGGCGGGTATTATTGGGCGCGGCTGTGCCCGCGGCCTATTTTTGGTACACGGAGCCGTCTCGCAAGGTCTCGCGCCATTCCGAGTCCGGCGGACGAAGTTGGCCAGCCCCACCCCCCAAGGCTATAGCCCACCCGTTTTTGTGGCCTTTTTCCGCTGGACGAACTTGGCGCCCCGGCCTTTGGGCGGGTATTTTTGGGCGCGGCTGTGCCCGCGGCCTATTTTTGGCACACGGAGGCGTCTCGCAAGGTCTCGCGCCATTCCGAGTCCGGCGGACGAAGTTGGCCAGCCCCACCCCCCAAGGCTATAGCCCACCCGTTTTTGTGGCCTTTTTCCGCTGGACGAACTTGGCGCCCCGGCCTTCGGGCGGGCATTTTTGGGTGCGGCTGTGCCCACGGCTTATTTTTGGCACGCGTAGGAGCCTCGCAAAGTCTCGTGCCATTCCGAGTCCGGCGGACGAAGTTGGCCAGCCCCACCCCCCTAGGCTATAGCCCACCCGTTTTTGTGGCCTTTTTCCGCTGGACGAACTTGGCGCCCCGGCCTTCGGGCTGGTATTTTTGGGCGCGGCTGTGCCCGCGGCCTATTTTTGGCACACAGAGGTGCCTCATGAAGTTACGCGCCATTCCGAGTCCGGCGGACGAAGTTGGCCAGCCCCACCCCCCAAGGCTATAGCCCACCCGTTTTTGTGGCCTTTTACCGCTGGACAAACTTGGCGCCCCGGCCTTCGGCCGGGTATTTTTGGGCGCGAATGTGCCCGCGGCCTATTTCTGGCACACGGAGGCGCCTAGCAAAGTCTCGCGCCATTCCGAGTCCGGCAGACGAAGTTGGCCAGCCCCACCCCCCAAGGCTATAGCCCACCCGTTTTTGTGGCCTTTTTCCGCTGGACGAACTTGGCGCCCCAGCCTTCGGGCGGGTATTTTTGGGCGCGGCTGTGCCCGCGGCTTATTGTTGGCACACGGAGGTGCCTCATGAAGTCTCGCGCCATTCCGAGTCCGGCGGACGAAATTGGCCAGCCCCACCCCCCAAGGCTATAGCCCACCCGTTTTTGTGGCCTTTTACCGCTGGACGAACTTGGCGCCCCGGCCTTTGGGCGGGTATTTTTGGGCGCGGCCGTGCCCGCGGCGTATTTTTAGCACACGGAGGTGCCTCGCAAAGTCTCGCGCCATTCCGAGTCCGGCGGACGAAATTGGCCAGCCCCACCCCCCAAGGCTATAGCCCACCCGTTTTTGGGGCCTTTTTCCGCTGGACGAACTTGGCGCCCCGGCCTTTGGGCGGGTATTTTTGGGCGCGGCCGTGCCCGCGGCCTATTTTTGGCACACGGAGGTGCCTCGCAAAGTCTCGTGCCATTCCGAGTCTGGCGGACGAAGTTGGCCAGTCCCACCCCCCAAGGCTATAGCCCACCAGTTTTTGTGGCCTTTTTCCGCTGGACGAACTTGGCGCCCCGGCCTTCGTGTGGGTATTTTTGGGCGCGGCTGTGCCCGCGGCCTATTTTTGGAACACGGAGTCGCCTCGCAAAGTCTCGCGCCATTCCGAGTCCGGCGGACGAAGTTGGCCATCCCCACCCCCCAAGGCTATAGCCCACCAGTTTTTGTGGCCTTTTTCCGCTGGACGAACTTGGCGCCCCGGCCTTCGTGTGGGTATTTTTGGGCGCGGCTGTGCCCGCGGCCTATTTTTGGAACACGGAGTCGCCTCGCAAAGTCTCGCGCCATTCCGAGTCCGGCGGACGAAGTTGGCCATCCTCACCCCCCAAGGCTATAGCCCACCCGTTTTTGTGGCCTTTTACCGCTGGACGAACTTGGCGCCCGGCCTTGGGCGGGTATTTTTGGCGCGGCTGTGCCCGCGGCCTATTTTTGGAACACGGAGTCGCCTCGCAATGTCTTGCTCCATTCCGAGTCCGGCGGACGAAGTTGGCCAGCCCCACCCCCCAAAGCTATAGCCCACCCGTTTTTGTGGCCTTTTTCCGCTGGACGAACTTGGCGCCCCGGCCTTCGGGCTGGTATTTTTGGGCGCGGCTGTGCCCGCGGCCTATTTTTGGCACACGGAGGTGGCTCACAAAGGCTCGCGCCATTCCGAGTCCGGCGGATGAAGTTGGCCACCCCCACCCCCCAAGGCTATAGCCCACCAGTTTTTGTGGCCTTTTTCCGCTGGACGAACTTGGCGCCCCGGCCTTCGGGCGGGTATTTTTGGGCGCGGCTGTGCCCGCGGCCTATTTTTGGAACACAGAGTCGCCTCGCATAGTCTCGCGCCATTCCGAGTCCGGCGGACGAAGTTGGCCATCCTCACCCCCCAAGGCTATAGCCCACCCGTTTTTGTGGCCTTTTACCGCTGGACGAACTTGGCGCCCCGGCCTTCGGGCGGGTATTTTTGGGCGGGGCTGTGCCCGCTGGCTATTTTTGGCACACGGAGGTGCCTCGCAAAGTCTCGCGCCATTCCGAGTCCTGCGGAGGAAGTTGGGCAGCCCCACCCCCCAAGGCTATAGCCCACCCGTTTTTGTGGCCTTTTTCCGCAGGACGAACTTGGCGCCCTGGCCTTCTGGCTGGTATTTTTGGGCGCGGGTGTGCCCGCGGCCTATTTTTGGCACACGGAGGTGCCTCGCAAAGGCTCGCGCCATTCCGAGTCCGGCGGACGAAGTTGGCCAGCCCCACCCCCCAAGGCTATAGCCCACCCGTTTTTGTGGCCTTTTACCGCTGGAAGTACTTGGCGCCCCGGCCTTCGGGCGGGTATTTTTGGGCGCGGCTTTGTCCGCGGCCTATTTTTTGCGCAGGGAGGCGCCTCGCAAAGTCTCGCGCCATTCCGAGTCCGGCGGACGAAGTTGGCCAGCCCCACCCCCCAAGGCTATACCCCACCCGTTTTTGTGGCCTTTTTCCGCTGGACGAAGTTGGCGCCGCGGCCTCCGGGTGGGTATTTTTGGGCGCGGCTGTGCCCGCGGCCTATTTTTGGCACACGGAGGCGCCACGCAAAGTCTCGTGCCACTCCGCGTCCGGCGGACGAAGTTGGCCAGCCCCACCCCCCAAGGCTATAGCCCACCCGTTTTTGTGGCCTTTTTCCGCTGGACGAACTTGGCGCCCCGGCCTTCGGGTGGGTATTTTTGGGCGCGGCTGTGCCCGCGGCCTATTTTATGAACACGGAGTCGCCTCGCAAAGTCTCGTGCCATTCCGAGTCCGGCGGACGAAGTTGGCCAGCCCCACCCCCCAAGGCTATAGCCCACCCGTTTTTGTGGCCTTTTTCCACTGGACGAACTTGGCGCCCCGGCCTTTGGGCGGGTATTTTTGGGCGCGGCTGTGCCCGCGGCCTATTTTTGGCACACGGAGGCCCCTCGTAAAGTCTCGCGCCATTCCGAGTCCGGCGGACGAAGTTGGCCAGCCCCACCGCCCAAGGCTATAGCCCACCCGTTTTTGTGGACTTTTTCCGCTGGACGAACATGGCGCCCCGGCCTTCGGGTGGGTATTTTTGGGCGCGGCTGTGTCCGCGGCCTATTTTTGGCACACGGAGGTGCCTCATAACGTCTCGCGCCATTCCGAGTCCGGCAGACGAAGTTGGCCAGCCCCACCCCCCAAGGCTATAGCCCACCCGTTTTTGTGGCCTTTTTCCGCTGGACGAACTTGGCGCCCCCCAGCCGGGGCGGGTATTTTTGGGCGCGGCTGTGCCCGCGGCTTATTGTTGGCACACGGAGGTGCCTCATGAAGTCTCGCGCCATTCCGAGTCCGGCGGACGAAATTGGCCAGCCCCACCCCCCAAGGCTATAGCCCACCCGTTTTTGTGGCCTTTTACCGCTGGACGAACTTGGCGCCCCGGCCTTTGGGCGGGTATTTTTGGGCGCGGCCGTGCCCGCGGCGTATTTTTAGCACACGGAGGTGCCTCGCAAAGTCTCGCGCCATTCCGAGTCCTGCGGAGGAAGTTGGGCAGCCCCACCCCCCAAGGCTATAGCCCACCCGTTTTTGGGGCCTTTTTCCGCTGGACGAACTTGGCGCCCCGGCCTTCTGGCTGGTATTTTTGGGCGCGGCTGTGCCCGCGGCCTATTTTTGGCACACGGAGGTGCCTCGCAAAGTCTCGTGCCATTCCGAGTCTGGCGGACGAAGTTGGCCAGTCCCACCCCCCAAGGCTATAGCCCACCAGTTTTTGTGGCCTTTTTCCGCTGGACGAACTTGGCGCCCCGGCCTTCGTGTGGGTATTTTTGGGCGCGGCTGTGCCCGCGGCCTATTTTTGGAACACGGAGTCGCCTCGCAAAGTCTCGCGCCATTCCGAGTCCGGCGGACGAAGTTGGCCATCCTCACCCCCCAAGGCTATAGCCCACCCGTTTTTGTGGCCTTTTACCGCTGGACGAACTTGGCGCCCCGGCCTTCGGGCGGGTATTTTTGGGCGCGGCTGTGCCCGCGGCCTATTTTTGGCACACGGAGGCGCCTCGCAATGTCTTGCTCCATTCCGAGTCCGGCGGACGAAGTTGGCCAGCCCCACCCCCCAAAGCTATAGCCCACCCGTTTTTGTGGCCTTTTTCCGCTGGACGAACTTGGCGCCCCGGCCTTCGGGCTGGTATTTTTGGGCGCGGCTGTGCCCGCGGCCTATTTTTGGCACACGGAGGTGGCTCACAAAGGCTCGCGCCATTCCGAGTCCGGCGGATGAAGTTGGCCACCCCCACCCCCCAAGGCTATAGCCCACCAGTTTTTGTGGCCTTTTTCCGCTGGACGAACTTGGCGCCCCGGCCTTCGGGCGGGTATTTTTGGGCGCGGCTGTGCCCGCGGCCTATTTTTGGAACATAGAGTCGCCTCGCAAAGTCTCGCGCCATTCCGAGTCCGGCGGACGAAGTTGGCCATCCTCACCCCCCAAGGCTATAGCCCACCCGTTTTTGTGGCCTTTTACCGCTGGACGAACTTGGCGCCCCGGCCTTCGGGCGGGTATTTTTGGGCGCGGCTGTGCCCGCGGCCTATTTTTGGCACACGGAGGTGCCTCGCAAAGTCTCGCGCCATTCCGAGTCCTGCGGAGGAAGTTGGGCAGCCCCACCCCCCAAGGCTATAGCCCACCCGTTTTTGTGGCCTTTTTCCGCAGGACGAACTTGGCGCCCTGGCCTTCTGGCTGGTATTTTTGGGCGCGGGTGTGCCCGCGGCCTATTTTTGGCACACGGAGGTGCCTCGCAAAGGCTCGTGCCATTCCGAGTCTGGCGGACGAAGTTGGCCAGCCCCACCCCCCAAGGCTATAGCCCACCCGTTTTTGTGGCCTTTTACCGCTGGAAGTACTTGGCGCCCCGGACTTCGGGCGGGTATTTTTGGGCGCGGCTTTGCCCGCGGCCTATTTTTTGCGCAGGGAGGCGCCTCGCAAAGTCTCGCGCCATTCCGAGTCCGGCGGACGAAGTCGGCCAGCCCCACCCCCCAAGGCTATACCCCACCCGTTTTTGTGGCCTTTTTCCGCTGGACGAAGTTGGCGCCGCGGCCTCCGGGGGGGTATTTTTGGGCGCGGCTGTGCCCGCGGCCTATTTTTGGCACACGGAGGCGCCTCGCAAAGTCTCGTGCCACTCCGAGTCCGGCGGACGAAGTTGGCCAGCCCCACCCCCCAAGGCTATAGCCCACCCGTTTTTGTGGCCTTTTTCCGCTGGACGAACTTGGCGCCCCGGCCTTCGGGTGGGTATTTTTGGGCGCGGCTGTGCCCGCGGCCTATTTTTGGAACACGGAGTCGCCTCGCAAAGTCTCGTGCCATTCCGAGTCCGGCGGACGAAGTTGGCCAGCCCCACCCCCCAAGGCTATAGCCCACCCGTTTTTGTGGCCTTTTTCCACTGGACGAACGTGGCGCCCCGGCCTTTGGGCGGGTATTTTTGGGCGCGGCTGTGCCCGCGGCCTATTTTTGGCACACGGAGGCGCCTCGCAAAGTCTCGCGCCATTCCGAGTCCGGCGGACGAAGTTGGCCAGCCCCACCGCCCAAGGCTATAGCCCACCCGTTTTTGTGGACTTTTTCCGCTGGACGAACATGGCGCCCCGGCCTTCGGGTGGGTATTTTTGGGCGCGGCTGTGTCCGCGGCCTATTTTTGGCACACGGAGGTGCCTCATAAAGTCTCGCGCCATTCCGAGTCCGGCGGACGAAGTTAGCCAGCCCCACCCCCCAAGGCTATAGCCCACCCGTTTTTGTGGCCTTTTTCCGCTGGACGAACTTGCCGCCCCGGCCTTCGGCCGGGTATTTTTGGTCGCGGTTTTGCCCGCGGCCTATTTTTGGTACACGGAGGCGCCTCGCAAAGTCTCGCACCATTCCGAGTCCGGCGGACGAAGTTGGCCAGCCCCACCCCCCAAGGCTATAGCCCACCCGTTTTTGTGGCCTTTTTCCGTTGGACGAACTTGGCGCTCCGGCCTTCGGGCCGGTATTTTTTGGCGCGGCTGTGCCCGCGGCCTATTTTTGGCACACGGAGGTGCCTCGTAAAGTCTCGCGCCATTCCGAGTCCGGCGGACGAAGTTGCCCCGCCCCACCCCCCAAGGCTATAGCCCACCCGTTTTTGTGGCCTTTTTCCGTTGGACGAACTTGGCGCCCCGGCCTTCGGGCGGGTATTTTTGGGCGCGGCTGTGCCCGCGGCCTATTTTTGGCACACGGAGGTGCCTCATGAAGTCTCGCGCCATTCCGAGTCCGGCGGACGAAGTAGGCCAGCCCCACCCCCCAAGGCTATAGCCCACCCACTTTTGTGGACTTTTTCCGCTGGACGAACATGGCGCCCCGGCCTTCGGGTGGGTATTTTTGGGCGCGGCTGTGCCCGCGGCCTATTTTTGGCACACGGAGGCGCCTCGTAAAGTCTCGCGCCATTCCGAGTCCGGCGGACGAAGTTGGCCAGCCCCACCCCCCAAGGCTATAGCCCACCCGTTTTTGTGGCCTTTTTCCGCTGGACGAACTTGGCGCCCCGGGCTTGGGGCGGGTATTTTTGGGCGCGGCTGATCCCGCGGCCTATTTTTTGGCACCACGGAGGTGCCTCGCAAAGTCTCGCGCCATTCCGAGTCCGCGAACGAACGGTTGGCCAGCCCCACCCCCCAAGGCTATAGCCCACCCGTTTTTGTGGCCTTTTTCCGCTGGACGAACTTGGCGCCCCGGCCTTCGGGCGGGTATTTTTGGGAGCGGCTGTGCCCGCGGCCTATTTTTGGCACACGGAGGCGCCTCGCAAAGTCTCGCACCATTCCGAGTCCGGCGGACGAAGTTGGCCAGCCCCACCCCCCAAGGCTATAGCCCACCCGTTTTTGTGGCCTTTTTCCACTGGACGAACTTGGCGCCCCGGCCTTTGGGCGGGTATTTTTGGGCGCGGCTGTGCCCGCGGCCTATTGTTGGCACACGGAGGTGCCTCAAGAAGTCTCGCGCCATTCCGAGTCCGGCGGATGAAGTTGGCCAGCCCCACCGCCCAAGGCTATAGCCCACCCGTTTTTGTGGACTTTTTCCGCTGGACGAACATGGCGCCCCGGCCTTCGGGTGGGTATTTTTGGGCGCGGCTGTGCCCGCGGCCTATTTTTGGCACACGGAGGTGCCTCATAAAGTCTCGCGCCATTCCGAGTCCGGCGGACGAAGTTAGCCAGCCCCACCCCCCAAGGCTATAGCCCACCCGTTTTTGTGGCCTTTTTCCGCTGGACGAACTTGCCGCCCCGGCCTTCGGCCGGGTATTTTTGGTCGCGGTTTTGCCCGCGGCCTATTTTTGGTACACGGAGGCGCCTCGCAAAGTCTCGCACCATTCCGAGTCCGGCGGACGAAGTTGGCCAGCCCCACCCCCCAAGGCTATAGCCCACCCGTTTTTGTGGCCTTTTTCCGTTGGACGAACTTGGCGCTCCGGCCTTCGGGCGGTATTTTTGGGCGCGGTTGTGCCCGCGGCCTATTTTTGGCACACGGAGGTGCCTCGTAAAGTCTCGCGCCATTCCGAGTCCGGCGGACGAAGTTGCCCCGCCCCACCCCCCAAGGCTATAGCCCACCCGTTTTTGTGGCCTTTTTCCGTTGGACGAACTTGGCGCCCCGGCCTTCGGGCGGGTATTTTTGGGCGCGGCTGTGCCCGCGGCCTATTTTTGGCACACGGAGGTGCCTCATGAAGTCTCGCGCCATTCCGAGTCCGGCGGACGAAGTAGGCCAGCCCCACCCCCCAAGGCTATAGCCCACCCGGTTTTGTGGACTTTTTCCGCTGGACGAACTTGGCGCCCCGGCCTTCGGGCGGGTATTTTTGGGCGCGGCTGTGCCCGCGGCCTATTTTTGGCACACGGAGGTGCCTCATGAAGTCTCGCGCCATTCCGAGTCCGGCGGACGAAGTGGGCCAGCCCCACCCCCCAAGGCTATAGCCCACCCGTTTTTGTGGACTTTTTCCGCTGGACGAACTTGGCGCCCAGGCCTTCGGGCGGGTATTTTTGGGCGCGGCTGTGCCCGCGGCCTATTTTTGGCACACGGAGGTGCCTCATGAAGTCTCGCGCCATTCCGAGTCCGGCGGACGAAGTTGGCCAGCCCCACCCCCCAAGGCTATAGCCCACCCACTTTTGTGGACTTTTTCCGCTGGACGAACATGGCGCCCCGGCCTTCGGGTGGGTATTTTTGGGCGCGGCTGTGCCCGCGGCCTATTTTTGGCACATGGAGGCGCCTCGTAAAGTCTCGCGCCATTCCGAGTCCGGCGGACGAAGTTGGCCAGCCCCACCCCCCAAGGCTATAGCCCACCCGTTTTTGTGGCCTTTTTCCGCTGGACGAACTTGGCGCCCCGGCCTTGGGCGGGTATTTTTGGGCGCGGCTGAGCCCGCGGCCTATTTTTGGCACACGGAGGTGCCTCGCAAAGTCTCGCGCCATTCCGAGTCCGGCGAACGAAGTTGGCCAGCCCCACCCCCCAAGGCTATAGCCCACCCGTTTTTGTGGCCTTTTTCCGCTGGACGAACTTGGCGCCCCGGCCTTCGGGAGGGTATTTTTGGGCGCGGCTGTGCCCGCGGCCTATTTTTGGCACACATAGTCGCCTCGTAAAGTCTCGCGCGATTCCGAGTCCGGCGGACGAAGTTGGCCAGCCTCACCCCCCAAGGCTATAGCCCACCCGTTTCTGTGGCCTTTTACCGCTGGACGAACTTGGCGCCCCGGCCTTCGGGCGGGTATTTTTGGGCGCGGCTCTGCCCGCGGCCTATTTTTGGTAAACGGAGGCACCTCGTAAAGTCTCGCGCCATTCCGAGTCCGGCGGACGAAGTTGGCCAGCCCCACCCCCCAAGGCTATAGCCCACCCGTTTTTGTGGTCTTTTTCCGCTGGACGAACTTGGCGCCCCGGCCTTCGGGCGGGTATTTTTGGGCGCGGCTGAGTCCGTGGCCTATTTTTGGCACACGGAGGCGCCTCGCAAAGTCTCGCGCCACTCCGAGTCCGGCGGACAAAGTTGGCCAGCCCCACCCCCCAAGGCTATAGCCCACCCGTTTTTGTGGCCTTTTTCCGCTGGACGAACTTGGCGCCCCAGCCTTCGGGCGGCTATTTTTGGGCGCGGCTGTGCCCGCGGCCTATTTTTGTCACACGGAGGCGCCTCGCAAAGTCTCGCGCCATTCCGAGTCCGGCGGGCGAAGTTGGCCAGCCCCACCCCCCAAGGCTATAGCCCACCCGTTTTTGTGGCCTTTTTCCGCCGGACGAACTTGGCGCCCCGGCCTTCGGGTGGGTATTTTTGTACGCGGCTGTGCCCGTGGCCTATTTTTGGCACACGGAGGTGCCTCGTAAAGTCTCGCGCCATTCCGAGTCCGGCGGGTGAAGTTGGCCAGCCCCACCCCCGAAGGCTATAGCCCACCCGTTTTTGTGGCCTTTTTCCGCCAGACGAACTTGGCGTCCCGGCCTTCGGGCGGGTATTTTTGGGTGCGGCTGTGCCCGCGGCCTATTTTTAGCACACGGAGGCGCCTCGTAAAGTCTCGCGCCATTCCGAATCCGGCGGACGAAGTGGGCCAGCCCCACCCCCCAAGGCTATAGCCCACCCATTTTTGTGGCCTTTTTCCGCTGGACGAACTTGGCGCCCCGGCCTTCGGGCGGGTATTTTTGGGCGCGGCTGTGCTCGCAGCCTATTTTTGGCACACCGTGGCGCCTCGCAAAGTCTCGTGCCATTCCGAGTCCGGCGGACGAAGTTGGCCAGCCCCACCCCCCAAGGCTATAGCCCACCCGTTTTTGTGGCCTTTTTCCGCTGGACGAACTTGGCGCCCCGGCCTTCGGGTGGGTATTTTTGGACGCGGCTGTGCCCGCGGCCTATTTTTGGCACACGGAGACGGCTCGCAAAGTCTCGCGCCATTCCGAGTCCGGCGGATGAAGTTGGCCAGCCCCACCCCCCAAGGCTATAGCCCACCCGTTTTTGTGGCCTTTTTCCGCTGGACGAACTTGGCGCCCCGGCCTTCGGGCGGGTATTTTTTGGCGCGGCTGTGCCCGCGGCCTATTTTTAGCACACGGAGGCGCCTCGCAAAGTCTCGCGCCATTCCGAGTTCGGCGGACGAAGTGGGCCAGCCCCACCCCCCAAGGCTATAGCCCACCCGTTTTTGTGGCCTTTTTCCGCTGGACGAACTTGGCGCCCCGGCCTTCGGCCGGGTATTTTTGGGCGCGGCTGTGCCCGCGGCCTATTTTTGGCACACCCTGGCGCCTCGCAAAGTCTCGTGCCATTCCGAGTCCGGCGGACGAAGTTGGCCAGCCCCACCCCCCAAGGCTATAGCCCACCCGTTTTTGTGGCCTTTTTCCGCTGGACGAACTTGGCGCCCCGGCCTTCGGGTGGGTATTTTTGGACGCGGCTGTGCCCGCGGCCTATTTTTGGCACACGGAGACGCCTCGCAAAGTCTCGCGCCATTCCGAGTCCGGCGGACGAAGTTGGCCAGCCCCACCCCCCAAGGCTATGGCCCACCCGTTTTTGTGGCCTTTTTCCGCTGGACGAACTTGGCGCCCCGGCCTTCGGGCGGGTATTTTTGGGCGCGGCTGAGCCCGCGGCCTATTTTTAGCACACACGGGCGCCTCGCAAAGTCTCGCGCCATTCCGAGTTCGGCGGACCAGTGGGCCAGCCCCACCCCCCAAGGCTATAGCCCACCCGTTTTTGTGGCCTTTTTCCGCTGGACGAACTTGGCGCCCCGGCCTTCGGGCGGGTATTTTTGGGCGCGGCTGTGCCCGCGGCCTATTTTTGGCACACCCTGGCGCCTCGCAAAGTCTCGTGCCATTCCGAGTCCGGCGGACGAAGTTGGCCAGCCCCACCCCCCAAGGCTATAGCCCACCCGTTTTTGTGGCCTTTTTCCGCTGGACGAACTTGGCGCCCCGGCCTTCGGGTGGGTATTTTTGGACGCGGCTGTGCCCGCGGCCTATTTTTGGCACACGGAGGCGCCTCGCAAAGTCTCGCGCCATTCCGAGTCCGGCGGACGAAGTTGGCCAGCCCCACCCCCCAAGGCTATAGCCCACCCGTTTTTGTGGCCTTTTTCCGCTGGACGAACTTGGTACCCCGGCCTTCGGGCGGGTATTTTTGTGCGCGGCTGTGCCCGTGGCCTATTTTTGGCACACGGAGGCGCCTCGCAATGTCTCGCGCCATTCCGAGTCCGGCGGACGAAGTTGGCCAGCCCCACCCCCCAAGGTTATAGCCCACCCGTTTTTGTGGCCTTTTTACGCTGTACGAACTTGGCGCCCCGGCCTTCGGGCGGTTATTTTTGGGCGCGGCTGTGTCCGCGGCCAATTTTTGGGACACGGAGGCGCCTCACAAAGTCTCGCGCCATTCCGAGTCCGGCGGACGAAGTTGGCCAGCCCCACCCCCCAAGGCTATAGCCCACCCGTTTTTGCGGCCTTTTTCCGCTGGACGAACTTGGCGCCCCGGCCTTCGGGCGGTTATTTTTGGGCGCGGCTGTGTCCGCGGCCAATTTTTGGGACACGGAGGCGCCTCACAAAGTCTCGCGCCATTCCGAGTCCGGCGGACGAAGTTGGCCAGCCCCACCCCCCAAGGCTATAGCCCACCCGTTTTTGTGGCCTTTTTCCGCCGGACGAACTTGGCGCCCCGGCCTTCGGGTGGGTATTTTTGTGCGCGGCTGTGCCCGTGGCCTATTTTTGGCACACGGAGGTGCCTCGCAAAGTCTCGCGCCATTCCGAGTCCGGCGGGTGAAGTTGGCCAGCCCCACCCCCCAAGGCTATAGCCCACCCGTTTTTGTGGCCTTTTTCCGCCGGACGAACTTGGCGCCCCGGCCTTCGGGTGGGTATTTTTGTACGCGGCTGTGCCCATGGCCTATTTTTGGCACACGGAGGTGCCTCGCAAAGTCTCGCGCCATTCCGAGTCCGGCGGGTGAAGTTGGCCAGCCCCACCCCCGAAGGCTATAGCCCACCCGTTTTTGTGGCCTTTTTCCGCCAGACGAACTTGGCGCCCCAGCCTTCGGGCGGGTATTTTTGGGTGCGGCTGTGCCCGCGGCCTATTTTTAGCACACGGAGGCGCCTCGTAAAGTCTCGCGCCATTCCGAATCCGGCGGACGAAGTGGGCCAGCCCCACCCCCCAAGGCTATAGCCCACCCATTTTTGTGGCCTTTTTCCGCTGGACGAACTTGGCGCCCCGGCCTTCGGGCGGGTATTTTTGGGCGCGGCTGTGCTCGCGGCCTATTTTTGGCACACCGTGGCGCCTCGCAAAGTCTCGTGCCATTCCGAGTCCGGCGGACGAAGTTGGCCAGCCCCACCCCCCAAGGCTATAGCCCACCCGTTTTTGTGGCCTTTTTCCGCTGGACGAACTTGGCGCCCCGGCCTTCGGGTGGGTACTTTTGGACGCGGCTGTGCCCGCGGCCTATTTTTGGCACACGGAGACGCCTCGCAAAGTCTCGCGCCATTCCGAGTCCGGCGGACGAAGTTGGCCAGCCCCACCCCCCAAGGCTATAGCCCACCCGTTTTTGTGGCCTTTTTCCGCTGGACGAACTTGGCGCCCCGGCCTTCGGGCGGGTATTTTTGGGCGCGGCTGTGCCCGCGGCCTATTTTTAGCACACGGAGGTGCCTCGCAAAGTCTCGCGCCATTCCGAGTTCGGCGGACGAAGTGGGCCAGCCCCACCCCCCAAGGCTATAGCCCACCCGTTTTTGTGGCCTTTTTCCGCTGGACGAACTTGGCGCCCCGGCCTTCGGGCGGGTATTTTTGGGCGCGGCTGTGCCCGCGGCCTATTTTTGGCACACCCTGGCGCCTCGCAAAGTCTCGTGCCATTCCGAGTCCGGCGGACGAAGTTGGCCAGCCCCACCCCCCAAGGCTATAGCCCACCCGTTTTTGTGGCCTTTTTCCGCTGGACGAACTTGGCGCCCCGGCCTTCGGGTGGGTATTTTTGGACGCGGCTGTGCCCGCGGCCTATTTTTGGCAGACGGAGGCGCCTCGCAAAGTCTCGCGCCATTCCGAGTCCGGCGGACGAAGTTGGCCAGCGCCACCCCCCAAGGCTATAGCCCACCCGTTTTTGTGGCCTTTTTCCGCTGGACGAACTTGGTGCCCCGGCCTTCGGGCGGGTATTTTTGTGCGCGGCTGTGCCCGTGGCCTATTTTTGGCACACGGAGGCACCTCGCAAAGTCTCGCGCCATTCCGAGTCCGGCGGACGAAGTTGGCCGGCCCCACCCCCCAAGGCTATAGCCCACCCGTTTTTGTGGCCTTTTTCCGCTGGACGAACTTGGCGCCCCGGTCTTCGGGCGGTTATTTTTGGGCGCGGCTGTGTCCGCGGCCAATTTTTGGGACACGGAGGCGCCTCACAAACTCTCGCGCCATTCCGAGTCCGGCGGACGAAGTTGGCCAGCCCCACCCCCCAAGGCTATAGCCCACCCGTTTTTGTGGCCTTTTTCCGCTGGACGAACTTGGCGCCCCGGCCTTCGGGCGGGTATTTTTTGGTGCGGCTGTACCCGCATGCCCTTTTTTTGGGCCACGGAGGCGCCTCGCAAAGTCTCGCGCCATTCCGAGTCCGGCGGACGTAGTTGGCCAGCCCCACCCCCTAAGGCTATAGCCCACCCGTTTTTGTGGCCTTTTTCCGCTGGACGAACTTGGCGCCCCGGCCTTCGGGCGGGTATTTTTGGGCGCGGCTGTGCCCGCGGCCTATTTTTGGCCCACGGAGGCGCCTCGCAAAGTCTCGCGCCATTCCGAGTCCGGCGGACGTAGTTGGCCAGCCCCACCCCCTAAGGCTATAGCCCACCCGTTTTTGTGGCCTTTTTCCGCTGGACGAACTTGGCGCCCCGGCCTTCGGGCGGGTATTTTTGGGCTCGGCTGTGCCCGCGGCCTATTTTTGGCACACGGAGGCGCCTCGTAAAGTCTCGCGCCATTCCGAGTCCGGCGGACGAAGTTGGCCAGCCCAACCCCCCAAGGCTATAGCCGACACGTATTTGTGGCCTTTTTCAGCTGGACGAACTTGGCGCCCGGCCTTCGGGCGGGTATTTTGGGCTCGGCTGTGCCCGCGGCCTATTTTTGGCACACGGAGGCGCCTCGTAAAGTCTCGCGCCATTCCGAGTCCGGCGGACGAAGTTGGCCAGCCCAACCCCCCAAGGCTATAGCCCACCCGTTTTTGTGGCCTTTTTCCGCTGGACGAACTTGGCGCCCCGGCCTTCGGGTGGGTATTTTTGGACGCGGCTGTGCCCGCGGCCTATTTTTGGCAGACGGAGGCGCCTCGCAAAGTCTCGCGCCATTCCGAGTCCGGCGGACGAAGTTGGCCAGCCCCACCCCCCAAGGCTATAGCCCACCCGTTTTTGTGGCCTTTTTCCGCTGGACGAACTTGGTACCCCGGCCTTCGGGCGGGTATTTTTGTGCGCGGCTGTGCCCGTGGCCTATTTTTGGCACACGGAGGCGCCTCGCAAAGTCTCGCGCCATTCCGAGTCCGGCGGACGAAGTTGGCCAGCCCCACCCCCCAAGGTTATAGCCCACCCGTTTTTGTGGCCTTTTTCCGCTGGACGAACTTGGCGCCCCGGCCTTCGGGCGGTTATTTTTGGGCGCGGCTCTGTCCGCGGCCAATTTTTGGGACACGGAGGTGCCTCACAAAGTCTCGCGCCATTCCGAGTCCGGCGGACGAAGTTGGCCAGCCCCACCCCCCAAGGCTATAGCCCACCCGTTTTTGCGGCCTTTTTCCGCTGGACGAACTTGGCGCCCCGGCCTTCGGGCGGTTATTTTTGGGCGCGGCTGTGTCCGCGGCCAATTTTTGGGACACGGAGGCGCCTCACAAAGTCTCGCGCCATTCCGAGTCCGGCGGACGAAGTTGGCCAGCCCCACCCCCCAAGGCTATAGCCCACCCGTTTTTGTGGCCTTTTTCCGCCGGACGAACTTGGCGCCCCGGCCTTCGGGTGGGTATTTTTGTGCGCGGCTGTGCCCGTGGCCTATTTTTGGCACACGGAGGTGCCTCGCAAAGTCTCGCGCCATTCCGAGTCCGGCGGGTGAAGTTGGCCAGCCCCACCCCCGAAGGCTATAGCCCACCCGTTTTTGTGGCCTTTTTCCGCCGGACGAACTTGGCGCCCCGGCCTTCGGCCGGGTATTTATGGGCGCGACTGTGCCCGCGGCCTATTTTTGGCACACGGTGGCGCCTCGCAAAGTCTCGTGCCATTCCGAGTCCGGCGGACGAAGTTGGCCAGCCCCACACCCCAAGGTTATAGCCCACCCGTTTTTGTGGCCTTTTTCCGCTGGACGAACTTGGCGCCCCGGCCTTCGGGCGGGTATTTTTGGGGGCGGCTGTGCCCGCGGCCTATTTTTGGCCCACGTAGGCGCTTCGAAAAGTCTCGCGCCATTCCGAGTCCGGCGGACGTAGTTGGCCAGCCCCACCCCCTAAGGCTATAGCCCACCCGTTTTTGTGGCCTTTATCCGCTGGACGAACTTGGCGCCCCGGCGTTCGGGCGGGTATTTTTGGGCTCGGCTGTGCCCACGGCCTATTTTTGGCACACGGAGGCGCCTCGTAAAGTCTCGCGCCATTCCGAGTCCGGCGGACGAAGTTGGCCAGCCCCACCCCCTAAGGCTATAGCCCACCCGTTTTTGTGGCCTTTTTCCGCCGGACGAACTTGGCGCCCCGGCCTTCGGGTGGGTATTTTTGGACGCGGCTGTGCCCGCGGCCTATTTTTGGAACACGGAGGCGCCTCGCAAAGTCTCGCGCTATTCCGAGTCCGGCGGACGAAGTTGGCCAGCCCAACCCCCCAAGGCTATAGCCCACCCGTTTTTGTGGCCTTTTTCTGCCGGACGAACTTGGCGCACCGGCCTTCGGGCGGGTATTTTTGGGGGCGGCTGTGCCCGCGGCCTATTTTTGGCCCACGTAGGCGCTTCGAAAAGTCTCGCGCCATTCCGAGTCCGGCGGACGTAGTTGGCCAGCCCCACCCCCTAAGGCTATAGCCCACCCGTTTTTGTGGCCTTTATCCGCTGGACGAACTTGGCGCCCCGGCGTTCGGGCGGGTATTATTGGGTTCGGCTGTGCCCACGGCCTATTTTTGGCACACGGAGGCGCCGCGTAAAGTCTCGCGCCATTCTGAGTCCGGCGGACGAAGTTGGCCAGCCCCACCCCTAAAGGCTATAGCACACCCGTTTTTGTGGCCTTTTACCGCCGGACGAACTTGGCGCCCCGGCCTTCGGGTGGGTATTTTTGGACGCGGCTGTGCCCGCGGCCTATTTTTGGAACACGGAGGCGCCTCGCAAAGTCTCGCGCTATTCCGAGTCCGGCGGACGAAGTTGGCCAGCCCAACCCCCCAAGGCTATAGCCCACCCGTTTTTGTGGCCTTTTTCTGCCGGACGAACTTGGCGCACCGGCCTTCGGGCAGGTATTTTTGGGCACGGCTGTGCCCGCGGCCTATTTTTGGCACACGGAGGTGCCTCGCAAAGTCTCGCGCCATTCCGAGTCTGGCGGACGTAGTTGGCCAGCCCCACCCCCCAAGGCTATAGCCCACCCGTTTTTGTGGCCTTTTTCCGCTGGACGAACTTGGCGCCCCGGCCTTCGGGCGTGTATTTTTGGGCTCGGCTGTGCCCGCGGCCTATTTTTGGCACACGGAGGCGCCTCATAAAGTCTCGCGCCATTCCGAGTCCGGCGGACGAAGTTGGCCAGCCCCACCCCCTAAGGCTATAGCCCACCCATTTTTGTGGCCTTTTTCCGCCGGACGAACTTGGCGCCCCGGCCTTCGGGTGGGTATTTTTGGGTGCGCCTGTGCCCGCGCCCTATTTTTGGCACACGGAGGTGCCTCGCAAAGTCTCGCGCCATTCCGAGTCCGGCGGACGAAGTTGGCCAGCCCAACCCCCCAAGGCTATAGCCCACCCGTTTTTGTGGCCTTTTTCTGCCGGACGAACTTGGCGCACCGGCCTTCGGGCAGGTATTTTTGGGCGCGGCCGTGCCCGCGGCCTATTTTTGGCACAAGGAGGCTCCTCGCAAAGTCTCGCGCCATTCGGAGTCCGGCGGACGAAGTTGGCCAGCCCCACCCCCCAAGGCTATAGCCCACCCGTTTTTGTGGCCTTTTTCCGCTGGACGAACTTGGCGCCCCGGTCTTCGGGCAGGTATTTTTGGGCGCCGCTGTGCCCGCAGCCTATTTTTGCCACACGGAGGCACCTCGTAAAGTCTCGCGCCATTCCGAGTCCGGCGGACGAAGTTGGCCAGCCCCACCCCCCAAGGCTATAGCCCACCCGTTTTTGTGGCCTTTTTCCGCTGGACGAACTTGGCGCCCCGGCATTCGGGCGGTTATTTTTGGGCGCGGCTGTGCCCGCGGCCTATTTTTGGCACACGGAGGCACCTCGGAAAGTCTCGCGCCATTCCGAGTCCGGCGGAAGAAGTTGGCCAGCCCCACCCCCCAAGGCTACAGCCCACCCGTTTTTGTGGCCTTTTTCCGCTGGACGAACTTGGCGCCCCGGCCTTCGGGCGGGTATTTTTGGGCGCGGCTGTGGCCGCGGCCTATTTTTGGCACACGGAGGCGCCTCGCAAAGTCTCGCGCCATTCCGAGTCCGGCGGACGAAGTTGGCCAGCCCCACCCCCCAAGGCTATAGCCCACCCGTTTTTGTGGCCTTTTTCCGCTGGATGAACTTGGCGCCCCGGCCTTCAGGCTGGTATTTTTGGTCGCGGCTGTGCCCGCGGCCTATTTTTGGCACACGGAGGCGCCTCGCAAAGTCTCGCGCCATTCCGAGTGCGGCGGACGAAGTTGGCCAGCCCCACCCCCCAGGGCTATAGCCCACCCGTTTTTGTGGCCTTTTTCAGCTGGACGAACTTGGCGCCCCGGCCTTCGGGCTGGAATTTTTGGGCGGGGCTGCGCCCGCGGCCTATTTTTGGCACACGGAGGCGCCTCCCAAAGTCTCGCGCCATTCCGAGTCCGGCGGACGAAGTTGGCCAGCCCCACACCCCAAGGCTATAGCCCACCCGTTTTTGTGGCCTTTTTCCGCTGGACGAACTTGGCGCCCCAGCCTTCGGGCGGGTATTTTTGGGCGCGGCTGTGTCCGCGGCCTATTTTTGGCACACGGTGGCGCCTCGCAAAGTCTCGTGCCATTCCGAGTCCGGCGGACGAAGTTGGCCAGCCCCACACCCCAAGGTTATAGCCCACCCGTTTTTGTGGCCTTTTTCCGCTGGACGAACTTGGCGCCCCGGCCTTCGGGCGGGTATTTTTGGGCGCGGCTGTGCCCGCGGCCTATTTTTAGCCCACGTAGGCGCTTCGAAAAGTCTCGCGCCATTCCGAGTCCGGCGGACGTAGTTGGCCAGCCCCACCCCCTAAGGCTATAGCCCACCCGTTTTTGTGGCCTTTTTCCGCTGGACGAACTTGGCGCCCCGGCGTTCGGGCGGGTATTTTTGGGCTCGGCTGTGCCCACGGCCTATTTTTGGCACACGGAGGCGCCTCGTAAAGTCTCGCGCCATTCCGAGTCCGGCGGACGAAGTTGGCCAGCCCCACCCCCCAAGGCTATAGCCCACCCGTTTTTGTGGCCTTTTTCCGCCGGACGAACTTGGCGCCCCGGCCTTCGGGTGGGTATTTTTGGACGCGGCTGTGCCCGCGGCCTATTTTTGGAACACGGAGGCGCCTCGCAAAGTCTCGCGCTATTCCGAGTCCGGCGGACGAAGTTGGCCAGCCCAACCCCCCAAGGCTATAGCCCACCCGTTTTTGTGGCCTTTTTCTGCCGGACGAACTTGGCGCACCGGCCTTCGGGCAGGTATTTTTGGGCACGGCTGTGCCCGCGGCCTATTTTTGGCACACGGAGGTGCCTCGCAAAGTCTCGCGCCATTCCGAGTCTGGCGGACGTAGTGGGCCAGCCCCACCCCCCAAGGCTATAGCCCACCCGTTTTTGTGGCCTTTTTCCGCTGGACGAACTTGGCGCCCCGGCCTTCGGGCGTGTATTTTTGGGCTCGGCTGTGCCCGCGGCCTATTTTTGGCACACGGAGGCGCCTCATAAAGTCTCGCGCCATTCCGAGTCCGGCGGACGAAGTTGGCCAGCCCCACCCCCTAAGGCTATAGCCCACCCATTTTTGTGGCCTTTTTCCGCTGGACGAACTTGGCGCCCCGGCCTTCGGGTGGGTATTTTTGGGTGCGGCTGTGCCCGCGCCCTATTTTTGGCACACGGAGGTGCCTCGCAAAGTCTCGCGACATTCCGAGTCCGGCGGACGAAGTTGGCCAGCCCAACCCCCCAAGGCTATAGCCCACCCGTTTTTGTGGCCTTTTTCTGCCGGACGAACTTGGCGCACCGGCCTTCGGGCAGGTATTTTTGGGCGCGGCCGTGCCCGCGGCCTATTTTTGGCACAAGGAGGCTCCTCGCAAAGTCTCGCGCCATTCGGAGTCCGGCGGACGAAGTTGGCCAGCCCCACCCCCCAAGGCTATAGCCCACCCGTTTTTGTGGCCTTTTTCCGCTGGACGAACTTGGCGCCCCGGTCTTCGGGCAGGTATTTTTGGGCGCCGCTGTGCCCGCGGCCTATTTTTGGCACACGGAGGCGCCTCGTAAAGTCTCGCGCCATTCCGAGTCCGGCGGACGAAGTTGGCCAGCCCCACCCCCCAAGGCTATAGCCCACCCGTTTTTGTGGCCTTTTTCAGCTGGACGAACTTGGCGCCCCGGCCTTCGGGCTGGAATTTTGGGCGGGGCTGCGCCCGCGGCCTATTTTTGGCACACGGAGGCGCCTCCCAAAGTCTCGCGCCATTCCGAGTCCGGCGGACGAAGTTGGCCAGCCCCACCCCCCAAGGCTATAGCCCACCCGTTTTTGAGGCCTTTTTCCGCTGGACGAACTTGTCGCCCCAGCCTTCGGGCAGGTATTTTTGGAAGCGGCTGTGCCCGCGGCCTATTTTTGACACACGGAGGCGCCTCGCAAAGTCTCGCGCAATTCCGAGTCCGGCGGACGAAGTTGGCCAGCCCCACCCCCCAAGGCTATAGCCCACCCGTTTTTGTGGCCTTTTTTTCCGCTGGACGAACTTGGCGCCCCGGCCTTCGGGCGGGTATTTTTGGAAGCGGCTGTGGCCACGGCCTATTTTTGGCACACGGAGGTGCCTCACAAAGTCTCGCGCCATTCCGAGTCCGGCGGATGAACTTGGCCAGCTCGACCCCCCAAGTCTATACCCCACCCGTTTTTGTGGCCTTTTTCCGCTGGACGAACTTGGCGCCCCGGTCTTCGGGCAGGTATTTTTGGGCGCCGCTGTGCCCGCAGCCTATTTTTACCACACGGAGGCACCTCGTAAAGTCTCGCGCCATTCCGAGTCCGGCGGACGAAGTTGGCCAGCCCCACCCCCCAAGGCTATAGCCCACCCGTTTTTGTGGCCTTTTTCCGCTGGACGAACTTGGCGCCCCGGCATTCGGGCGGTTATTTTTGGGCGCGGCTGTGCCCGCGGCCTATTTTTGGCACACGGAGGCACCTCGGAAAGTCTCGCGCCATTCCGAGTCCGGCGGAAGAAGTTGGCCAGCCCCACCCCCCAAGGCTACAGCCCACCCGTTTTTGTGGCCTTTTTCCGCGGGACGAACTTGGCGCCCGGCCTTCGGGCGGGTATTTTTTGGCGCGGCTGTGGCCGCGCCTATTTTTGGCCCAGCACACGGAGGTGCCTCGCAAAGTCTCGCGCCATTCCGAGTCCGGCGGACGAAGTTGGCCAGCCCCACCAAGGCTATAGCCCACCCGTTTTTTGGCCATTTTTCCGCTGGACGAACTTGGCGCCCGGCCTTCAGGCTGGTATTCCTTTGTCGCGGCTGTGCCCGCGGCCTATTTTTGGCACACGGAGGCGCCTCGTAAAGTCTCGCGCCATTCCGAGTCCGGCGGACGAAGTTGGCCAGCCCCACCCCCCAAGGCTATAGCCCACCCGTTTTTGTGGCCTTTTTCCGCTGGACGAACTTGGCGCCCCGGCCTTCAGGCTGGTATTTTTGGTCGCGGCTGTGCCCGCGGCCTATTTTTGGCACACGGAGGCGCCTCGTAAAGTCTCGCGCCATTCCGAGTCCGGCGGACGAAGTTGGCCAGCCCCACCCCCCAAGGCTATAGCCCACCCGTTTTTGTGGCCTTTTTCAGCTGGACGAACTTGGCGCCCCGGCCTTCGGGCTGGAATTTTTGGGCGGGGCTGCGCCCGCGGCCTATTTTTGGCACACGGAGGTGCTCACAAAGTCTCGCGCCATTCCGAGTCCGGCGGATGAAGTTGGCCAGCTCGACCCCCCAAGTCTATACCCCACCCGTTTTTGTGGCCTTTTTCCGCTGGACGAACTTGGCGCCCCGGTCTTCGGGCAGGTATTTTTGGGCGCCGCTGTGCCCGCAGCCTATTTTTACCACACGGAGGCACCTCGTAAAGTCTCGCGCCATTCCGAGTCCGGCGGACGAAGTTGGCCAGCCCCACCCCCCAAGGCTATAGCCCACCCGTTTTTGTGGCCTTTTTCCGCTGGACGAACTTGGCGCCCCGGCATTCGGGCGGTTATTTTTGGGCGCGGCTGTGCCCGCGGACTATTTTTGGCACACGGAGGCACCTCGGAAAGTCTCGCGCCATTCCGAGTCCGGCGGAAGAAGTTGGCCAGCCCCACCCCCCAAGGCTACAGCCCACCCGTTTTTGTGGCCTTTTTCCGCTGGACGAACTTGGCGCCCCGGCCTTCGGGCGGGTATTTTTGGGCGCGGCTGTGGCCGCGGCCTATTTTTGGCACACGGAGGCGCCTCGCAAAGTCTCGCGCCATTCCGAGTCCGGCGGACGAAGTTGGCCAGCCCCACCCCCCAAGGCTATAGCCCACCCGTTTTTGTGGCCTTTTTCCGCTGGACGAACTTGGCGCCCCGGCCTTCAGGCTGGTATTTTTGGTCGCGGCTGTGCCCGCGGCCTATTTTTGGCACACGGAGGCGCCTCGTAAAGTCTCGCGCCATTCCGAGTCCGGCGGACGAAGTTGGCCAGCCCCACCCCCCAAGGCTATAGCCCACCCGTTTTTGTGGCCTTTTTCAGCTGGACGAACTTGGCGCCCCGGCCTTCGGGCTGGAATTTTTGGGCGGGGCTGCGCCCGCGGCCTATTTTTGGCACACGGAGGCGCCTCCCAAAGTCTCGCGCCATTCCGAGTCCGGCGGACGAAGTTGGCCAGCCCCACCCCCCAAGGCTATAGCCCACCCGTTTTTGTGGCCTTTTTCCGCTGGACGAACTTGTCGCCCCAGCCTTCGGGCAGGTATTTTTGGAAGCGGCTGTGCCCGCGGCCTATTTTTGACACACGGAGGCGCCTCGCAAAGTCTCGCGCAATTCCGAGTCCGGCGGACGAAGTTGGCCAGCCCCACCCCCCAAGGCTATAGCCCACCCGTTGTTGTGGCCTTTTTTTCCGCTGGACGAACTTGGCGCCCCGGCCTTCGGGCGGGTATTTTTGGAAGCGGCTGTGGCCGCGGCCTATTTTTGGCACACGGAGGTGCCTCACAAAGTCTCGCGCCATTCCGAGTCCGGCGGATGAAGTTGGCCAGCTCGACCCCCCAAGTCTATACCCCACCCGTTTTTGTGGCCTTTTTCCGCTGGACGAACTTGGCGCCGCGGCCTTCGGGCAGGTATTTTTGGGCGCGGCTGTGCCCGCGGCGTATTTTTGGCACACGGAGGCGCCTCGCAAAGTCTCGTGCCATTCCGAGTCCGGCGGACGAAGTTGGCCAGCCCCACCCCCCAAGGCTATAGGCCACCCGTTTTTGTGGCCTTTTTCCGCAGGACGAACTTGGCGCCCCGGGCTTCAGGCGGGTATTTTTGGACGCGGCTGTGCCCGTGGTCTATTTTTGGCACACGGAGGCGCCTCGCAAAGTCTTGCGCCATTCCGAGTCCGGCGGACGAAGTTGGCCAGCCCCACCCCCCAAGGCTATAGCCCACCCGTTTTTGTGGCCTTTTTCCACTGGACGAACTTGCCGCCCCGGCCTTCGGGCGGGTATTTTTGGGCGCCGCTGTGCCCGCGGCCTATTTTTGGCACAAGGAGGCGCCTCACAAAGTCTCGCGCCATTCCGAGTCCGGCGGACGAACTTGGCCAGCCCCACCCCCCAAGGCTATAGCCCACCCGTTTTTTGTGCATTTTTGCGGCGGACGAACTTGGGGACGGGACCTTCGGGCGCTTATTTTTAAGCACGGCTGTGCCCGTGGCCTATTTTTGGCACACAGAGGCCCCTTGCAAAGTCTGACCCCATTCCGAGTCCGGCGTACGAACTTGGCCAGCCCCACCCCCCAAGGCTATAGCCCACCCGTTTTTTGGGCATTTTTGCGGCGGACGAACTTGGGGACTGGACCTTCGGGCGCGGCTGTGGCCGCGGATTAGTTTTGGCACACGGAGGCCCCTCGCAAAGTCTGGCCCCATTCCGAGTACGGCGGACCATCTTGGCCAGCCCCACCCCCCAAGGATATAGCCCACCCGTTTTTTGGGCTTTTTTGCGGCGGACGAACTTGGGGACGGGACCTTCGGGCGCTTATATTTGGTCGCGGCTGTGCCTGCGGCCTATTTTTGGCACACGGAGGCCCCTCGCAAAGTCTGGCCCCTTTCCGAGTCCGGCGGACGAACTTGGCCAGCCCCAACCCCAAAGGCTATAGCCCACCCGTTTTTTGCGCATTTTTGCGGCGGACGAACTTGGGGACGGGACCTTCGGGCACTTATATTTGGGCGCGGCTGTGCCTGCGGCCTATTTTTGGCACACGGAGGCCCCTCGCAAAGTCTGGCCCCTTTCCGAGTCCGGCGGACGAACTTGGCCAGCCCCAACCCCAAAGGCTATAGCCCACCCGTTTTTTGCGCATTTTTGCGGCGGACGAACTTGGGGACGGGACCTTCGGGCGCTTATTTTTGGGCACGGCTGTGCCCGTGGCCTATTTTTGGCACACGGAGGCCCCTCGCAAAGTCTGGCCCCTTTCCGAGTCCGGCGGACGAACATGGCCAGCCCCACCCCCCAAGGCTATAGCCCACCCGTTTTTTGGGCATTTTTGCGGCGGACGAACTTGGGGACGGGACCTTTGGGCGCTTCTTTTTGGGTACGGCTGTGCCCGTGGCCTATTTTTGGGAGACGGAGGCCTTTCGCAAAGTCTGGCCCCATTCCGAGTCCGGCGGACGAACTTGGCCAGCCCCATCCCCCAAAGCTATAGCCCACCCGTTTTTTGGGCATTTTTGCGGCGGACGAACTTGGGGACGGGACCTTCGGGCGCTTCTTTTTGGGGGCGGCTTTTCCGGCGGCCTATTTTTGGCACACGGAGGCCCCTCGCAAAGTCTACCCCAATTCCGAGTCCGGCGGACGAACATGGCCAGCCCCACCCCCCAAGGCTATAGCCCACCCGTTTTTTGGGCATTTTTGCGGTGGACGAACCTGGGGACGGGACCTTCGGGCGCTTATTTTTGGGCGCGGCTGTGCCCGCGGCCTATTTTTGGCACATGTAGGCCCCTCGCAAAGTCTGGCCCCATTCCGAGTCCGACGGACGAACTTGGCCAGCCCCACCCCCAAAGGCTATAGCCCACCCGTTTTTTGGGCATTTTTGCGGCAGACGAAATTGGGAACGGGACCTTCGGGCGCTTATTTTTGGGCACAGCTGTGCCTGCACCCTATTTTTGGCACACGGATGCCCGTCGCAAAGTCTGGCCCCATTCCGAGTCCGGCGGACGAACTTGGCCCGCCCCAAGCATCGAGGCTATAGCCCACCCGTTTTTTGGGCATTTTTGCGGCGGACTAACTTGGGGACGGGACCTTCGGGCTCTTATTTTTGTGTGCAGCTGTGCCCGTAGCCTATTTTTTCCACACGGAGGCCCCTCGCAAAGTCTGGCCCCATTCCGAGTCTGGCTGACGAACTTGGCCAACCCCACCCCCCGAGGCTATAGCCCTCCCGTTTTTTAGGCATTTTTGCGGCGGACGAACTTGGGGACGGGACCTTCGGGCCATAATTTTTGGGCGCGGCTGTGCCCGTGGCCTATTTTTGGTACACGGATGCCCGTTGCAAAGTCTGGCCCCATTCCAAGTCCGGCGGACGAACATGGCCCGCCCCACCCCCCGAGGCTATAGCCCACCCATTTTTTGGGCATTTTTGCGGCGGACGAACTTGGGGACGGGACCTTCGGGCTCTTATTTTTGAGTACAGCTATGCCCGCAGCCTATTGTTTCCACACGGAGGCCCCTCACAAAGTCTGGCCCCATTCCGAGTCTGGCGGACGAACTTGGCCAACCCCACCCCCCGAGGCTATAGCCCTCCCGTTTTTTGGGCATTTTTGCGGCGGACGAACTTCGGGACGGGACCTTCGGGGGCTTATTTTTGGGCTCGGCTGTGGCCGCGGCCTATTTTTGGGACACGGAGGCCTTTCGCAAAGTCTGGCCCCATTCCGAGTCCGGCGGACGAACTTGGCCCGCCCCATCCCCCAAGGCTATAGCCCACCCGTTTTTTGGGCATTTTTGCGGCAGACGAACTTCGGAACGGGACCTTCGGGCGCTTATTTTTCGGCACGGCTGTGCCCGCAGCATATTTTTGGCACACGGATGCCCCTCGCAAAGTCTGGCCCCATTCCGAGTCCGGCGGACGAACTTGGCCCGCCCCACCCCCCGAGGCTATACCCCACCCGTTTTTCGGGCATTTTTGCGGCTGACGAACTTGGGGACGGGACCTTCGGGCTCTTATTTTTGTGTGCAGCTGTGCCCGTAGCCTATTTTTTCCACACGGAGGCCCCTGGCAAAGTCTGGCCCCATTCCGAATCTGGCGGACGAACTTGGCCAACCCCACCCCCCGAGGCTATAGCCCTCCCGTTTTTTAGGTATTTTTGCGGCGGACGAACTTGGGGACGGGACCTTCGGGCGATTATTTTTGGGTGCGGCTGTGCCCGTGGCCTATTTTTGGCACACGGATGCCCGTCGCAAAGTCTGGCCCCATTCCAAGTCCGGCGGACGAACATGGCCCGCCCCACCCCCCGAGGCTATAGCCCACCCATTTTTTGGGCATTTTTGCGGCGGACGAACTTGGGGACGGGACCTTCAGGCTCTTATTTTTTTGGGTACAGCTGTGCCCGCAGCCTATTTTTTCCACACGGAGGCCCCTCGCAAAGTCTGGCCCCATTCCGAGTCTGGCGGACGAACTTGGCCAACCCCACCCCCCGAGGCTATAGCCCTCCCGTTTTTTGGGCATTTTTGCGGCGGACGAACTTCGGGACGGGACCTTCGGGCGCTTATTTTTGGGCGCGGCTGTGCCCATGGCCTATTTTTGGCACACGGAGGCCCGTCGCAAAGTCTGGCCCCATTCCGGATTCGGCGGACGAACTTGGCCAGCCCCACCCCCCAAGGCTATAGCCCACCCATTTTTTGGGAATTATTGCGGCGGACGAACTTGGGGACGGGACCTTCGGGCCCTTTTTTTTTGGCGTGGCTGTGGCCGCGGCCTATTTTTGGCACACGGAGGCCCCTCGCAAAGTCTGGCCCCATTTTGAGTTCGGCGGACGAACTTGGCCCGCCCCATCCCCCAAGGCTATAGCCCACCCGTTTTTTGGGCATTTTTGCGGCGGACGAACTTGGGGACGGGACCTTCGGGCTCTTATTTTTGGGTGCAGCTGTGCCCACATCCTATTTTTTCCACACGGAGGCCCCTCACAAAGTCTGGCCCCATTCCGAGTCTGGCGGACGAACTTGGCCAGCCCCACCCCCCGAGGCTATAGCCCTCCCGTTTTTTGGGCATTTTTGCGGCGGACGAACTTGGGGACGGGACATTCGGGCACTTATTTTTGGGCGCGGCTGAGTCCGTGTCCTATTTTTGGCACACGGAGGCCGCTCGCAAAGTCTGGCCCCATTCCGAGTCCGGCGGACGAACTTGGCCAGCCCCACCCCCCAAGGCTATAGCCCACCCGTTTTTTGGGCATTTTTGCGGCGGACGAACCTGGGGACGGGACTTTCGGGCGCTTATTTTTTGGCGCGGCTGCGTCCGCGGCCTATTTGTGGCACATGGAGGCCGCTCGCAAAGTGTGGCCCCATTCCGAGTCCGGCGGACGAACTTGGCCAGCCCCACCCCCGAGGCCATTGCCCACCCGTTTTTTCGGCATTTTTGCGGCGGACAAACTTGGGGACGGGTCCTTCGGGAGCTTATTTTTGGACGCGGCTATGCCCGTGACCTATTTTTGGCCCACGGAGCGCCCTCGCAAAGTCTGGCCCCAATCCGAGTCCGGCGGACGAACTTGGCCAGCCCCACCCCCCAAGGCTATAGCCCACCCGTTTTTTGGGCATTTTTGCGGCAGAAGAACTTGGGGATGGGACCTTCGGGCACTTATTTTTGGGCGCGGCTGTGCCCGCGACCTATTTTTGGCACACGGAGGCCCCTCGCAATTCTGGCCCCATTCCGAGTCCGGTGGACGAACTTGGCCAGCCCCACCCCCCAAGCTTTAGCCCACCCGTTTTTTGGGCATTTTTGCTGCGAACGAACTTGGGGACGGGACCTTCGGGGGCTTATTTTTTGGCGCGGCTGCGTCCGCGGCCTATTTGTGGCACATGGAGGCCGCTCGCAAAGTGTGGCCCCATTCCGAGTCCGGCGGACGAACTTGGCCAGCCCCACCCCCGAGGCCATTGCCCACCCGTTTTTTCGGCATTTTTGCGGCGGACAAACTTGGGGACGGGTCCTTCGGGCGCTTATTTTTGGGCGCGGCTATGCCCGTGACCTATTTTTGGCCCACGGAGCGCCCTCGCAAAGTCTGGCCCCAATCCGAGTCCGGCGGACGAACTTGGCCAGCCCCACCCCCCAAGGCTATAGCCCACCCGTTTTTTGGGCATTTTTGCGGCAGACGAACTTGGGGACGGGACCTTCGGGCACTTATTTTTGGGCGCGGCTGTGCCCGCGACCTATTTTTGGCACACGGAGGCCCCTCGCAATTCTGGCCCCATTCCGAGTCCGGTGGACGAACTTGGCCAGCCCCACCCCCCAAGCTTTAGCCCACCCGTTTTTTGGGCATTTTTGCTGCGAACGAACTTGGGGACGGGACCTTCGGGGGCTTATTTTTTGGCGCGACTGTGCCCGTGGCATATTTTTTGCACATGGAGGCCCCTCGCAAATCTGGCCCCATTCCGAGTCCTGCGGACGAACTTGGCCAGCCCCACCCCCCAAGGCTATAGCCCACCCGTTTTTTGGGCATTTTTGCGGCGGACGAACCTGGGGACGGGACTTTCGGGAGCTTATTTTTGGGCGCGGCTGCGTCTGCGGCCTATTTGTGGCACACGGAGGCCGATAGCAAAGTCTGGCCCTATTCTGAGTCCGGCGGACGAACTTGGCCAGCCCGACCCCCCAAGGCTATAGCCCAACCGTTTTTTGGGCATTTTTGCGGCGGACAAACTTGGGGATGGCATCTTCGGGCGCTTATTTTTGGGTGCGGCTGTGCCCGTGGCCTGTTTTTCGCACACGGAGGCTCCTCGTAAAGTCTGGCCCCATTCCGAGTCCGGCGGACGAAGTTGGCCAGCCCCACCCCCCAAGGCTATGGCCCACCCGTTTTTTGGGCATTTTTACGGCGGACGAACTTGGGGACGGGACCTTCGGGCGCTTATTTTTGGGCGCGCTGTGCCCGCGGCCTATTTTTGGCACACGGAGGTGCCTCGCAATGTCTGGCCCCATTCCGAGTCCGGCGGCGAACTTGGCGAAACCCACCCCCCAAAGCTATAGCCCACCCGTGTTTTGGGCATTTTTGCGGCGGACGAACTTGGGAACGGGACCTTCGGGCAATTATTTTTGGAGGCGGCTGTGCCCGCGGCCTATTTTTGGCACACAGAAGCCCCTCGCAAAGTCTGGCCCCATTCCGAGTCCGGCGGACAAAGTAGGCCAGCCCGACGCCCCAAGGCTATAGCCCACCCGTTTTTTGGGCATTTTTGCGGCGGACGAACTTGGGGATGGGATCATCGCGCGCTTATTTTTGGGAGCGGCTGTGCCCGTGGCCTATTTTTGGCACACGGAGGCCCGTTGGAAAGTCTGGCCCCATTCCGAGTCTGGCGGACGAACTTGGCCAGCCCCACCCCCCAAGGCAATAGCCCACCCGTTTTTTGGGCATTTTTGCGGCGAACGAACTTGGGGACGGGACCTTCGGGTGCTTATTTTTCGGCGCGGCTGTGCCCATGGCCTATTTTTGGCACACGGAGGCCCCTCGCAAAGTCTGGCCCGATTCCGAGTCTGGCGGACGAACTTGGCCCGCCCCACACCCAAAAGGCTATGGCCCACCCGTTTTTTGGGCGTTTTTGCGGCGGACGAACTGGGGGACGGGACCTTCGGGTGCTTATTTTTGGGTGTGGCTGTGCCCGCGGCCTATTTTTTGCACACGGAGGCCCCTCGCAAAGTCTGGCCCCATTCCGAGTCCGGCGGACGAACTTGGCCAGCCCCACCCCCCAAGGCTATAGCCCACCCGTTTTTTGGGCATTTTTGCGGCGGAAGAACCAGGGGACGGGACTTTCGGGTGCTTATTTTTGGGCGCGGCTGCGTCTGCGGCCTATTTTTGGCACACGGAGGCCGCTAGCAAAGTCTGGCCCTATTCTGAGTCCGGCGGACGAACTTGGCCAGCCCGACCCCCCAAGGCTATAGCCCACCCGTTTTTTGGGCATTTTTGCGGCGGGCAAACTTGGGGACGGCATCTTCGGGCGATTATTTTTGGGTACGGCTGTGCCCGTGGCCTGTTTTTTTCACACGGAGGCCCCTCGTAAAGTCTGGCCCCATTCCGAGTCCGGCGGACGAAGTTGGCCAGCCCCACCCCAAGGCTATGGCCCACCCGTTTTTTGGGCATTTTTGCGGCGGACGAACTTGGGGACGGGACCTTCGGGCGCTTATTTTTGGGCGCGGCTGTGCCCGCGGCCTATTTGTGGCACACGGAGGCCGCTAGCAAAGTTTGGCCCTATTCTGAGTCCGGCGGACGAACTTGGCCAGCCCGACCCCCCAAGGCTATAGCCCACCCGTTTTTTGGGCATTTTTGCGGCGGACAAACTTGGGGACGGCATCTTCGGGCGCTTATTTTTGGGTGCGGCTGTGCCCATGACCTGCTTTTCGCACACGGAGGCCCCTCGTAAAGTCTGGCCCCATTCCGAGTCCGGCGGACGAAGTGGGCCAGCCCCACCCCCCAAGGCTATAGCCCACCCGTTTTTTGGGCATTTTTGCGGCGGACGAACTTGGGGACGGGACCTTCGGGCACTTATTTTTGGGAGTGGCTGTGGCCGCGGCCTATTTTTGGCACACGGAGGCCCCTCGCAAAGTCTGGCCCCATTCCGAGTCCGGCGGACGAACTTGGCCAGCCCCACCCCCCAAGGCTATAGCCCACCCGTTTTTTGGGCATTTTTGCGGCGGACGAACCTGGGGATGGGACTTTCGGGCGCTTATTTTTGGGCGCGGCTGCGTCTGCGGCCTATTTGTGGCACACGGAGGCCGCTAGCAAAGTCTGGCCCTATTCTGAGTCCGGCGGAGGAACTTGGCCAGCCCGACCCCCCAAGGCTATAGCCCACCCGTTTTTTGGGCATTTTTGCGGCGGACAAACTTGGGGATGGGATCTTCGCGCGCTTATTTTTGGGAGCGGCTGTGCCCGTGGCCTATTTTTGGCACACGGAGGCCCCTCGGAAAGTCTGGCCCCATTCCGAGTCTGGCGGACGAACTTGGCCAGCCCCACCCCCCAAGGCAATAGCCCACCCGTTTGTTGGGCATTTTTGCGGCGGACGAACTTGGGGACGGGACCTTCGGGTACTTATTTTTCGGCGCGGCTGTGCCCATGGCCTATTTTTGGCACACGGAGGCCCCTCGCAAAGTCTGGCCCGATTCCGAGTCCGGCGGACGAAGTTGGCCAGCCCCACCCCCCAAGGCTATGGCCCACCCGTTTTTTGGGCATTTTTGCGGCGGACGAACTTGGGGACGGGACCTTCGGGCGCTTATTTTTGGGCGCGGCTGTGCCTGCGGCCTATTTTTGGCACACGGAAGTGCCTCGCAAAGCCTGGCCCCATTCCGAGTCCGGCGGACGAACTTGGCCAGCCCCACCCCCCAAGGCTATAGCCCACCCGTTTTTTGGGCATTTTTGCTGCGGACAAACTTTGGGACGGGACCTTCGGGGGCTTATTTTTTGGCGCGGCTGCGTCCACGGCCTATTTTTGGCACACGGAGGCCCCTCGCAAAGTCTGGCCCCATTCCGAGTCCGGCGGATGAATTTGGCCAGCCCCACCCCACAAGGCTATAGCCCACCCTTTTTTTGGGCATTTTTGCTGCAGAAGCACTTGGGGACGGGGACCTTCGGGGCTTATTTTTTGGCGCGGCTGTGCCCGCGGCCTATTTTTTGCACACGGAGGCCCCTCGCAAAGTCTGGCCCCATTCCGAGTCCGGCGGACGAAGTTGGCCAGCCCCACCCCCCAAGGCTATGGCCCACCCGTATTTTGGGCATTTTTGCGGCGGACGAACTTGGAAACGGGACCTTCGGGCGCTTATTTTTGGGCGCGGCTGTGCCCGCGGCCTATTTGTGGCACACGGAGGCCGCTAGCAAAGTCTGGCCCTATTCTGAGTCCGGCGGACGAACTTGGCCAGCCCGACCCCCCAAGGCTATAGCCCACCCGTTTTTTGGGCATTTTTGCGGGGGCAAACTTGGGGACGGCATCTTCGGGCGCTTATTTTTGGGTACGGCTGTGCCCGTGGCCTGTTTTTCGCACACGGAGGCCCCTCGTAAAGTCTGGCCCCATTCCGAGTCCGGCGGACGAAGTTGGCCAGCCCCACCCCCCAAGGCTATAGCCCACCCGTTTTTTGGGCATTTTTGCGGCGGACGAACTTGGGGACGGGACCTTCGGGCACTTATTTTTGGGAGTGGCTGTGGCCGTGGCCTATTTTTGGCACACGGAGGCCCCTCGCAAAGTCTGGCCCCATTCCGAGTCCGGCGGACGAACTTGGCCAGCCCCACCCCCCAAGACTATAGCCCACCCGTTTTTTGGGCATTTTTGCGGCGGACGAACCTGGGGACGGGACTTTCGGGCGCTTATTTTTGGGCGCGGCTGCGTCTGCGGCCTATTTGTGGCACACGGAGGCCGCTAGCAAAGTCTGGCCCTATTCTGAGTCCGGCGGACGAACTTGGCCAGCCCGACCCCCCAAGGCTATAGCCCACCCGTTTTTTGGGCATTTTTGCGGCGGACAAACTTGGGGATGGGATCTTCGCGCGCTTATTTTTGGGAGCGGCTGTGCCCGTGGCCTATTTTTGGCACATGGAGGCCCCTCGGTAAGTCTGGCCCCATTCCGAGTCTGGCGGACGAACTTGGCCAGCCCCACCCCCAAAGGCAATAGCCCACCCGTTTTTTGGGCATTTTTGCGGCGGACGAACTTGGGGAGGGGACCTTCGGGTACTTATTTTTCGGCGCGGCTGTGTCCATGGCCTATTTTTGGCACACGGAGGCCCCTCACAAAGTCTGGCCCGATTCCGAGTCCGGCGGACGAAGTTGGCCAGCCCCACCCCCCAAGGCTATGGCCCACCCATTTTTTGGGCATTTTTGGGGCGGACGAACTTGGGGACGGGACCTTCGGGCGCTTATTTTTGGGCGCGGCTGTGCCCGTGGCCTATTTTTGGCACACGGAGGTGCCTCGCAAGGTCTGGCCCCATTCCGAGTCCGCCGGACGAACATGGCCAGCCCCACCCCCCAAGGCTATAGCCCACCCGTTTTTTGGGCATTGTTGCTGCGGACAAACTTCGGGACGGGACCTTCGGGGGCTTATTTTTTGGCGCGGCTGTGTCCGCGGCTTATTTTTTGCACACGGAGGCCCCTCGCAAAGTCTGGCCCCATTCCGAGTCCGGCGGACGAACTTGGCCAGCCCCACCTGCCAAGGCTATAGGCCACCCGTTTTTTGGGCATTTTTGTGGCGGACGAACTTGGGGACGGGACCTTCGGGCGCTTATTTTTTAACACGGCTGCGTCCACGGCCTATTTTTGGCACACGGAGGCCCCTCGCAAAGTCTGGCCCCATTCCGAGTCCGGCGGACGAATTTGGCCAGCCCCACCCCCCAAGGCTCTAGCCCACCCTTTTTTTGGGCATTTTCGCTGCCAAAGCAGTTGGGGACGGGGACCTTCGGGGGCTTATTTTTTGGCGCGGCTGTGCCCGCGGCCTAGTTTTTCCACACGGAGGCCCCTCGCAAAGTCTGGCCCCATTCCGAGTCCGGCGGACGAACTTGGCCAGCCCCACCCCCCAAGGCCATAGCCCACCCGTTTTTTGGGCATTTTTGCGGCGGACGAACCTGGGGACGGGACTTTCAGGCGCTTATTTTTGGGCGCGGCTGCGTCTGCGGCCTATTTGTGGCACACGGAGGCCGCTAGCAAAGTCTGGCCCTATTCTGAGTCCGGCAGACGAACTTGGCCAGCCCGACCCCCCAAGGCTATAGCCCACCCGTTTTTTGGGCATTTTTGCGGCGGACAAACTTGGGGATGGGATCTTCGCGCGCTTATTTTTGGGAGCGGCTGTGCCCGTGGCCTATTTTTGGCACACGGAGGCCCCTCGAAAAGTCTGGCCCCATTCCGAGCCTGGCGGACGAACTTGGCCAGCCCCACCCCCCAAGGCAATAGCCCACCCGTTTTTTGGGCATTTTTGCGGCGGACGAACTTGGGGACGGGACCTTCGGGTACTTATTTTTCGGCGCGGCTGTGCCCATGGCCTATTTTTGGCACACGGAGGCCCCTCGCAAAGTCTGGCCCGATTCCGAGTCCGGCGGACGAAGTTGGCCAGCCCCACCCCCCAAGGCTATGGCCCACCCGTTTTTTGGGCATTTTTGCGGCGGACGAACTTGGGGACGGGACCTTCGGGCGCTTATTTTTGGGCGCGGCTGTGCCCGCGGCCTATTTTTGGCACACGGAGGTGCCTCGCAAAGTCTGGCCCCATTCCGAGTCCGGCGGACGAACTTGGCCAGCCCCACCCCCCAAGGCTATAGCCCACCCGTTTTTTGGGCATTGTTGCGGCGGACGAACTTGGGAACCGGACCTTCAGGCGCTTATTTTTGGGCGCGGCTGTGCCTGCGTCCTATTTTTGGCACATGGAGGCCCCTCGCAAAGTCTGGCACCATTCCTTTTCCGGCGGACGAACTTGGCGAGCCCCTCCCCCCAGGGCTATAGCCCTCCCGTTTTTTGGGCATTTTTGCGGCGGACGAACTTGGGAACCGGAGCTTCAGGCGCTTATTTTTGGGCGCGGCTGTGCCTGCGTCCTATTTTTGGCACACGGAGGCCCCTCGCAAAGTCTGGCACCATTCCTTTTCCGGCGGACGAACTTGGCGAGCCCCTCCCCCCAGGGCTATAGCCCTCCCGTTTTTTGGGCATTTTTGAGGCGGACGAACTTGGGGACCGGAGCTTCGGGCGCTTATTTTTGGGCGTGGCTGTGCCCGAGGCCTATTTTTGGCACAAGGAGGCCCCTCGCAAAGTCTGGCCCCATTCTGAGTCCGGCGGAGGAACTTGGCGAGCCCCTCCCCCCAGGGTTATAGCCCACCTGTTTTTTGGGCATTTTTACGGCGGACGAACTTGGGGACCGGACCTTCAGGCGCTTATTTTTGGGCGCGGCTGTGCCTGCGGCCTATTTTTGGCACACGGAGGCCCCTCGCAAAGTCTGGCCCCATTCCTATTCCGGCGGATGAACTTGGCCAGCCCCTCCCCCTAGGGCTATAGCCCACCCGTTTGTTGGGCATTTTTGAGGCGGACGAACTTGGGGACCGGAGGTTCGGGCGCTTTTTTTTGGGCGTGGCTGTGCCCGAGGCCTATTTTTGGCACAAGGAGGCCCCTCGCAAAGTCTGGCCCCATTCCGAGTCCGGCGGACGAACTTGGCCAGCCTCTCCCCCCAGGGCTATAGCCCTCCCGTTTTTTGGGCATTTTTGCGGCGGACGAACTTGGGAACCGGACCTTCAGGCGCTTATTTTTGGGCGCGGCTGTGCCTGCGTCCTATTTTAGGCACACGGAGGCCCCTCGCAAAGTCTGGCACCATTCCTTTTCCGGCGGACGAACTTGGCGAGCCCCTCCCCCCAGGGTTATAGGCCACCTGTTGTTTGGGCATTTTTACGGCGGACGAACTTGGGGACCGGACCTTCGGGCACTTATTTTTGGGCGCGGCTGTGCCCGAGGCCTATTTTTGGCGCACGGAGGCCCCTCACAAAGTCTGGGCCCATTCCGAGTCCGGCGGACGAACTTGGCCAGCCCCTCCCCCCAAGGCTATAGCGCACCCGTTTTTTGGGCATTTTTGCGGTGGACGAAATTGGGGACCGGACATTCGGCCGCTTATTTTTGGGCGTGGCTGTGCCCGTGGCCTATTTTTGGCACACGGAGGCCCCTCACAAAGTCTGGGCCCATTCCGAGTCCGGCGGACGAACTTGGCCAGCCCCTCCCCCCAAGGCTATATCCGTCCCGTTTTTTGGGCATTTTTGCGGCGGACGAACTTGGGGACCGGACCTTTGGGCGCGCCTGTGACCACGGCCTAATTTTGGCACACGGAGGCCCCTCGCAAAGTCTAGCCCCATTCCGAGTCCGGCGGACGAACTTGGCCAGCCCCTCCCCCCAAGGCTATAGCCCACCCGTTTTTTGGGCATTTTTGCGGAGGACGAACTTGTGGACCGGACCTTCGGGCACTTATTTTTGGGCGCGGCTGTGCCCGAGGCCTATTTTTGGCACACGGAGGCCCCTCGCAAAGTCTGGCCCCATTCCTATTCCGGCAGACGAACTTGGCCAGCCCCTCCCCCCAGGGCCATAGCCCACCCGTTTTTTGGGCATTTTTGCGGCGGACGAACTTGGGGACCGGAGCTTCGGGGGCTTATTTTTGGGCGCGGCTGAGCCCGCATCCTATTTTTGGCACACGGAGGCCCCTCGCAAAGTCTGGCCCCATTCCGAGTCCGGCGGACGAACTTGGCCAGCCCCTCCCCCCAGGGCTATAGCCCACCCGTTTTTTGGGCATTCTTACGGCGGACGAACTTGGGGACCGGACCTTTGGGCGCGCCTGTGACCACGGCCTAATTTTGGTACACGGAGGCCCCTCGCAAAGTCTAGCCCCATTCCGAGTCCGGCGGACGAACTTGGCCAGCCCCTCCCCCCAAGGCAATAGCCCACCCGTTTTTTGGGCATTTTTGCGGAGGACGAACTTGGGGACCGGACCTTCGGGCACTTATTTTTGGGCGCGGCTGTGCCCGAGGCCTATTTTTGGCACACGGAGGCCCCTAGCAAAGTCTGGCCCCATTCCGAGTCTGGCGGACGAACTTGGCCAGCCCCTCCCCCCAAGGCTATAGCCCACCCGTTTTTTGGGCATTTTGGCGGCGGATGAACTTGGGGTCCGGACCTTCGGGCGCTTATTTTTGGGCGCGGCTGTGCCCGCGGCCTATTTTTGGCACACGGAGGCCTCTCGCAAAGTCTGACCCCATTCCGAGTCCGGCGGACGAACTTGGCCAGCCCCTCCCCCAAGGCTATAGCCCACCCGTTTTTTGGGCATTTTTGCGGAGGACGAACTTGGGGACCGGACCTTCAGGTGCTTATTTTTGGACGCGGCTACGCCCGCGGCCTATTTTTTTCACACGGAGGCCCCTAGCAAAGTCTAGCCCCATTCCGAGTCCGGCGGACGAATTTGGCCAGCCCCTGCCCCCAAGGCTATAGCCCACCCGTTTTTTGGGCATTTTGGCGGCGGACGAACTTGGGGACCGGACCTTTGGGCGCGGCTGTGCCCGCGGCCTATTTTTGGCACAGAGATGCCCCTCGTAAAATCTGGTCCCATTCCGATTCCGGCGGATGAACTTAGCCAGCTCCTCCCCCCAAGGCTATAGCCCACCCGTTTTCTGGGCATTTTTGCGGCGGACGAACTTGGGGACCGGACCTTCGGGCGCTTATTTTTGGGTCCGGCTGTGCCCGCGGCCTATTTTTGGCACACGGAGGCCCCTCGCAAAGTCTTGCCCCATTCCGAGTCCGGCGGACGAACTTGGCCAGCCCCACACCCCAAGGCTATAGCCCACCCGTTTTTTGGGCATTTTTGCGGTGGACGAACTTGGGGACGGGCCCTTCGGGCGCTTCTTTTTTGGTGCGGCTGTGCCCGCGGCCTATTTTTGCCACATGGATTCCCCTCGCAAAGTCTGGCCCCATTCCGAGTCCGGCGGATGAACTTGGCCAGCCCCACCCCCCAAGGCTATAGCCCACCCGTTTTTTGGTCATTTTTGCGGCGGACGAACTTGGGACAGGACCTTCGGGCGCTTATTTTTGGACGTGGCTGTGCCCGCGGCCTATTTTTGGCACACGGAGGCCCCTCGTAAAGTCTGGCCCCTTTCCGAGTCCGGCGGACGAACTTGGCCAGCCCCACCCATTTTTTGGTCATTTTTGGGGCGGACGAACTTGGGGACGGAACTTTGGGTGCTTAGTTTTGGGCCCGGCTGTGCCCGCGGCCTATTTTTGGCACACGGAGGCCCCTCGCAAAGTCTTGCCCCATTCCGAGTCCGGCGGACGAACTTGGCCAGCCCCTCCCCCCAAGGCTATAGCCCACCCGTTTTTTGGGCATTTTTGCGGCGGACGAACTCGGGGACCGGACCTTCGGGCACTTATTTTTGGGCGTGGCTGTGCCCGCGGCCTATTTTTGGCACACGGAGGCCCCTCGCAAAGTCTGGCCCCATTCCGAGTCCGGCGGACGAACTTGGCCAGCCCCTCCCCCCAAGACTATAGCCCACCCGTTTTTTTGGCATTTTTGCGGCGGACAAACATGGGGACCGGACCTTCGGGCACTTATTTTTTAGTACGGCTGTGACCGCGGCCTATTTTTGGCACACGGAGGCCCCTCGCAAAGTCTGGCCCCATTCCGAGTCCGGCAGACGAACTTGGCCAGCCCCTCCCCCCAAGGCTATAGCCCACCCAATTTTTGGGCATTTTTGCGGCGGACGAACTTGGGGACAGGACCTTCGGGCTCTTTTTTTTGGGCGAGGTTGTGCCCGCGGTCTATTTTTGGCACACGGAGGCCCCTCGCAAAGTCTGGCCCCATTCTGAGTCCGGCGGACGAACTTGGCCATCCCCTCCCCGTCCGCCCGTTTTTTGGGCATTTTTGCGGCGGACGAACTTGGGGACCGGACCTTCGGGTGCCTATTTTTGGGCGCGGCTGTGCCCGCGGCCTATTTTTGGCACACGGAGGCCCCTCGCAAAGTCTTGCCCCATTCCGAGTCCGGCGGACGAACTTGGCCAGCCTCTCCCCCCAAGGCTATAGCCCACCCGTTTTTTGGGCATTTTTGCGGCGGACGAACTCGGGGACCGGACCTTCGGGCACTTATTTTTGGGCGTGGCTGTGCCCGCGGCTTATTTTTGGCAAACGGAGGCCCCTCGTAAAGTCTGGGCCAATTCCGAGTCCGGCGGACGAACGTTGCCAGCCCCACACCCCAAGGCTATAGCCCACCCGTTTTTTGGGCATTTTTGCGGTGGACGAACTTGGGGACGGGCCCTTCGGGCGCTTCTTTTTTGGTGCGGCTGTGCCCGCGGCCTATTTTTGCCACATGGATTCCCCTCGCAAAGTCTGGCCCCATTCCGAGTCCGGCGGATGAACTTGGCCAGCCCCACCCCCCAAGGCTATAGCCCACCCGTTTTTTGGTCATTTTTGCGGCGGACGAACTTGGGGACGGGACCTTCCGGCGCTTATTTTTGGACGTGGCTGTGCCCGCGGCCTATTTTTGGCACACGGAGGCCCCTCGCAAAGTCTGGCCCCTTTCCGAGTCCGGCGGACGAACTTGGCCAGCCCCACCCATTTTTTGGTCATTTTTGGGGCGGACGAACTTGGGGACGGAACTTCGGGTGCTTAGTTTTGGGCGCGGCTGTGCCCGCGGCCTATTTTTGGCACACGGAGGCCACTCGGAAAGTCTGGCCCCATTCCGAGTCCGGCGGACGAACTTGGGCAGCCCCACCCCCCAAGGCTATAGCCCACCTGTTTTTTGGTCATTTTTGCGGTGGACGAACTTGGGGACGGGACCTTCGGGCGCTTATTTTTGGACGTGGCTGTGCCCGCGGCCTATTTTTGGCACACGGAGGCCCCTCGTAAAGTCTGGCCCCTTTCCCAGTCCGGCGGACGAACTTGGCCAGCCCCACCCATTTTTTGGTCATTTTTGCGGCGGACGAACTTGGGGACGGGCCCTTCGGGCGCTTCTTTTTGGGCGCGGCTGTGCCCGCGGCCTATTTTTGGCACACGGATTCGCCTCGCAAAGTCTGGCCCCATTCCGAGTCCGGCGGATGAACTTGGCCAGCCCCACCCCGCAAGGCTATAGCCCACCCGTTTTTTGGGCATTTTTGCGGCGGACGAACTCGGGGACGGGACCTTCGGGTGCTTATTTTTGGGTGCGGCCGTGCCCGCGGCCTATTATTGTCACACGGGGGCCTCTCGCAAAGCCTGGCCCCATTCCGAGTCCGGCGGACGAACTTGGCCCGCCCCACACCCCAAGGCTATAGCCCACCCGTTTTTTGGGCATTTTTGCGGCGGACGAACTTGGGGACGGGCCCTTCGGGCGCTTATTTTTTGGTGCGGCCATGGCGGCGGCCCATTTTTGGCACACGGAGGCCCCTCGCAAAGTCTGGCCCCATTCCGAGTCCGGCGGACGGACTTGGCAAGCCCCACCCCCCAAGGCTATAGCCCACCCCTGTTTTGGGCATTTTTGCCGCGGACGAACTTGGGGACGGGACCTTCGGGTACTTATTTTTGGGCGCGGCTGTGCCCGCGGGCTATTATTGCCAAACGGAGGCCCCTCGCAAAGTCTGGCCCCATTCCGAGTCCGGCGGACGAACTTGGCCATCCCCTCCCCCCAAGGCTATAGCCCACCCGTTTTTTGGGCATTTTTGCTGCGGACGAACTTGGGGACGGGACCTTCGTGCGCTTATTTTTTGGGCGCGGCTGTGCCTGCGGCCTATTATTGTCACACGGAGGCCTCTCGCAAAGCCTGGCCCCATTCCGAGTCCGGCGGACGAACTTGGCCCGCCCCACACCCCAAGGCTATAGCGTACCCGTGTTTTGGGCATTTTTGCGGCGGACAACTTGGGGACGGGCCCTTCGGGCGCTTATTTTTTGGTGCGGCCATGGCGGCGGCCCATTTTTGGCACACGGAAGCCCCTCGCAAAGTCTGGCCCCATTCCGAGTCCGGCGGACGGACTTGGCAAGCCCCACCCCCCAAGGCTATAGCCCACCCCTGTTTTGGGCATTTTTGCCGCGGACGAACTTGGGGACGGGACCTTCGGGTACTTATTTTTGGGCGCGGCTGTGCCCGCGGGCTATTATTGGCAAACGGAGGCCCCTCGCAAAGTCTGGCCCCATTCCGTGTCCGGCGGACGAACTTGGCCATCCCCTCCCCCCAAGGCTATAGCCCACCCGTTGTTTGGGCATTTTTGCTGCGGACGAACTTGGGGACGGGAACTTCGGGCACTTATTTTTGGGTGCGGCTGTGCCCGCGGCCTATTATTGGCACACGGAGGACCCTCGCAACGTCTGGCCTCATTCCGAGTCCGGCGGACGTACTTGGCCAGCCCCACCCCCCAAGGCAATAGCCCACCCGTTTTTTGGGCATTTTTACGGCGGACGAAATTGGGGACGGGATCTTCGGGCGCTTATTTTTGGACGCGGCTGTGCCCGCGGCCTATTTTTTGCACACGGGGGCCCCTCGCAAAGTCGGGCCCAATTCCGAGTCCGGCGGACGAACTTGGCCAGCCCCACCCCCCAAGGCTATAGCCCACCCGTTTTTAAGGCAGTTTTGCGGCGGACGAACTTGGGGAAGGGACGTTCGGGCACTTATTTTTGGGCACGGCCGTCCCCGCGTGCTATTTTTGGCACACGGGGGCCCCTCGCAAAGTCTGGCCCAATTCCGAGTCCGGCGGACGAACTTGGCCAGCCCCACCCCCCAAGGCTATAGCCCACCCGTTTTTTGGGCATTTTTGCGGCGGACGAACTTGGGGACGGGACCTACGGGCACTTATTTTTGGGCGCGGCCGTCCCTAGGGCTTATTTTTGGCACACGGAGGCCCCTCGTAAAATCTGGCCCCATTCCGAGTCCGGCGGACGATCTTGGCCAGCCCCACCCCCCGAGGCTATAGCCCACCCGTTTTTTGGGCATTTTTACGGCGGACGAACTTGGGGACGGGACCTACGGGCGCTTATTTTTGGGCGGGGCTCTGCCCGCGGTCTATTTTTGGTACACGGAGGCCCCTCGTAAAGTCTGGCCCCATTCCAAGTCCGGCGGAGGAACTTGGCCAGCCCCACCCCCCAAGGCTATAGCCCACCCGTTTTTTGGTCATATTTGCGGCGGACGAACTTGGGGACGGGACCTACGGGCACATATTTTTGGGCGTGGCTGTGCCCGCGGCTTATTTTTGGCAAACGGAGGCCCCTCGCAAAGTCTGGGCCAATTCCGAGTCCGGCGGACGAACGTTGCCAGCCCCACACCCCAAGGCTATAGCCCACCCGTTTTTTGGGCATTTTTGCGGTGGACGAACTTGGGGACGGGCCCTTCGGGAGCTTATTTTAGGGTGTGCCTTTCCCCGCGGCCTATTTTTGGCACACGGAGGCCCCTCACAATGTCTGGCCCCATTCCGAGTCCGGCGGACGAACTTGGCCAGCCCCTCCCCCCAAGGCTATAGCCCAAAATAGGCCGCGGGCACAGCCGCGCCCAAAAATACCCACACGAAGGCCGGGGCGCCAAGTTCGTCCAGCGGAAAAAGGCCACAAAAACTGGTGGGCTATAGCCTTGGGGGGTGGGACTGGCCAACCGTCGTCCCGAGACTCGGAATGGCGCGAGACTTTGCGAGGCACCTCCGTGTGCCAAAAATAGGCCGCGGGCACAGCCGCGCCCAAAAATACCAGCCAGAAGGCCGGGGCGCCAAGTTCGTCCAGCGGAAAAAGACCACAAAAACGGGTGGGCTATAGCATTGGGGGGTGGGGCTGGCCAACTTCGTCCGCCGGACTCGGAATGGCGCGAGCCTTTGCGAGGTGCCTCCGTGTGCCAAAAATATGCCGCGGGCACAGCCGCGCCCAAAAATACCCGCCCGAAGGCCGAGGCGCCAAAAAGGCCACAAAAACGGGTGGGCTATAGCCTTGGGGGGTGGGGCTGGCCAACTTCGTCCGCCGGACTCGGAATGGCGCGAGCCTTTGCGAGGTGCCTCCGTGTGACAAAAATATGCCGCGGGCACAGCCGCGCCCAAAAATACCCGCCCGAAGGCGGCGGCCTATTTTTGGCGAGCCCCTCCCCCCAAGGCTATACCCCACCCGTTTTTTGGGCATTTTTGCGGCGGACGAACTTGGGGACCGGACCTTCGGGAGCTTATTTTAGGGTGTGCCTTTCCCCGCGGCCTATTTTTGGCACACGGAGGCCCCTCACAATGTCTGGCCCCATTCCGAGTCCGGCGGACGAACTTGGCCAGCCCCTCCCCCCAAGGCTATAGCCCACCCATTTTTTGGGCATTTTTGCGGCGGACGAACTTGGGGACCGGACCTTCGGGCGCTTATTTTTGGGTGCGGCTGTGCCCGAGGCCTATTTTTGGCACACGGACGTCCCTCGCAAAGTCTGGCCCCATTCCGAGTCCGGCGGACGAATTTGGAGAGCCCCTCCCCCCAAGGCTATAGCCCACCCGTTTGTTGGGCATTTTTGCGGTGGGCGAACTTGGGGACCGGACCTTCAGGTGCTTATTTTTGAAAGCGGCTGTGCCCGCGGCCTATTTTTGGCACACGGAGGTCCCTCGCAATGTCTGGCCCCATTCCGAGTCCGGCGGACGAACTTGGCCAGCCCCTCCCCCCAAGGCTATAGCCCACCCGTTTTTTGGGAATTTTTCGGCGAACGAACTTGGGGACCGGACCTTCGGGCACTTATTTTTGGGCACGGCTGTGCCCACGGCCTATTTTTGGCACACGGAGGCCGCTCGCAAAGTCTGGCCCCATTCCGAGTCCGGCGGACGAACTTGGCCAGCCCCTCCCCCCAAGCCTATAGCCCACCCGTTTTTTGGGCATTTTTGCGGCGGGCGAACGTGGGGACCAGTCCTTCGGGTGCTTATTTTTGGACGCGGCTGTGCCCGCGGCCTATTTTTGGCACACGGACGTCCCTCGCAAAGTCTGGCCCCATTCCGAGTCCGGCGGACGAAGTTGGCCATCCCCTCCCCCCAAGGCTATAGCCCACCCATTGTTTGGGCATTTTTGCGGCGGACGAACTTGGGGACCGGACCTTCAGGCGCGGCTGTGCCCGCGGCCTATTTTTGGCACATGGAGCCCCCGCGCAAATTCTGGCCCCATTCCGAGTCCGGCGGACGAACTTGGCCAGCCCCTCCCCCCAAGGCTATAGCCCACCCGTTTTTTGGGTATTTTTGCGGCGGACGAACTTGGGGACCGGACCTTCGGGCACTTATTTTTGGGCGCGGCTGTGCCCGCGGCCTATTTTTGGCACACGGAGGCCCCTCGCAAAGTCTGGCCCCAATCCGAGTCCGGCGGACGAATTTGGCGAGCCCCTCCCCCCAAGGCTATACCCCACCCGTTTTTTGGGCATTTTTGCGGCGGACGAACTTGGGGACCGGACCTTCGGGAGCTTATTTTAGGGTGTGCCTTTCCCCGCGGCCTATTTTTGGCACACGGAGGCCCCTCACAATGTCTGGCCCCATTCCGAGTCCGGCGGACGAACTTGGCCAGCCCCTCCCCCCAAGGCTATAGCCCACCCATTTTTTGGGCATTTTTGCGGCGGACGAACTTGGGGAACGGACATTCGGGTGCTTATTTTTGGGCACGGCTGTACCTGCGGCCTATTTTTGGCACACGGAGGCCCCTCGGAAAGTCTGGCCCCATTCCGAGTCCGGCGGACGAACTTGGCCAGCCCCTCCCCCCAAGGGTATAGCGCACCCGTTTTTTGGGCATTTTTGCGGCGGACGAACTTGCGGGCCGGACCTTCGGGTGCTTATTTTTGGGCGCAGCTGTGCCCGTGGCCTATGTTTGGCACACGGAGGCCCCTTGGAAAGTCTGGCCCCATTCCGAGTCCGGCGGATGAACTTGGCCAGCCCCTCCCCCCAAGGCTATAGCCCACCCGTTTTATGGGCATTTTTGCGGCGGACGAACTTGGGGACCGGGCCTTCGGGCGCTTATTTTTGGGTGCGGCTGCGTCCGCGGCCTATTTTTGGCACACGGAGTCCCCTCACAAAGTCTGGTCCCATTCCGAGTCCGGCGGACGAACTTGGCCAGCCCCTCCCCCCAAGGCTACAGCCCACCCGTTTTTTGGGCATTTTTGCGGCGGAAGAACTTGGGGACCGGACCTTCGAGCACTTATTTTTGGGCTCAGCTTTGGCCGTGGCTTATTTTTGGCACACAGAGGCCCCACGCAAAGTCTGGCCCCATTCCGAGTCCGGCGGACGAACTTGGCCAGCCCCTCAACCCAAGGCTACAGCCCACCCGTTTTTTGGGCATTTTTGCGGCGGACAAACTTGGGGACCGGACCTTCGGGCGCTTATTTTTGGACGCGGCTGTGCCCGCGGCCTATTTTTGGCACACGGAGGCCCCTCCCAAAGTCTTGCCCCATTCCGAGTCCGGCGGATGAACTTGGCCAGCCCCTCCCCCCAAGGCTACAGCCCACCCATTTTTTGGGCATTTTTGTGGCGGACGAACTTGGGGACCGGACCTTCGAGCGCTTATTTTTGGGCTCAGCTTTGGCCGTGGCCTATTTTTGGCACACGGAGGCCCCTCGCAAAGTCTGGCCCCATTCTGAGTCCGGCGGACGAACTTGGCCAGCCCCTCAACCCAAGGCTATAGCCCACCCGTTTTTTGGGCATTTTTGCGGCGGACGAACTTGGGGACCGGACCTTCGGGCACTTATTTTTTGGCGCGGCTGTGCCCGCCGCCTATTTTTGGCACACGGAGGCCCCTCGCAAAGTCTGACCCCAATCCGAGTCCGGCAGACGAATTTGGAGAGCCCCTCCCCCCAAGGCTATAGCCCACCCGTTTTTTGGGCATTTTTGCGGCGGACGAACTTGGGGACCGGACCTTCGGGTGCTTATTTTAGGGTGTGGCTTTCCCTGCGGCCTATTTTTGGCACACGGAGGCCCCTCACAATGTCTGGCCCCATTCCGAGTCCGGCGGACGAACTTGGCCAGCCCCTCCCCCCAAGGCTATAGCCTACCCGTTTTTTGGGTATTTTTGCGGCGGACGAACTTGGGGACCGGACCTTCGGGCACTTATTTTTGGGCGCGGCTGTGCCCGTGGCCTATTTTTGGCACACGGAGGCCCCTCGCAAGTCTGGCCCCAATCCGAGTCCGGCGGACGAATTTGGCGAGCCCCTCCCCCCAAGGCTATAGCCCACCCGTTTTTTGGGCATTTTTGCGGCGGACGAACTTGGGGACCGGACCTTCGGGTGCTTATTTTAGGGTGTGGCTTTCCCCGCGGCCTATTTTTGGCACACGGAGGCCCCTCACAATGTCTGGCCCCATTCCGAGTCCGGCGGACGAACTTGGCCAGCCCCTCCCCCCAAGGCTATAGCCCACCCGTTTTTTGGGCATTTTTGCGGCGGATGAACTTGGGGAACGGACATTGGGGCGCTTATTTTTGGGTACGGCTGTGCCCGCGGCCTATTTTTGGCACACGGAGGTGCCTCACAAAGTCTCGCGCCATTCCGAGTCCGGCGGACGAAGTTGGCCAGCCCCACCCCCCAAGGCTATAGCCCACCCGTTTTTGTGGCCTTTTACCGCTGGACGAACTTGGCGCCCCGGCCTTCGGGCGGGTATTTTTGGGCGCGGCGGTGCCCGCGGCCTATTTTTGCCACACGGAGGCGCCTCGCAAAGTCTCGCGCCATTCCGAGTGCGGCGGACGTAGTTGGCCAGCCCCACCCCCCAAGGCTATAGCCCAACCGTTTTTGTGGCCTTTTTCCGCTGGACGAACTTGGCGCCCCGGCTTTCGGGCGGGTATTTTTGGGCGCGGCTGTGCCCACGGCCTATTTTTGGCACACGGAGGCGCCTCGCAAAGTCTCGCGCCATTCCGAGTCCGGCGGACGAAGTTGGCCAGCCCCACCCCCCAAGGCTATAGCCCACCCGTTTTTGTGGCCTTTTACCGCTGGATGAACTTGGGGACCGGGCCTTCGGGCGGGTATTTTTGGGCGCGGCTGTGCCCGCGGCCTATTTTTGGCACACGGAGGCCCCTCGCAAAGTCTGGCCCCAATCCGAGTCCGGCGGACGAATTTGGCGAGCCCCTCCCCCCAAGGCTATACCCCACCCGTTTTTTGGGCATTTTTGCGGCGGACGAACTTGGGGATCGGACCTTCGGGTGCTTATTTTAGGGTGTGCCTTTCCCCGCGGCCTATTTTTGGCACACGGAGGCCCCTCACAATGTCTGGCCCCATTCCGAGTCCGGCGGACGAACTTGGCCAGCCCCTCCCCCCAAGGCTATAGCCCACCCGTTTTCTGGGCATTTTTGCGGAGGACGAACTTGGGGAACGGACATTCGGGTGCTTATTTTTGGGCACGGCTGTACCCGCGGCCTATTTTTGGCACACGGAGGCCCCTGGGAAAGTCTGGCCCCATTCCGAGTCCGGCGGACGAACTTGGCCAGCCCTTCTCCCCAAGGGTATAGCGCACCCGTTTTTTGGGCATTTTTGCGGCGGACGAACTTGCGGGCCGGACCTTCGGGTGCTTATTTTTGGGCGCAGCTGTGCCCGTGGCCTATGTTTGGCACACGGAGGCCCCTTGGAAAGTCTGGCCCCATTCCGAGTCCGGCGGATGAACTTGGCCAGCCCCTCCCCCCAAGGCTATAGCCCACCCGTTTTATGGGCATTTTTGCGGCGGACGAACTTGGGGACCGGACCTTCGGGCGCTTATTTTTGGGCGCGGCTGCGTCCGCGGCCTATTTTTGGCACACGGAGTCCCCTCACAAAGTCTGGTCCCATTCCGAGTCCGGCGGACGAACTTGGCCAGCCCCTCCCCCCAAGGCTACAGCCCACCCGTTTTTTGGGCATTTTTGCGGCGGAAGAACTTGGGGACCGGACCTTCGAGCACTTATTTTTGGGCTCAGCTTTGGCCGTGGCTTATTTTTGGCACACAGAGGCCCCACGCAAAGTCTGGCCCCATTCCGAGTCCGGCGGACGAACTTGGCCAGCCCCTCAACCCAAGGCTACAGCCCACCCGTTTTTTGGGCATTTTTGCGGCGGACAAACTTGGGGACCGGACCTTCGGGCGCTTATTTTTGGACGCGGCTGTGCCCGCGGCCTATTTTTGGCACACGGAGGCCCCTCCCAAAGTCTTGCCCCATTCCGAGTCCGGCGGATGAACTTGGCCAGCCCCTCCCCCCAAGGCTACAGCCCACCCATTTTTTGGGCATATTTGTGGCGGACGAACTTGGGGACCGGACCTTCGAGCGCTTATTTTTGGGCTCAACTTTGGCCGTCGCCTATTTTTGGCACACGGAGGCCCCTCGCAAAGTCTGGCCCCATTCTGAGTCCGGCGGACGAACTTGGCCAGCCCCTCAACCCAAGGCTATAGCCCACCCGTTTTTTGGGCATTTTTGCGGCGGACGAACTTGGGGACCGGACCTTCGGGCGCTTATTTTTTGGCGCGGCTGTGCCCGCCGCCTATTTTTGGCACACGGATGCCCCTCGCAAAGTCTGACCCCAATCCGAGTCCGGCGGACGAATTTGGAGAGCCCCTCCCCCCAAGGCTATAGCCCACCCGTTTTTTGGGCATTTTTGCGGCGGACGAACTTGGGGACCGGACCTTCGGGTGCTTATTTTAGGGTGTGGCTTTCCCCGCGGCCTATTTTTGGCACACGGAGGCCCCTCACAATGTCTGGCCCCATTCCGAGTCCGGCGGACGAACTTGGCCAGCCCCTCCCCCCAAGGCTATAGCCTACCCGTTTTTTGGGTATTTTTGCGGCGGACGAACTTGGGGACCGGACCTTCGGGCACTTATTTTTGGGCGCGGCTGTGCCCGTGGCCTATTTTTGGCACACGGAGGCCCCTCGCAAGTCTGGCCCCAATCCGAGTCCGGCGGACGAATTTGGCGAGCCCCTCCCCCTAAGGCTATAGCCCACCCGTTTTTTGGGCATTTTTGCGGCGGACGAACTTGGGGACCGGACCTTCGGGTGCTTATTTTAGGGTGTGGCTTTCCCCGCGGCCTATTTTTGGCACACGGAGGTGCCTCACAAAGTCTCGCGCCATTCCGAGTCCGGCGGACGAAGTTGGCCAGCCCCACCCCCCAAGGCTATAGCCCACCCGTTTTTGTGGCCTTTTACCGCTGGACGAACTTGGCGCCCCGGCCTTCGGGCGGGTATTTTTGGGCGCGGCGGTGCCCGCGGCCTATTTTTGCCACACGGAGGCGCCTCGCAAAGTCTCGCGCCATTCCGAGTCCGGCGGACGTAGTTGGCCAGCCCCACCCCCCAAGGCTATAGCCCAACCGTTTTTGTGGCCTTTTTCCGCTGGACGAACTTGGCGCCCCGGCTTTCGGGCAGGTATTTTTTGGCGCGGCTGTGCCCGCGGCCCCATTTTGGCACACGGAGGTGCCTCGCAAAGTCTCGCGCAATTCCGAGTCCGGCGGACGAAGTTGGCCAGCCCCACCCCCCAAGGCTATAGCCCACCCGTTTTTGTGGCCTTTTTTCGCTGGACGAACTTGGCGGCCCGGCCTTCGGGCGGGTAGTTTTGGGCGCGGCTGTGCCCGCGGCCTATTTTTGGCACACGGAGGCGCCTCGCAAAGTCTCGCGCCATTCCGAGTCCAGCGGACGAAGTTGGCCAGCCCCACCCCCCAAGGCTATAGCCCACCCGTTTTTGTGCCCTTTTTCGCCGGACGAATTTGGCGCCCCGGCCTTCGGGCGGGTATTTTTGGGCGCGGCTGTGCCCGCGGCCCATTTTTGGCACACGGAGGTGCCTCGCAAAGTCTCGCGCAATTCCGAGTCCGGCGGACGAAGTTGGCCAGCCCCACCCCCCAAGGCTATAGCCCACCCGTTTTTGTGGCCTTTTTTCGCTGGACGAACTTGGCGGCCCGGCCTTCGGGCGGGTAGTTTTGGGCGCGGCTGTGCCCGCGGCCTATTTTTGGCACACGGAGGCGCCTCGCAAAGTCTCGCGCCATTCCGAGTCCGGCGGACGAAGTTGGCCAGCCCCACCCCCCAAGGCTATAGCCCACCCGTTTTTGTGCCCTTTTTCCGCTGGACGAAATTGGCGCCCCGGCCTTCGGGCGGGTATTTTTGGGCGCGGCTGTGCCCGCGGCCTATTTTTGGCACACGGAGGCGCCTCGCAAAGTCTCGCGCCATTCCGAGTCCGGCGGATGAAGTTGGCCAGCCCCACCCCCCAAGGCTATAGCCCACCCGTTTTTGTGGCCTTTTACCGCTGGACGAACATGGCGCCCCGGCCTTCGTGGAGGTATTTTTGGGCGCGGCTGTGCCCGCGGCCTATTTTTGGCACACGGAGGCGCCTCGCAATGTCTCGCGCCATTCCGAGTCCGGCGGACGAAGTTGGCCAACCCCACCCCCCAAGGCTATAGCCCACCCGTTTTTGTGGCCTTTTTCGCCGGACGAATTTGGCGCCCCGGCCTTCGGGCGGGTATTTTTGGGCGCGGCTGTGCCCGCGGCCCATTTTTGGCACACGGAGGTGCCTCGCAAAGTCTCGCGCAATTCCGAGTCCGGCGGACGAAGTTGGCCAGCCCCACCCCCCAAGGCTATAGCCCACCCGTTTTTGTGGCCTTTTACCGCTGGACGAACTTGGCGCCCCGGCCTTCGGGGTGGTATTTTTGGGCGCGGCTGTGCCCGCGGCCTATTTTTGGCACACGGAGGTGCCTCGCAATGTCTCGCGCCATTCCGAGTCCGGCGGACGAAGTTGGCCAGCCCCACCCCCCAAGGCTATAGCCCACCCGTTTTTGTGGCCTTTTTCCGCTGGACGAATTTGGCGCCCCGGCCTTCGGGCGGGTATTTTTGGGCGCGGCTGTGCCCGCGGCCTATTTTTGGCACACGGAGGTGCCTCGCAAAGTCTCACGCCATTCCGAGTCCGGCGGACGAAGTTGGCCAGCCCCACCCCCCAAGGCTATAGCCCACCCGTTTTTGTGGCCTTTTACAGCTGGACAAACTTGGCGCCCCGGCCTTCGGGCGGGTATTTTTGGGCGCGGCTTTGCCCGCGGCCTATTTTTGGCACACGGAGGCGCCTCGCAAAGTCTCGCGCCATTCCGAGTCCGGCGGATGAAGTTGGCCAGCCCCACCCCCCAAGGCTATAGCCCACCCGTTTTTGTGGCCTTTTACCGCTGGGCCGAACTTGGCGCCCGGCCTTCGGGAGGTATTTTTGGGCGCGGCTGTGCCCGCGTCCTATTTTTTTGGAACACGGAGGCGCCTCGCAATGTCTCGCGCCATTCCGAGTCCGGCGGGACGAAGTTGGCCAGCCCCACCCCCAAGGCTATAGCCCACCCGTTTTGTGGCCTTTTTCCGCTGGACGAATTTGGCGCCCGGCCTTCGGGCGGGTATTTTTGGCGCGGCTGTGCCCTTGCCCCATTTTGGCACACGGAGGTGCCTCGCAAATTCTCGCGCAATTCCGAGTCCGGCGGACGAGGTTGGCCATCCCCAACCCCCAAGGCTAGGGCCCACCCGTTTTTTGGCCTTTTTCGCTGGACGAACTTGGCGGCCCGGCCTTCGGGCGGGTAGTTTTGGGCGCGGCTGTGCCCGCGGCCTATTTTTGGCACACGGAGGCGCCTCGCAAAGTCTCGCGCCATTCCGAGTCCGGCGGACGAAGTTGGCCAGCCCCACCCCCCAAGGCTATAGCCCACCCGTTTTTGTGGCCTTTTACCGCTGGACGAACTTGGCGCCCCGGCCTTCGGGCGGGTATTTTGGGGCACGGCTGTGGCCGCGGCCTATTTTTGGCACACGGAGGTGCCTCGCAAAGTCTCGCGCCATTCCGAGTCCGGCGGACGAAGTTGGCCAGCCCCACCCCCCAAGGCTATAGCCCACCCGTTTTTGTGGCCTTTTTCCGCTGGACGAACTTGGCGCCCCGGCCTTCGGGCAGGTATTTTTGGGCGCGGCGGTGCCCGCGGCCTATTTATGGCACACGGAGGCACCTCGCAAAGTCTCGCGCCATTCCGAGTCGGGCGGACGAAGTTGGCCAGCCCCACCCCCCAAGGCTATAGCCCACCCGTTTTTGTGGCCTTTTACCGCTGGACGAACTTGGCGCCCCGGCCTTCGGGCGGGTATTTTTGGGCGCGGCTGTGTCCGTGGCCTATTTTTGGCACATGGAGGCGCCTCGCAAAGTCTCGCGCCATTCCGAGTCCGGCGGACGAAGTTGGCCAGCCCCACCCCCCAAGGCTATAGCCCACCCGTTTTTGTGGCCTTTTTCCGCTGGACGAACTTGGCGCCCCGGCCTTCGGGCGGGTATTTTTGGGCGCGGCTGATCCCGGGGCCTATTTTTGGCACACGGTGGCGCCTCGCAAAGTCTCGCGCCATTCCGAGTCCGGCGGACGAAGTTGGCCAGCCCCACCCCCGAAGGCTATTGCCCACCCGTTTTTGTGGCCTTTTTCCGCTGGACGAACTTGGCGCCCCGTCTTCGGGCGGGTATTTTTGGGCACGGCTGTGCCCGCGGCCTATTTGTGGCACACGGAGGTGCCTCGCAAAGTCTCGCGCCATTCCGAGTCCGGCGGACGCCACCCCCCAAGGGTATAGCCCACCCGTTCTTGTGGCCTTTTACCGCTGGACGAACTTGGCGCCCCGGCCTTCGGGCGGGTATTTTTGGGCGCGGCTGTGTCCGTGGCCTATTTTTGGCACACGGAGGCGCCTCGCAAAGTCTCGCGCCATTCCGAGTCCGGCGGACGAAGTTGGCCAGCCCCACCCCCGAAGGCTATTGCCCACCCGTTTTTGTGGCCTTTTTCCGCTGGACGAACTTGGCGCCCCGTCTTCGGGCGGGTATTTTTGGGCGCGGCTGTGCCCGCGGCCTATTTTTGGCACACGGAGGTGCCTCGCAAAGGCTCGCGCCATTCCGAGTCCGGCGGACGCCACCCCCCAAGGGTATAGCCCACCCGTTCTTGTGGCCTTTTACCGCTGGACGAACTTGGCGCCCCGGCCTTCGGGCGGGTATTTTTGGGCGCGGCTGTGCCCGCGGCCTATTTTTGGCACACGGAGGCGCCTGGCAAAGTCTCGCGCCATTCCGAGTCCGGCAGACGAAGTTGCCCAGCCCCACGCCCCAAGGCTATAGCCCACCTGTTTTTGTGGCCTTTTTCCGCTGGACGAACTTGGCGCCCCGGCCTTCAGGCGGGTATTTTTGGGCGCGGCTGTGCCCGCGGCCTATTTTTGGCACACGGTGGCGCCTCGCAAAGTCTCGCGCCATTGCGAGTCTGGCGGACGAAGTTGGCCAGCCCCACCCCCCAAGGCTATAGCCCACCCGTTTTTGTGGCCTTTTTCCGCTGGACGAACTTGGCGCCCCGTCTTCGGGCGGGTATTTTTGGGCACGGCTGTGCCCGCGGCCTATTTTTGGCACACGGAGGTGCCTCGCAAAGTCTCGCGCCATTCCGAGTCCGGCGGACGCCACCCCCCAAGGGTATAGCCCACCCGTTCTTGTGGCCTTTTACCGCTGGACGAACTTGGCGCCCCGGCCTTCGGGCGGGTATTTTTGGGCGTGGCTGTGTCCGTGGCCTATTTTTGGCACACGGAGGTGCCTCGCAAAGTCTCGCGCCATTCCGAGTCCGGCGGACGAAGTTGGCCAGCCCCACCCCCGAAGGCTATTGCCCACCCGTTTTTGTGGCCTTTTTCCGCTGGACGAACTTGGCGCCCCGTCTTCGGGCGGGTATTTTTGGGCGCGGCTGTGCCCGCGGCCTATTTTTGGCACACGGAGGTGCCTCGCAAAGGCTCGCGCCATTCCGAGTCCGGCGGACGCCACCCCCCAAGGGTATAGCCCACCCGTTCTTGTGGCCTTTTACCGCTGGACGAACTTGGCGCCCCGGCCTTCGGGCAGGTATTTTTGGGCGCGGCTGTGTCCGTGGCCTATTTTTGGCACACGGAGGTGCCTCGCAAAGTCTCGCGCCATTCCGAGTCCGGCGGACGAAGTTGGCCAGCCCCACCCCCGAAGGCTATTGCCCACCCGTTTTTGTGGCCTTTTTCCGCTGGACGAACTTGGCGCCCCGGCCTTCGGGCGGGTATTTTTGGGCGCGGCTGTGCCCACGGCCTATTTTTGGTACACGGAGGCGCCTCGCCAAGTCTCGCGCCATTCTGAGTCCGGCGGACGAAGTCGGCCAGCCCCACCCCCCAAGGCTATAGCCTACCCGTTTTTGTGGCCTTTTACCGCTGGACGAACTTGGCGCCCCGGCCTTCGGGCGGGTATTTTTGGGCGCGGCTGTGCCCGCGGCCTATTATTGGCACATGGATGCGCCTCGCAAATTCTCGCGCCATTCCGAGTCGGGCGGATGAAGTTGGCCAGCCCCACCCCCCAAGGCTATAGCCCACCCGTTTTTGTGGCCTTTTTCCGCTGGACGAACTTGGCGCCCCGGCCTTCGGGCGGGTATTTTTGGGCGCGGCTGTGCCCGCGGCCTATTTTTGGCACACGGAGGCGCCTCGGAAAGTCTCGCGCCATTCCGAGTCCGGCGGACGAAGTTGGCCAGCCCCACCCCCCAAGGCTATAGCCCACCCGTTTTTGTGGCCTTTTTCCGCTGGACGAACTTGGCGCCCCGGCCTTCGGGCGGGTATTTTGCAGGCGCGGCTGTGCCGCGGCCTGGCCCCCCAGCACACGGAGGTGCCTCGCAAAGTCTCGCGCCATTCCGAGTCCGGCGGACGAAGTTGGCCAGCCCTACCCCCCAAGGCTATAGCCCACCCGTTTTTGTGGCCTTTTTCCGCTGGACGAACTTGGCGCCCCGGCCTTCGGGCGGGTATTTTTGGGCGCGGCTGTGACCGCGGCCTATTTTTGGCAGACGGAGGCGCCTCGCAAAGTCTCGCGCCATTCCGAGTCCGGCGGACGAAGTTGGCCAGCCCCACCCCCCAAGGCTATAGCCCACCCGTTTTTGTGGCCTTTTTCCGCTGGACGAACTTGGCGCCCCGGCCTTCGGGCGGGTATTTTTGGGCGCGGCTGTGCCCACGGCCTATTTTTGGTACACGGAGGCGCCTCGCCAAGTCTCGCGCCATTCTGAGTCCGGCGGACGAAGTCGGCCAGCCCCACCCCCCAAGGCTATAGCCTACCCGTTTTTGTGGCCTTTTACCGCTGGACGAACTTGGCGCCCCGGCCTTCGGGCGGGTATTTTTGGGCGCGGCTGTGCCCGCGGCCTATTATTGGCACACGGATGCGCCTCGCAAATTCTCGCGCCATTCCGAGTCGGGCGGATGAAGTTGGCCAGCCCCACCCCCCAAGGCTATAGCCCACCCGTTTTTGTGGCCTTTTTCCGCGGGACGAACTTGGCGCCCCGGCCTTCGGGCGGGTATTTTTGGCCGCGGCTGTGCCCGCGGCCTATTTTTGGCACACGGAGGCGCCTCGCAAAGTCTCGCGCCATTCCGAGTCCGGCGGACGAAGTCGGCCAGCCCCACCCCCCAAGGCTATAGCCCACCCGTTTTTGTGGCCTTTGGCCGCTGGACGAACTTGGCGCCCCGGCCTTCGGGCGGGTATTTTTGGGCGCGGCTGTGCCCGCGGCCTATTTTTGGCACACGGAGGCGCCTCGCAAAGTCTCGCGCCATTCCGAGTCCGGCGGAAGAAGTTGGCCAGCCCCACCCCCCAAGGCTATAGCCCACCCGTTTTTGTGGCCTTTGGCCGCTGGACGGCAGCGACCCGGCCTTGGCGGGTATTTTTTGGGCGCGGCTGTGCCGCGGCATATTTTTGGCACACGGAGGCGCCTCGCAAAGTCTCGCGCCATTCCGAGTCCGGCGGACGAAGTTGGCCAGTCCCACCCCCCAAGGCTATAGCCCACCCGTTTTTGCGGCCTTTTTCCGCTGGACGAACTTGGCGCCCCGGCCTTCGGGCGAGTATTTTTGGGCGCGGCTGTGCCCGCGGCCTATTTCTGGCACACGGAGGCGCCTCGCAAAGTCTCGCGCCATTCCGAGTCCGGCGGACGAAGTTGTCCAGCCCCACCCCCCAAGGCTATAGCCCACCCGTTTTTGTGCCCTTTTTCCGCTGGACGAACTTGGCGCCCCGGCCTTCGGGCGGGTATTTTTGGGCGCGGCTGTGCCCGCGGCCTATTTTTGGCACACGGAGGCGCCTCGCAAAGTCTTGCTCCATTCCGAGTCCGGCAGACGAAGTTGGCCAGCCCCAGCCCCCAAGGCTTTATCCCACCCGTTTTTGTGGCCTTTTTCCGCTGGACGAACTTGGCGCCCCGGCCTTCGGGCGGGTATTTTTGGGTGCGGCTGTGCCCGCGTCCTATTTTTGGCACACGGAGGCGCCTCGCAAAGTCTCGCTCCATTCCGAGTCCGGCAGACGAAGTTGGCCAGCCCCACCCCCCAAGGCTTTAGCCCACCCGTTTTTGTGGCCTTTTTCCGCTGGACGAACATGGCGCCCCGGCCTTCGGGCGGGTATTTTTGGGCGCGGCTGTGCCCGCGGCCTATTTTTGGCACACGGAGGTGCCTCGCAAAGTCTCGCGCCATTCCGAGTCCGGCGGACGAAGTTGGCCAGCCCCACCCCCCAAGGCTATAGCCCACCCGTGTTTGTGGCCTTTTTCCGCTGGACGAACTTGGCCCCCCGGCCTTCGGGCGGGTATTTTTGGGTGCGGCTGTGCCCGCGGCCTATTTTTGAAACACGGAGGCACCTCGCAAAGTCTCGTTCCATTCCGAGTCCGGCAGACGAAGTTGGCCAGCCCCACCCCCCAAGGCTTTAGCCCACCCGTTTTTGTGCCCTTTTTCCGCTGGACGAACTTGGCGCCCCGGCCTTCGGGCGGGTATTTTTGGGCGCAGCTGTGCCCGCGGCATATTTTTGGCACACGGAGGCGCCTCGCAAAGTCTCGCGCCATTCTGAGTCCGGCGGATGAAGTGGGCCAGCCGCACCCCCCAAGGCTATAGCCCACCCGTTTTTGTGGCCTTTTACCGCTGGACGAACTTGGCGCCCCGGCCTACGGGCGGGTATTTTTGGGCGCGGCTGTGCCCGCGGCCTATTATTGGCACACGGATGCGCCTCGCAAATTCTCGCGCCATTCCGAGTCCGGCGGATGAAGTTGGCCAGCCCCACCCCCCAAGGCTATAGCCCACCCGTTTTTGTGGCCTTTTTCCGCGGGGCGAATTTGGCGCCCCAGCCTTCGGGCGGTTATTTTTGGCCGCGACTGTGCCCGCGGCCTATTTTTGGTACACGGAGGTGCCTCGCAAAGTCTCGCGCCATTCCGAGTCCGGCGGACGAAGTTGGCCAGCCCCACCCCCCAAGGCTATAGCCCACCTGTTTTTGTGGCCTTTGGCTGCTGGACGAACTTGGCGCCCCAGCCTTCGGGCGGGTATTTTTGGGCGCGGCTGTGCCCGCGGCCTATTTTTGGCACACGGAGGCGCCTCGCAAAGTCTCGCGCCATTCCCAGTCCGGCGGACGAAGTTGTCCAGCCCCACCCCCCAAGGCTATAGCCCACCCGTTTTTGTGGCCTTTTTCCGCTGGACGAACTTGGCGCCCCGGCCTTCGGGCGGTTATTTTTGGGCGCGGCTGTGCCCGCGGCCTATTTTTGGCACACGGAGGCCCCTCGCACAGTCTCGCGCCATTCCGAGTCCGGCGGACGAAGTTGGCCAGCCCCACCCCCCAAGGCTTTAGCCCACCCGTTTTTGTGGCCTTTTTCCGCTGGACGAACTTGGCGCCCCGGCCTTCGGGCGGGTATTTTTGGGCGCGGCTGCGTCCGCGGCCTATTTTTGGCACACGGAGGTGCCTCGCAAAGTCTCGCGCCATTCCGAGTCCGGCGGACGAAGTTGTCCAGCCCCACCCCCCAAGGCTATAGCCCACCCGTTTTTGTGGCCTTTTTCCGCTGGACGAACATGGCGCCCCGGCCTTCGGGCGGGTATTTTTGGGCGCGGCTGTGCCCACGGCCTATTTTTGGCACACGGAGGTGCCTCGCAAAGTCTCGCGCCATTCCGAGTCCGGCGGACGAAGTTGTCCAGCCCCACCCCCCAAGGCTATAGCCCACCCGTTTTTGTGCCCTTTTTCCGCTGGACGAACATGACGCCCCGGCCTTCGGGCGGGTATTTTTGGGCGCGGCTGTGCCCACGGCCTATTTTTGGCACACGGAGGTGCCTCGCAAAGTCTCGCGCCATTCCGAGTCCGGCGGACGAAGTTGTCCAGCCCCACCCCCCAAGGCTATAGCCCACCCGTTTTTGTGGCCTTTTTCCGCTGGACGAACTTGGCGCCCCGGCCTTCGGGCGGTTATTTTTGGGCGCCGCTGTGTCCGCGGCCTAGTTTTGGCACACGGAGGCCCCTCGCAATGTCTCGCGCCATTCCGAGTCCGGCGGACGAAGTTGGCCAGCCCCACCCCCCAAGGCTATAGCCCACCCGTTTTTGTGGCCTTTTTCCGCTGGACGAACTTGGCGCCCCGGCCTTCGGGTGGTTAGTTTTGGGCGCCGCTGTGCCCGCGCCCTATTTTTGGCACACGGAGGCCCCTCGCAAAGTCTCGCGCCATTCCGAGTCCGGCGGACGAAGTTGGCCAGCCCCACCCCCCAAGGCTATAGCCCACCCGTTTTTGTGGCCTTTTTCCGCTGGACGAACTTGGCTCCCCGGCCTTCGGGCGGTTATTTTTGGGCGCGGCTGTGCCCGCGGCCTATTTTTGGCACACGGAGGCCCCTCGCAAAGTCTCGCGCCATTCCGAGTCCGGCGGACGAAGTGGGACAGCCCCACCCCCCAAGGCTATAGCCCACCCGTTTTTGTGGCCTTTTTCCGCTGGACGAACTTGGCGCCCCGGCCTTCGGGCGGTTATTTTTGGGCGCGGCTGTGCCCACGGCCTAAATTGGCCCACGGAGGCCCCTCGCAAAGTCTCGCGCCATTCCGAGTCCGGCGGACGAAGTTGGCCAGCCCCACCCCCCAAGGCTATAGCCCACCCGTTTTTGTGGCCTTTTTCCGCTGGACGAACTTGGCGCCCCGGCCTTCGGGCAGTTATTTTTGGGCGCGGCTGTGCCCGCGGCCTAGTTTTGGCACACGGAGGCCCCTCGCAAAGTCTCGCGCCATTCCGAGTCCGGCGGACGAAGTTGGCCAGCCCCACCCCCCAAGGCTATAGCCCACCCGTTTTTGTGGCCTTTTTCCGCTGGACGAACTTGGCGCCCCGGCCTTCGGGCGGTTAGTTTTGGGCGCCGCTGTGCCCGCGCCCTATTTTTGGCACACGGAGGCCCCTCGCAAAGTCTCGCGCCATTCCGAGTCCGGCGGACGAAGTTGGCCAGCCCCACCCCCCAAGGCTATAGCCCACCCGTTTTTGTGGCCATTTTGCGGTTGTTGACATTTGTGCCCCGGCCTTCGGGCGGTTATTTTTGGGCGCGGCTGTGCCCGCGGCCTATTTTTGGCACACGGAGGCCCCTCGCAAAGTCTCGCGCCATTCCGAGTCCGGCGGACGAAGTGGGACAGCCCCACCCCCCAAGGCTATAGCCCACCCGTTTTTGTGGCCTTTTTCCGCTGGACGAACTTGGCGCCCCGGCCTTCGGGCGGTTATTTTTGGGCGCGGCTGTGCCCGCGGCCTATTTTTGGCCCACGGAGGCCCCTCGCAAAGTCTCGCGCCATTCCGAGTCCGGCGGACGAAGTTGGCCAGCCCCACCCCCCAAGGCTATAGCCCACCCGTTTTTGTGGCCTTTTTCCGCTGGACGAACTTGGCGCCCCGGCCTTCGGGCGGTTATTTTTGGGCGCGGCTGCGCCCGCGGCCTATTTCTGGCACATGGAGGCCCCTCACAAAGTCTCGCGCCATTCCGAGTCCGGCGGACGAAGTTGGCCAGCCCCACCCCCCAAGGCTATAGCCCACCCGTTTTTGTGGCCTTTTTCCGCTGGACGAACTTGGCGCCCTGGCCTTCGGGCAGTTATTTTGGGGCGCGGCTGTGCCAGCGGCCTATTTTTGGCACACGGAGGCCCCTCGCAAAGTCTCGCGCCATTCCGAGTCCGGCGGACGAAGTTGGCCAGCCCCACCCCCCAAGGCTATAGCCCACCCGTTTTTGTGGCCCTTTTCCGCTGGACGAATTTGACGCCCCGGCCTTCGGGCAGTTATTTTTGGGCGCGGCTGTGCCCGCGGCCTAGTTTTGGCACACGGAGGGCCCTCGCAAAGTCTCGCGCCATTCCGAGTCCGGCGGACGAAGTTGGTCAGCCCCACCCCCCAAGGCTATAGCCCACCCGTTTTTGTGGCCTTTTTCCGCTGGACGAACTTGGCGCCCCGGCCTTCGGGCGGTTAGTTTTGGGCGCCGCTGCGCCCGCGCCCTATTTTTGGCACATGGAGGCCCCTCGCAAAGTCTCGCGCCATTCCGAGTCCGGCGGACGAAGTTGGCCAGCCCCACCCCCCCAGGCTATAGCCCACCCGTTTTTGTGGCCTTTTTCCGCTGGACGAACTTGGCTCCCCGGCCTTCGGGCGGTTATTTTTGGGCGCGGCTGTGCCCGCGGCCTATTTTTGGCACACGGAGGCCCCTCGCAAAGTCTCGCGCCATTCCGAGTCCGGCGGACGAAGTGGGACAGCCCCACCCCCCAAGGCTATAGCCCACCCGTTTTTGTGGCGTTTTTCCGCTGGACGAACTTGGCGCCCCGGCCTTCGGGCGGTTATTTTTGGGCGCGGCTGTGCCCGCGTCCTATTTTTGGCCCACGGAGGCCCCTCGCAAAGTCTCGCGCCATTCCGAGTCCGGCGGACGAAGTTGGCCAGCCCCACCCCCCCAGGCTATAGCCCACCCGTTTTTGTGGCCTTTTTCCGCTGGACGAACTTGGCGCCCCGGCCTTCGGGCGGTTATTTTTGGGCGCGGCTGCGCCCGCGGCCTATTTCTGGCACATGGAGGCCCCTCACAAAGTCTCGCGCCATTCCGAGTCCGGCGGACGAAGTTGGCCAGCCCCACCCCCCAAGGCTATAGCCCACCCGTTTTTGTGGCCTTTTTCCGCTGGACGAACTTGGCGCCCTGGCCTTCGGGCAGTTATTTTGGGGCGCGGCTGTGCCAGCGGCCTATTTTTGGCACACGGAGGCCCCTCGCAAAGTCTCGCGCCATTCCGAGTCCGGCGGACGAAGTTGGCCAGCCCTACCCCCCAAGGCAATAGCCCACCCGTTTTTGTGGCCTTTTTCCGCTGGACGATCTTGGCGCCCCGGCCTTCGGGCGGTTATTTTTGGGCGCGGCTGTGCCTGTGGCCTATTTTTGGCAAACGGAGGCCCCTCGCAAAGTCTCGTCCCATTCCGAGTCCGGCGGACGAAGTTGGCCAGCCCCACCCCCCAAGGCTATAGCCCACCCGTTTTTGTGGCCTTTTTCCGCTTGACGAACTTGGCGCCCCGGCTTTCGGGTGGTTAGTTTTGGGCGACGCTGTGCCCGCGGCCTATTTCTGGCACACGGAGGCCCCTCGAAAAGTCTCGCGCCATTCCGAGTCCGGCGGACGAAGTTGGCCAGCCCCACCCCCCAAGGCTATAGCCCACCCGTTTTTGTGGCCTTTTTCCGCTGGACGAACTTGGCGCCCTGGCCTTCGGGCAGTTATTTTTGGGCGCGGCTGTGCCAGCGGCCTATTTTTGGCACACGGAGGCCCCTCGCAAAGTCTCGCGCCATTCCGAGTCCGGCGGACGAAGTTGGCCAGCCCCACCCCCCAAGGCTATAGCCCACCCGTTTTTGTGGCCTTTTTCCGCTGGACGATCTTGGCGCCCCGGCCTTCGGGCGGTTATTTTTGGGCGCGGCTGTGCCTGCAGCCTATTTTTGGCACACGGAGGCCCCTCGCAAAGTCACGCGCCATTCCGAGTCCGGCGGACGAAGTTGGCCAGCCCTACCCCCCAAGGCAATAGCCCACCCGTTTTTGTGGCCTTTTTCCGCTGGACAATCTTGGCGCCCCGGCCTTCGGGCGGTTATTTTTGGGCGCGGCTGTGCCCGCGGCCTATTTCTGGCACACGGAGGCCCCTCGAAAAGTCTCGCGCCATTCCGAGTCCGGCGGACGAAGTGGGCCAGCCCCACCGCCCAAGGCTATAGCCCACCCGTTTTTGTGGCCTTTTTCCGCTGGACGAACATGGCGCCCTGGCCTTCGGGCAGTTATTTTTGGGCGCGGCTGTGCCAGCGGCCTATTTTTGGCACACGGAGGCCCCTCGCAAAGTCACGCGCCATTCCGAGTCCGGCGGACGAAGTTGGCCAGCCCCACCGCCCAAGGCTATAGCCCACCCGTTTTTGTGGCCTTTTTCCGCTGGGCGAACTTGGCGCCCCGGCCTTCGGGCGGTTATTTTTGGGCGCGGCTGTGCCCGCGGCCTATTTTGGGCGCACGGAGGCCCCTCGCAAAGTCTCGCGCCATTCCGAGTCCGGCGGACGAAGTTGGCCAGCCCCACCCCCCAAGGCTATAGCCCACCCGTTTTTGTGGCCTTTTTCCGCTGGACGAACTTGGCGCCCTGGCCTTCGGGCAGCTATTTTTGGGCGCGGCTGTGCCAGCGGCCTATTTTTGGCACACGGAGGCCCCTCGCAAAGTCTCGCGCCATTCCGAGTCCGGCGGACGACGTTGGCCAGCCCCACCCCCCAAGGCTATAGCCCACCCGTTTTTGTGGCCTTTTTCCGCTGGACGATCTTGGCGCCCCGGCCTTCGGGCGGTTATTTTTGGGCGCGGCTGTGCCTGCGGCCTATTTTTGGCACACGGAGGCCCCTCGCAAAGCCTCGCCCCATTCCGAGTCCGGCGGACGAAGTTGGCCAGCCCCACCCGCCAAGGCTATAGCCCACCCGTTTTTGTGGCCTTTTTCAGCAGGACGAACTTTGCGCCCCGGCCTTCGGGCGGTTATTTTTGGGCGCGGCTGTGCCCGCGGCCTATTTCTGGCACATGTAGGCCCCTCGCAAAGTCTCGCGCCATTCCGAGTCCGGCGGACGAAGTTGGCCAGCCCCACCCCCCAAGGCTATAGCCCACCCGTGTTTGTGGCCTTTTTCCGCTGGACGAACATGGCGCCCTGGCCTTCGGGCAGTTATTTTTGGGCGCGGCTGTGCCAGCGGCCTATTTTTGGCACACGGAGGCCCCTCGCAAAGTCTCGCGCCATTCCGAGTCCGGCGGACGAAGTTGGCCAGCCCCACCCCCCAAGGCTATAGCCCACCCGTTTTTGTGGCCTTTTTCCGCTGGGCGAACTTGGCGCCCCGGCCTTCGGGCGGTTATTTTTGGGCGCGGCTGTGCCCGCGGCCTATTTTTGGCGCACGGAGGCCCCTCGCAAAGTCTCGCGCCATTCCGAGTCCGGCGGACGAAGTTGGCCAGCCCCACCCCCCAAGGCTATAGCCCACCCGTTTTTGTGGCCTTTTTCCGCTGGACGAACTTGGCGCCCCGGCCTTCGGGCAGTTATTTTTGGGCGCGGCTGTGCCAGCGGCCTATTTTTGGCACACGGAGGCCCCTCGCAAAGTCTCGCGCCATTCCGAGTCCGGCGGACGAAGTTGGCCAGCCCCACCCCCCAAGGCTATAGCCCACCCGTTTTTGTGGCCTTTTTCCGCTGGACGATCTTGGCGCCCCGGCCTTCGGGCGGTTATTTTTGGGCGCGGCTGTGCCTGCGGCCTATTTTTGGCACACGGAGGCCCCTCGCAAAGTCTCGCCCCATTCCGAGTCCGTCGGACGAAGTTGGCCAGCCCCACCCCCCAAGGCTATAGCCCACCCGTTTTTGTGGCCTTTTTCCGCTTGACGAACTTGGCGCCCCGGCCTTCGGGTGGTTAGTTTTGGGCGACGCTGTGCCCGCGCCCTATTTTTGGCACACGGAGGCCCCTCGCAAAGTCTCGCGCCATTCCGAGTCCGGCGGACGAAGTTGGCCAGCCCCACCCCCCAAGGATATAGCCCACCCGTTTTTGTGGCCTTTTTCCGCTGGACGAACTTGGCTCCCCGGCCTTCGGGCGGTTATTTTTGGGCGCGGCTGTGCCCGCGGCCTATTTTTGGCCCACGGAGGCCCCTCGCAAAGTCTCGCGCCATTCCGAGTCCGGCGGACGAAGTTGGCCAGCCCCACCCCCCAAGGCAATAGCCCACCCGTTTTTGTGGCCTTTTTCCGCTGGACGATCTTGGCACCCCGGCCTTCGGGCGGTTATTTTTGGGCGCGGCTGTGCCCGCGGCCTATTTCTGGCACACGGAGGCCCCTCGAAAAGTCTCGCGCCATTCCGAGTCCGGCGGACGAAGTTGGCCAGCCCCACCCCCCAAGGCTATAGCCCACCCGTTTTTGTGGCCTTTTTCCGCTGGACGAACTTGGCGCCCCGGCCTTCGGGCAGTTATTTTTGGGCGCGGCTGTGCCCGCGGCCTATGTTTGGCACACGGAGGCCCCTCGCAAAGTCTCGCGCCATTCCGAGTCCGGCGGACGAAGTTGGCCAGCCCCACCCCCCAAGGCAATAGCCCACCCGTTTTTGTGGCCTTTTTCCGCTGGACGAACTTGGCACCCCGGCCTTCGGGCGGTTATTTTTGGGCGCGGCTGTGCCCGCGGCCTATTTCTGGCACACGGAGGCCCCTCGAAATGTCTCGCGCCATTCCGAGTCCGGCGGACGAAGTTGGCCAGCCCCACCCCCCAAGGCTATAGCCCACCCGTTTTTGTGGCCTTTTTCCGCTGGACGAACTTGGCGCCCAGGCCTTCGGGCAGTTATTTTTGGGCGCGGCTGTGCCCGCGGCCTATTTTTGGCACACGGAGGCCCCTCGCAAAGTCTCGGGCCATTCCAAGTCCGGCGGACGAAGTTGGCCAGCCCCACCCCCCAAGGCTATAGCCCACCCGTTTTTGTGGCCTTTTTCCGCTGGACGAACTTGGCGCCCCGGCCTTCGGGTGGTTATTTTTGGGCGCGGCTTTGCCCGTGTCCTATTTTTGGCACACGGAGGCCCCTCGCAAAGTCTCGCGCCATTCCGAGTCCGGCGGACGAAGTTGGCCAGCCCCACCCCCCAAGGCTATAGCCCACCCGTTTTTGTGGTCTTTTTCCGCTGGACGAACTTGGCGCCCCGGCCTTCGGGCGGTTATTTTTGGGCGCGGCTGTGCCCGCTGCCTATTTTTGGCACACGGAGGCCCCTCGCAAAGTCTCGCGCCATTCCGAGTCCGGCGGACGAAGTGGGCCAGCCCCACCCCCCAAGGCTATAGCCCACCCGTTTTTGTGGCCTTTTTCCGCTGGACGAACGTGGCGCCCCGGCCTTCGGGCGGTTATTTTTGGGCGCGGCTGTGCCCGCGGCCTATTTTTGGCCCACGGAGGCCCCTCGCAAAGTCTCGCGCCATTCCGAGTCCGGCGGACGAAGTGGGCCAGCCCCACCCCCCAAGGCTATAGCCCACCCGTTTTTGTGGCCTTTTTCCGCTGGACGAACTTGGCGCCCCGGCCTTCGGGCGGTTATTTTTGGGCGCGGCTGTGCCCGCGGCCTATTTTTGGCCCACGGAGGCCCCTCGCAAAGTCTCGCGCCATTCCGAGTCCGGCGGACGAAGTTGGCCAGCCCCACCCCCCAAGGCTATAGCCCACCCGTTTTTGTGGCCTTTTTCCGCTGGACGAACTTGGCGCCCCGGCCTTCGGGCGGTTATTTTTGGGTGCGGCTGTGCCCGCGGCCTATTTTTGGCACACGGAGGCCCCTCGCAAAGTCTCGCGCCATTCCGAGTCCGGCAGACGAAGTGGGCCAGCCCCACCGCCCAAGGCTATAGCCCACCCGTTTTTGTGGCCTTTTTCCGCTGGACGAACTTGGCGCCCCGGCCTTCGGGCGGTTATTTTTGGGCGCGGCTGTTTCCGCGGCCTATTTTTGGCCCATGGAGGCCCCTCGTAAAGTCTCGCGCCATTCCGAGTCCGGCGGACGAAGTTGGCCAGCCCCACCCCCCAAGGCTATAGCCCACCCGTTTTTGTGGCCTTTTTCCGCTGGACGAACTTGGCGCCCCGGCCTTCGGGCGGTTATTTTTGGGCGCGGCTGTGCCCGCGGCCTATTTCTGGCAGATGGAGGCCCCTCGCAAAGTCTCGCGCCATTCCGAGTCCGGCGGACGAAGTTGGCCAGCCCCACCCCCCAAGGCTATAGCCCACCCGTTTTTGTGGCCTTTTTCCGCTGGACGAACATGGCGCCCTGGCCTTCGGGCTGTTATTTTTGGGCGCGGCTGTGCCAGCGGCCTATTTTTGGCACACGGAGGCCCCTCGCAAAGTCTCGCGCCATTCCGAGTCCGGCGGACGAAGTTGGCCAGCCCCACCGCCCAAGGCTATAGCCCACCCGTTTTTGTGGCCTTTTTCCGCTGGGCGAACTTGGCGCCCCGGCCTTCGGGTGGTTATTTTTGGGCGCGGCTGTGACCGCGGCCTATTTTTGGCCGACGGAGGCCCCTCGCAAAGTCTCGCGCCATTCCGAGTCCGGCGGACGAAGTTGGCCAGCCCCACCCCCCAAGGCTATAGCCCACCCGTCTTTGTGGCCTTTTTCCGCTGGACGAACTTGGCGCCCCGGCCTTCGGGCGGTTATTTTTGGGTGCGGCTGTGCCCGTGGCCTATTTCTGGCACACGGAGGCCCCTCGCAAAGTCTCGCGCCATTCCAAGTCCGGCGGACGAAGTTGGCCAGCCCCACCCCCAAGGCTATAGCCCACCCGTCTTTGTGGCCTTTTTCCGCTGGACGAACTTGGCTCCCCGGCCTTCGGGCGGTTATTTTTGGGCGCGGCTGTGCCCGCGGCCTATTTTTGGCCCACGGAGGCCCCTCGCAAAGTCTCGCGCCATTCGGAGTCCGGCGGAAGAAGTTGGCCAGCCCCACCCCCCAAGGCTATAGCCCACCCGTTTTTGTGGCCTTTTTCCGCTGGACGAACCTGGCACCCCGGCCTTCGGGCGGTTATTTTTGGGCGCGGCTGTGTCCGCGGCCTATTTCTGGCACACGGAGGCCCCTCGAAAAGTCTCGCGCCATTCCGAGTCCGGCGGACGAAGTTGGCCAGCCCCACCCCCCAAGGCTATAGCCCACCCGTTTTTGTGGCCTTTTTCCGCTGGACGAACTTGGCGCCCCGGCCTTCGGGCAGTTATTTTTGGGCGCGGCTGTGCCCGCGGCCTATTTTTGGCACACGGAGGCCCCTCGCAAAGTCTCCCGCCATTCCGAGTCCGGCGGACGAAGTTGGCCAGCCCTACCCCCCAAGGCTATAGCCCACCCGTTTTTGTGGCCTTTTTCCGCTGGACGAACTTGGCGCCCCGGCCTTCGGGTGGTTAGTTTTGGGCGCCGCTGTGCCCGCGCCCTTTTTTTGGCACACGGAGGCCCCTCGCAAAGTCTCGCGCCATTCCGAGTCCGGCGGACGAAGTTGGCCAGCCCCACCCCCCAAGGCTATAGCCCACCCGTTTTTGTGGCCTTTTTCCGCTGGACGAAGTTGGCGCCCCGTCCTTCGGGCGGTTATTTTTATTTTTGGCACACGGAGGCCCCTCGCAAAGTCTCGCGCCATTCCGAGTCCGGCGGACGAAGTTGGCCAGCCCCACCCCCCAAGGCTATAGCCCACCCGTTTTTGTGGCCTTTTTCCGCTGGACGAACTTGGCGCGCCGGCCTTCGGGCGGTTATTTTTGGGCGCGGCTGTGCCCATGCCTATTTTTGGCACACGGAGGTTCCTCGCAAAGTCTCGCGCCATTCCGAGTCCGGCGGACGAAGTTGGCCAGCCCCAACCCCAACGGCTTTTGCCAACCCGTTTTTTGGCCTTTTTCCGCTGGACGAACTTGGCGCCCCGGCCTTCGGGCGGTTATTTTTGGGCGCGGCTGTGCCCGCGTCCTATTTTTGGCACATGGAGGCCCCTCGCAAAGTCTCGCGCCATTCCGAGTCCGGCGGACGAAGTGGGCCAGCCCCACCCCCCAAGGCTATAGCCCACCCGTGTTTGTGGCCTTTTTCCGCTGGACAAAATTGGCCCCCCGGCCTGCGGGCGGTTATTTTTGACGCGCGGTTGTGCCCGCGTGCCTATTTTTTTGGCACACGGAGGCCCCTCGCAAAGTCTCGCGCCATTCCGAGTCCGGCGGACGAAGTTGGCCAGCCCCACCCCCCAAGGCTATAGCCCACCCGTTTTTGTGGCCTTTTTCCGCTGGACAAACTTGGCGCCCCGGCCTTCGGGCGGTTATTTTTGGGCGCGGCTGTGCCCGCGGCCTATTTCTGGCACATGGAGCCCCTCGCAAAGTCTCGCGCCATTCCGAGTCCGGCGGACGAAGTTGGCCAGCCCCACCCCCCAAGGCTATAGCCCACCCGTATTTGTGGCCTTTTTCCGCTGGACGAACTTGGCGCACTGGCCTTCGGGTAGTTAGTTTTGGGAGCGGCTGTGCCAGCGGCCTATTTTTGGCACACGGAGGCCCCTCGCAAAGTCTCGCGCCATTCCGAGTCCGGCGGACGAAGTTGGCCAGCCCCACCCCCCAAGGCTATAGCCCACCCGTTTTTGTGGCCTTTTTCCGCCGGACGAACTTGGCGCCCCGGCCTTCGGGCGGTTATTTTTGGGTACGGCTGTGCCCGCGCCCTACTTTTGGCACACGGAGGCCCCTCGCAAAGTCTGGCGCCATTCCGAGTCCGGCGGACGAAGTTGGCCAGCCCCACCCCCCAAGGCTATATCCCACCCATTTTTGTGGCCTTTTTCCGCTGGACGAACTTGGCGCCCCGGCCATCGGGCGGTTATTTTTGGGCGCGGCTGTGCCCGCGGCCTATTTTTGGCACACGGAGGCCCCTCGAAAAGTCTCGCGCCATTCCGAGTCCGGCGGACGAAGTTGGCCAGCCCCACCCCCCAAGGCTATAGCCCACCCGTTTTTGTGGCCTTTTTCCGCTGGACGAACTTGGCGCCCCGGCCTTCGGGCAGTTATTTTTTGGCGCGGCTGTGCCCGCGGCCTATTTTTGGCACACGGAGGCCCCTCGCAAAGTCTCCCGCCATTCCGAGTCCGGCGGACGAAGTTGGCCAGCCCTACCCCCCAAGGCTATAGCCCACCCGTTTTTGTGGCCTTTTTCCGCTGGACGAACTTGGCGCCCCGGCCTTCGGGTGGTTAGTTTTGGGCGCCGCTGTGCCCGCGCCCTTTTTTTGGCACACGGAGGCCCCTCGCAAAGTCTCGCGCCATTCCGAGTCCGGCGGACGAAGTTGGCCAGCCCCACCCCCCAAGGCTATAGCCCACCCGTTTTTGTGGCCTTTTTCCGCTGGACGAACTTGGCGCCCCGTCCTTCGGGCGGTTATTTTTATTTTTGGCACACGGAGGCCCCTCGCAAAGTCTCGCGCCATTCCGAGTCCGGCGGACGAAGTTGGCCAGCCCCACCCCCCAAGGCTATAGCCCACCCGTTTTTGTGGCCTTTTTCCGCTGGACGAACTTGGCGCGCCGGCCTTCGGGCGGTTATTTTTGGGCGCGGCTGTGCCCGCGGCCTATTTTTGGCACACGGAGGCCCCTCGCAAAGTCTCGCGCCATTCCGAATCCGGCGGACGAAGTTGGCCAGCCCCACCCCCCAAGGCTATAGCCCACCCGTTTTTGTGGCCTTTTTCCGCTGGACGAACTTGGCGCCCCGGCCTTCGGGCGGTTATTTTTGGGCGCGGCTGTGCCCGCGTCCTATTTTTGGCACATGGAGGCCCCTCGCAAAGTCGCGCGCCATTCCGAGTCCGGCGGACGAAGTGGGCAAGCCCCACCCCCCAAGGCTATAGCCCACCCGTGCTTGTGGCCTTTTTCCGCTGGACGAACTTGGCGCCCCGGCCTTCGGGCGGTTATTTTTGGACGCGGCTGTGCCCGCGGCCTATTTTTGGCACACGGAGGCCCCTCGCAAAGTCTCGCGCCATTCCGAGTCCGGCGGACGAAGTTGGCCAGCCCCACCCCCCAAGGCTATAGCCCACCCGTTTTTGTGGCCTTTTTCCGCAGGACAAACTTGGCGCCCCGGCCTTCGGGCGGTTATTTTTGGGCGCGGCTGTGCCCGCGGCCTATTTCTGGCACATGGAGCCCCTCGCAAAGTCTCGCGCCATTCCGAGTCCGGCGGACGAAGTTGGCCAGCCCCACCCCCCAAGGCTATAGCCCACCCGTTTTTGTGGCCTTTTTCCGCTGGACGAACTTGGCGCACTGGCCTTCGGGCAGTTAGTTTTGGGAGCGGCTGTGCCAGCGGCCTATTTTTGGCACACGGAGGCCCCTCGCAAAGTCTCGCGCCATTCCGAGTCCGGCGGACGAAGTTGGCCAGCCCCACCCCCCCAGGCTATAGCCCACCCGTTTTTGTGGCCTTTTTCCGCCGGACGAACTTGGCGCCCCGGCCTTCGGGCGGTTATTTTTGGGTGCGGCTGTGCCCGCGCCCTACTTTTGGCACACGGAGGCCCCTCGCAAAGTCTGGCGCCATTCCGAGTCCGGCGGACGAAGTTGGCCAGCCCCACCCCCCAAGGCTATAGCCCACCCGTTTTTGTGGCCTTTTTCCGCTGGACGAACTTGGCGCCCCGGCCTTCTGGCGGTTATTTTTGGGCGCGGCTGTACCCGCGCCCTATTTTTGGCACACGGAAGCCCCTCACAAAGTCTCGCGCCATTCCGAGTCCGGCGGACGAAGTTGGCCAGCCCCACCCCCCAAGGCTATAGCCCACCCGTTTTTGTGGCCTTTTTCCGCTGGACGAACTTGGCGCCCCTGCCTTCGGGCGGTTATTTTTGGGCGCGGCTGTGCCCGCAGCCTATTTTTGCCACACGGAGGCCCCTCGCAAAGTCTCGCGCCATTCCGAGTCTGGCGGACGAAGTTGGCCAGCCCCATCCCCCAAGGCTATAGCCCACCCATTTTTGTGGCCTTTTTCCGCTGGACGAACTTGGCGCCCCGGCCTTCGGGCGGTTATTTTTGGGCGCGGCTGTGCCCGCGGCCTATTTTTGGCACACGGAGGCCCCTCGCAAAGTCTCGCGCCATTCCGAGTCCGGCGTACGAAGTTGGCCAGCCCCACCCCCCAAGGCTATAGCCCACCCGTTTTTGTGGCCTTTTTCCGCTGGACGAACTTGGCGCCCCGGCCTTCGGGCGGTTATTTTTGGGCGCGGCTGCGTCCTCGGCCTATTTTTGGCAAGCGGAGGCCCCTCGCAAAGTCTCGCGCCATTCCGAGTCCGGCGGACGAAGTTGGCCAGCCCCACCCCCCAAGGCTATAGCCCACCCGTTTTTGTGGCCTTTTTCCGCTGGACGAACTTGGCGCCCCGGCCTTCGGGCGGTTATTTTTGGGCGCGGCTGTGCCCACGGCCTATTTTTGGCACACGGAGGCCCCTCGCAAAGTCTCGCGCCATTCCGAGTCCGGCGGACGAAGGTGGCCAGCCCCACCCCCCCAGGCTATATCCCACCCGTTTTTGTGGCCTTTTTCCGCTGGACGAACTTGGCGCCCCGGCCTTCGGGCTGTTATTTTTGGGCGCGGCTGTGCCCCTTGGCCTATTTTTGGCCCACGGAGGCCCCTCGCAAAGTCTCGCGCCATTCCGAGTCCGGCGGACGAAGTTGGCCAGCCCCACCCCCCAAGGCTATAGCCCACCCGTTTTTGTGGCCTTTTTCCGCTGGACGAACTTGGCGCCCCGGCCTTCGGGCGGTTATTTTTGGCGCGGCTGTGCCCGCGGCCTATTTTTGGAACACGGAGGCCCCTCGCAAAGTCTCACGCCATTCAAATACAGGCTGACTAAGTTGGCCAGCCCCAACCCCAAAGGCTATAGACAAACCGTGGTTGTGGCCGTTTTCCGCTGGACGAACTTGGCGCCCCGGCCTTCGGGCGGTTATTTTTGGGCGCGGCTGTGCCCGCGTCCTATTTTTGGCACATGGAGGCCCCTCGCAAAGTCTCGCGCCATTCCGAGTCCGGCGGACGAAGTGGGCCAGCCCCACCCCCCAAGGCTATAGCCCACCCGTGTTTGTGGCCTTTTTCCGCTGGACGAACTTGGCGCCCCGGCCTTCGGGCGGTTATTTTTGGGCGCGGCTGTGCCCGCGGCCTATTTTTGGCACACGGAGGCCCCTCGCAAAGTCTCGCACCATTCCGAGTCCGGCGGACGAAGTTGGCCAGCCCCACCCCCCAAGGCTATAGCCCACCCGTTTTTGTGGCCTTTTTCCGCAGGACAAACTTGGCGCCCCGGCCTTCGGGCGGTTATTTTTGGGCGCGGCTGTGCCCGCGGCCTATTTCTGGCACATGGAGCCCCTCGCAAAGTCTCGCGCCATTCCGAGTCCGGCGGACGAAGTTGGCCAGCCCCACCCCCCAAGGCTATAGCCCACCCGTTTTTGTGGCCTTTTTCCGCTGGACGAACTTGGCGCACTGGCCTTCGGGCAGTTAGTTTTGGGAGCGGCTGTGCCAGCGGCCTATTTTTGGCACACGGAGGCCCCTCGCAAAGTCTCGCGCCATTCCGAGTCCGGCGGACGAAGTTGGCCAGCCCCACCCCCCAAGGCTATAGCCCACCCGTTTTTGTGGCCTTTTTCCGCCGGACGAACTTGGCGCCCCGGCCTTCGGGCGGTTATTTTTGGGTGCGGCTGTGCCCGCGCCCTACTTTTGGCACACGGAGGCCCCTCGCAAAGTCTGGCGCCATTCCGAGTCCGGCGGACGAAGTTGGCCAGCCCCACCCCCCAAGGCTATATCCCACCCATTTTTGTGGCCTTTTTCCGCTGGACGAACTTGGCGCCCCGGCCATCGGGCGGTTATTTTTGGGCGCGGCTGTGCCCGCGGCCTATTTTTGGCACACGGAGGCCCCTCGCAAAGTCTCGCGCCATTCCGAGTCCGGCGGACGAAGTTGGCCAGCCCCACCCCCCAAGGCTATAGCCCACCCGTTTTTGTGGGCTTTTTCCGCTGGACGAACTTGGTGAACCGGCCTTCGGGCGGTTATTTTTGGGCGCGGCTGTGCCAGCCTATTTTTTGGCACACGGAGGCCCCTCGCAAAGTCTCGCGCCATTCCGAGTCCGGCGGACGAAGTTGGCCAGCCCCACCCCCCAAGGCTATAGCCCACCCGTTTTTGTGGGCTTTTTCCGCTGGACGAACTTGGCGCCCCGGCCTTCGGGAGGGTTATTTTTGGGCGCGGCTGTGCCCGCGGCCTATTTTTGGCACACGGAGGCCCCTCGCAAAGTCTCGCGCCATTCCGAGTCCGGCGTACGAAGTTGGCCAGCCCCACCCCCCAAGGCTATAGCCCACCCGTTTTTGTGGCCTTTTTCCGCTGGACGAACTTGGCGCCCCCGCCTTCGGGCGGTTATTTTTGGGCGCGGCTGTGCCCGCGGCCTATTTTTGGCAAACGGAGGCCCCTCGCAAAGTCTCGCGTCATTCCGAGTCCGGCGGACGAAGTTGGCCAGCCCCACCCCCCAAGGCTATAGCCCACCCGTTTTTGTGGCCTTTTTCCGCTGGACGAACTTGGCGCCCCGGCCTTCGGGCTGTTATTTTTGGGCGCGGCTGTGTCCGCGGCCTATTTTTGGCACACGGAGGCCCCTCGCAAAGTCTCGCGCCATTCCGAGTCCGGCGGACGAAGTTGGCCAGCCCCACCCCCCAAGGCTATAGCCCACCCGTTTTTGTGGGCTTTTTCCGCTGGACGAACTTGGCGCCCCGGCCTTCGGGCGGTTATTTTTGGGCGCGGCTGTGCCCACGGCCTATTTTTGGCACACGGAGGCCCCTCGCAAAGTCTCGCGCCATTCCGAGTCCGGCGGACAAAGTCGGCCAGCCCCACCCCCCAAGGCTATATCCCACCCGTTTTTGTGGCCTTTTTCCGCTGGACGAACTTGGCGCCCCGGCCTTCGGGCTGTTATTTTTGGGCGCGGCTGTGCCCGCGGCCTATTTTTGGCCCACGGAGGCCCCTCGCAAAGTCTCGCGCCATTCCGAGTCCGGCGGACGAAGTTGTCCAGCCCCACCCCCCAAGGCTATAGCCCACCCGTTTTTGTGGCCTTTTTCCGCTAGACGAACTTGGCGCCCCGGCCTTCGGGCGGTTATTTTTGGGCGCGGCCATGCCCGCAGCCTATTTTTGGCACACGGAGGCCCCTCGCAAAGTCTCGCGCCATTCCGAGTCCGGCGGACGAAGTTGGCCAGCCCCACCCGCCAAGGCTATAGCCCAACTGTTTTTGTGGCCTTTTTCCGCTGGACGAACTTGGCGCCCCGGCCTTCGGGCGGTTATTTTCGGGTTCGGCTGTGCCCGCGGCCTATTTTTGGCACACGGAGGCCCCTCGCAAAGTCTCGCGCCATTCCGAGTCCGGCGGGCGAAGTTGGCCAGCCCCACCCCCCAAGGCTATAGCCCACCCGTTTTTGTGGCCTTTTTCCGCTGGACGAACTTGGCGCCCCGGCCTTCGGGCGGTTATTTTCGGGTGCGGCTGTGCCCGCGGCCTATTTTTGGCACACGGAGACCCCTCGCAAAGTCTCGCGCCATTCAGAGTCCGGCGGACGAAGTTGGCCAGCCCCACCCCCCAAGGCTATAGCCCACCCGTTTTTGTGGCCTTTTTCCGCTGGACGAACTTGGCGCCCCGGCCTTCGGGCTGTTATTTTTGGGTACGGCTGTGTCCACGGCCTATTTTTGGCACACGGAGGCCCCTCGCAAAGTCTCGCGCCATTCCCAGTCCGGCGGACGAAGTTGGCCAGCCCCACCCCCCAAGGCTATAGCCCACCCGTTTTTGTGGCCTTTTTCCGCTGGACGAACTTGGCGCCCCGGCCTTCGGGCGGTTATTTTTGGGCGCGGCTGTGCCCGCGGCCTATTTTTGGCACACGGAGGCCCCTCGCAAAGTCTCGCGTCATTCCGAGTCCGGCGGACGAAGTTGGCCAGCCCCACCCCCCAAGGCTATAGCCCACCCGTTTTTGTGGCCTTTTTCCGCTGGACGAACTTGGTGCCCCGGCCTTCGGGCGGTTATTTTTGGGCGCGGCTGTGGCCGCGGCCTATTTTTGGCCCACGGAGGCCCCTCGCAAAGTCTCGCGCCATTCCGAGTCCGGCGGACGAAGTTGGCCAGCCCCACCCCCCAAGTCTATAGCCCACCCGTTTTTGTGGCCTTTTTCCGCTGGACGAACTTGGCGTCCCGGCCTTCGGGCGGTTATTTTTGGGCGCGGCTGCGTCCGCGGCCTATTTTTGGCACACGGAGTCCCCTCACAAAGTCTGGTCCCATTCCGAGTCCGGCGGACGAACTTGGCCAGCCCCTCCCCCCAAGGCTACAGCCCACCCGTTTTTTGGGCATTTTTGCGGCGGAAGAACTTGGGGACCGGACCTTCGAGCACTTATTTTTGGGCTCAGCTTTGGCCGTGGCTTATTTTTGGCACACAGAGGCCCCACGCAAAGTCTGGCCCCATTCCGAGTCCGGCGGACGAACTTGGCCAGCCCCTCAACCCAAGGCTACAGCCCACCCGTTTTTTGGGCGCGGCTGTGCCCGCGGCCTATTTTTGGCACACGGAGGCCCCTCGCAAAGTGTCGCGCCATTCCGAGTCCGGCGGACGAAGTTGGCCAGCCCCACCCCCCAAGGCTATAGCCCACCCGTTTTTGTGGCCTTTTTCCGCTGGACGAACTTGGCGCCCCGGCCTTCGGGCGGTTATTTTTGGGCGCGGCTGTGCCCGCGACCTATTTTTGGCACACGGAAGCCCCTCGCAAAGTCTCGCGCCATTCCGAGTCCGGCGGACGAAGTGGGCCAGCCCCACCCCCCAAGGCTATAGCCCACCCGTTTTTGTGGCCTTTTTCCGCTGGACGAACTTGGTGCCCCGGCCTTCGGGCGGTTATTTTTTGGCGCGGCTGTGCCCGCGGCCTATTTTTGGCACACGGAGGCCCCTCGTAAAGTCTCGCGCCATTCCGAGTCCGGCGGACGAAGTTGGCCAGCCCCACCCCCCAAGGCTATAGCCCACCCGTTTTTGTGGCTTTTTTCCGCTGGACGAACTTGGCGCCCCGGCCTTCGGGCGGTTATTTTTGGGCGCGTCTGTGCCCGCAGCCTATTTTTGGCACACGGAGGCCCCTCGCAAAGTCTCGCGCCATTCCGAGTCCGGCGGACGAAGTTGGCCAGCCCCACCCCCCAAGGCTATAGCCCACCCGTTTTTGTGGCCTTTTTCCGCTGGACGAACTTGGCGCCCCGGCCTTCGGGCGGTTATTTTTGGGCGCGGCTGTGCCCGCGGCCTATTTTTTGGCACACGGAGGCCCCTCGCAAAGTCGGGCGCCATTCCGATTACGTCGGACGAAGTAGGCCAACCCCACCACCCAACGCTATAGCCCACCCGTTTTTGTGGCCTTTTTCCGCTGGACGAACTTGGTGCCCCGGCCTTCGGGCGGTTATTTTTGGGCGCGGCTGTGCCCGCGGCCTATTTTTGGCACACGTAGGCCCCTCGCAAAGTACCGCGCCATTCCGAGTCCGGCGGACGAAGTTGGCCATCCCCACCACCCAAGGCTATAGCCCACCCGTTTTTGTGGCCTTTTTCCGCTGGACGAACTTGGCGCCCCGGCCTTCGGGCGGTTATTTTTGGGCGCGGCTGTGCCCGCGGCCTATTTTTGGCACACGGAGGCCCCTCGCAAAGTCTCGCGCCATTCCGAGTCCGGCGGACGAAGTTGGCCGGCCCCACCCCCAAGGCTATAGCCCACCCGTTTTTGTGGCCTTTTTCCGCTGGACGAACTTGGCGCCCCGGCCTTCGGGCGGTTATTTTTGGGCGCGGCTGTGCCCGCGGCCTATTTTTGGCACACGGACGCCCCTCGCAAAGTCTCGCGCCATTCCGAGTCCGGCGGACGAAGTTGGCCAGCCCCACCCCCCAAGGCTATAGCCCACCCGTTTTTGTGGCCTTTTTCCGCTGGATGAATTTGGCGCCCCGGCCTTCGGGCGGTTATTTTTGGGCGCGGCTGTGCCCGCGTCCTATTTTTGGCACACGGAGGCCCCTCGCAAAGTCTCGCGCCATTCCGAGTCCGGCGCGCCACCCCCCAAAGCTATAGCCCACCCGTTTTTGTGGCCTTTTTCCGCTGGACGAACTTGGTGCCCCGGCCTTCGGGCGGTTATTTTTGGGCGCGGCTGTGTCCGCGGCCTATTTTTGGCACACGCAGGCCCCTCGCAAAGTACCGCGCCATTCCGAGTCCGGCGGACGAAGTTGGCCATCCCCACCACCCAAGGCTATAGCCCACCCGTTTTTGTGGCCTTTTTCCGCTGGACGAACTTGGCGCCCCGGCCTTCGGGCGGTTATTTTTGGGCGCGGCTGTTCCCGCGGCCTATTTTTGGCACACGGAGGCCCCTCGCAAAGTCTCGCGCCATTCCGAGTCCGGCGGACGAAGTTGGCCGGCCCCACCCCCAAGGCTATAGCCCACCCGTTTTTGTGGCCTTTTTCCGCTGGACGAACTTGGCGCCCCGGCCTTCGGGCGGTTATTTTTGGGCGCGGCTGTGCCCGCGGCCTATTTTTGGCACATGGAGGCCCCTCGCAAAGTCTCGCGCCATTCCGAGTCTGGCGGACGAAGTCGGCCAGCCCCACCCGCCAAGGCTATAGCCCACCCGTTTTTGTGGCCTTTTTCCGCAGGACGAACTTGGCGCCCCGGCCTTCGGGGGGTTATTTTTGGGCGCGGCTGTGCCCGCGTCCTATTTTTGGCACACGGAGGCCCCTCGCAAAGTCTCGCGCCATTCCGAGTCCGGCGTACGAAGTTGGCCAGCCCCACCCCCCAAGGCTATAGCCCACCCGTTTTTGTGGCCTTTTTCCGCTGGACGAACTTGGCGCCCCGGCCTTCGGGCGGTTATTTTTGGGCGCGGCTGTGCCCGCGTCCTATTTTTGGCACACGGAGGCCCCTCGCAAAGTCTCGCGCCATTCCGACTCCGGCGGACGAAGTTGGCCAGCCCCACCCCCCAAAGCTATAGCCCACCCGTTTTTGTGGCCTTTTTCCGCTGGACGAACTTGGTGCCCCGGCCTTCGGGCGGTTATTTTTGGGTGCGGCTGTGTCCGCGGCCTATTTTTGGCACACGCAGGCCCCTCGCAAAGTACCGCGCCATTCCGAGTCCGGCGGACGAAGTTGGCCATCCCCACCACCCAAGGCTATAGCCCACCCGTTTTTGTGGCCTTTTTCCGCTGGACGAACTTGGCGCCCCGGCCTTCGGGCGGTTATTTTTGGGCGCGGCTGTGCCCGCGGGCTATTTTTGGCACACGGAGGCCCCTCGCAAAGTCTCGCGCCATTCCGAGTCCGGCGGACGAAGTTGGCCGGCCCCACCCCCAAGGCTATAGCCCACCCGTTTTTGTGGCCTTTTTCCGCTGGACGAACTTGGCGCCCCGGCCTTCGGGCGGTTATTTTTTGGCGCGGCTGTTCCCGCGGCCTATTTTTGGCACATGGAGGCCCCTCGCAAAGTCTCGCGCCATTCCGAGTCCGGCGGACGAAGTCGGCCAGCCCCACCCCCCAAGGCTATAGCCCACCCGTTTTTGTGGCCTTTTTCCGCTGGACGAACTTGGCGCCCCGGCCTTCGGGCGGTTATTTTTGGGCGCGGCTGTGCCCGCGGCCTATTTTTGGCACACGGACGCCCCTCGCAAAGTCTCGCGCCATTCCGAGTCCGGCGGACGAAGGTCGCCAGCCCCACCCCCCAAGGCTATAGCCCACCCGTTTTTGTGGCCTTTTTCCGCTGGATGAACTTGGCGCCCCGGCCTTCGGGCGGTTATTTTTGGGCGCGGCTGTGCCCGCGTCCTATTTTTGGCACACGGAGGCCCCTCGCAAAGTCTCGCGCCATTCCGAGTCCGGCGGACGAAGTTGGCCAGCCCCACCCCCCAAAGCTATAGCCCACCCGTTTTTGTGGCCTTTTTCCGCTGGACGAACTTGGTGCCCCGGCCTTCGGGCGGTTATTTTTGGGCGCGGCTGTGCCCGCGGCCTATTTTTGGCACACGCAGGCCCCTCGCAAAGTACCGCGCCATTCCGAGTCCGGCGGACGAAGTTGGCCATCCCCACCACCCAAGGCTATAGCCCACCCGTTTTTGTGGCCTTTTTCCGCTGGACGAACTTGGCGCCCCGGCCTTCGGGCGGTTATTTTTGGGCGCGGCTGTGCCCGCATCCTATTTTTGGCACACGGAGGCCCCTCGCAAAGTCTCGCGCCATTCCGAGTCCGGCGGACGAAGTTGGCCAGCCCCACCCCCCAAGGCTATAGCCCACCCGTTTTTGTCGCCTTTTTCCGCTGGACGAACTTGGCGCCCCGGCCTTCGGGCGGTTATTTTTGGGCGCGGCTGTGCCCGCGGCCTATTTTTGGCACACGGAGGCCCCTCGCAAAGGCTCGCGCCATTCCGAGTCCGGCGGACGAAGTTGGCCAGCCCCACCCCCCAAGGCTATAGCCCACCTGTTTTTGTGGCCTTTTTCCGCTGGACGAACCTGCCGCCCCGGCCTTCGGGCGGTTATTTTTGGGCGCGGTTGTGCCCGCGGCCTATTTTTGGCACATGGAGGCCCCTCGCAAAGTCTCGCGCCATTCCGAGTCCGGCGGACGAAGTTGGCCGGCCCCACCCCCAAGGCTATAGCCCACCCGTTTTTGTGGCCTTTTTCCGCTGGACGAACTTGGCGCCCCGGTCTTCGGGCGGTTATTTTTGGGCGCGGCTGTGCCCGCGGCCTATTTTTGGCACATGGAGGCCCCTCGCAAAGTCTCGCGCCATTCCGAGTCCGGCGGACGAAGTTGGCCAGCCCCACCCCCCAAGGCTATAGCCCACCCGTTTTTGTGGCCTTTTTCCGCTGGACGAACTTGGCGCCCCGGCCTTCGGGCGGTTATTTTTGGGCGCGGCTGTGCCCGCGGCCCATTTTTGGCACACGGAGGCCCCTCGCAAAGTGTCGCGCCATTCCGAGTCCGGCGGACGAAGTTGGCCAGCCCCACCCCCCAAGGCTATAGCCCACCCGTTTTTGTGGCCTTTTTCCGCTGGACGAACTTGGTGCCCCGGCCTTCGGGCGGTTATTTTTGGGCGCGGCTGTGCCCGCGGCCTATTTTTGACAAACGCAGGCCCCTCGCAAAGTACCGCGCCATTCCGAGTCCGGCGGACGAAGTTGGCCATCCCCACCACCCAAGGCTATAGCCCACCCGTTTTTGTGGCCTTTTTCCGCTGGACGAACTTGGTGCCCCGGCCTTCGGGCGGTTATTTTTGGGCGCGGCTGTACCCGCGGCCTATTTTTGGCAAACGCAGGCCCCTCGTAAAGTACCGCGCCATTCCGAGTCCGGCGGACGAAGTTGGGCATCCCCACCACCCAAGGCTATAGCCCACCCGTTTTTGTGGCCTTTTTCCGCTGGACGAACTTGGCGCCCCGGCCTTCGGGCGGTTATTTTTGGGCGCGGCTGTGCCCGCGGCCTATTTTTGGGACACGGAGGCCCCTCGCAAAGTCTCGCACCATTCCGAGTCCGGCGGACGAAGTTGGCCAGCCCCACCCCCCAAGGCTATAGCCCACCCGTTTTTGTGGCCTTTTTCCGCTGGACGAACTTGGCGCCCCGGCCTTCGGGCTGTTATTTTTTGGCGCGGCTGAGCCCGCGGCCTATTTTTTGCACACGGAGGCCCCTCGCAAAGTCTCGCGCCATTCCGAGTCCGGCGGACGAAGTTGGCCAGCCCCAACCCCCAAGGCTATAGCCCACCCGTTTTTGTGGCCTTTTTCCGCTGGACGAACTTGGCGCCCCGGCCTTCGGGCGGTTATTTTTGGGCGCGGCTGTGCCCGCGGCCTATTTTTGGCACACGGAGGCCCCTCGCAAAGTCTCGCGCCATTCCGAGTCCGGCGGACGAAGTTGGCCAGCCCCCCCCCCCCCAAGGCTATAGCCCACCCGTTTTTGTGGCCTTTTTCCGCTGGACGAACTTGGCGCCCCGGCCTTCGGGCGGTTATTTTTGGGCGCGGCTGTACCCGCGGCCTATTTTTGGCACACGGACGCCCCTCGCAAAGTCTCGCGCCATTCCGAGTCCGGTGGACGAAGTTGGCCAGCCCCACCCCCCAAGGCTATGGCCCACCCGTTTTTGTGGCCTTTTTCCGCTGGACGAACTTGGCGCCCCGGCCTTCGGGCGGTTACTTTTGGGCGCGGCTGTGCCCGCGGCCTATTTTTGGCACATGGAGGCGCCTCGCAAAGTCTCGCGCCATTCCGAGTCCGGCGGACGAAGTTGGCCAGCCCAACCCCCCAAGGCTATAGCCCACCCGTTTTTGTGGCCTTTTTCCGCTGGACGAACTTGGCGCCCCGGCCTTCGGGCGGGTATTTTTGGGCGCGGCTGTGCCTGCGGCCTATTTTTGGCACACGGAGGGCCCTTGGAAAGTCTCGCGCCACTCCGAGTCCGGCGGACGAAGTTGGCCAGCCCCACCCCCCAAGGCTATAGCCCACCCGTTTTTGTGGCCTTTTTCCGCTGGACGAACTTGGCGCCCCGGCCTTCGGGCTGGTATTTTGGGGCGCGGCTGTGCCCGCGGCCTATTTTTGGCACACGGAGGCGCCTCGCAAAGTCTCGCGCCATTCCGAGTCCGGCGGACGAAGTTGGCGAGCCCCACCCCCCAAGGCTATAGCCCACCCGTTTTTGTGGCCTTTTACCGCTGGACGAACTTGGCGCCCCGGCCTTCGGGCTGGTATTTTTGGGCTCGGCTGTGCCCGCGGCCTATTTTTGGCACACGGAGGCGCCTCGCAAAGTCTCGCGCCATTCCGAGTCCGGCGGACGAAGTTGGCCAGCCCCACCCCCCAAGGCTATAGCCCACCCGTTTTTGTGGCCTTTTTCCGCTGAAGGAACTTGGCGCCGCGGCCTTTGGGCGGGTATTTTTGGGCGCGGCTGTGGCCGCGGCCTATTTTTGGCACACGGAGGCGCCTCGCAAAGTCTCCCGCCATTCTGAGTCCGGCGGACGAAGTTGGCCAGCCCCACCCCCCAAGGCTATAGCCCACCCGTTTTTGTGGCCTTTTTCCGCTGGACGAACTTTGCGCCCCGGCCTTCGGGCGGGTATTTTTGGGCGCGGCTGTGCCCGCGGGCTATTTTTGGCACACGGAGGCACCTCGTAAAGTCTCGCGCCATTCCGAGTCCGGCGGACGAAGTCGGCCAGCCCACCCCCCAAGGCTATAGCCCACCCGTTTTTGTGGCCTTTTACCGCTGGACGAACTTGGCGCCCCGGCCTTCGGGCGGGTATTTTTGGGCGCGGCTTTGCCCGCGGGTTATTTTTGGCACATGGAGGCGCCTCCTAAAGTCTCGCGCCATTCCGAGTCCGGCGGACGAAGTTGGCCAGCCCCACCCCCCAAGGCTATAGCCCACCCGATTTTGTGGCCTTTTACCGCTGGACGAACTTGGCGCCCCGGCCTTCGGGCGGGTATTTTGGGACGCGGCTGTGCCCGCGGCCTATTTTCGGCTCACGGAGGCGCCTCGTAAAGTCTCGCGCCATTCCGAGACCGGCGCACGAAGTTGGCCAGCCCCACCCCCCAAGGCTATAGCCCACCCGTTTTTGTGGCCTTTTTCCGCTGGACGAACTTGGCGCCCCGGCCTTCGGGCGGTTACTTTTGGGCGCGGCTGTGCCCGCGGCCTATTTTTGGCACACGGAGGCGCCTCGCAAAGTCTCGCGCCATTCCGAGTCCGGCGGACGAAGTTGGCGAGCCCCACCCCCCAAGGCTATAGCCCACCCGTTTTTGTGGCCTTTTACCGCTGGACGAACGTGGCGCCCCGGCCTTCGGGCGGGTATTTTTGGGCGCGGCTGTGCCCGCGGCCTATTTTTGACAAACGCAGGCCCCTCGCAAAGTACCGCGCCATTCCGAGTCCGGCGGACGAAGTTGGCCATCCCCACCACCCAAGGCTATAGCCCACCCGTTTTTGTGGCCTTTTTCCGCTGGACGAACTTGGTGCCCCGGCCTTCGGGCGGTTATTTTTGGGCGCGGCTGTACCCGCGGCCTATTTTTGGCAAACGCAGGCCCCTCGCAAAGTACCGCGCCATTCCGAGTCCGGCGGACGAAGTTGGCCATCCCCACCACCCAAGGCTATAGCCCACCCGTTTTTGTGGCCTTTTTCCGCTGGACGAACTTGGCGCCCCGGCCTTCGGGCGGTTATTTTTGGGCGCGGCTGTGCCCGCGGCCTATTTTTGGCACACGGAGGCCCCTCGCAATGTCTCGCGCCATTCCGAGTCCGGCGGACGAAGTTGGCCAGCCCCACCCCCCAAGGCTATAGCCCACCCGTTTTCGTGGCCATTTTCCGCTGGACGAACTTGGCGCCCCTGCCTTCGGGCGGTTATTTTTGGGCGCGGCTGCGCCCGCGGCCTATTTTTGGCACACGGAGGCCCCTCGCAAAGTCTCGCGCCATTCCGAGTCCGGCGGACGAAGTTGGCCAGCCCCACCCCCCAAGGCTATAGCCCACCCGTTTTTGTGGCCTTTTTCCGCTGGACGAACTTGGCGCCCCGGCCTTCGGGCGGTTATTTTTGGGCGCGGCTGTGCCCGCGGCCTATTTTTGGGACACGGAGGCCCCTCGCAAAGTCTCGCGCCATTCCGAGTCCGGCGGACGAAGTTGGCCAGCCCCACCCCCCAAGGCTATAGCCCACCCGTTTTTGTGGCCTTTTTCCGCTGGACGAACTTGGCGCCCCGGCCTTCGGGCTGTTATTTTTGGCGCGGCTGTGCCCGCGGCCTATTTTTTCACACGGAGGCCCCTCGCAAAGTCTCGCGCCATTCCGAGTCCGGCGGACGAAGTTGGCCAGCCCCACCCCCCAAGGCTATAGCCCACCCGATTTTGTGGCCTTTTTCCGCTGGACGAACTTGGCGCCCCGGCCTTCGGGCGGTTATTTTTGGGCGCGGCAGTGCCCGCGGCCTATTTTTGGCACACGGAGGCCCCTCGCAAAGTCTCGCGCCATTCCGAGTCCGGCGGTCGTTGTTGGCCATCCCCACCCCCCAAGGCTATAGCCCACCCGTTTTTGTGGCCTTTTTCCGCTGGACGAACTTGGCGCCCCGGCCTTCGGGCGGTTATTTTTGGGCGCGGCTGTACCCGCGGCCTATTTTTGGCACACGGACGCCCCTCGCAAAGTCTCGCGCCATTCCGAGTCCGGTGGACGAAGTTGGCCAGCCCCACCCCCCAAGGCTATGGCCCACCCGTTTTTGTGGCCTTTTTCCGCTGGACGAACTTGGCGCCCCGGCCTTCGGGCGGTTACTTTTGGGCGCGGCTGTGCCCGCGGCCTATTTTTGGCACACGGAGGCGCCTCGCAAAGTCTCGCGCCATTCCGAGTCCGGCGGACGAAGTTGGCCAGCCCAACCCCCCAAGGCTATAGCCCACCCGTTTTTGTGGCCTTTTTCCGCTGGACGAACTTGGCGCCACGGCCTTCGGACGGGTATTTTGGGGCGCGGCTGTGCCCGCGGCCTATTTTTGGCACACGGAGGGCCCTTGGAAAGTCTCGCGCCACTCCGAGTCCGGCGGACGAAGTTGGCCAGCCCCACCCCCCAAGGCTATAGCCCACCCGTTTTTGTGGCCTTTTTCCGCTGGACGAACTTGGCGCCCCGGCCTTCGGGCTGGTATTTTGGGGCGCGGCTGTGCCCGCGGCCTATTTTTGGCACACGGAGGCGCCTCGCAAAGTCTCGCGCCATTCCGAGTCCGGCGGACGAAGTTGGCGAGCCCCACCCCCCAAGGCTATAGCCCACCCGTTTTTGTGGCCTTTTACCGCTGGACGAACTTGGCGCCCCGGCCTTCGGGCTGGTATTTTTGGGCGCGGCTGTGCCCGCGGCCTATTTTTGGCACACGGAGGCGCCTCGCAAAGTCTCGCGCCATTCCGAGTCCGGCGGACGAAGTTGGCCAGCCCCACCCCCCAAGGCTATAGCCCACCCGTTTTTGTGGCCTTTTTCCGCTGAAGGAACTTGGCGCCGCGGCCTTTGGGCGGGTATTTTTGGGCGCGGCTGTGGCCGCGGCCTATTTTTGGCACACGGAGGCGCCTCGCAAAGTCTCCCGCCATTCTGAGTCCGGCGGACGAAGTTGGCCAGCCCCACCCCCCAAGGCTATAGCCCACCCGTTTTTGTGGCCTTTTTCCGCTGGACGAACTTTGCGCCCCGGCCTTCGGGCGGGTATTTTTGGGCGCGGCTGTGCCCGCTGGCTATTTTTGGCACACGGAGGCACCTCGTAAAGTCTCGCGCCATTCCGAGTCCGGCGGACGAAGTCGGCCAGCCCACCCCCCAAGGCTATAGCCCACCCGTTTTTGTGGCCTTTTACCGCTGGACGAACTTGGCGCCCCGGCCTTCGGGCGGGTATTTTTGGGCGCGGCTGTGCCCGCGGGTTATTTTTGGCACATGGAGGCGCCTCGCAAAGTCTCGCGCCATTCCGAGTCCGGCGGACGAAGTTGGCCAGCCCCACCCCCCAAGGCTATAGCCCACCCGATTTTGTGGCCTTTTACCGCTGGACGAACTTGGCGCCCCGGCCTTCGTGCGGGAATTTTGGGACGCGGCTGTGCCCGCGGCCTATTTTCGGCTCACGGAGGCGCCTCGTAAAGTCTCGCGCCATTCCGAGACCGGCGCACGAAGTTGGCCAGCCCCACCCCCCAAGGCTATAGCCCACCCGTTTTTGTGGCCTTTTTCCGCTGGACGAACTTGGCGCCCCGGCCTTCGGGCGGGTATTTTTGGGCGCGGCTGTGCCCGCGGGCTATTTTTGGCACACGGAGGCACCTCGTAAAGTCTCGCGCCATTCCGAGTCCGGCGGACGAAGTCGGCCAGCCCACCCCCGAAGGCTATAGCCCACCCGTTTTTGTGGCCTTTTACCGCTGGACGAACTTGGCGCCCCGGCCTTCGGGCGGGTATTTTTGGGCGCGGCTGTGCCCGCGGGTTATTTTTGGCACATGGAGGCGCCTCGCAAAGTCTCGCGCCATTCCGAGTCCGGCGGACGAAGTTGGCCAGCCCCACCCCCCAAGGCTATAGCCCACCCGATTTTGTGGCCTTTTACCGCTGGACGAACTTGGCGCCCCGGCCTTCGGGCGGGTATTTTTGGGCGCGGCTGTGCCCGCGGCCTATTTTTGGCACACGGAGGCGCCTCGCAAAGTCTCGCGCCATTCCGAGTCCGGCGGACGAAGTTGGCGAGCCCCACCCCCCAAGGCTATAGCCCACCCGTTTTTGTGGCCTTTTTCCGCTGGACGAACTTGGCGCCCCGGCCTTCGGGCGGGTATTTTTGGGCGCGGCTGTGCCCGCGGCCTATTTTTGGCACACGGAGGCGCCTCGCAAAGTCTCGCGCCATTCCGAGTCCGGCGGACGAAGTGGGCCAACCCCACCCCCCAAGGCTATAGCCCACCCGTTTTTGTGGCCTTTTTCCGCTGGACGAACTTGGCGCCCCGGCATTCGGGCGGGTATTTTTGGGCGCGGCTGTGACCGTGGCCTATTTTTTGCACACGGAGGTGCCTCGTAAAGTCTCGCGCCATTCTGAGCCCGGCGGATGAAGTTGGCCAGCCCCACCCCCCAAGGCTATAGCCCACCTGTTTTTGTGGCCTTTTTCCGCTGGACGAACTTGGCGCCCCGTCCTTCGGGCGGATATTTTTGGGCGCGGCTGTGCCCGCGGCCTATTTTTGGCACACGGAGGCGCCTCGCAAAGTCTCGCGCCATTCCGAGTCCGGCGGACGAAGTTGGCCAGCCCCACCCCCCAAGGCTATAGCCCACCCGTTTTTGTGGCCTTTTTCCGCTGGACGAACTTGGCGCCCCGGCCTTCGGGCGGGTATTTTTGGGCGCGGCTGTGGCCGCGGCCTATTTTTGGCACACGGAGATGCCTCGCAAAGTCTCGCGCCATTCTGAGTCCGGCGGACGAAGTTGGCCAGCCCCACCCCCCAAGGCTATAGCCCACCCGTTTTTGTGGCCTTTTTCCGCTGGACGAACTTTGCGCCCCGGCCTTCGGGCGGGTATTTTTGGGCGCGGCTGTGCCCGCGGGCTATTTTTGGCACACGGAGGCACCTCGTAAAGTCTCACGCCATTCCGAGTCCGGCGGACGAAGTCGGTCAGCCCACCCCCCAAGGCTATAGCCCACCCGTTTTTGTGGCCTTTTACCGCTGGACAAACTTGGCGCCCCGGCCTTCGGGCGGGTATTTTTGGGCGCGGCTGTGCCCGCGGGCTATTTTTGGCACATGGAGGCGCCTCGCAAAGTCTCGCGCCATTCCGAGTCCGGCGGACGAAGTTAGCCAGCCCCACCCCCCAAGGCTATAGCCCACCCGATTTTGTGGCCTTTTACCGCTGGACGAACTTGGCACCCCGGACTTCGGGCGGGTATTTTGGGACGCGGCTGTGCCCGCGGCCTATTTTCGGCTCACGGAGGCGCCTCGCAAAGTCTCGCGCCATTCCGAGTCCGGCGCACGAAGTTGGCCAGCCCCACCCCCCAAGGCTATAGCCCACCCGTTTTTGTGGCCTTTTTCCGCTGGACGAACTTGGCGCCCCGGCCTTCGGGCGGGTATTTTTGGGCGCGGCTGTGCCCGCGGCCTATTTTTGGCACACGGAGGTGCCTCATAAAGTCTCGCGCCATTCCGAGTCCGGCGGACGAATTTGGCCAGCCCCACCCCCCAAGGCTATAGCCCACCCGTTTTTGTGGCCTTTTTCCGCTGGACGAACTTGGCGCCCCGGCCTTCGGGCGGGTACTTTTGGGCGCGGCTGTGCCCGCTGCCTATTTTTGGCACACGGAGGTGCCTCGCAAAGTCTCGCGCCATTCCGAGTCCAGCGGACGAAGTTGGCCAGCCCCACCCCCCAAGGCTATAGCCCACCCGTTTTTGTGGCCTTTTTGGCGCCTCCGCCTTCGGGCGGGTATTTTTGGGCGCGGCTGTGCCCGCGGCATAGTTTTGGCACACGGAGGCACCTCGCAAAGGCTCGCGCCATTTCGAGTCCGGCGGACGAAGTTGGCCAGCCCCACCCCCCAAGGCTATAGCCCACCCGTTTTTGTGGTCATTTTCCGCTGGACGAACTTGGCGCCCCGGCCTTCGGGCGGGTAGTTTTGGGCGCGGCTGTGCCCACGGCATACTTTTGGCACACGGAGGTGCCTCGCAAAGTCTCGCGCCATTCCGAGTCTGGCGGACGAAGTTGGCCAGCCCCACCCCCCAAGGCTATAGCCCACCCGTTTTTGTGGCCTTTTTACGCTGGACGAACTGGGCGCCCCGGCCTTCGGGGGGGTATTTTTTGGCGCGGCTGCGCCCGTGGCCTATTTTTGGCACACGGAGGCGCCTCGCAAAGTCTCGCGCCATTCCGAGTCCGGCGGACGAAGTTGGCCAGCCCCACCCCCCCAAGGCTATAGCCCACCCGTTTTTGTGGCCTTTTTCCGCTGGACGAACTTGGCGCCCCGTCCTTCGGGCGGGTATTTTTGGGCGCGGCTGTGCCCGCGGCCTATTTTTGGCACACGGAGGCGCCTCACAAAGTCTCGCGCCATTCCGAGTCCGGCGGACGAAGTTGGCCAGCCCCACCTCCCAAGGCTATAGCACACCCGTTTTTGTGGCCTTTTTACGCTGGACGAACTGGGCGCCCCGGCCTTCGGGCGGGTACTTTTTGGACGTGGCTGTGCCAGTGGCATATTTTTGGCACACGGAGGCGCCTCGCAAAGTCTCGCGCCATTCCGAGTCCGGCGGACGAAGTGGGCCAGCCCGACCCCCCAAGGCTATAGCCCACCCGTTTTTGTGGCCTTTTTACGCTGGACGAACTGGGCGCCCCGGCCTTCGGGCGGGTATTTTTGGGTGCGGATGTGCCCGCGGCCTATTTTTGGCACACGGAGGAACCTCGCAAAGTCTCGCGCCATTCCGAGTCCGGCGGACGAAGTTGGCCAGCCCTACCCCCCAAGGCTTTAGCCCACCCGTTTTTGTGGCCTTTTACCGCTGGACGAACTTGGCGCCCCGGCCTTCGGGGGGGTATTTTTTGGCGCGGCTGCGCCCGTGGCCTATTTTTGGTACACGGAGGCACCTCGCAAAGTCTCACGCCATTCCGAGTCCGGCAGACGAAGTTGGCCAGCCCCACCCCCCCAAGGCTATAGCCCACCCGTTTTTGTGGCCTTTTTCCGCTGGACGAACTTGGCGCCCCGGCCTTCGGGCGGGTATTTTTGGGCGCGGCTGTGCCCGTGGCCTATTTTTGGCACACGGAGGCGCCTCACAAAGTCTCGCGCCATTCCGAGTCCGGCGGACGAAGTTGGCCAGCCCCACCACCCAAGGCTATAGCACACCCGTTTTTGTGGCCTTTTTACGCTGGACGAACTGGGCGCCCCGGCCTTCGGGCGGGTACTTTTTCGACGTGGCTGTGCCAGTGGCATATTTTTGGCACACGGAGGCGCCTCGCAAAGTCTCGCGCCATTCCGAGTCCGGCGGACGAAGTGGGCCAGCCCGACCCCCCAAGGCTATAGCCCACCCGTTTTTGTGGCCTTTTTACGCTGGACGAACTGGGCGCCCCGGCCTTCGAGCGGGTATTTTTGGGTGCGGATGTGCCCGCGGCCTATTTTTGGCACACGGAGGCACCTCGCAAAGTCTCGCGCCATTCCGAGTCCGGCGGACGTAGTGGGCCAGCCCCACCCCCCAAGGCTATAGCCCACCCTTTTTTGTGGCCTTTTTCCGCTGGACGAACTTGGCGCCCCGGCCTTCGGGCGGGTAGTTTGGGGCGCGGCTGTGCCCGCGGCCTATTTTTGGCATACGGAGGCGCCTCGCAAAGTCTCTCGCCATTCCGAGTCCGGCGGACGAAGTTGGCCAGCCCGACCCCCCAAGGCTATAGCCCATCCGTTTTTGTGGCATTTTTCCGCTGGACGAACTTGGCGGCCCGGCCATCGGGCGGGTATTTTTGGCCACGGCTGTGCCCGCGGCTTATTTTTGGCACACGGACGCGCCTCGCAAAGTCTCGCGCCATTCCGAGTCCGGCGGACGAAATTGGCCAGCCCCACCCCCCAAGGCTATAGCCGACCCGTTTTTGTGGCCTTTTTCCGCTGGACGAACTTGGCGCCCCGGCCTTCGGGCGGGTATTTTTGGGCGCGGCTGTGTCCGCGGCCTATTTTTGGCACACGGAGGTGCCTCGCAATGTCTCGCGCCATTCCGAGACCGGCGGACGAAGTTGGCCAGCCCCACCCCCCAAGGCTATAGCCCACCCGTTTTTGTGGCCTTTTTCCGCTGGACGAACTTGGCGCCCCGGCCTTCGGGCGGGTATTTTTGGGCGCGGCTGTGCCCGCGGCCCATTTTTGGCACACGGAGGTGCCTCGCAAAGTCTCGCGCAATTCCGAGTCCGGCGGACGAAGTCGGCCAGCCCCACCCCCCAAGGCTATAGCCCACCCGTTTTTGTGGCCTTTTTCCGCTGGACGAACTTGGCGCCCCGGCTTTCGGGCGGGTATTTTTGGGCAGGGCGGTGCCCGCGGCCTATTTTTGGCACACGGAGGCGCCTCGCAAAGTCTCGCGCCATTCCGAGTCCGGCGGATGAAGTTGGCCAGCCCCACCCCCCAAGGCTATAGCCCACCCGTTTTTGTGGCCTTTTTCCGCTGGACGAACTTGGCGCCCCGGCCTTCGGGCGGGTATTTTTGGGCGCGGCTGTGTCCGCGGCCTATTTTTGGCACACGGAGGTGCCTCGCAATGTCTCGCGCCATTCCGAGACCGGTGGACGAAGTTGGCCAGCCCCACCCCCCAAGGCTATAGCCCACCCGTTTTTGTGGCCTTTTTCCGCTGCACGAATTTGGCGCCCCGGCCTTCGGGCGGGTATTTTTGGGCGCGGCTGTGCCCGCGGCCCATTTTTGGCACACGGAGGTGCCTCGCAAAGTCTCGCGCAATTCCGAGTCCGGCGGACGAAGTCGGCCAGCCCCACCCCCCAAGGCTATAGCCCACCCGTTTTTGTGGCCTTTTTCCGCTGGACGAACTTGGCGCCCCGGCCTTCGGGCGGGTATTTTTGGGCGCAGCTGTGCCCGCGTCCTATTTTTGGCACACGGAAGCGCCTCGCAAAGTCTCGCGCCATTCCGAGTCCGGCGGACGAAGTTGGCCAGCCCCACCCCCCGACGCTATAGCCCACCCGTTTTTGTGGCCTTTTTCCGCTGGACGAACTTGGCGCCCCGGCCTTCGGGCGGGTATTTTTGAGCACGGCTGTGCCCGCAGCCTATTTTTGGTACACGGGGGCGCCTCGCCAAGTCTCGCGCCATTCCGAGTCCGGCGGACGAAGCTGTCCAGACCCACCCCCCAAGGCTATAGCCCACCCGTTTTTGTGGCCTTTTTCCGCTGGACGAACTTGGCGCCCCGGCCTTCGGGCGGGTATTTTTGGGCGCGGCTGTGCCCGCGGACTATTTTTGGTACACGGAGGCGCCTCGCAAAGTCTCGCGCCATTCCGAGCCCGGCGGACGAAGTTGGCCGGCCCCACCCCCCAAGGCTATAGCCCACCCGTTTTTGTGGCCTTTTTCCGCTGGACGAACTTGGCGGCCCGGCCTTCGGGCGGGTATTTTTGGGCGCGGCTGTGCCCGCGGCCTATTTTTGGCACACGGAGGCGCCTCGCAAAGTCTCGCGCCATTCCGAGTCCGGCGGACGAAGTTGGCCAGACCCATCCCCCAAGGCTATAGCCCACCCGTTTTTGTGGCCTTTTACCGCTGGACGAACTTGGCGCCCCGGCCTTCGGGCGGGTATTTTTGGGCGCGGCGGTGTCCGCGGCCTATTTTTGGTACACGGAGGCGCCTCGCAAAGTCTCGTACCATTCCGAGTCCGGCGGACGATGTTGGCCAGCCCCACCCCCCAAGGCTATAGCCCAACCGTTTTTGTGGCCTTTTTCCGCTGGACGAACTTGGCGCCCCGGCTTTCGGGCGGGTATTTTTGGGCGCGGCTGTGCCCACTGCCTATTTTTGGCACACGGAGGTGCCTCGCAAAGCCTCGCGCCATTCCGAGTCCGGCGGACGAAGTTGGCCAGCCCCACCCCCCAAGGCTATAGCCCACCCGTTTTTGTGGCCTTTTACCGCTGGACGAACTTGGCGCCCCGGCCTTCGGGCGGGTATTTTTGGGCGCGGCGAAGCCCGCAGACTATTTTTGGCACACGGAGGCGCCTCGCAAAGTCTCGCGCAATTCCGAGTCCGGCGGACGATGTTGGCCAGCCCCACCCCCCAAGGCTATAGCCCACCCGTTTTTGTGGCCTTTTACCGCTGGACGAACTTGGCGCCCCGGCCTTCGGGCGGGTATTTTGGGGCGCGGCTGTGCCCGCGGCCTATTTTTGGCACACGGAGGCGCCTCGCAAAGTCTCGCGCCATTCCGAGTCAGGCGGACAAAGTTGGCCAGCCCCACCCCCCAAGGCTATAGCCCACCCGTTTTTGTGGCCTTTTACCGCTGGACGAACTTGGCGCCCCGGCCTTCGGGCGGGTATTTTGGGCGCGGCTGTGCCCGCGGCCTATTTTTGGCACACGGAGGCACCTCGCAAAGTGTCGCGCCATTCCGAGTCCGGCGGACGAAGTTGGCCAGCCCCACCCCCCAAGGCTATAGCCCACCCGTTTTTGTGGCCTTTTTCCGTCGGACGAACTTGGCGCCCCGGCCTTCGGGCGGCCTATTTTTGGCACACGGAGGAGCCTCGCAAAGTCTCACGCCATTCCGAGTCCGGCGGACGAAATTGGCCAGCCCGACCCCCCAAGGCTATAGCCCATCCGTTTTTGTGGCATTTTTCCGCTGGACGAACTTGGCGGCCCGGCCATCGGGCGGGTATTTTTGGCCACGGCTGTGCCCGCGGCTTATTTTTGGCACACGGACGCGCCTCGCAAAGTCTCGCGCCATTCCGAGTCCGGCGGACGAAATTGGCCAGCCCCACCCCCCAAGGCTATAGCCCACCCGTTTTTGTGGCCTTTTTCCGCTGGACGAACTTGGCGCCCCGGCCTTCGGGCGGGTATTTTTGGGCGCGGCTGTGTCCGCGGCCTATTTTTGGCACACGGAGGTGCCTCGCAATGTCTCGCGCCATTCCGAGACCGGCGGACGAAGTTGGCCAGCCCCACCCCCCAAGGCTATAGCCCACCCGTTTTTGTGGCCTTTTTCCGCTGCACGAATTTGGCGCCCCGGCCTTCGGGCGGGTATTTTTGGGCGCGGCTGTGCCCGCGGCCCATTTTTGGCACACGGAGGTGCCTCGCAAAGTCTCGCGCAATTCCGAGTCCGGCGGACGAAGTCGGCCAGCCCCACCCCCCAAGGCTATAGCCCACCCGTTTTTGTGGCCTTTTTCCGCTGGACGAACTTGGCGCCCCGGCTTTCGGGCGGGTATTTTTGGGCAGGGCGGTGCCCGCGGCCTATTTTTGGCACACGGAGGCGCCTCGCAAAGTCTCGCGCCATTCCGAGTCCGGCGGATGAAGTTGGCCAGCCCCACCCCCCAAGGCTATAGCCCACCCGTTTTTGTGGCCTTTTACCGCTGGACGAACTTGGCGCCCCGGCCTTCGGGGAGGTATTTTTGGGCGCGGCTGTGCCCGCGGCCTATTTTTGGCACACGGAGGCGCCTCGCAATGTCTCGCGCCATTCCGAGACCGGCGGACGAAGTTGGCCAGCCCCACCCCCCAAGGCTATAGCCCACCCGTTTTTGTGGCCTTTTTCCGCTGCACGAATTTGGCGCCCCGGCCTTCGGGCGGGTATTTTTGGGCGCGGCTGTGTCCGCGGCCTATTTTTGGCACACGGAGGTGCCTCGCAAAGTCTCGCGCCATTCCGAGTCCAGCGGACGAAGTTGGCCAGCCCCACCCCCCAAGGCTATAGCCAACCCGTTATTTTGGCCTTTTTCCGCTGGACGAACTTGGCGGCCCGGCCTTCGGGCGGGTATTTTTGGGCACGGCTGTGCCCACGGCCTATTTTTGGCACACGGAGGCGCCTCGCAAAGTCTCGCGCCATTCCGAGTCCGGCGGACGAAGCTGGCCAGCCCCACCCCCCAAGGCTATAGCCCACCCGTTTTTGTGGCCTTTTTCCGCCGGACGAACTTGGCGCCCCGGCCTTCGGGCGGGTATTTTTGGGCGCAGCTGTGCCCGCGTCCTATTTTTGGCACACGGAAGCGCCTCGCAATGTCTCGCGCCATTCCGAGTCCGGCGGACGAAGTTGGCCAGCCCCACCCCCCGACGCTATAGCCCACCCGTTTTTGTGGCCTTTTTCCACTGGATGAACTTGGCGCCCCGGCCTTCGGGCGGGTATTTTTGAGCACGGCTGTGCCCGCAGCCTATTTTTGGTACACGGGGGCGCCTCGCCAAGTCTCGCGCCATTCCGAGTCCGGCGGACGAAGCTGTCCAGACCCACCCCCCAAGGCTATAGCCCACCCGTTTTTGTGGCCTTTTTCCGCTGGACGAACTTGGCGCCCCGGCCTTCGGGCGGGTATTTTTGGGCGCGGCTGTGCCCGCGGACTATTTTTGGTACACGGAGGCGCCTCGCAAAGTCTCGCGCCATTCCGAGCCCGGCGGACGAAGTTGGCCAGCCCCACCCCCCAAGGCTATAGCCCACCCGTTTTTGTGGGCTTTTTCCGCTGGACGAACTTGGCGGCCCGGCCTTCGGGCGGGTATTTTTGGGCGCGGCGAAGCCCGCAGACTATTTTTGGCACACGGAGGCGTCTCGCAAAGTCTCGCGCAATTCCGAGTCCGGCGGACGACGTTGGCCAGCCCAACCCCCCAAGGCTATAGCCCACCCGTTTTTGTGGCCTTTTACCGCTGGACGAACTTGGCGCCCCGGCCTTCGGGCGGGTATTTTGGGGCGCGGCTGTGCCCGCGGCCTATTTTTGGCACACGGAGGCGCCTCGCAAAGTCTCGCGCCATTCCGAGTCAGGCGGACAAAGTTGGCCAGCCCCACCCCCCAAGGCTATAGCCCACCCGTTTTTGTGGCCTTTTACCGCTGGACGAACTTGGCGCCCCGGCCTTCGGGCGGGTATTTTGGGGCGCGGCTGTGCCCGCGGCCTATTTTTGGCACACGGAGGCACCTCGCAAAGTGTCGCGCCATTCCGAGTCCGGCGGACGAAGTTGGCCAGCCCCACCCCCCAAGGCTATAGCCCACCCGTTTTTGTGGCCTTTTTCCGTCGGACGAACTTGGCGCCCCGGCCTTCGGGCGGCCTATTTTTGGCACACGGAGGAGCCTCGCAAAGTCTCACGCCATTCCGAGTCCGGCGGACGAAATTGGCCAGCCCGACCCCCCAAGGCTATAGCCCATCCGTTTTTGTGGCATTTTTCCGCTGGACGAACTTGGCGGCCCGGCCATCGGGCGGGTATTTTTGGCCACGGCTGTGCCCGCGGCTTATTTTTGGCACACGGACGCGCCTCGCAAAGTCTCGCGCCATTCCGAGTCCGGCGGACGAAATTTGCCAGCCCCACCCCCCAAGGCTATAGCCGACCCGTTTTTGTGGCCTTTTTCCGCTGGACGAACTTGGCGCCCCGGCCTTCGGGCGGGTATTTTTGGCGCGGCTGTGTCCGGCCTGGCCTATTTTTGGCACACGGAGGTGCCTCGCAATGTCTCGCGCCATTCCGAGACCGGCGGACGAAGTTGGCCAGCCCCACCCCCCAAGGCTATAGCCCACCCGTTTTTGTGGCCTTTTTCCGCTGCACGAATTTGGCGCCCCGGCCTTCGGGCGGGTATTTTTTTGCGCGGCTGTGCCCGCGTCCCATTATTGGCACACAGAGGTGCCTCGCAAAGTCTCGCGCAATTCCGAGTCCGGCGGACGAAGTCGGCCAGCCCCACCCCCCAAGGCTATAGCCCACCCGTTTTTGTGGCCTTTTTCCGCTGGACGAACTTGGCGCCCCGGCTTTCGGGCGGGTATTTTTGGGCAGGGCGGTGCCCGCGGCCTATTTTTGGCACACGGAGGCGCCTCGCAAAGTCTCGCGCCATTCCGAGTCCGGCGGATGAAGTTGGCCAGCCCCACCCCCCAAGGCTATAGCCCACCCGTTTTTGTGGCCTTTTACCGCTGGACGAACTTGGCGCCCCGGCCTTCGGGGAGGTATTTTTGGGCGCGGCTGTGCCCGCGGCCTATTTTTGGCACACGGAGGCGCCTCGCAATGTCTCCCGCCATTCCGAGACCGGCGGACGAAGTTGGCCAGCCCCACCCCCCAAGGCTATAGCCCACCCGTTTTTGTGGCCTTTTACCGCTGGACGAACTTGGCGCCCCGGCCTTCGGGCGGGTATTTTTGGGCGCGGCTGTGCCCGCGGACTATTTTTGGTACACGGAGGCGCCTCGCAAAGTCTCGCGCCATTCCGAGCCCGGCGGACGAAGTTGGCCAGCCCCACCCCCCAAGGCTATAGCCCACCCGTTTTTGTGGCCTTTTTCCGCTGGACGAACTTGGCGGCCCGGCCTTCGGGCGGGTATTTTTGGGCGCGGCTGTGCCCGCGGCCTATTTTTGGCACACGGAGGCGCCTCGCAAAGTCTCGCGCCATTCCGAGTCCGGCGGACGAAGTTGGCCAGACCCATCCCCCAAGGCTATAGCCCACCCGTTTTTGTGGCCTTTTACCGCTGGACGAACTTGGCGCCCCGGCCTTCGGGCGGGTATTTTTGGGCGAGGCGGTGCCCGCGGCCTATTTTTGGAACACGGAGGCGCCTCGCAAAGTCTCGCGCCATTCAGAGTCCGGGGGACGAAGTTGGCCAGCCCCACCCCCCAAGGCTATAGCCCACCCGTTTTTGTGGCCTTTTTCCGCTGGACGAACTTGGCGCCCCGGCTTTCGGGCGGGTATTTTTGGGCGCGGCTGTGCCCACTGCCTATTTTTGGCACACGGAGGAGCCTCGCAAAGCCTCGCGCCATTCCGAGTCAGTCGGACAAAGTTGGCCAGCCCCACTCCCCAAGGCTATAGCCCACCCGTTTTTGTGGCCTTTTACCGTTGGACGAACTTGGCGCCCCGGCCTTCGGGCGGGTATTTTGGGGCGCGGCTGTGCCCGCGGCCTATTTTTGGCACACGGAGGAACCTCGCAAAGTGTCGTGCCATTCCGAGTCCGGCGGACGAAGTTGGCCAGCCCCACCCCCCAAGGCTATACCCCACCCGTTTTTCTGGCCTTTTACCGCTGGACGAACTTGGCGCCCCGGCCTTCGGGCCGGTAATTTTGGGCGCGGCTGTGTCCGCGGCCTATTTTTGGCACACGGATGCGCCTCGTAAAGGCTCGCGCCATTCCGAGTCCGGCGGACGAAGTTGGCCAGCCCCACCCCCCAAGGCTATAGCCCACCCATTTTTGTGGCCTTTTACCGCTGGACGAACTTGGCGCCCCGGCCTTCGGGCAGATATTTTTGGGCGCGGTTGTGCCCGCGTCCTATTTTTGGCACAAGGAGGTGCCTCGCAAAGTCTCGCGCCATTCCAAGTCCGGCGGACGAAGTTGGCCAGCCCCACCCCCCAAGGCTATAGCCCACCCGTTTTTGTGGCCTTTTTCCGCTGGACGAACTTGGCGCCCCGGCCTTCGGGCGGGTATTTTGGGGCGCGGCTGTGCCCGCGGCCTATTTTTGGCACATGGAGGCGCCTCACAAAGTCTCGCGCCATTCCGAGTCCGGCGGACGAAGTTGGCCAGCCCCACCCCCCAAGGCTATAGCCCACCCGTTTTTGTGGCCTTTTACCGCTGGACGAACTTGGCGCCCCGGCCTTCGGGCGGGTATTTTTGGGCGCGGCGGTGCCCGCGGCCTATTTTTGGTACACGGAGGCGCCTCGCAAAGTCTCGCACCATTCCGAGTCCGGCGGACGATGTTGGCCAGCCCCACCCCCCAAGGCTATAGCCCAACCGTTTTTGTGGCCTTTTTCCGCTGGACGAACTTGGCGCCCCGGCTTTCGGGCGGGTATTTTTGGGCGCGGCTGTGCCCACTGCCTATTTTTGGCACACGGAGGAGCCTCGCAAAGCCTCGCGCCATTCCGAGTCAGTCGGACAAAGTTGGCCAGCCCCACTCCCCAAGGCTATAGCCCACCCGTTTTTGTGGCCTTTTACCGTTGGACGAACTTGGCGCCCCGGCCTTCGGGCGGGTATTTTGGGGCGCGGCTGTGCCCGCGGCCTATTTTTGGCACACGGAGGAACCTCGCAAAGTGTCGTGCCATTCCGAGTCCGGCGGACGAAGTTGGCCAGCCCCACCCCCCAAGGCTATACCCCACCCGTTTTTCTGGCCTTTTACCGCTGGACGAACTTGGCGCCCCGGCCTTCGGGCCGGTAATTTTGGGCGCGGCTGTGTCCGCGGCCTATTTTTGGCACACGGATGCGCCTCGTAAAGGCTCGCGCCATTCCGAGTCCGGCGGACGAAGTTGGCCAGCCCCACCCCCCAAGGCTATAGCCCACCCATTTTTGTGGCCTTTTACCGCTGGATGAACTTGGCGCCCCGGCCTTCGGGCAGATATTTTTGGGCGCGGCTGTGCCCGCGGCCTATTTTTGGCACAAGGAGGTGCCTCGCAAAGTCTCGCGCCATTCCGAGTCCGGCGGACGAAGTTGGCCAGCCCCACCCCCCAAGGCTATAGCCCACCCGTTTTTGTGGCCTTTTTCCGCTGGACGAACTTGGCGCCCCGGCCTTCGGGCGGGTATTTTGGGGCGCGGCTGTGCCCGCGGCCTATTTTTGGCACACGGAGGCGCCTCGCAAAGTCTCGCGCCATTCCGAGTCAGTCGGACAAAGTTGGCCAGCCCCACTCCCCAAGGCTATAGCCCACCCGTTTTTGTGGCCTTTTACCGTTGGACGAACTTGGCGCCCCGGCCTTCGGGCGGGTATTTTGGGGCGCGGCTGTGCCCGCGGCCTATTTTTGGCACACGGAGGAACCTCGCAAAGTGTCGTGCCATTCCGAGTCCGGTGGACGAAGTTGGCCAGCCCCACCCCCCAAGGCTATACCCCACCCGTTTTTCTGGCCTTTTACCGCTGGACGAACTTGGCGCCCCGGCCTTCGGGCCGGTAATTTTGGGCGCGGCTGTGTCCGCGGCCTATTTTTGGCACACGGATGCGCCTCGTAAAGGCTCGCGCCATTCCGAGTCCGGCGGACGAAGTTGGCCAGCCCCACCCCCCAAGGCTATAGCCCACCCATTTTTGTGGCCTTTTACCGCTGGACGAACTTGGCGCCCCGGCCTTCGGGCAGATATTTTTGGGCGCGGTTGTGCCCGCGTCCTATTTTTGGCACAAGGAGGTGCCTCGCAAAGTCTCGCGCCATTCCAAGTCCGGCGGACGAAGTTGGCCAGCCCCACCCCCCAAGGCTATAGCCCACCCGTTTTTGTGGCCTTTTTCCGCTGGACGAACTTGGCGCCCCGGCCTTCGGGCGCGTATTTTGGGGCGCGGCTGTGCCCGCGGCCTATTTTTGGCACAGGGAGGCGCCTCACAAAGTCTCGCGCCATTCCGAGTCCGGCGGACGAAGTTGGCGAGCCCCACCCCCCAAGGCTATAGCCCACCCGTTTTTGTGGCCTTTTACCGCTGGACGAACTTGGCGCCCCGGCCTTCGGGCAGGTATTTTTGGGCGCGGCTGTGCCCGCGGCCTATTTTTGGCACACGGAGGCGCCTCGCAAAGTCTCGCGCCATTCCGAGTCAGTCGGACAAAGTTGGCCAGCCCCACTCCCCAAGGCTATAGCCCACCCGTTTTTGTGGCCTTTTACCGTTGGACGAACTTGGCGCCCCGGCCTTCGGGCGGGTATTTTGGGGCGCGGCTGTGCCCGCGGCCTATTTTTGGCACACGGAGGAACCTCGCAAAGTGTCGTGCCATTCCGAGTCCGGTGGACGAAGTTGGCCAGCCCCACCCCCCAAGGCTATACCCCACCCGTTTTTCTGGCCTTTTACCGCTGGACGAACTTGGCGCCCCGGCCTTCGGGCCGGTAATTTTGGGCGCGGCTGTGTCCGCGGCCTATTTTTGGCACACGGATGCGCCTCGTAAAGGCTCGCGCCATTCCGAGTCCGGCGGACGAAGTTGGCCAGCCCCACCCCCCAAGGCTATAGCCCACCCATTTTTGTGGCCTTTTACCACTGGACGAACTTGGCGCCCCGGCCTTCGGGCAGATATTTTTGGGCGCGGTTGTGCCCGCGTCCTATTTTTAGCACAAGGAGGTGCCTCGCAAAGTCTCGCGCCATTCCAAGTCCGGCGGACGAAGTTGGCCAGCCCCACCCCCCAAGGCTATAGCCCACCCGTTTTTGTGGCCTTTTTCCGCTGGACGAACTTGGCGCCCCGGCCTTCGGGCGGGTATTTTTGGGCGCGGCTGTGCCAGCGGCCTATTTTTGGCACATGGAGGCGCCTCACAAAGTCTCGCGCCATTCCGAGTCCGGCGGACGAAGTTGGCGAGCCCCACCCCCCAAGGCTATAGCCCACCCGTTTTTGTGGCCTTTTACCGCTGGACGAACTTGGCGCCCCGGCCTTCGGGCGGGTATTTTTGGGCGCGGCTGTGCCCGCGGCCTATTTTTGGCACACGGAGGCGCCTCGCAAAGTCTCGCGCCATTCCGAGTCCGGCGGACGAAGTTGGCCAACCCCACCCCCCAAGGCTATAGCCCACCCGTTTTTGTGGCCTTTTTCCGCTGGACGAACTTGGCGCCCCGGCCTTCGGGCGGGTATTTTTGGGCGCGGCTGTGACCGTGGCCTATTTTTGGCACACGGAGGTGCCTCGCAAAGTCTCGCGCCATTCCGAGCCCGGCGGACGAAGTTGGCCAGCCCCACCCCCCAAGGCTATAGCCCACCCGTTTTTGTGGCCTTTTTCCGCTGGACGAACTTGGCGCCCCGGCCTTCGGGCGGGTATTTTTGGCCGCGGCTGTGCCCGCGGCCTATTTTTGGCACACGGAGGTGCCTCGCAAAGTCTCGCGCCATTCCGAGTCCAGCGGACGAAGTTGGCCAGCCCCACCCCCCAAGGCTATAGCCCACCCGTTTTTGTGGCCTTTTACCGCTGGACGAACCTGGCACCCCGGCCTTCGGGCGGGTATTTTGGGCAGCGACTGTGCCCACGGCCTATTTTTGGCACACGGAGACGCCTCGCAAAGGCTCGCGCCATTCCGAGTCCGGCGGACGAAGTTGGCCAGCCCCACCCCCCAAGGCTATAGCCCACCCGTTTTTGTGTCCTTTTACCCCTGTACGAACTTGGCGCCCCGGCCTTAGGGCGGGTATTTTTGGGCGGGGCTGTGTCCGCGGCTTATTTTTGGCACACGGAGGTGCCTCGCAAAGGCTCGCGCCATTCCGAGTCCGGCGGACGAAGTTGGCCAGCCCCACCCCCCAAGGCTATAGCCCACCCGTTTTTGTGGCTTTTTTCCGCTGGACGAATTTGGCGCCCCGGCCTTCGGGCGGGTACTTTTGGGCGCGGCTGTGCCCGCGGCCTATTTTTGGCACACTGAGGTGCCTCGCAAAGTCTCACGCCATTCCGAGTCCGGCGGACGAAGTTGGCCAGCCCCACCCCCCAAGGCTATAGCCCACCCGTTTTTGTGGCCTTTTACCGCTGGACGAACCTGGCACCCCGGCCTTCGGGCGGGTATTTTGGGGAGCGACTGTGCCCGCGGCCTATTTTTGGCACACGGAGGCGCCTCGCAAAGTCTCGCGCCATTCCGAGTCCGGCGGACGAAGTTGGCCAGCCCCACCCCCCAAGGCTATAGCCCACCCGTTTTTGTGTCCTTTTACCGCTGGACGAACTTGGCGCCCCGGCCTTAGGGCGGGTATTTTTGGGCGGGGCTGTGCCCGCGGCTTATTTTTGGCAGACGGAGGTGCCTCGCAAAGGCTCGCGCCATTCCGAGTCTGGCGGACGAAGTTGGCCAGCCCCACCCCCCAAGGCTATAGCCCACCCGTTTTTGTGGCCTTTTTCCGCTGGACGAATTTGGCGCCCCGGCCTTCGGGCGGGTACTTTTGGGCGCGGCTGTGCCCGCGGCCTATTTTTGGCACACGGAGGTGCCTCGCAAAGTCTCGCGCCATTCCGAGTCCGGCGGACGAAGTTGGCCAGCCCCACCCCCCAAGGCTATAGCCCACCCGTTTTTGTGGCCTTTTACCGCTGGACGAACCTGGCACCCCGGCCTTCGGGCGGGTATTTTGGGGAGCGACTGTGCCCGCGGCTTATTTTTGGCACACGGAGGCGCCTCGCAAAGTCTCGCGCCATTCCGAGTCCTGCGGACGAAGTTGGCCAGCCCCACCCCCCAAGGCTATAGCCCACCCGTTTTTGTGTCCTTTTACCGCTGGACGAACTTGGCGCCCCGGCCTTAGGGCGGGTATTTTTGGGCGGGGCTGTGCCCGCGGCTTATTTTTGGCACACGGAGGTGCCTCGCAAAGGCTCGCGCCATTCCGAGTCTGGCGGACGAAGTTGGCCAGCCCCACCCCCCAAGGCTATAGCCCACCCGTTTTTGTGGCCTTTTTCCGCTGGACGAATTTGGCGCCCCGGCCTTCGGGCGGGTACTTTTGGGCGCGGCTGTGACCGCGGCCTATTTTTGGCACACGGAGGCACCTCGCAAAGTCTCGCGCCATTCCGAGTCCGGCGGACGAAGTTGGCCAGCCCAACCCCCCAAGGCTATAGCCCACCCGTTTTTGTGGCCTTTTTCCGCTTGACGAACTTGGCGCCACGGCCTTCGGACGGGTATTTTGGGGCGCGGCTGTGCCCGCGGCCTATTTTTGGCACACGGAGGGGCCTCGGAAAGTCTCGCGCCATTCCGAGTCCGGCGGACGAAGTTGGCCAGCCCCACCCCCCAAGGCTATAGCCCACCCGTTTTTGTGGCCTTTTTCCGCTGGACGAACTTGGCGCCACGGCCTTCGGACGGGTATTTTGGGGCGCGGCTGTGCCCGCGGCCTATTTTTGGCACACGGAGGGGCCTCGGAAAGTCTCGCGCCATTCCGAGTCCGGCGGACGAAGTTGGCGAGCCCCACCCCCCAAGGCTATAGCCTACCCGTTTTTGTGGCCTTTTACCGCTGGACGAACTTGGCGCCCCGGCCTTCGGGCGGGTATTTTTGGGCGCGGCTGTACCCGCGGCCTATTTTTGGCACACGGAGGCGCCTCGCAAAGTCTCGCGCCATTCCGAGTCCGGCGGACGAAGTGGGCCAACCCCACCCCCCAAGGCTATAGCCCACCCGTTTTTGTGGCCTTTTTCCGCTGGACGAACTTGGCGCCCCGGCCTTCGGGCGGGTATTTTAGGGCGCGGCTGTGACCGTGGCCTATTTTCTGCACACGGAGGTGCCTCGCAAAGTCTCACGCCATTCCGAGCCCGGCGGACGAAGTTGGCCAGCCCCACCCCCCAAGGCTATAGCCCACCCGTTTTTGTGGCCCTTTTCCGCTGGACGAACTTGGCGCCCCGGCCTTCGGGCGGGTATTTTTGGGCGCGGCTTTGCCCGCGGCCTATTTTTGGCACACAGAGGCGCCTCGCAAAGTCTCGCGCCATTCCGAGTCCGGCGGACGAAGTTGGCCAGCCCCACCCCCCAAGGCTATAGCCCACCCGTTTTTGTGGCCTTTTTCCGCTGGACGAACTTGGCGCCCCGGCCTTCGGGCGGGTATTTTTGGGCGCTGCTGTGGCCGCGGCCTATTTTTGGCACACGGAGGCGCCTCGCAAAGTCCCGCGCCATTCTGAGTCCGGCGGACGAAGTTGGCCAGCCCCACCCCCCAAGGCTATAGCCCAACCGTTTTTGTGGCCTTTTTCCGCTGGACGAACTTTGCGCCCCGGCCTTCGGGCGGGTATTTTTCGGCGCGGCTGTGCCCGCGGGCTATTTTTGGCACACGGAGGGGCCTCGGAAAGTCTCGCGCCATTCCGAGTCCGGCGGACGAAGTTGGCCAGCCCCACCCCCCAAGGCTATAGCCCACCCGTTTTTGTGGCCTTTTTCCGCTGGACGAACTTGGCGCCCCGGCCTTCAGGCGGGTATTTTGGGGCGCGGCTGTGCCCGCGGCCTATTTTTGGCACACGGAGGCGCCTCGCAAAGTCTCGCGCCATTCCGAGTCCGGCGGACGAAGTTGGCGAGCCCCACCCCCCAAGGCTATAGCCTACCCGTTTTTGTGGCCTTTTACCGCTGGACGAACTTGGCGCCCCGGCCTTCGGGCGGGTATTTTTGGGCGCGGCTGTGCCTGCGGGCTATTTTTGGCACATGGAGGCGCCTCGCAAAGGCTCGCGCCATTCCGAGTCCGGCGGACGAAGTTGGCCAGCCCCACCCCCCAAGGCTATAGCCCACCCGATTTTGTGGCATTTTACCGCTGGACGAACTTGGCGCCCCGGCCTTCGGGCGGGTATTTTGGGAGGCGGCTGTGCCCGCGGCCTATTTTCGGCTCACGGAGGCGCCTCGCAAAGTCTCGCGCCATTCCGAGTCCGGCGGACGAAGTTGGCCAGCCCCACCCCGCAAGGCTATAGCCCACCCGTTTTTGTGGCCTTTTTCCGCTGGACGAACTTGGCGCCCCGGCCTTCGGGCGGGTATTTTTGGGCGCGGCTGTACCCGCGGCCTATTTTTGGTACACGGAGGCACCTCGTAAAGTCTCGTGCCATTCCGAGTCCGGCGGACGAAGTTGGCCAGCCCCACCCCCCAAGGCTATAGCCCACCCGTTTTTGTGGCCTTTTTCCGCTGGACGAACTTGGCGCCCCGGCCTTCGGGCGGGTACTTTTGGGCGCGGCTGTGCCCGCGGCCTATTTTTGGCACACGGAGGTGCCTCGCAAAGTCTCGCGCCATTCCCAGTCCGGCGGACGAAGTTGGCCAGCCCCACCCCCCAAGGCTATAGCCCACCCGTTTTTGTGGCCATTTTCCGCTGGACGAACTTGGCGCCCCGGCCTTCGGGCGGGTATTTTTGGGCGCGGCTGTGTCCGCGGCCTATTTTTGGCACACGGAGGTGCCTCATTAAGTCTCGCGCCATTCCTAGTCCGGCGGACGAAGTTGGCCAGCCCCACCCCCCAAGGCTATAGCCAACCCGTTTTTGTGGCCTTTTTCCGCTGGACGAACTTGGCGGCCCGGCCTTCGGGCGGGTATTTTTGGGCGCGGCGGTGCCCGCGGCCAATTTTTGGCACACGGAGGCGCCTCGTAAAGTCTCCCGCCATTCCGAGTCCGGCGGACAAAGCTGGCCAGCCCCACACCCCAAGGCTATAGCCCACCCGTTTTTGTGGCCTTTTTCCGCTGGACGAACTTGGCGCCCCGGCCTTCGGGCGGGTATTTTTGGGCGCGGCTGTGCCCGCGGCCAATTTTTGGCACACGGAGGCGCCTCGCAAAGTCTCGCGCCATTCCGAGTCCGGCGGACGATGTTGGCCAGCCCCACCCCCCAAGGCTATAGCCCAACCGGTTTTGTGGCCTTTTTCCGCTGGACGAACTTGGCGCCCCGGCCTTCGGGCGGGTATTTTTGGGCGCGGCTGTGCCCGCGGCCTAAATTTTGGCACACGGAGGCACCTCGCAAAGTCTCACGCCATTACGAGTCCGGCGGACGAAGTTGGCCAGCCCCACCCCCCAAGGCTATAGCCCACCCGTTTTTGTGGCCTTTTTGCGCTGGACGAACTTGGCGCCCCGGCCTTCGGGCGGGTATTTTTGGGCGCGGCTTTGCCCGCTGCCTATTTTTGGCACACGGAGGCGCCTCGCAAAGTCTCGCGCCATTCCGAGTCCGGCGGACGATGTTGGCCAGCCCCACCCCCCAAGGCTATAGCCCAACCGGTTTTGTGGCCTTTTTCCGCTGGACGAACTTGGCGCCCCGGCCTTCGGGCGGGTATTTTTGGGCGCGGCTGTACCCGCGGCCTGTTTTTGGCACACGGAGGCGCCTCGCAATGTCTTGCGCCATTCCGAGTCCGGCGGACGAAGTTGGCCAGCCCCACCCCCCAAGGCTATAGCCCACCCGTTTTTGTGGCCTTTTTCCGCAGGACGAACTTGGCGCCCCGGCCTTCAGGCGGGTATTTATGGGCGTGGCTGTGCCCGCGGCCCATTTTTGGCACACGGAGGTGCCTCTCAAAGTCTCGCGCAATTCCGAGTCTGGCGGACAAAGTTGGCCAGCCCCACCCCCCAAGGCTATAGCCCGCCCGTTTTTGTGGCCTTTTTCCGCTGGACGAACTTGGCGGCCCGGCCTTCGGGCTGGTATTTTTGGGCGCGGCTGTGCCCGCGGCCTATTTTGGGCACACGGAGGCGCCTCGCAAAGTCTCGCGCCATTCCGAGTCCGGCGGACGAAGTTGGCCAGCCCCACCCCCCAAGGCTATAGCCCACCCGTTTTTGTGGCCTTTTTCCGCTGGACGAACCTGGCGCCCCGGCCTTCGGGCGGGTATTTTTGGGCGCGGCTGTGCCCGCGGCCTATTTTTGGCACACGGAGGCGCCTCGCAAAGTCTCGCGCCATTCCGTGTCCGGCGGACGAAGCTGGCCAGCCCCACCCCCCAAGGCTATAGCCCACCCGTTTTTGTGGCCTTTTTCCGCTGGACGAACTTGGCGCCCCGGCCTTCGGGTGGGTATTTTTGGGCGCGGCTGTGCCCGCGGCCTATTTTTGGCACACGGAGGCGCCTCGCAAAGTCTCGCGCCATTCCGAGTCCGGCGGACAAAGTTGGCCAGCCCCACCCCCCAAGGCTATAGCCCACCCGTTTTTGTGGTCTTTTTCCGCTGGACGAACTTGGCGCCCCGGCCTTCGGGCGGGTATTTTTGGGCGCGGCTGTGCCCGCGGCCTATTTTTGGCACACGGAGGTGCCTCATAAAGTCTCGCGCCATTCCTAGTCCGGCGGACGAAGTTGGCCAGCCCCACCCCCCAAGGCTATAGCCAACCCGTTTTTGTGGCCTTTTTCCGCTGGACGAACTTGGCGACCCGGCCTTCGGGCGGGTATTTTTGGGCGCGGCTGTGCCCGCGGCCAATTTTTGGCACATGGAGGCGCCTTGCAAAGTCTCCCGCCATTCCGAGTCCGGCGGACGAAGCTGGCCAGCCCCACCCCCCAAGGCCATAGCCCACCCGTTTTTGTGGCCTTTTTCCGCTGGACGAACTTGGCGCCCCGGCCTTCGGGCGGGTATTTTTGGGCACGGCTGTGCCCACGGCCAATTTTTGGCACACGGAGGCGCATCGCAAAGTCTTGCGCCATTCCGAGTCCGGCGGACGAAGTTGGCCAGCCCCACCCCCCAAGGCTATAGCCCACCCGTTTTTGTGGCCTTTTTCCGCAGGACGAACTTGGCGCCCCGGCCTTCAGGCGGGTATTTATGGGCGCGGCTGTGCCCGCGGCCCATTTTTGGCACACGGAGGTGCCTCTCAAAGTCTCGCGCAATTCCGAGTCCGGCGGACAAAGTAGGCCAGCTCCACCCCCCAAGGCTATAGCCCACCCGTTTTTGTGGCCTTTTTCCGCTGGACGAACTTGGCGGCCCGGCCATCGGGCTGGTATTTTTGGGCGCGGCTGTGCCCGCGGCCGATTTTGGGCACACGGAGGCGCCTCGCAAAGTCTCGCGCCATTCCGAGTCCGGCGGACGAAGTTGGCCAGCCCCACCCCCCAAGGCTATAGCCCACCCGTTTTTGTGGCCTTTTTCCGCTGGACGAACCTGGCGCCCCGGCCTTCGGGCGGGTATTTTTGGGCGCGGCTGTGCCCGCGGCCTATTTTTGGCACACGGAGGCGCCTCGCAAAGTCTCGCGCCATTCCGTGTCCGGCGGACGAAGCTGGCCAGCCCCACCCCTCAAGGATATAGCCCACCCGTTTTTGTGGCCTTTTTCCGCTGGACGAACTTGGCGCCCCGGCCTTCGGGCGGGTATTTTTGGGCGCGGCTGTGCCCGCGGCCTATTTTTGGCACACGGAGGTGCCTCATAAAGTCTCGCACCATTCCTAGTCCGGCGGACGAAGTTGGCCAGCCCCACCCCCCAAGGCTATAGCCAACCCGTTTTTGTGGCCTTTTTCCGCTGGACGAACTTGGCGACCCGGCCTTCGGGCGGGTATTTTTGGGCGCGGCTGTGCCCGCGGCCAATTTTTGGCACATGGAGGCGCCTCGCAAAGTCTCCCGCCATTCCGAGTCCGGCGGACGAAGCTGGCCAGCCCCACCCCCCAAGGCTATAGCCCACCCGTTTTTGTGGCCTTTTTCCGCTGGACGAACTTGGCGCCCCGGCCTTCGGGCGGGTATTTTTGGGCACGGCTGTGCCCGCGGCCAATTTTTGGCACACGGAGGCGCATCGCAAAGTCTTGCGCCATTCCGAGTCCGGCGGACAAAGTTGGCCAGCCCCACCCCCCAAGGCTATAGCCCACCCGTTTTTGTGGCCTTTTTCCGCTGGACGAACTTGGCGGCCCGGCCTTCGGGCTGGTATTTTTGGGCGCGGCTGTGCCCACGGCCTATTTTTGGCACACGGAGGTGCCTCGCAAACTCTCGCACAATTCTGAGTCCGGCGGACAAAGTTGGCCAGCCCCACCCCCCAAGGCTATAGCCCACCCGTTTTTGTGGCCTTTTTCCGCTGGACGAACTTGGCGCCCCGGCCTTCGGGCGGGTATTTTTGGGTGCGGCTGTGCCCACAGCCTAGTTTTGGCACACGGAGGTGCCTCGCAAAGTCTCGCGCAATTCCGAGTCCGGCGGACAAAGTAGGCCAGCTCCACCCCCCAAGGCTATAGCCCACCCGTTTTTGTGGCCTTTTTCCGCTGGACGAACTTGGCGGCCCGGCCATCGGGCTGGTATTTTTGGGCGCGGCTGTGCCCGCGGCCGATTTTGGGCACACGGAGGCACCTCACAAAGTCTCGCGCCATTCCGAGTCCGGCGGACGAAGTTGGCCAGCCCCACCCCCCAAGGCTATAGCCCACCCGTTTTTGTGGCCTTTTTCCGCTGGACGAACCTGGCGCCCCGGCCTTCGGGCGGGTATTTTTGGGCGCGGCTGTGCCCGCGGCCTATTTTTGGCACACGGAGGCGCCTCGCAAAGTCTTGCGCCATTCCGTGTCCGGCGGACGAAGCTGGCCAGCCCCACCCCTCAAGGATATAGCCCACCCGTTTTTGTGGCCTTTTTCCGCTGGACGAACTTGGCGCCCCGGCCTTCGGGCGGGTATTTTTGGGCGCGGCTGTGCCCGCGGCCTATTTTTGGCACACGGAGGCGCCTCGCAAAGTCTCGCGCCATTCCGAGTCTGGCGGACAAAGTTGGCCAGCCCCACCCCCCAAGGCAATAGCCCACCCGTTTTTGTGGCCATTTTCCGCTGGACGAACTTGGCGCCCCGGCCTTCGGGCGGGTATTTTTGGGCGCGGCTGTGTCCGCGGCCTATTTTTGGCACACGGAGGTGCCTCATTAAGTCTCGCGCCATTCCTAGTCCGGCGGACGAAGTTGGCCAGCCCCACCCCCCAAGGCTATAGCCAACCCGTTTTTGTGGCCTTTTTCCGCTGGACGAACTTGGCGGCCCGGCCTTCGGGCGGGTATTTTTGGGCGCGGCGGTGCCCGCGGCCAATTTTTGGCACACGGAGGCGCCTCGCAAAGTCTCCCGCCATTCCGAGTCCGGCGGACAAAGCTGGCCAGCCCCACACCCCAAGGCTATAGCCCACCCGTTTTTGTGGCCTTTTTCCGCTGGACGAACTTGGCGCCCCGGCCTTCGGGCGGGTATTTTTGGGCGCGGCTGTGCCCGCGGCCAATTTTTGGCACACGGAGGCGCCTCGCAAAGTATTACGCCATTCCGAGTCCGGCGGACGAAGTTGGCCAGCCCCACCCCCCAAGGCTATAGCCCACCCGTTTTTGTGGCCTTTTACCGCTGGACGAACTTGGCGCCCCGGCCTTCGGGCGGGTATTTTTGGGTACGGCTGTGCCCGCGGCCTATTTTTGGCACACGGAGGCGACTCGCAAAGTCTCGCGCCATTCCGAGTCCGGCGGACGAAGTTGGCCAGCCCCACCCACCAAGGCTATAGCCCACCCGTTTTTGTGGCCTTTTTCCGCTGGACGAACTTGGCGCCCCGGCCTTCGGGCAGGTATTTTTGGGCGCGGCTGTGTCCGCGGCCTATTTTTGGCACACGGAGGCACCTCGCAAAGTCTCGCGCCATTCCGAGTGCGGCGGACGAAGTTGGCAAGCCCCACCCCCCAAGGCTATAGCCAACCCGTTTTTGTGGCCTTTTTCTGCTGGACGAACTTGGCGGCCCGGCCTTCGGTCGGGTATTTTTGGGCACGGTTGTGCCCGCGGCCAATTTTTGGCGCACGGAGGCGCCTCGCAAAGTCTCGCGCCATTCCGAGTCCGGCGGACGAAGCTGGCCAGCCCCACCCCCCAAGGCTATAGCCCACCCGTTTTTGTGGCCTTTTTCCGCTGGACGAACTTGGCGCCCCGGCCTTCGGGCGGGTATTTTTGGGCGCGGCTGTGCCCGCGGCCTATTTTTGGCACACGGAGGCGCCTCACAAGGTCTTACGCCATTCCGAGTCCGGCGGACGAAGTTGGCCAGCCCCACCCCCCAAGGCTATAGCCCACCCGTTTTTGTGGCCTTTTTCCGCTGGACGAACTTGGCGCCCCGGCCTTCGGGCAGGTATTTTTGGGCGCGGCTGTACCCGCGGCCTATTTTTGGCACACGGAGGTGCCTCGCAAAGTCTCGCGCCATTCCGAGATCGGCGGGCGAAGTTGGCCAGACCCACCCCCCAAGGCTATAGCCCACCCGTTTTTGTGGCCTTTTACCGCTGGACGAACTTGGCGCCCCGGCCTTCGGGCGGGTATTTTTGGGTGCGGCTGTGCCCGCGGCCTATTTTTGGCACACGGAGGCAACTCGCAAAGTCTCGCGCCATTCCGAGTCCGGCGGACGAAGTTGGCCAGCCCCACCCACCAAGGCTATAGCCCACCCGTTTTTGTGGCCTTTTTCCGCTGGACGAACTTGGCGCCCCGGCCTTCGGGCGGGTATTTTTGGGCGCGGCTGTGTCCGCGGCCTATTTTTGGCACACGGAGGCACCTCGCAAAGTCTCGCGTCATTCCGAGTGCGGCGGACGAAGTTGGCCAGCCCCACCCCCCAAGGCTATAGCCCACCCGTTTTTGTGGCCTTTTTCCGCTGGACGAACTTGGCGGCCCGGCCTTCGGGCGGGTATTTTTGGGCACGGGTGTGCCCGCGGCCAATTTTTGGCACACGGAGGCACCTCGCAAAGTCTCGCGCGATTCCGAGTCCGGCGGAGGAACCTGGCCAGCCCCACCCCCAAGGCTATAGCCCACCCGTTTTTGTGGCCTTTTTCCGCTGGACGAACTTGGCGCCCCGGCCTTCGGGCGGGTATTTTTGGGCGCGGCTGTGCCCGCGGCCTATTTTTGGCACACGGAGGCGCCTCACAAGGTCTTGCGCCATTCCGAGTCCGGCGGACGAAGTTGGCCAGCCCCACCCCCCAAGGCTATAGCCCACCCGTTTTTGTGGCCTTTTTCCGCTGGACGAACTTGGCGCCCGGGCCTTCGGTCGGGTATTTTTGGGCGCGGCTGTACCCGCGCCCTATTTTTGGCACACGGAGGAGACTCGCAAAGTCTCACACAATTCCGAGTCCGGCGGACGAAGTTGGCCAGCCCCACCCCCCAAGGCTATAGCCCACCCGTTTTTGTACCCTCTTTCCGCTGGACGAACTTGGCGCCCCGGCCTTCCTGCTGGTATTTTTGGGCGCGGCTGTGCCCGATCCCTATTTTTGGCACACGGAGGCGCCTCGCAAAGTCTCGCGCCAATCCGAGTCCGGCGGACGAAGTTGGCCAGCCCCACCCCCAAGGCTATAGCCCACCCGTTTTTGTGACCTTTTTCCGCTGGACGAACTTGGCGCCCCGGCCTTCGGTCGGGTATTTTTGGGCGCTGCTGTACCCGCGCCCTATTTTTGGCACATGGAGGCCCCTGGCAAAGTCTCGCGCCATTCCGAGTCCGGCGGACGAAGTTGGCCAGCCCCACCCCCCAAGGCTATAGCCCACCCGTTTTTGTGGCCTTTTTCCGCTGGACGAACTTGGCGCCCCGGCCTTAGGGCGGGTATTTTTGGGCGCGGCTGTGCCCGCGGCCTATTTTTGGCACACGGAGGCGCCTCACAAGGTCTTACGCCATTCCGAGTCCGGCGGACGAAGTTGGCCAGCCCCACCCCCCAAGGCTATAGCCCACCGGTTTTGTGGCCTTTTTCCGCTGGACGAACTTGGCGCCCGGCCTTCGGGCAGGTATTTTTGGGCGCGGCTGTACCCGCGGCCTATTTTTGGCACACGGAGGTGCCTCGCAAAGTCTCGCGCCATTCCGAGATCGGTGGGCGAAGTTGGCCAGACCCACCCCCCAAGGCTATAGCCCACCCGTTTTTGTGGTCTTTTACCGCTGGACGAACTTGGCGCCCCGGCCTTCGGGCGGGTATTTTTGGGTGCGGCTGTGCCCGCGGCCTATTTTTGGCACACGGAGGCACCTCGCAAAGTCTCGCGCCATTCCGAGTCCGGCGGACGAAGTTGGCCAGCCCCACCCACCAAGGCTATAGCCCACCCGTTTTTGTGGCCTTTTTCCGCTGGACGAACTTGGCGCCCCGGCCTTCGGGCGGGTATTTTTGGGCGCGGCTGTGTCCGCGGCCTATTTTTGGCACACGGAGGCACCTCGCAAAGTCTCGCGTCATTCCGAGTGCGGCGGACGAAGTTGGCCAGCCCCACCCCCCAAGGCTATAGCCCACCCGTTTTTGTGGCCTTTTTCCGCTGGACGAACTTGGCGGCCCGGCCTTCGGGCGGGTATTTTTGGGCACGGGTGTGCCCGCGGCCAATTTTTGGCACACGGAGGCACCTCGCAAAGTCTCGCGCCATTCCGAGTCCGGCGGAGGAACCTGGCCAGCCCCACCCCCAAGGCTATAGCCCACCCGTTTTTGTGGCCTTTTTCCGCTGGACGAACTTGGCGCCCGGGCCTTCGGGCGGGTATTTTTGGGCGCGGCTGTGCCCGCGCCCTATTTTTGGCACACGGAGGCGCCTCACAAGGTCTTGCGCCATTCCGAGTCCGGCGGACGAAGTTGGCCAGCCCCACCCCCCAAGGCTATAGCCCACCCGTTTTTGTGGCCTTTTTCCGCTGGACGAACATGGCGCCCGGGCTTTCGGTCGGGTATTTTTGGGCGCGGCTGTGCCCGCAGCCTATTTTTGGCACACGGAGGAGACTCGCAAAGTCTCGTACAATTCCGAGTCCGGCGGACGAAGTTGGCCAGCCCCACCCCCCAAGGCTATAGCCCACCCGTTTTTGTGCCCTCTTTCCGCTGGACGAACTTGGCGCCCAGGCCTTCGGGCGGGTATTTTTGGGCGCGGCTGTGCCCGATCCCTATTTTTGGCACACGGAGGCGCCTCGCAAAGTCTCGCGCCAATCCGAGTCCGGCGGACGAAGTTGGCCAGCCCCACCCCCAAGGCTATAGCCCACCCGTTTTTGTGACCTTTTTCCGCTGGACGAACTTGGCGCCCCGGCCTTCGGTCGGGTATTTTTGGGCGCGGCTGTGCCCGCGCCCTATATTTGGCACACGGAGGCGCCTCGCAAAGTCTCGCGCCATTCCGAGTCCGGCGGACGAAGTTGGCCAGCCCCACCCCCCAAGGCTATAGCCCACCCGTTTTTGTGGCCTTTTTCCGCTGGACGAACTTGGCGCCCTGGTCTTTGGGCGGGTATTTTTCGGCGCGGCTGTGCCCGCGACCTATTTTTGGCACACGTAGGTGCCTCGCAAAGTCTCGCGCCGTTCCGAGTCCGGCGGACGAAGCTGGCCAGCCCCACCCCCCAAGGCTATAGCCCACCCGTTTTTCAGGCCTTTTTCCGCTGGACGAACTTGGCGCCCCGGCCTTCGGGCGGGTATTTTTGGGTGCGGCTGTGCCCGCGGCCTATTTTTGGAACACGGAGGCGCCTCGTAAAGTCACGTGCCATTCCGAGTCCGGCGGACGAAGTTGTCCAGCCCCACCCCCCAAGGCTATAGCCCACCCGTTCTTGTGGCCTTTTACCGCTGGACGAACTTGGCGCCCCGGCCTTCGGGCGGGTATTTTTGGGCGCGGCTGTGCCCGCGGCCTATTTTTGGCACACGGAGGCCCCTCGCAAAGTCTCGCGCCATTCTGAGTCCGGCGGACGAAGTTGGCCAGCCCCACCCCCCAAGGCTATAGCCCACCCGTTTTTGTGGCCTTTTTCCGCTGGACGAAATGGCGCCCCGGCCTTCGGGCGGTTATTTTTGGACGCGGCTGTGCCCGCGGCCTATTTCTGGCACACGGAGGCCCCTCACAAAGTCTCGCACCATTCCGAGTCCGGCGGACGAAGTTGGCCAGCCCCACCCCCCAAGGCTATAGCCCACCCGTTTTTGTGGCCTTTTTCCGCTGGACGAACATGGCGCCCCGGCCTTCGGGCGGGTATTTTTGGCCCCGGCTGTGCCCGCGGTCTATTTTTGGCACACGGAGGTGCCTCGTAAAGTCTCGCGCCATTCCGAGTGCGGCGGACGAAGTTGTCCAGCCCCACCCCCCAAGGCTATAGCCCACCCGTTCTTGTGGCCTTTTTCCGGTGGACGAACTTGGCGCCCCGGCCTTCGGCCGGTTAGTTTTGGGCGCGGCTGTGCCCGCGCCCTATTTTTGGCCCACGGAGGCCCCTCGAAAAGTCTCGCGCCATTCCGAGTCCGGCGGATGAAGTTGGCCAGCCCCACCCCCCAAGGCTATAGCCCACCCGTTTTTGTGGCCTTTTTCCGCTGGACGAACTTGGCACCCCGGCCTTCGGGCGGTTATTTTTGGGCGCGGCTGTGCCCGCGGCCTATTTCTGGCACACGGAGGCCCCTCAAAAAGTCTCGCGCCATTCCGAGTCCGGCGGACGAAGTTGGCCAGCCCCACCCCCCAAGGCTATAGCCCACCCGTTTTTGTGGCCTTTTTCCGCTGGACGAACATGGCGCCCCGGCTTTCGGGCGGTTCTTTTTGGGCGCGGCTGTGCCCGCGGCCTATTTTTGGCCCACGGAGGCCCCTCGCAAAGTCTCGCGCCATTCCGAGTCCGGCGGACGAAGTTGGCCAGCCCAACCCCCCAAGGCTATAGCCCACCCGTTTTTGTGGCGTTTTTCGGCTGGACGAACTTGGCGCCCCGGCCTTCGGGCGGTTATTTTTGGGCGCGGATGTGTCCGCGGCCTATTTCTGGCACACGGAGGCCCCTCACAAAGTCTCTCGCCATTCCGAGTCCGGCGGACGAAGTTGGCCAGCCCCACCCCCCAAGGCTATAGCCCACCCGTTTTTGTGGCCTTTTTCCGCTGGACGAACTTGGCGCCCTGGCCTTCGGGCAGTTATTTTTGGGCGCGGCTGTGCCCGCGGCCTAGTTTTGGCACACGGAGGCCCCTCGCAAAGTCTCGCGCCATTCCGAGTCCGGCGGACGAAGTCGGCCAGCCCCACCCCCCAAGGCTATAGCCCACCCGTTTTTGTGGCCTTTTTCCGCTGGACGAACTTGGCGCCCCGGCCTTCGGGTGGTTATTTTTGGGCGCGGCTGTGCCCGCGGCCTATTTTTGGCCCACGGAGGCCCCTCGCAAAGTCTCGCACCATTCCGAGTCCGGCGGACGAAGTTGGCCAGCCCCACCCCCCAAGGCTATAGCCCACCCGTTTTTGTGGCCTTTTTCCGCTGGACGAACTTGGCGCCCCGGCCTTCGGGGAGTTAGTTTTGGGCGCCGCTGCGCCCGCGCCCTATTTTTGGCACACGGAGGCCCCTCGCAAAGTCTCGCACCATTCCGAATCCGGCGGACGAAGTTGGCCAGCCCCACCCCCCAAGGCTATAGCCCACCCGTTTTTGTGGCCTTTTTCCGCTGGACGAACTTCGCTCCCCGTCCTTCGGGCGGTTATTTTTGGGCGCGGCTGTGCCCGCGGCCTATTTTTGGCCCACGGAGGCCCCTCGCAAAGTCTCGCGCCATTCGGAGTCCGGCGGACGAAGTGGGCCAGCCCCACCCCCCAAGGCTATAGCCCACCCGTTTTTGTGGCCTTTTTCCGCTGGACGAACTTGGCGCCCCGGCCTTCGGGGAGTTAGTTTTGGGCGCCGCTGTGCCCGCGCCCTATTTTTGGCACACGGAGGCCCCTCGCAAAGTCTCGCGCCATTCCGAATCCGGCGGACGAAGTTGGCCAGCCCCACCCCCCAAGGCTATAGCCCACCCGTTTTTGTGGCCTTTTTCCGCTGGACGAACTTGGCTCCCCGTCCTTCGGGCGGTTATTTTTGGGCGCGGCTTTGCCCGCGGCCTATTTTTGGCCCACGGAGGCCCCTCGCAAAGTCTCGCGCCATTCGGAGTCCGGCGGACGAAGTTGGCCAGCCCCACCCCCCAAGGCTATAGCCCACCCGTTTTTGTGGCCTTTTTCCGCTGGACGAACTTGGCACCCCGGCCTTCGGGCGGTTATTTTTGGGCGCGGCTGTGCCCGCGGCCTATTTCTGGCACACGGAGGCCCCTCGAAAAGTCTCGCGCCATTCCGAGTCCGGCGGACGAAGTTGGCCAGCCCCACCCCCCAAGGCTATAGCCCACCCGTTTTTGTGGCCTTTTTCCGCTGGACGAACTTGGCACCCCGGCCTTCGGGCGGTTATTTTTGGGCGCGGCTGTGCCCGCGGCCTATTTCTGGCACACGGAGGCCCCTCAAAAAGTCTCGCACCATTCCGAGTCCGGCGGACGAAGTTGGCCAGCCCCACCCCCCATGGCTATAGCCCACCCGTTTTTGTGGCCTTTTTCCGCTGGACGAACTTGGCGCCCCGGCCTTCGGGGAGTTAGTTTTGGGCGCCGCTGCGCCCGCGCCCTATTTTTGGCACACGGAGGCCCCTCGCAAAGTCTCGCGCCATTCCGAATCCGGCGGACGAAGTTGGCCAGCCCCACCCCCCAAGGCTATAGCCCACCCGTTTTTGTGGCCTTTTTCCGCTGGACGAACTTGGCTCCCCGTCCTTCGGGCGGTTATTTTTGGGCGCGGCTGTGCCCGCGGCCTATTTTTGGCCCACGGAGGCCCCTCGCAAAGTCTCGCGCCATTCGGAGTCCGGCGGACGAAGTGGGCCAGCCCCACCCCCCAAGGCTATAGCCCACCCGTTTTTGTGGCCTTTTTCCGCTGGACGAACTTGGCGCCCCGGCCTTCGGGGAGTTAGTTTTGGGCGCCGCTGTGCCCGCGCCCTATTTTTGGCACACGGAGGCCCCTCGCAAAGTCTCGCGCCATTCCGAGTCCGGCGGACGAAGTTGGCCAGCCCCACCCCCAAGGCTATAGCCCACCCGTTTTTGTGGCCTTTTTCCGCTGGACGAACTTGGCGCCCCGTCCTTCGGGCGGTTATTTTTGGGCGCGGCTGTGTCCGCGGCCTATTTTTGGCCCACGGAGGCCCCTCGCAAAGTCTCGCGCCATTCGGAGTCCGGCGGACGAAGTTGGCCAGCCCCACCCCCCAAGGCTATAGCCCACCCGTTTTTGTGGCCTTTTTCCGCTGGACGAACTTGGCACCCCGGCCTTCGGGCGGTTATTTTTGGGCGCGGCTGTGCCCGCGGCCTATTTCTGGCACACGGAGGCCCCTCGAAAAGTCTCGCGCCATTCCGAGTCCGGCGGACGAAGTTGGCCAGCCCCACCCCCCAAGGCTATAGCCCACCCGTTTTTGTGGCCTTTTTCCGCTGGACGAACTTGGCGCCCCGGCCTTCGGGCAGTTATTTTTGGGCGCGGCTGTGCCCGCGGCATATTTTTGGCACACGGAGTCCCCTCGCAAAGTCTCGCGCCATTCCGAGTCCGGCGGACGAAGTTGGCCAGCCCCACCCCCCAAGGCTATAGCCCACCCGTTTTTGTGGCCTTTTTCCGCTGGACGAACTTGGCGCCCCGGCCTTCGGGTGGTTATTTTTGGGCGCGGCTGTGCCCGCGTCCTATTTTTGGCACACGGAGGCCCCTCGCAAAGTCTCGCGCCATTCCGGGTCCGGCGGACGAAGTCGGCCAGCCCCACCCCCCAAGGCTATAGCCCACCCGTTTTTGTGGTCTTTTTCCGCTGGACGAACTTGGCGCCCCGGCCTTCGGGCGGTTATTTTTGGGCGCGGCTGTGCCCGCGGCCTATTTTTGGCACACGGAGGACCCTCGCAGAGTCTCGCGCCATTCCGAGTCCGGCGGACGAAGTGGGCCAGCCCCACCGCCCAAGGCTATAGCCCACCCGTTTTTGTGGCCTTTTTCCGCTGGACGAACTTGGCGCCCCGGCCTTCGGGCGGTTATTTTTGGGCGCGGCTGTCCCCGCGGCCTATTTTTGGCACACGGAGGCCCCTCGCAAAGTCTCGCGCCATTCCGAGTCCGGCGGACGAAGTGGGCCAGCCCCACCCCCAAGGCTATAGCCCACCCGTTTTTGTGGCCTTTTTCCGCTGGACGAACTTGGCGCCCCGGCCTTCGGGCGGTTATTTTTGGGCGCAGCTGTGCCCGCGGCCTATTTCTGGCACATGGAGGCCCCTCGGAAAGTCTCGCGCCATTCCGAGTCCGGCGGACGAAGCTGGCCAGCCCCACCCCCCAAGGCTATAGCCCACCCGTTTTTGTGGCCTTTTTCCGCTGGACGAACATGGCGCCCTGGCCTTCGGGCGGTTATTTTTGGGCGCGGCTGTGCCCGCGGCCTATTTTTGGCACACGGAGGCCCCTCGAAAAGTCTCGCGCCATTCCGAGTCCGGCGGACGAAGTTGGCCAGCCCCACCCCCCAAGGCTATAGCCCACCCGTTTTTGTGGCCTTTTTCCGCTGGACGAACTTGGCGCCCCGGCCTTCGGGCGGTTATTTTTGGGCGCGGCTGTGCCCGCGGCCTATTATTGGCCCACGGAGGCCCCTCGTAAAGTCTCGCGCCATTCCGAGTCCGGCGGACGAAGTTGGCCAGCCCCACCCCCCAAGGCTATAGCCCACCCGTTTTTGTGGCCTTTTTCCGCTGGACGAACTTGGCGCCCCGGCCTTCGGGGAGTTAGTTTTGGGCGCCGCTGTGCCCGCGCCCTATTTTTGGCACACGGAGGCCCCTCGCAAAGTCTCGCGCCATTCCGAATCCGGCGGACGAAGTTGGCCAGCCCCACCCCCCAAGGCTATAGCCCACCCATTTTTGTGGCCTTTTTCCGCTGGACGAACTTGGCTCCCCGTCCTTCGGGCGGTTATTTTTGGGCGCGGCTTTGCCCGCGGCCTATTTTTGGCCCACGGAGGCCCCTCGCAAAGTCTCGCGCCATTCGGAGTCCGGCGGACGAAGTTGGCCAGCCCCACCCCCCAAGGCTATAGCCCACCCGTTTTTGTGGCCTTTTTCCGCTGGACGAACTTGGCGCCCCGGCCTTCGGGCGGTTATTTTTGGGCGTAGCTGTGCCCGCGGCCTATTTCTGGCACATGGAGGCCCCTCGCAAAGTCTCGCGCCATTCCGAGTCCGGCGGACGAAGCTGGCCAGCCCCACCCCCCAAGGCTATAGCCCACCCGTTTTTGTGGCCTTTTTCCGCTGGACGAACGTGGCGCCCGGGCCGTCGGGGCGGTTATTTTTGGCGCGGCTGTGCCCGCGGCCTATTATTGGCCCACGGAGGCCCCTCGTAAAGTCTCGCGCCATTCCGAGTCCGCGGACGAAGTTTGCCGGCCCCACCCCCAAGGCTATAGCCCACCCGTTTTGTGGCCTTTTTCCGCTGGACGAACTTGGCGCCCGGCCTTCGGGAGTTAGTTTTGGGCGCCGCTGTGCCCGCGCCCTATTTTTGGCACACGGAGACCCCTCGCAAAGTCTCGCGCCATTCCGAATCCGGCGGACGAAGTTGGCCAGCCCCACCCCCCAAGGCTATAGCCCACCCATTTTTGTGGCCTTTTTCCGCTGGACGAACTTGGCTCCCCGTCCTTCGGGCGGTTATTTTTGGGCGCGGCTTTGACCGCGGCCTATTTTTGGCCCACGGAGGCCCCTCGCAAAGTCTCGCGCCATTCCGAGTCCGGCGGACGAAGTTGGCCAGCCCCACCCCCCAAGGCTATAGCCCACCCGTTTTTGTGGCCTTTTTCCGCTGGACGAACTTGGCACCCCGGCCTTCGGGCGGTTATTTTTGGGCGCGGCTGTGCCCGCGGCCTATTTCTGGCACACGGAGGCCCCTCGAAAAGTCTCGCGCCATTCCGAGTCCGGCGGACGAAGTTGGCCAGCCCCACCCCCCAAGGCTATAGCCCACCCGTTTTTGTGGCCTTTTTCCGCTGGACGAACTTGGCGCCCCGGCCTTCGGGCAGTTATTTTTGGGCGCGGCTGTGCCCGCGGCATATTTTTGGCACACGGAGGCCCCTCGCAAAGTCTCGCGCCATTCCGAGTCCGGCGGACGAAGTTGGCCAGCCCCACCCCCCAAGGCTATAGCCCACCCGTTTTTGTGGCCTTTTTCCGCTGGACGAACTTGGCGCCCCGGCCTTCGGGTGTTTATTTTTGGGTGCGGCTCTGCCCCGGCCTATTTTTGGCACACGGAGGCCCCTCGCAAATTCTCGCTCCATTCCGAGTCCGGCGGACGAAGTTGGCCAGCCCCACCCCCCAAGGCTATAACCCACCTGTTTTTGTGGCCTTTTTCCGCTGGACGAACTTGGCGCCCCGGCCTTCGGGCGGTTATTTTTGGGCGCGGCTGTGCCCGCGGCCTATTTTTGGCACACGGAGGCCCCTCGCAGAGTCTCGCGCCATTCCGAGTCCGGCGGACGAAGTGGGCCAGCCCCACCGCCCAAGGCTATAGCCCACCCGTTTTTGTGGCCTTTTCCGCTGGACGAACTTGGCGCCCCGGCCTTCGGGCGGTTATTTTTGGGCGCGGCTGTGCCCGCGGCCTATTTTTGGCCCACGGAGGCCCCTCGCAAAGTCTCGCGCCATTCCGAGTCCGGCGGAGTTGGCCAGCCCCACCGCCCAAGGATATAGCCCACCCGTTTTTGTGGCCTTTTCCGCTGGACGAACTTGGCGCCCCGGCCTTCGGGCGGTTATTTTTGGGCGCAGCTGTGCCCGCGGCCTATTTCTGGCACATGGAGGCCCCTCGCAAAGTCTCGCGCCATTCCGAGTCCGGCGGACGAAGCTGGCCAGCCCCACCCCCCAAGGCTATAGCCCACCCGTTTTTGTGGCCTTTTTCCGCTGGGACGAACTTGGCGCCCGGCCTTCGGGCGGTTATTTTTGGGCGCGGCTGTGCCCTTGGCCTATTATTGGCCCACGGAGGCCCTCGTAAAAGTCTCGCGCCATTCCGAGTCCGGCGGACGAAGTTGGCCAGCCCCACCCCCCAAGGCTATAGCCCACCCGTTTTTGTGGCCTTTTTCCGCTGGACGAACTTGGCGCCCCGGCCTTCGGGGAGTTAGTTTTGGGCGCCGCTGTGCTCGCGCCCTATTTTTGGCACACGGAGACCCCTCGCAAAGTCTCGCGCCATTCCGAATCCGGCGGACGAAGTTGGCCAGCCCCACCCCCCAAGGCTATAGCCCACCCCTTTTTGTGGCCTTTTTCCGCTGGACGAACTTGGCTCCCCGTCCTTCGGGCGGTTATTTTTGGGCGCGGCTTTGCCCGCGGCCTATTTTTGGCCCACGGAGGCCCCTCGCAAAGTCTCGCGCCATTCGGAGTCCGGCGGACGAAGTTGGCCAGCCCCACCCCCCAAGGCTATAGCCCACCCGTTTTTGTGGCCTTTTTCCGCTGGACGAACTTGGCGCCCCGGCCTTCGGGCGGTTATTTTTGGGCGTAGCTGTGCCCGCGGCCTATTTCTGGCACATGGAGGCCCCTCGCAAAGTCTCGCGCCATTCCGAGTCCGGCGGACGAAGCTGGCCAGCCCCACCCCCCAAGGCTATAGCCCACCCGTTTTTGTGGCCTTTTTCCGCTGGACGAACTTGGCGCCCCGGCCTTCGGGCGGTTATTTTTGGGCGCGGCTGTGCCCGCGGCCTATTATTGGCCCACGGAGGCCCCTCGTAAAGTCTCGCGCCATTCCGAGTCCGGCGGACGAAGTTGGCCAGCCCCACCCCCCAAGGCTATAGCCCACCCGTTTTTGTGGCCTTTTTCCGCTGGACGAACTTGGCGCCCCGGCCTTCGGGGAGTTAGTTTTGAGCACCGCTGTGCCCGCGCCCTATTTTTGGCACACGGAGACCCCTCGCAAAGTCTCGCGCCATTCCGAATCCGGCGGACGAAGTTGGCCAGCCCCACCCCCCAAGGCTATAGCCCACCCATTTTTGTGGCCTTTTTCCGCTGGACGAACTTGGCTCCCCGTCCTTCGGGCGGTTATTTTTGGGCGCGGCTTTGACCGCGGCCTATTTTTGGCCCACGGAGGCCCCTCGCAAAGTCTCGCGCCATTCGGAGTCCGGCGGACGAAGTTGGCCAGCCCCACCCCCCAAGGCTATAGCCCACCCGTTTTTGTGGCCTTTTTCCGCTGGACGAACTTGGCACCCCGGCCTTCGGGCGGTTATTTTTGGGCGCGGCTGTGCCCGCGGCCTATTTTTGGCACACGGAGGCCCCTCGAAAAGTCTCGCGCCATTCCGAGTCCGGCGGACGAAGTTGGCCAGCCCCACCCCCCAAGGCTATAGCCCACCCGTTTTTGTGGCCTTTTTCCGCTGGACGAACTTGGCGCCCAGGCCTTCGGGCAGTTATTTTTGGGCGCGGCTGTGCCCGCGGCATATTTTTGGCACACGGAGGCCCCTCGCAAAGTCTCGCGCCATTCCGAGTCCGGCGGACGAAGTTGGCCAGCCCCACCCCCCAAGGCTATAGCCCACCCGTTTTTGTGGCCTTTTTCCGCTGGACGAACTTGGCGCCCCGGCCTTCGGGTGGTTATTTTTGGGCGCGGCTGTGCCCGCGTCCTATTTTTGGCACACGGAGGCCCCTCGCAAAGTCTCGCGCCATTCCGAGTCCGGCGGACGAAGTTGGCCAGCCCCACCCCCCAAGGCTATAGCCCACCCGTTTTTGTGGCCTTTTTCCGCTGGACGAACTTGGCGCCCCGGCCTTCGGGCGGTTATTTTTGGGCGCGGCTGTGCCCGCGGCCTATTTTTGGCACACGGAGGACCCTCGCAGAGTCTCGCGCCATTCCGAGTCCGGCGGACGAAGTGGGCCAGCCCCACCGCCCAAGGCTATAGCCCACCCGTTTTTGTGGCCTTTTTCCGCTGGACGAACTTGGCGCCCCGGCCTTCGGGCGGTTATTTTTGGGCGCGGCTGTGCCCGCGGCCTATTTTTGGCCCACGGAGGCCCCTCGCAAAGTCTCGCGCCATTCCGAGTCCGGCGGACGAAGTTGGCCAGCCCCACCCCCCAAGGCTATAGCCCACCCGTTTTTGAGGCCTTTTTCCGCTGGACGAACTTGGCGCCCCGGCCTTCGGGCGGTTATTTTTGGGCGCAGCTGTGCCCGCGGCCTATTTCTGGCACATGGAGGCCCCTCGCAAAGTCTCGCGCCATTCCGAGTCCGGCGGACGAAGCTGGCCAGCCCCACCCCCCAAGGCTATAGCCCACCCGTTTTTGTGGCCTTTTTCCGCTGGACGAACTTGGCGCCCCGGCCTTCGGGCGGTTATTTTTGGGCGCGGCTGTGCCCGCGGCCTATTATTGGCCCACGGAGGCCCCTCGTAAAGTCTCGCGCCATTCCGAGTCCGGCGGACGAAGTTGGCCAGCCCCACCCCCCAAGGCTATAGCCCACCCGTTTTTGTGGCCTTTTTCCGCTGGACGAACTTGGCGCCCCGGCCTTCGGGGAGTTAGTTTTGGGCGCCGCTGTGCCCGCGCCCTATTTTTGGCGCACGGAGACCCCTCGCAAAGTCTCGCGCCATTCCGAATCCGGCGGACGAAGTTGGCCAGCCCCACCCCCCAAGGCTATAGCCCACCCATTTTTGTGGCCTTTTTCCGCTGGACGAACTTGGCTCCCCGTCCTTCGGGCGGTTATTTTTGGGCGCGGCTTTGCCCGCGGCCTATTTTTGGCCCACGGAGGCCCCTCGCAAAGTCTCGCGCCATTCGGAGTCCGGCGGACGAAGTTGGCCAGCCCCACCCCCCAAGGCTATAGCCCACCCGTTTTTGTGGCCTTTTTCCGCTGGACGAACTTGGCGCCCCGGCCTTCGGGCGGTTATTTTTTGGTGCGGCTGTGCCCGCGGCCTATTTTTGGCACACGGAGGCCCCTCGAAAAGTCTCGCGCCATTCCGAGTCCGGCGGACGAAGTTGGCCAGCCCCACCCCCCAAGGCTATAGCCCACCCGTTTTTGTGGCCTTTTTCCGCTGGACGAACTTGGCGCCCCGGCCTTCGGGCAGTTATTTTTGGGCGCGGCTGTGCCCGCGGCATATTTTTGGCACACGGAGGCCCCTCGCAAAGTCTCGCGCCATTCCGAGTCCGGCGGACGAAGTTGGCCAGCCCCACCCCCCAAGGCTATAGCCCACCCGTTTTTGTGGCCTTTTTCCGCTGGACGAACTTGGCGCCCCGGCCTTCGGGCAGTTATTTTTGGCCACGGCTGTGCCCGCAGCATATTTTTGGCACACGGAGGCCCCTCGCAAAGTCTCGCGCCATTCCGAGTCCGGCGGGCGAAGTTGGCCAGCCCCACCCCCCAAGGCTATAGCCCACCCGTTTTTGTGGCCTTTTTCCGCTGGACGAACTTGGCGCCCCGGCCTTCGGGCGGTTATTTTTGGGCGCGGCTATGCCCGCGGCCTATTTTTGGCCCACGGAGGCCCCTCGCAAAGTCTCGCGCCATTCCGAATCCGGCGGACGAAGTTGGCCAGCCCCACCCCCCAAGGCTATAGCCCACCCGTTTTTGTGGCCTTTTTCCGCTGGACGAACTTGGCGCCCCGGCCTTCGGGTGGTTATTTTTGGGCGCGGCTTTGCCCGCGTCCTATTTTTGGCACACGGAGGCCCCTCGCAAAGTATCACGCCATTCCGAGTCCGGCGGACGAAGTTGGCCAGCCCCACCCCCCAAGGCTATAGCCCACCCGTTTTTGTGGCCTTTTTCCGCTGGACGAACTTGGCGCCCCGGCCTTCGGGCGGTTATTTTTGGGCGCGGCTGTGCCCGCGGCCTATTTTTGGCACACGGAGGCCCCTCGCAAAGTCTCGCGCCATTCCGAGTCCGGCGGACGAAGTGGGCCAGCCCCACCGCCCAAGGCTATAGCGCACCCGTTTTTGTGGCCTTTTTCCGCTGGACGAACTTGGCGCCCCGGACTTCGGGCGGTTATTTTTGGGCGCGGCTGTGCCCGCGGCCTATTTTTGGCCCACGGAGGCCCCTCGCAAAGTCTCGCGCCATTCCGAGTCCGGCGGACGAAGTTGGCCAGCCCCACCCCCCAAGGCTATAGCCCACCCGTTTTTGTGGCCTTTTTCCGCTGGACGAACTTGGCGCCCCGGCCTTCGGGCGGTTATTTTTGGGCGCGGCTGTGCCCGCGGCCTATTTCTGGCACATGGAGGCCCCTCGCAAAGTCTCGCGCCATTCCGAGTCCGGCGGACGAAGTTGGCCAGCCCCACCCCCCAAGGCTATAGCCCACCCGTTTTTGTGGCCTTTTTCCGCTGGACGAACTTGGCGCCCCGGCCTTCGGGTGGTTGTTTTTGGGTGCGGCTGTGCCCGCGGCCTATTTCTGGCACACGGAGGCCCCTCGCAAAGTCTCGCGCCATTCCAAGTCCGGCGGACGAAGTTGGCCAGCCCCACCCCCCAAGGCTATAGCCCACCCGTTTTTGTGGCCTTTTTCCGCTGGACGAACATGGCGCCCTGGCCTTCGGGCAGTTATTTTTCGGCGCGGCTGTGCCCGCGGCCTATTTTTGGCACACGGAGGCCCCTCGCAAAGTCTCGCGCCATTCCGAGTCCGGCGGACGAAGTTGGCCAGCCCCACCCCCCAAGGCTATAGCCCACCCGTTTTTGTGGCCTTTTTCCGCTAGACGAACTTGGCGCCCCGGCCTTCGGGCGGTTATTTTTGGGCGCGGCTGTGCCCGCAGCCTATTTTTGGCACACGGAGGTCCCTCGCAAAGTCTCGCGCCATTCCGAGTCCGGCGGACGAAGTTGGCCAGCCCCACCCCCCAAGGCTATAGCCCACCCGTTTTTGTGGCCTTTTTCCGCTGGACGAACTTGGCGCCCTGGCCTTCGGGCGGTTATTTTTGGGCGCGGCTGTACCCGCGGCCTATGTTTTACACGGAGCCCCTCGCAAAGTCTCGCGCCATTCCGAGTCCGGCGGACGAAGTTGGCCAGCCCCACCCCCCAAGGCTATAGCCCACCCGTTTTTGTGGCCTTTTTCCGCTGGACGAACTTGGCGCCCCGGCCTTCGGGCGGTTATTTTTGGGCGCGGCTGTACCCGCGGCCTATGTTTGGCACACGGAGCCCCTCGCAAAGTCTCGCGCCATTCCGAGTCCGGCGGACGAAGTGGGCCAGCCCCACCCCCCAAGGCTATAGCCCACCCGTTTTTGTGGCCTTTTTCCGCTGGACGAACTTGGCGCCCTGGCCTTCGGGCGGTTATTTTTGGTCGCGGCTGTGCCCGCGGCCTATTTTTGGCACACGGAGGCCCGTCACAAAGTCTCGCGCCATTCCGAGTCCGGCGGACGAAGTTGGCCAGCCCCACCCCCCAAGGCTATAGCCCACCCGTTTTTGTGGCCTTTTTCCGCTGGACGAACTTGGCGCCCCGGCCTTCGGGCGGTTATTTTTGGGCGCGGCTGTGCCCGCGGCCTATTTCTGGCACACGGAGGCCCCTCGCAAAGTCTCCCGCCATTCCGAGTCCGTTGGACGAAGTTGGCCAGCACCACCCCCCAAGGCTATAGCCCACCCGTTTTTGTGGCCTTTTTCCGCTGGACGAACTTGGCGCCCCGGCCTTCGGCCGGTTATTTTTGGGCGCGGCTGTGCCCGCGGCCTATTTTTGGCACACGGAGGCCCCTCGCAAAGTCTCGCGCCATTCCGAGTCCGGCGGACGAAGTTGGCCAGCCCCACCCCCCAAGGCTATAGCCCACCCGTTTTTGTGGCCTTTTTCCGCTGGACGAACTTGGCGCCCCGGCCTTCGGGCGGTTATTTTTGGGCGCGGCTGTGCCCGCAGCCTATTTTTGGCACACGGAAGCCCCTCGCAAAGTCTCGCGCCATTCCGAGTCCTTCGGACGAAGTTGGCCAGCCCCACCCCCCAAGGCTATAGCCCACCCGTTTTTGTGGCCTTTTTCCGCTGGACGAACTTGGCGCCCCGGCCTTCGGGCGGTTATTTTTGGGCGCGGCTGTACCCGCGGCCTATGTTTGGCACACGGAGCCCCTCGCAAAGTCTCGCGCCATTCCGAGTCCGGCGGACGAAGTGGGCCAGCCCCACCCCCCAAGGCTATAGCCCACCCGTTTTTGTGGCCTTTTTCCGCTGGACGAACTTGGCGCCCTGGCCTTCGGGCGGTTATTTTTGGTCGCGGCTGTGCCCGCGGCCTATTTTTGGCACACGGAGGCCCGTCACAAAGTCTCGCGCCATTCCGAGTCCGGCGGACGAAGTTGGCCAGCCCCACCCCCCAAGGCTATAGCCCACCCGTTTTTGTGGCCTTTTTCCGCTGGACGAACTTGGCGCCCCGGCCTTCGGGCGGTTATTTTTGGGCGCGGCTGTGCCCGCGGCCTATTTCTGGCACACGGAGGCCCCTCGCAAAGTCTCCCGCCATTCCGAGTCCGTTGGACGAAGTTGGCCAGCACCACCCCCCAAGGCTATAGCCCACCCGTTTTTGTGGCCTTTTTCCGCTGGACGAACTTGGCGCCCCGGCCTTCGGCCGGTTATTTTTGGGCGCGGCTGTGCCCGCGGCCTATTTTTGGCACACGGAGGCCCCTCGCAAAGTCTCGCGCCATTCCGAGTCCGGCGGACGAAGTTGGCCAGCCCCACCCCCCAAGGCTATAGCCCACCCGTTTTTGTGGCCTTTTTCCGCTGGACGAACTTGGCGCCCCGGCCTTCGGGCTGTTATTTTTGGGTGCGGCTGTGCCCGCGGCCTATTTTTGGCACACGGAGGCCCCTCGCAAAGTCTCGCGCCATTCCGAGTCCGGCGGACGAAGTTGGCCAGCCCCACCCCCCAAGGCTATAGCCCACCCGTTTTTGTGGCCTTTTTCCGCTAGACGAACTTGGCGCCCCGGCCTTCGGGCGGTTATTTTTGGGCGCGGCTGTGTCCGCAGCCTATTTTTGGCACACGGAGGTCCCTCGCAAAGTCTCGCGCCATTCCGAGTCCGGCGGACGAAGTTGGCCAGCCCCACCCCCCAAGGCTATAGCCCACCCGTTTTTGTGGCCTTTTTCCGCTGGACGAACTTGGCGCCCCGGCCTTCGGGCGGTTATTTTTGGGCGCGGCTGTGCCCGCGGCCTATGTTTGGCACACGGAGGCCCCTCGCAAAGTCTCGCGCCATTCCGAGTCCGGCGGACGAAGTGGGCCAGCCCCACCCCCCAAGGCTATAGCCCACCCGTTTTTGTGGCCTTTTTCCGCTGGACGAACTTGGCGCCCCGGCCTTCGGGCGGTTATTTTTGGTCGCGGCTGTGCCCGCGGCCTATTTTTGGCACACGGATGCCCGTCACAAAGTCTCGCGCCATTCCGAGTCCGGTGGACGAAGTTGGCCAGCCCCACCCCCCAAGGCTATAGCCCACCCGTTTTTGTGGCCTTTTTCCGCTGGACGAACTTGGCGCCCCGGCCTTCGGGCGGTTATTTTTGGGCGCGGCTGTGCCCGCGGCCTATTTCTGGCACACGGAGGCCCCTCGCAAAGTCTCGCGCCATTCCGAGTCCGGCGGACGAAGTTGGCCAGCCCCACCCCCCAAGGCTATAGCCCACCCGTTTTTGTGGCCTTTTTCCGCTGGACGAACTTGGCGCCCCGGCCTTCGGCCGGTTATTTTTGGGCGCGGCTGTGCCCGCGGCCTATTTTTGGCACACGGAGGCCCCTCGCAAAGTCTCGCGCCATTCCGAGTCCGGCGGACGAAGTGGGCCAGCCCCACCCCCCAAGGCTATAGCCCACCCGTTTTTGTGGCTTTTTTCCGCTGGACGAACTTGGCGCCCCGGCCTTCGGGCGGTTATTTTTGGGCGCGGCTGTGCCCGCGGCCTATTTTTGGCCCACGGAGGCCCCTCGCAAAGTCTCGCGCCATACCGAGTCCGGCGGACGAAGTTGGCCAGCCCCACCCCCCAAGTCTATAGCCCACCCGTTTTTGTGGCCTTTTTCCGCTGGACGAACTTGGCGCCCCGGCCTTCGGGCGGTTATTTTTGGGCGCGGCTGTGCCCGTGGCCTATTTCTGGCACACGGAGGCCCCTTGCAAAGTCTCGCGCCATTCCGAGTCCGGCGGACGAAGTTGGCCAGCCCCACCCCCCAAGGCTATAGTCCACCCGTTTTTGTGGCCTTTTTCCGCTGGACGAACTTGGCGCCCCGGCCTTCGGGCGGTTATTTTTGGGCGCGGCTGTGTCCGCGGCCTATTTTTGGCCCACGGAGGCCCCTCGCAAAGTCTCGCGCCATTCCGAGTCCGGCGGACGAAGTTGGCCAGCCCCACCCCCCAAGTCTATAGCCCACCCGTTTTTGTGGCCTTTTTCCGCTGGACGAACTTGGCATCCCGGCCTTCGGGCGGTTATTTTTGGGCCCGGCTGTGCCCGCGGCCTATTTTTGGCACACGGAGGCCCCTCGTAAAGTCTCGCGCCATTCCGAGTCCGGCGGACGAAGTTGGCCAGCCCCACCCCCCAAGGCTATAGCCCACCCGTTTTTGTGGCCTTTTTCCGCTGGACGAACTTGGCGCCCCGGCCTTCGGGCGGTTATTTTTGGGTGCGGCTGTGTCCGCGGCCTATTTTTGGCCCACGGAGGCCCCTCGCAAAGTCTCGCGCCATTCCGAGTCCGGCGGACGAAGTTGGCCAGCCCCACCCCCCAAGTCTATAGCCCACCCGTTTTTGTGGCCTTTTTCCGCTGGACGAACTTGGCGCCCCGGCCTTCGGGCGGTTATTTTTGGACGCGGCTGTGCCCGTAACCTATTTTTGGCACACGGAGGCCCCTCGCAAAGTCTCGCGCCATTCCGAGTCCGGCGGACGAAGTTGGCCAGCCCCACCCCCCAAGGCTATAGCCCACCCGTTTTTGTGGCCTTGTTCCGCTGGACGAACTTGGCGCCCCGGCCATCGGGCTGGTATTTTTGGGTGCGGCTGTGCCCGCGGCCTATTTTTGGCACACGGAGGCGCCTCGCAAAGTCTCACTCCATTCCGAGTCCGGCGGACGAAGTTGGGCAGCCCGACCCCCCAAGGCTATAGCCCAACCGTTTTTGTGGCCATTTTCCGCTGGACGAACTTGGCGCCCCGGCCTTCGGGCGGGTATTTTTGGGCGCGGCTGTGCCCGCGTTCTATTTTTGGCACACGGAGGTGCCTCGCAAAGTCTCGCGCCATTCCGAGTCCGGCGGACGAAGTTGGCCAGCCCCACCCCCCAAGGCTATAGCCCACCCGTTTTTCTGGCCTTTTACTGCTGGACGAACTTGGCGCCCCGGCCTTCGGGCGGGTATTTTTGGGCGCGGCTGTGTCCGCGGCCTATTTTTGGCACACGGAGGCCCCTCGCAAAGTCTCGCGCCATTCCGAGTCCGGCGGACGAAGTTGGCCAGCCCCACCCCCCAAGGCTATAGCCCACCCGTTTTTGTGGCCTTGTTCCGCTGGACGAACTTGGCGCCCCGGCCATCGGGCTGGTATTTTTGGGTGCGGCTGTGTCCGCGGCCTATTTTTGGCCCACGGAGGCCCCTCGCAAAGTCTCGCGCCATTCCGAGTCCGGCGGACGAAGTTGGCCAGCCCCACCCCCCAAGTCTATAGCCCACCCGTTTTTGTGGCCTTTTTCCGCTGGACGAACTTGGCGCCCCGGCCTTCGGGCGGTTATTTTTGGGCGCGGCTGTGCCCGCAGCCTATTTTTGGCACACGGAGGCCCCTCGCAAAGTCTCGCGCCATTCCGAGTCCGGCGGACGAAGTTGGCCAGCCCCACCCCCCAAGGCTATAGCCCACCCGTTTTTGTGGCCTTGGTCCGCTGGACGAACTTGGCGCCCCGGCCATCGGGCTGGTATTTTTGGGTGCGGCTGTGCCCGCGGCCTATTTTTGGCACACGGAGGCGCCTCGCAAAGTCTCACTCCATTCCGAGTCCGGCGGACGAAGTTGGGCAGCCCGACCCCCCAAGGCTATAGCCCAACCGTTTTTGTGGCCATTTTCCGCTGGACGAACTTGGCGCCCCGGCCTTCGGGCGGGTATTTTTGGGCGCGGCTGTGCCCGCGTTCTATTTTTGGCACACGGAGGTGCCTCGCAAAGTCTCGCGCCATTCCGAGTCCGGCGGAAGAGTTTGCCATGCTCACCCCCCAAGGCTATAGCCCACCCGTTTTTGTGGCCTTTTTCCGCTGGACGAACTTGGCGCCCCGGCCTTCGGGGGGGTATTTTTGGGCGCGGCTGTGCCCGCAGCCTATTTTTGGCACACGGAGGTGCCTCACAAAGTCTCGCGCCATTCCGAGTCCGGCGGACGAAGTGGGCCAGCCCCACCCCCCAAGGCGATAGCCCACCCGTTTTTGTGGTTTTTTTCCGCTGGACGAACTTGGCGCCCCGGCCTTCGGGGGGGTATTTTTGGGCGCGGCTGTGCCCGCGGTCTATTTTTGGCACACGGAGGCGCCTCGCAAAGTCTCGCGCCATTCCGAGTCCGGCGGACAAAGTTGGCCAGCCCCACCCCCCAAGGCTATAGCCCACCTGTTTTTGTGGCCTTTTACCGCTGGACGAACTTGGCGCCCCGGCCTTTGGGCGGGTATTTTTGGACGCGGCTGTGCCCGCGGCCTAATTTTGGCACACGTAGGCGCCTCGCAAAGTCTCGCGCCATTCCGAGTCCGGCGGACGAAGTTGGCCAGCCTCATCCCCCAAGGCTATAGCCCACCCGTTTTTGTGGCCTTTTTCCGCTGGACGAACTTGGCTCCCCGGCCTTCGGGGGGGTATTTTTGGGCGCGGCTGTGCCCGAAGCCTATTTTTGGCACACGGAGGCGCCTCGCAAAGTCTCGCGCCATTCCGAGTCCGGCGGACGAAGTTGGCCAGCCTCACCCCCCAAGGCTATAGCCCACCCGTTTTTGTGGCCTTTTTCCGCTGGACGAACTTGGCGCCCCGGTCTTCCGGGGGGTATTTTTGGGCGCGGCTGTGCCCGCAGCCTATTTTTGGCACACGGAGGCGCCTCGCAAAGTCTCGCGCCATTCCGAGTCCGGCGGACGAAGTTGGCCAGCCCCACCCCCCAAGGCGATAGCCCACCCGTTTTTGTGGTTTTTTTCCGCTGGACGAACTTGGCGCCCCGGCCTTCGGGGGGGTATTTTTGGGCGTGGCTGTGCCCGCAGCCTATTTGTGGCACACGGAGGCACCTCGCAAAGTCTCGCGCCATTCCGAGTCCGGCGGACGAAGTTGGCCAGCCCCACCCCCCAAGGCTATAGCCCACCAGTTTTTGTGGCCTTTTTCCGCGGGACGAACTTGGCGCCCCGGCCTTCGGGCGGGTATTTTTGGGCGCGGCTGTGCCCGCGGCCTATTTTTTGCACACGGAGGCGCCTCGCAAAGTCTCGCGCCATTCCGAGTCCGGCGGACGAAGTTGCCCAGCCCCAACCCCCAAGGCTATAGCCCACCCGTTTTTGTGGCCTTTTTCCGCTGGACGAACTTGGCGCCCCGGCCTTCGGGTGGGTATTTTTGTGCGCGGCTGTGCCCGCGGCCTCTTTTTGGCACACGGAGGCGCTTCGGAAAGTCTCGCGCCATGCCGAGTCCGGCGGACGAAGTTGGCCAGCCCCACCCCCCAAGGCTATAGCCCACCCATTTTTGTGGCCTTTTTCCGCTGGACGAACTTGGCGCCCCGGCCATCGGGCGGTTATTTTTGGGCTTGGCTGTGCCCGCGGCCTATTTTTGTCACACGGAGGAGCCTCGCAAAGTCTCGCGCCATTCCGAGTCCGGCGGACGAAGTTGGCCAGCCCCAACCCCCAAGGCTATAGCCCACCCGTTTTTGTGGCCTTTTTCCGCTGGACGAACTTGGCGCCCCGGCCTTCGGGCGGGTATTTTTGGGCGCGGCTGAGGCCGCGGCATACTTTTGGCACACGGAGGTGCCTCGCAAAGTCTCGCCCCATTCCGAGTTCGGCGGACGAAGTAGGCCAGCCCCACCCCCCAAGGCTATAGCCCACCCGTTTTCGTGGCCTTTTTCCGCTGGACGAACTTGGCGCCCCGGCCTTCGGGCGGGTATTTTTGGGCGCGGCTGAGCCCGCGGAATATTTTTGGCACACGGAGGTCCCTCGCAAAGTCTCGCGCCATTCTGAGTCCGGCGGACGAAGTTGGCCAGCCCCACCCCCCAAGGCTATAGCCCACCCGTTTTTGTTGCCTTTTTCCGCTGGACGAACTTGGCGCCCCGGCCTTCGGGCGGGTATTTTTGGGCGCGGCTGTGCCTGCGGCCTATTTTTGGCACACGGAGGTGCCTCGCAAAGTCTCGCGCCATTCCGAGTCCGGCGGACGAAGTTGGCCAGCCCCACCCCCCAAGGCTATAGCCCACCCGTTTTTCTGGGCTCTTTCCGCTGGACGAACTTGGCGCCCCGGCCTTCGGGCGGGTATTTTTGAGCACGGCTGTGCACGCGGCCTATTTTTGGCACACGGAGGCGCCTCGCAAAGTCTCGCGCCATTCCGAGTCCGGCGGACGAAGTTGGCCAGCCCCACCCCCAAAGGCTATAGCCCACCCGTTTTTGTGGCCTTTTTCCGCTGGACGAACTTGCCGCCCCAGCCTTCGGGCGGGTATTTTTGGGCGCACCTGTGCCCGCGGCCTATTTTTGGCACACGGAGGCACCTCGCAAAGTCTCGCGCCATTCCGAGTCCGGCGGACGAAGTTGGCCAGCCCCACCCCCCAAGGCTATAGCCCACCCGTTTTTGTGGCCTTTTTCCGCTGGACGAACTTGGCGCCCCGGCCTTCGGGAGGGTATTTTTGGGTGCGGTTGTGCCCGCGGCCTATTTTTGGCACACGGAGGCTCCTCGCAAAGTCTCGCGCCCTTCCGAGTCCGGCGGACGAAGTTGGCCAGCACCACCCCCCAAGGCTATAGCCCACCCGTTTTTGTGGCCTTTTTCCGCTGGACGAACTTGGCGCCCCGGCCTTCGGGCGGGTATTTTTGGGCGGAGCTGTGCCCGCGGCCTATTTTTGGCACTCGGGGGTGCCTCGTAAAGTCTCGCGCCATTCCGAGTCCGGCGGACGAAGTTGGCCAGCGCCACCCCCCAAGGCTATAGCTCACCCGTTTTTCTGCCCTTTTTCCGCTGGACGAACTTGGCGCCCCGGCCTTCGGGCGGGTATTTTTGGGCGCGGCTGTGCCCGCGGCCTATTTTTGGCACACGGAGGCGCCTCCCAAGGTCTCGCGCCATTCCAAGTCCGGCGGACGAAGTTGGCCAGCCCCACCCCCCAAGGCTATAGCCCACCCGTTTTTGTGGCCTTATTCCGCTGGACGAACTTGGCGCCCCGGCCATCGGGTGGGTATTTTTGGGCGCGGCTGTGCCCGCGGCCTATTTTTAGTACTCGGGGGTGCCTCGTAAAGTCTCGCGCCATTCCGAGTCCGGCGGACGAAGTTGGCCAGCGCCACCCCCCAAGGCTATAGCTCACCCGTTTTTCTGCCCTTTTTCCGCTGGACGAACTTGGCGCCCCGGCCTTCGGGTGGGTATTTTTGGGCGCGGCTGTGCCCGCGGCCTATTTTTGGCACACGGAGGCGCCTCCCAAGGTCTCGCGCCATTCCAAGTCCGGCGGACGAAGTTGGCCAGCCCCACCCCCCAAGGCTATAGCCCACCCGTTTTTGTGGCCTTATTCCGCTGGACGAACTAGGCGCGCCGGCCTTCGGGCGGGTATTTTTGGGCGCAGCTGTGTCCGCGGCCTATTTTTGGCACACGGAGGCGCCTCGCAAAGTCTCGCGCCATTCCGAGTCCGGCGGACGACGTTGGCCAGCCCCACCCCCCAAGGCTATAGCCCACCCATTTTTCTGCCCTTTTTCCGCTGGACGAACTTGACGCCCCGGCAATCGGGCGGGTATTTTTGTGCGCGGCTGTGCCCGCGGCCTATTTTTGGCACACGGAGGTGCCTCGCAAAGTTTCGCGCCATTCCGAGTCCGGCGGACGAAGTTGGCCAGCCCCACCCCCCAAGGCTATAGCCAACCCGTTTTTCTGGCCTTTTACCGCTGGACGAACTTGGCGCCCCGGCTTTCGGGCGGGTATTTTTGGGCGCGGATGTGCCCACGGCCTATTTTTGGCACACGGAGGCGTCTCGCAAAGTCTCGCGCCATTCCGAGTCCGGCGGACGAAGTTGGCCAGCCCCACCCCCCAAGGCTATAGCCCACCCGTTTTTGTGGCCTTTTTCCGCTGGACGAACTTGGCGCCCCAGCCTTCGGGCGGGTATTTTTGGACGCGGCTGTGCCCGCGGCCTATTTTTGGCACACGGAGGTGCCTCGCAAAGTCTCGCGCTATTCCGAGTCCGGCGGACGAAGTTGGCCAGCTCCACCCCCCAAGGCTATAGCCCACCCGTTTTTGTGGCCTTTTTCCGCTGGGACGAACTTGGCGCCCCAGCCTCGGGGGCGGGTATTTTTGGGCGCGGCTGAGGCCGCGGCATACTTTTGGCACACGGAGGTGCCTCGCAAAGTCTCGCACCATTCCGAGTTCGGCGGACGAAGTTGGCCAGCCCCACCCCCCAAGGCTATAGCCCACCCGTTTTCGTGGCCTTTTTCCGCTGGACGAACTTGGCGCCCCGGCCTTCGGGCGGGTATTTTTGGGTGCGGCTGAGCCCGCGGAATATTTTTGGCACACGGAGGCACCTCGCAAAGTCTCGCGCCATTCCGAGTCCGGCGGACGAAGTTGGCCAGCCCCACCCCCCAAGGCTATAGCCCACCCGTTTTTGTTGCCTTTTTCCGCTGGACGAACTTGGCGCCCCGGCCTTCGGGCAGGTATTTTTGGGCGCGGCCGTGCCTGCGGCCTATTTTTGGCACACGGAGGTGCCTCGCAAAGTCTCGCGCCATTCCGAGTCCGGCGGACGAAGTGGGCCAGCCCCACCCCCCAAGGCTATAGCCCACCCGTTTTTGTGGCCTTTTTCCGCTGGACGAACTTGGCGCCCCGGCCTTCGGGGGGGTATTTTTGGGCGCGGCTGTGCGCGAGGCCTATTTTTGGCACACGGAGGCACCTCGCAAAGTCTCGCGCCATTCCGAGTCCGGCGGACGAAGTTGGCCAGCCCCACCCCCCAAGGCTATAGCCCACCCGTTTTTCTGGCCTTTTTCCGCTGGACGAACTTGGCGCCCCGGCCTTCGGGCGGGTATTTTTGGGCGCGGCTGTGCACGCGGCCTATTTTTGGCACACGGAGGCGCCTCGCAAAGTCTCGCGCCATTCCGAGTCCGGCGGACGAAGTTGGCCAGCCCCACCCCCAAAGGCTATAGCCCACCCGTTTTTGTGGCCTTTTTCCGCTGGACGAACTTGCCGCCCCAGCCTTCGGGCGGGTATTTTTGGGCGCACCTGTGCCCGCGGCCTATTTTTGGCACACGGAGGCACCTCGCAAAGTCTCGCGCCATTCCGAGTCCGGCGGACGAAGTTGGCCAGCCCCACCCCCCAAGGCTATAGCCCACCCGTTTTTGTGGCCTTTTTCCGCTGGACGAACTTGGCGCCCCGGCCTTCGGGAGGGTATTTTTGGGTGCGGTTGTGCACGCGGCCTATTTTTGGCACACGGAGGCTCCTCGCAAAGTCTCGCGCCCTTCCGAGTCCGGCGGACGAAGTTGGCCAGCACCACCCCCCAAGGCTATAGCCCACCCGTTTTTGTGGCCTTTTTCCGCTGGACGAACTTGGTGCCCCGGCCTTCGGGCGGGTATTTTTGGGCGCAGCTGTGCCCGCGGCCTATTTTCGGCACTCGGGGGTGCCTCGTAAAGTCTCGCGCCATTCCGAGTCCGGCGGACGAAGTTGGCCAGCGCCACCCCCCAAGGCTATAGCTCACCCGTTTTTCTGCCCTTTTTCCGCTGGACGAACTTGGCGCCCCGGCCTTCGGGCGGGTATTTTTGGGCGCGGCTGTGCCCGCGGCCTATTTTTGGCACACGGAGGCACCTCCCAAGGTCTCGCGCCATTCCATGTCCGGCGGACGAAGTTGGCCAGCCCCACCCCCCAAGGCTATAGCCCACCCGTTTTTGTGGCCTTATTCCGCTGGACGAACTTGGCGCCCCGGCCATCGGGTGGGTATTTTTGGGCGCGGCTGTGCCCGCTGCCTATTTTTAGTACTCGGGGGTGCCTCGTAAAGTCTCGCGCCATTCCGAGTCCAGCGGACGAAGTTGGCCAGCGCCACCCCCCAAGGCTATAGCTCACCCGTTTTTCTGCCCTTTTTCCGCTGGACGAACTTGGCGCCCCGGCCTTCGGGTGGGTATTTTTGGGCGCGGCTGTGCCCATGACCTATTTTTGGCACACGGAGGCGCCTCCGAAGGTCTCGCGCCATTCCAAGTCCGGCGGACGAAGTTGGCCAGCCCCACCCCCAAGGCTATAGCCCACCCGTTTTGTGGCCTTATTCCGCTGGACGAATCCAGGCGCGCCGGCCTTCGGGCGGGTATTTTTGGCGCAGCTGTGCCCATGGCCTACTTTGGCTCACGGAGGCGCCTCGCAAAGTCTCGCGCCATTCCGAGTCCGGCGGACGACGTTGGCCAGCCCCACCCCCCAAGGCTATAGCCCACCCGTTTTTCTGCCCTTTTTCCGCTGGACGAACTTGGCGCCCCGGCAATCGGGCGGGTATTTTTGTGCGCGGCTGTGCCCGCGGCCTATTTTTGGCACACGGAGGCACCTCGCAAAGTTTCGCGCCATTCCGAGTCCGGCGGACGAAGTTGGCCAGCCCCACCCCCCAAGGCTATAGCCCACCCGTTTTTCTGGCCTTTTACCGCTGGACGAACTTGGCGCCCCGGCTTTCGGGCTGGAATTTTTGGGCGCGGATGTGCCCACGGCCTATTTTTGGCACACGGAGGCGTCTCGCAAAGTCTCGCGCCATTCCGAGTCCGGCGGACGAAGTTGGCCAGCCCCACCCCCCAAGGCTATAGCCCACCCGTTTTTGTGGCCTTTTTCCGCTGGACGAACTTGGCGCCCCAGCCTTCGGGCGGGTATTTTTGGACGCGGCTGTGCCCGCGGCCTATTTTTGGCACACGGAGGTGCCTCGCAAAGTCTCGCGCTATTCCGAGTCCGGCGGACGAAGTTGGCCAGCTCCACCCCCCAAGGCTATAGCCCACCCGTTTTTGTGGCCTTTTTCCGCTGGACGAACTTGGCGCCCCAGCCTTCGGGCGGGTATTTTTGGGCGCGGCTGAGGCCGCGGCATACTTTTGGCACACGGAGGTGCCTCGCAAAGTCTCGCACCATTCCGAGTTCGGCGGACGAAGTTGGCCAGCCCCACCCCCCAAGGCTATAGCCCACCCGTTTTCGTGGCCTTTTTCCGCTGGACGAACTTGGCGCCCCGGCCTTCGGGCGGGTATTTTTGGGTGCGGCTGAGCCCGCGGAATATTTTTGGCACACGGAGGCACCTCGCAAAGTCTCGCGCCATTCCGAGTCCGGCGGACGAAGTTGGCCAGCCCCACCCCCCAAGGCTATAGCCCACCCGTTTTTGTTGCCTTTTTCCGCTGGACGAACTTGGCGCCCCGGCCTTCGGGCAGGTATTTTTGGGCGCGGCCGTGCCTGCGGCCTATTTTTGGCACACGGAGGTGCCTCGCAAAGTCTCGCGCCATTCCGAGTCCGGCGGACGAAGTGGGCCAGCCCCACCCCCAAGGCTATAGCCCACCCGTTTTTGTGGCCTTTTTCCGCTGGACGAACTTGGCGCCCCGGCCTTCGGGGGGGTATTTTTGGGCGCGGCTGTGCCCGAGGCCTATTTTTGGCACACGGAGGCACCTCGCAAAGTCTCGCGCCATTCCGAGTCCGGCGGACGAAGTTGGCCAGCCCCACCCCCCAAGGCTATAGCCCACCCGTTTTTGTGGCCTTTTTCCGCTGGACGAACTTGGCGCCCCGGCCTTCGGGCGGGTATTTTTGGGCGCGGCTGTGCACGCGGCCTATTTTTGGCACACGGAGGCGCCTCGCAAAGTCTCGCGCCATTCCGAGTCCGGCGGACGAAGTTGGCCAGCCCCACCCCCAAAGGCTATAGCCCACCCGGTTTTGTGGCCTTTTTCCGCTGGACGAACTTGCCGCCCCAGCCTTCGGGCGGGTATTTTTGGGCGCACCTGTGCCCGCGGCCTATTTTTGGCACACGGAGGCACCTCGCAAAGTCTCGCGCCATTCCGAGTCCGGCGGACGAAGTTGGCCAGCCCCACCCCCCAAGGCTATAGCCCACCCGTTTTTGTGGCCTTTTTCCGCTGGACGAACTTGGCGCCCCGGCCTTCGGGAGGGTATTTTTGGGTGCGGTTGTGCCCGCGGCCTATTTTTGGCACACGGAGGCTCCTCGCAAAGTCTCGCGCCCTTCCGAGTCCGGCGGACGAAGTTGGCCAGCACCACCCCCCAAGGCTATAGTCCACCCGTTTTTGTGGCCTTTTTCCGCTGGACGAACTTGGCGCCCCGGCCTTCGGGCGGGTATTTTTGGGCGCAGCTGTGCCCGCGGCCTATTTTCGGCACTCGGGGGTGCCTCGTAAAGTCTCGCGCCATTCCGAGTCCGGCGGACGAAGTTGGCCAGCGCCACCCCCCAAGGCTATAGCTCACCCGTTTTTCTGCCCCTTTTCCGCTGGACGAACTTGGCGCCCCGGCCTTCGGGCTGGTATTTTTGGGCGCGGCTGTGCCCGCGGCCTATTTTTGGCACACGGAGGCGCCTCCCAAGGTCTCGCGCCATTCCATGTCCGGCGGACGAAGTTGGCCAGCCCCACCCCCCAAGGCTATAGCCCACCCGTTTTTGTGGCCTTATTCCGCTGGACGAACTTGGCGCCCCGGCCATCGGGTGGGTATTTTTGGGCGCGGCTGTGCCCGCTGCCTATTTTTAGTACTCGGGGGTGCCTCGTAAAGTCTCGCGCCATTCCGAGTCCGGCGGACGAAGTTGGCCAGCGCCACCCCCCAAGGCTATAGCTAACCCGTTTTTCTGCCCTTTTTCCGCTGGACGAACTTGGCGCCCCGGCCTTCGGGTGGGTATTTTTGGGCGCGGCTGTGCCCGCGGCCTATTTTTGGCACACGGAGGCGCCTCCCAAGGTCTCGCGCCATTCCAAGTCCGGCGGACGAAGTTGGCCAGCCCCACCCCCCAAGGCTATAGCCCACCCGTTTTTGTGGCCTTATTCCGCTGGACGAACTAGGCGCGCCGGCCTTCGGGCGGGTATTTTTGGGCGCAGCTGTGCCCGCGGCCTATTTTTGGCACACGGAGGCGCCTCGCAAAGTCTCGCGCCATTCCGAGTCCGGCGGACGACGTTGGCCAGCCCCACCCCCCAAGGCTATAGCCCACCCGTTTTTCTGCCCTTTTTCCGCTGGACGAACTTGGCGCCCCGGCAATCGGGCGGGTATTTTTGTGCGCGGCTGTGCCCGCGGCCTATTTTTGGCACACGGAGGCACCTCGCAAAGTTTCGCGCCATTCCGAGTCCGGCGGACGAAGTTGGCCAGCCCCACCCCCCAAGGCTATAGCCCACCCGTTTTTCTGGCCTTTTACCGCTGGACGAACTTGGCGCCCCGGCTTTCGGGCGGGTATTTTTGGGCGCGGATGTGCCCACGGCCTATTTTTGGCACACGGAGGCGTCTCGCAAAGTCTCGCGCCATTCCGAGTCCGGCGGACGAAGTTGGCCAGCCCCACCCCCCAAGGCTATAGCCCACCCGTTTTTGTGGCCTTTTTCCGCTGGACGAACTTGGCGCCCCAGCCTTCGGGCGGGTATTTTTGGACGCGGCTGTGCCCGCGGCCTATTTTTGGCACACGGAGGTGCCTCGCAAAGTCTCGCGCTATTCCGAGTCCGGCGGACGAAGTTGGCCAGCTCCACCCCCCAAGGCTATAGCCCACCCGTTTTTGTGGCCTTATTCCGCTGGACGAACTAGGCGCGCCGGCCTTCGGGTGGGTATTTTTGGGCGCGGCAGTTCCCGCGGCCTATTTTTGGCACACGGAGGTGCCTCGCAAAGTCTCGCGCCATTCCGAGTCCGGCGGACGACGTTGGCCAGCCCAACCCCCCAAGGCTATAGCCCACCCGTTTTTCTGCCCTTTTTCCGCTGGACGAACTTGGCGCCCCGGTAATCGGGCGGGTATTTTTGTGCGCGGCTGTGCCCGCGGCCTATTTTTGGCACACGGAGGCGCCTCGCAAAGTCTCGCGCCATTCCGAGTCCGGCGGACGAAGTTGGCCAGCCCCACCCCCCAAGGCTATAGCCCACCCGTTTTTGTGGCCTTTTTCCGCTGGACGAACTTGGCGCCCTGGCCTTCGGGCGGGTATCTTTGGGCGCGGCTGTGCCCGCGGCCTATTTTTGGCACACGTAGGTGCCTCGCAAAGTCTCGCGCCGTTCCGAGTCCGGCGGACGAAGCTGGCCAGCCCCACCCCCCAAGGCTATAGCCCACCCGTTTTTCAGGCCTTTTTCCGCTGGACGAACTTGGCGCCCCGGCCTTCGGGCGGGTATTTTTGGGTACGGCTGTGCGCGCGGCCTATTTTTGGCTCACGGAGATGCCTCGCAATGTCTCGCGCCATTCCGAGTCCGGCGGACGAAGTTGGCCAGCCCCACCCCCCAAGGCTATAGCCCACCCGTTTTTCTAGCCTTTTACCGCTCGACGAACTTGGCGCCCCGGCCTTCGGGCGGGTGTTTTTGGGCGCGGCTGTGCCCACGGCCTATTTTTGGCACACGGAGGCACCTCGCAAAGTTTCGCGCCATTCCGAGTCCGGCGGACGAAGTTGGCCAGCCCCACCCCCCAAGGCTATAGCCCACCCGTTTTTCTGGCCTTTTACCGCTGGACGAACTTGGCGCCCCGGATTTCGGGTGGGTATTTTTGGGCGCGGATGTGCCCACGGCCTATTTTTGGCACACGGAGGCGTCTCGCAAAGTCTCGCGCCATTCCGAGTCCGGCGGACGAAGTTGGCCAGCCCCACCCCCCAAGGCTATAGCCCACCCGTTTTTGTGGCCTTTTTCCGCTGGACGAACCTGGCGCCCCGGCCTTCGGGCGGGTATTTTTGGGCGCGGCTGTGCCCGCGGCCTATTTTTGGCACACGGAGGTGCCTCGCAAAGTCTCGCGCCATTCCGAGTCCGGCGGACGACGTTGGCCAGCCCAACCCCCCAAGGCTATAGCCCACCCGTTTTTCTGCCCTTTTTCCGCTGGACGAACTTGGCGCCCCGGTAATCGGGCGGGTATTTTTGTGCGCGGCTGTGCCCGCGGCCTATTTTTGGCACACGGAGGCGCTTCGCAAAGTCTCACGCCATTCCGAGTCCGGCGGACGAAGTTGGCCAGCCCCACCCCCCAAGGCTATAGCCCACCCGTTTTTGTGGCCTTTTTCCGCTGGACGAACTTGGCGCCCTGGCCTTTGGGCGGGTATCTTTGGGCGCGGCTGTGCCCGCGGCCTATTTTTGGCACACGGAGGCGCCTCGCAAAGTCTCGTGCCATTCCGAGTCCGGAGGACGACGTTGGCCAGCCCCACCCCCCAAGGCTAGAGCCCACCCGTTTTTGTGGCCTATTTCTGCTGGACGAACTTGGCGCCCCGGCCTTCGGGCGGGTATTTTTGGGCGCGGCTGTACCCGCGGCCTATTTTTAGTACACGGAGGCGCCTCGTAAAGTCTCGCGCCATTCCGAGTCCGGCGGACGAAGTTGGCCAGCCCCACCCCCCAAGGCTATAGCCCACCCGTTTTTGTGGCCTTTTTCCGCTGGACGAACTTCGCGCCCCGTCCTTCGGCCGGGTATTTTTGGGCGCGGCTGTGCCCCCGGCCTATTTTTGGCACACGGAGGTGCCTCGCAAAGTCTCGCGCCATTCCGAGTCCGGCGGACGAAGTTGGCCAGCCCCACCCCCCAAGGCTATAGCCCACCCGTTTTTGTGGCCTTTTCCCGCTGGACGAACTTGGCGCCCCGGCCTTCGGGCGGTTATTTTTGTGCGCGGCTGAGCCCGTGGCCTATTTTTGGCACACGGAGGCGCCTCGCAAAGTCTCGTGCCATTCCGAGTCCGGAGGACGACGTTGGCCAGCCCCACCCCCCAAGGCTAGAGCCCACCCGTTTTTGTGGCCTATTTCTGCTGGACGAACTTGGCGCCCCGGCCTTTGGGCGGGTATTTTTGGGCGCGGCTGTGCCCGCGGCCTATTTTTGGCACACGGAGGTGCCTCGCAAAGTCTCGCGCCATTCCGAGTCCGGCGGACGAAGTTGGCCAGCCCCACCCCCCAAGGCTATAGCCCACCCGTTTTTGTGGCCTTTTCCCGCTGGACGAACTTGGTGCCCCGGCCTTCGGGCGGTTATTTTTGGGCGCGGCTGAGCCCGTGGCCTATTTTTGGCACACGGAGGCGCCTCGCAAAGTCTCGTGCCATTCCGAGTCCGGAGGACGACGTTGGCCAGCCCCACCCCCCAAGGCTATAGCCCACCCGTTTTTCTGGCCTTTTTCCGCTGGACGAACTTGGCGCCCCGGCCTTCGGGTGGGTATCTTTGGCCGCGGCTGTGCCTGCGGCCTATTTTTGGCACACGTAGGTGCCTCGCAAAGTCTCGCGCCGTTCCGAGTCCGGCGGACGAAGTTGGCCAGCCCCACCCCCCAAGGCTATAGCCCACCCGTTTTTCAGGCCTTTTTCCGCTGGACGAACTTGGCGCCCCGGCCTTCGGGTGGGTATCTTTGGGCGCGGCTGTGCCCGCGGCCTATTTTTGGCACACGTAGGTGCCTCGCAAAGTCTCGCGCCGTTCCGAGTCCGGCGGACGAAGTTGGCCAGCCCCACCCCCCAAGGCTATAGCCCACCCGTTTTTCAGGCCTTTTACCGCTCGACGAACTTGGCGCCCCGGCCTTCGGGCGGGTATTTTTGGGCACGGCTGTGCGCGCGGCCTATTTTTGGTACACGGAGGCGCCTCGTAAAGTCTCGCGCAATTCCGAGTCCGGCGGACGAAGTTGGCCAGCCCCACCCCCCAAGGCTATATCCCACCCGTTTTTCTGCCCTTTTTCCGCTGGACGAACTTGGCGCCCCGGCCTTCGGGCGGGTATTTTTGGGCGCGGCCCTGCCCGCGGCCTATTTTTGACACACCACGGCGCCTCACAAAGTCTCGCGCCATTCCGACCCCGGCGGACGAAGTTGGCCAGCCCCACCCCTCAAGGCTATAGCCCACCCGTTTTTGTGGCCTTTTTCCGCTGGACGAACTTCGCGCCCCGTCCTTCGGCCGGGTATTTTTGGGCGCGGCTGTGCCCCCGGCCTATTTTTGGCACACGGAGGTGCCTCGCAAAGTCTCGCGCCATTCCGAGTCCGGCGGACGAAGTTGGCCAGCCCCACCCCCCAAGGCTATAGCCCACCCGTTTTTGTGGCCTTTTCCCGCTGGACGAACTTGGCGCCCCGGCCTTCGGGCGGTTATTTTTGTGCGCGGCTGAGCCCGTGGCCTATTTTTGGCACACGGAGGCGCCTCGCAAAGTCTCGTGCCATTCCGAGTCCGGAGGACGACGTTGGCCAGCCCCACCCCCCAAGGCTAGAGCCCACCCGTTTTTGTGGCCTATTTCAGCTGGACGAACTTGGCGCCCCGGCCTTTGGGCGGGTATTTTTGGGCGCGGCTGTGCCCGCGGCCTATTTTTGGCACACGGAGGTGCCTCGCAAAGTCTCGCGCCATTCCGAGTCCGGCGGACGAAGTTGGCCAGCCCCACCCCCCAAGGCTATAGCCCACCCGTTTTGTGGCCTTTTCCCGCTGGGACGAACTTGGCGCCCGGCCTTCGGGCGGTTATTTTTGGCGCGGCTGAGCCCGTGGCCTATTTTTTGTACACGGAGGCGCCTCTTAATGTCTCGTGCCATTCCGAGTCCGGAGGACGACGTTGGCCAGCCCCACCCCCCACGGCTATAGCCCACCCGTTTTTCTGGCCTTTTTCCGCTGGACGATCTTGGCGCCCCGGCCTTCGGGTGGGTATCTTTGGCCGCGGCTGTGCCTGCGGCCTATTTTTGGCACACGTAGGTGCCTCGCAAAGTCTCGCGCCCGTTCGAGTCCGGCGGACGAAGTTGGCCAGCCCCACCCCCCAAGGCTATAGCCCACCCGTTTTCAGGCCTTTTTCCGCTGGGCCGAACTTGGCGCCCGGCCTTTGGGTGGGTATCTTTGGCGCGGCTGTGCCCGCTGGCCTATTTGGCAGCACACGGAGGCGCCTCGCAAAGTCTCACGCCATTCCGAGTCCGGCGGACGAAGTTGGCCAGCCCCACCCCCCAAGGCTATAGCCCACCCGTTTTTGTGGCCTTTTTCCGCTGGACGAACATTGCGCCCCGGCCTTCGGGCGGGTATTTTTGGGCGCGGCTGTGCCCCCGGCCTATTTTTGACACACGGAGGCGCCTCGTAAAGTCTCGCGCAATTCCGAGTCCGGCGGACGAAGTTGGCCAGCCCCACCCCCCAAGGCTATATCCCACCCGTTTTTCTGCCCTTTTTCCGCTGGACGAACTTGGCGCCCCGGCCTTCGGGCGGGTATTTTTGGGCGCGGCTCTGCCCGCGGCCTATTTTTGACACACAATGGCGCCTCGCAAAGTCTCGCGCCATTCCGAGTCCGGCGGACGAAGTTGGCCAGCCCCACCCCTCAAGGCTATAGCCCACCCGTTTTTGTGGCCTTTTTCCGCTGGACGAACTTGGCGTCCCGGCCTTCGGGCTGGTATTTTTGGGCGCGGCTGTGCCCGTGGCCTATTTTTGGCACACGGAGGTGCCTCGCAAAGGCTCGCGCCATTCCGAGTCCGGCGGACGAAGTGGGCCAGCCCCACCCCCCAAGGCTATAGCCCACCCGTTTTTGTGGCCTTTTCCCGCTGGACGAACTTGGCGCCCCGGCCTTCGGGCGGTTATTTTTGGGCGCGGCTGAGCCCGTGGCCTATTTTTGGCACACGGAGGGGCCTCGCAAAGTCTCGTGCCATTCCGAGTCCGGAGGACGACGTTGGCCAGCCCCACCCCCCAAGGCTAGAGCCCACCCGTTTTTGTGGCCTATTTCCGCTGGACGAACTTGGCGCCCCGGCCTTCGGGCGGGTATTTTTGGGCGCGGCTGTGCCCGCGGCCTATTTTTGGTACACGGAGGCGCCTCGCAAAGTCTCGCGCCATTCCGAGTCCGGCGGACGAAGTTGGCCAGCCCCACCCCCCAAGGCTATAGCCCACCCGTTATGTGGCCTTTTTCCGCTGGACGAACTTGGCGTCCCGGCCTTCGGCCGGGTATTTTTGGGCGCGGCTGTGCCCGCAGCCTATTTTTGGCACACGGAGGTGCCTCGCAAAGTCTCGCGCCATTCCGAGTCCGGCGGACGAAGTTGGCCAGCCCCACCCCCCAAGGCTATAGCCCACCCGTTTTTGTGGCCTTTTCCCGCTGGACGAACTTGGCGCCCCGGCCTTCGGGCGGTTATTTTTGGGCGCGGCTGAGCCCGTGGCCTATTTTTGGCACACGGAGGCGCCTCGCAAAGTCTCGTGCCATTCCGAGTCCGGAGGACGACGTTGGCCAGCCCCACCCCCCAAGGCTATAGCCCACCCGTTTTTCTGGCCTTTTTCCGCTGGACGAACTTGGCGCCCCGGCCTTCGGGTGGGTATCTTTGGGCGCGGCTGTGCCCGCGGCCTATTTTTGGCACACGGAGGTGCTTCGCAAAGTCTCGCGCCATTCCAAGTCCGGCGGACGAAGTTGGCCAGCCCCACCCCCCAAGGCTATAGGCCACCCGTTTTTCAGGCCTTTTTCCGCTGGACGAACTTGGCGCCCGGACCTTCGGGCCGGTATTTTTGGGCGCGGCTGTGCCCGCCGCTTATTTTTGGCACACGGAGGCGCCTCGCAATGTCTCGCGCCATTCCGAGTCCGGCGGACGAAATCAGCCAGCCCCACCCCCCAAGGCTACAGCCCACCCGTTTTTCTGGCCTTTTTCCGCTGGACGAACTTGGCGCCCCGGCCTTCGGGCGGGTATTTTTGGACGCGGCTGTGCCCGCGGCCTATTTTTGGCATACGGAGGGGCCTCGCAAAGTCTCGTGCCATTCCGAGTCCGGAGGACGACGTTGGCCAGCCCCACCCCCCAAGGCTATAGCCCACCCGTTTTTGTGGCCTTTTTCCGCTGGACGAACTTGGCGCCTCGGCCTTTGGGCGGGTACACGGAGGCGCCTCGCAAAGTCTCGCGCCATTCCGAGTCCGGCGGACGAAGTTGGCCAGCCCCACCCCCCAAGGCTATAGCCCACCCGTTTTTGTGGCCTTTTTCCGCAGGACGAACTTGGAGCCCCGGCCTTCGGGCGGGTATTTTTGGGCGCAGCTGTGCCCGCAGCCTATTTTTGGCACACGGAGGCGCCTCGTAAAGTCTCGCGCCATTCCGAGTCCGGCGGACGAAGTTGGCCAGCCCCACCCCCCAAGGCTATAGCCCACCCGTTTTTGTAGCCTTTTTCCGCTGGACGAACTTGGCGCCCCGGCCTTTGGGCGGGTAGTTTTGGGCGCGGCTGTGTCCGCGGCCTATTTTTGGCACACGGAGACGTCTCGCAAAGTCTCGCGCCATTCCGAGTCCGGCGGACGAAGTTGGCCAGCCCCACCCCCTAAGGCTATAGCCCACCCGTTTTTGTGGCCTTTTTCCGCTGGACGAACTTGGCGCCCCGGCCTTCAGTCCGGCGGGTATTTTGGCCAGGCGCGGCTGTGCCCGCCCACCTATTTTTGGCACACGGAGGCGCCTCGCAAAGTCTCGCGCCATTCCGAGTCCGGCGGACGAAGTTGGCCAGCCCCCCCCCCCCAGGCAAAAGCCCACCCGGTTTTGTAGCCGTTTTACGCGGGACGAACTAGGCGCCCCGGCCTTCGGGCGGTTATTTTGGGTGCGGCTGTGCCCGCGGCCTATTTTTGGCACACGGAGGTGCCTCGCAAAGTCTCGCGCCATTCCGAGTCCGGCGGACGACGTTGGCCAGCCCCACCCCCCAAGGCTATAGCCCACCCGTTTTTGTGGCCTTTTTCCGCTGGACGAACTTGGCGCCCCGGCCTTCGGGCGGGTATTTTTGGGCGCGGCTGTGCCCGCGGCCTATTTTTGGCACACGGAGGCGCCTCGCAAAGTCTCGCGCCATTCCGAGTCCGGCGGACGAAGTTGGCCAGCCCCACCCCCCAAGGCTATAGCCCACCCGTTTTTGTGGCCTTTTTCCGCTGGACGAACTTGGCGCCCGGCCTTAGGGCGGGTATTTTTGGGCGCGGCTGTGCCCGCGGCCTATTTTTGGCACACGGAGGTGCCTCGCAAAGTCTCGCGCCATTCCGAGTCCGGCGGACGAAGTTGGCCAGCCCCACCCCCCAAGGCTATAGCCCACCCGTTTTTCTGGCCTTTTTCCGCTGGGCGAACTTGGCGCCCCGGCCTTCGGGCGGGTATTTTGGGTGCGGCTGTGCCCGTGGGCCTATTTTTGGCACACGGAGGTGCCTCGCAAAGTCTCTCGCCATTCCGAGTCCGGGCGGACGAAGTTGGCCAGCCCCACCCCCAAGTCTATAGCCCACCCGTTTTGTGGCCTTTTTCCGCTGGACGAACTTGGAGCCCCGGCCTTCGGGTGGGTATTTTTGGGCGCGGCTGTGCCCATGGCCTATTTTTGGCACACGGAGGCGCCTCGCAAAGTCTCGCGCCATTCCGAGTCCGGCGGACGAAGTTGGCCAGCCCCACCCCCCAAGGCTATAGCCCACCCGTTTTTGTGGCCTTTTTCCGCTGGACGAACTTTGCGCCCCGGCCTTCGGGCGGGTATTTTTGGGTGCGGCTGGGCCCGCGGCCTATTTTTGGCACACGGAGGGGCCTCGCAAAGTCTCTCGCCATTCCGAGTCCGGCGGACGAAGTTGGCCAGCCCCACCCCCCAAGGCTATAGCCCACCCGTTTTTGTGGCCTTTTTCCGCTGGACGAACTTGGCGCCCCGGCCATCGGGCGGGTATTTTTGGGCGCGGCTGTGCCCACGGCCTATTTTTGGCACACGGAGGCGCCTCGAAAACTCTCGCGCCATTCCGAGTCCGGCGGACGAAGTTGGCCAGCCCCACACCCCCAAGGCTATAGCCCACCCGTTTTTGTGGCCTTTTTCCGCTGGACGAACTTGGCGCCCCGGCCTTCGGGTGGGTATCTTTGGGCGCGGCTGTGCCCGCGGCCTATTTTTGGCACACGGAGGGGCCTCGCAATGTCTCGCGCCATTCCGAGTCCGGCGGACGAAATCGGCCAGCCCCACCCCCCAAGGCTATAGCCCACCCGTTTTTGTGGCCTTTTTCCGCTGGACGAACTTGGCGCCCCGGCCTTCGGGCGGGTATTTTTGGGCGCGGCTGTGCCCGCGGCCTATTTTTGGCACACGGAGGCGCCTCGCAAAGTCTCGCGCCATTCCGAGTCTGGCGGACGAAGTTGGCCAGGCCCACCCGCCAAGGCTATAGCCCACCCGTTTTTGTGGCCTTTTTCCGCTGGACGAACTTGGCGCCCCGGCCTTCGGGCGGGTATTTTTGGACGCGGCTGTGCCCGCGGCCTATTTTTGGCACACGGAGGCACCTCGCAAAGTCTCGCGCCATTCTGAGTCCGGCGGACGAAGTTGGCCAGCCCCACCCCCCAAGGCTATATCCCACCCGTTTTTGAGGCCTTTTCCCGCTGGACGAACTTGGCGCCCCGGCCTTCGGGCGGTTATTTTTGGGCGCGGCTGAGCCCGTGGCCTATTTTTGGCACACGGAGGTGCCTCGTAAAGTCTAGTGCCATTCCGAGTCCGGAGGACGCGTTGGCCAGCCCCACCCCCAAGGCTAGAGCCCACCCGTTTTTGGCCTTTTTCCGCTGGGACGAACTTGGCGCCCGGCCTTCGGGCGGGTATTTTTGGCGCGGCTGTGCCCGCGGCCTATTTTTGGCACACGGAGGTGCCTCGCAAAGTCTCGCGCCATTCCGAGTCCGGGCGGACGAAGTTGGCCAGCCCCACCCCCAAGGCTATAGCCCACCCGTTTTCTTGCCCTTTTTCCGCTGGACGAACTTGGCGCCCCGGCCTTCGGCGGGTATTTTTGGGCGCGGCTGTGCCCGCGGCCTATTTTTGGCACACGGAGGTGCCTCGCAAAGTCTCGCGCCATTCCGAGTCCGGCGGACGAAGTTGGCCAGCCCCACCCCCCAAGGCTATAGCCCACCCGTTTTTGTGGCCTTTTCCCGCTGGACGAACTTGGCGCCCCGGCCTTCGGGCGGTTATTTTTGGGCGCGGCTGAGCCCGTGGCCTATTTTTGGCACACGGAGGCGCCTCGCAAAGTCTCGTGTCATTCCGAGTCCGGAGGACGACGTTGGCCAGCCCCACCCCCCAAGGCTAGAGCCCACCCGTTTTTGTGGCCTATTTCCGCTGGACGAACTTGGCTCCCCGGCCTTCGGGCGGGTATTTTTGGGCGCGGCTGTGCCCGCGGCCTATTTTTGGCACACGGAGGTGCCTCGCAAAGTCTCGCGCCATTCCGAGTCCGGCGGACGAAGTTGGCCAGCCCCACCCCCCAAGGCTAGAGCCCACCCGTTTTTGTGGCCTTTTTCCGCTGGACGAACTTGGCTCCCCGGCCTTCGGGCGGGTATTTTTGGGCGCGGCTGTGCCCGCGGCCTATTTTTGGTACACGGAGGCGCCTCACAAAGTCTCGCGCCATTCCGAGTCCGGCGGACGAAGTTGGCCAGCCCCACCCCCCAACGCTATAGGCCACCCGTTTTTCAGGCCTTTTTCCGCTGGACGAACTTGGCGCCCGGACCTTCGGGCCGGTATTTTTGGGGGCGGTTGTGCCCGCGGCTTATTTTTGGCACACGGAGGTGCCTCGCAACGTCTCGCGCCATTCCGAGTCCGGCGGACGAAATCGGCCAGCCCCACCCCCCAAGGCTATAGCCCACCCGTTTTTCTGGCCTTTTACCGCTGGACGAACTTGGCGCCCCGGCCTTCGGGCGGGTAGTTTTGGACGCGGCTGTGCCCGCGGCCTATTTTTGGCAAACGGAGGTGCCTCACAAAGTCTCGCGCCATTCCGAGTCCGGCGGACGAAGTTGGCCAGCCCCACCCCCCAAGGCTATAGCCCACCCGTTTTTGTGGCCTTATTCCGCTGGACGAACTAGGCGCGCCGGCCTTCGGGCGGGTATTTTTGGGGCCGGCTGTGCCCGCGGCCTATTTTTGGCACACGGAGGCGCCTCGCAAAGTCTCACGCCATTCCGAGTCCGGCGGACGAAGTTGGCTAGCCCCACCCCCCAAGGCTATAGCCCACCCGTTTTTGAGGCATTTTTCCGCTGGACGAACTAGGCGCGCCGGCCTTCGGGCGGGTATTTTTGGGCGCGGCTGAGCCCGTGGCCTATTTTTGGCACACGGAGGCGCCTCGCAAAGTGTCGTGCCATTCCGAGTCCGGAGGACGACGTTGGCCAGCCCCACCCCCCAAGGCTAGAGCCCACCCGTTTTTGTGGCCTATTTCCGCTGGACGAACTTGGCGCCCCGGCCTTCGGGCGGGTATCTTTGGACGCGGCTGTGCCCGCGGCCTATTTTTGGCACACGGAGGTGCCTCGCAAAGTCTCGCGCCATTCCGAGTCCGGCGGACGAAGTTGGCCAGCCCCACCCCCCAAGGCTATAGCCCACCCGTTTTTCTGCCCTTTTTCCGCTGGACGAACTTGGCGCCCCGGCCTTCGGCCGGGTATTTTTGGGCGCGGCTGTGCCCGCGGCCTATTTTTGGCACACGGAGGTGCCTCGCAAAGTCTCACGCCATTCCGAGTCCGGCGGACGAAGTTGGCTAGCCCCACCCCCCAAGGCTATAGCCCACCCGTTTTTGAGGCATTTTTCCGCTGGACGAACTAGGCGCGCCGGCCTTCGGGCGGGTATTTTTGGACGCGGCTGTGCCCGCGGCCTATTTTTGGCACACGGAGGCACCTCGCAAAGTCTCGCGCCATTCTGAGTCCGGCGGACGAAGTTGGCCAGCCCCACCCCCCAAGGCTATATCCCACCCGTTTTTGAGGCCTTTTCCCGCTGGACGAACTTGGCGCCCCGGCCTTCGGGCGGTTATTTTTGGGCGCGGCTGAGCCCGTGGCCTATTTTTGGCACACGGAGGTGCCTCGTAAAGTCTCGTGCCATTCCGAGTCCGGAGGACGACGTTGGCCAGCCCCACCCCCCAAGGCTAGAGCCCACCCGTTTTGGTGGCCTATTTCCGCTGGACGAACTTGGCGCCCCGGCCTTCGGGCGGGTATTTTTGGGCGCGGCTGTGCCCGCGGCCTATTTTTGGCACACGGAGGTGCCTCACAAAGTCTCGCGCCATTCCGAGTCCGGCGGACGAAGATGGCCAGCCCCACCCCCCAAGGCTATAGCCCACCCGTTTTTGTGGCCTTTTTCCGCTGGACGAACTTTGCGCCCCGGCCTTCGGGCGGGTATTTTTGGGCGCGGCTGGGCCCGCGGCCTATTTTTGGCACACGGAGGGGCCTCGTAAACTCTCGCGCCATTCCGAGTCCGGCGGACGAAGTTGGCCAGCCCCACACCCCCAAGGCTATAGCCCACCCGTTTTTGAGGCATTTTTCCGCTGGACGAACTAGGCGCGCCGGCCTTCGGGCGGGTATTTTTGGACGCGGCTGTGCCCGCGGCCTATTTTTGGCACACGGAGGCGCCTCGCAAAGTCTCACGCCTTTCCGAGTCCGGCGGACGAAGTTGGCTAGCCCCACCCCCCAAGGCTATAGCCCACCCGTTTTTGAGGCCTTTTTCCGCTGGACGAACTAGGCGCGCCGGCCTTCGGGCGGGTATTTTTGGGCGCGGCTGTGCCCGCGGCCTATTTTTGCCACACGGAGGCACCTCGCAAAGTATCGCGCCATTCTGAGTCCGGCGGACGAAGTTGGCCAGCCCCACCCCCCAAGGCTATATCCCACCCGTTTTTCTGCCCTTTTTCCGCTGGACGAACTTGGCGCCCCGTCCATCGGGCGGATATTTTTGGGTGCGGCTGTGCCCGCGGCCTATTTTTGGCACACGGAGGTGCCTCGCAAACTCTCGCGCTATTCCGAGTCCGGCGGACGAAATTGGCCAGCCCCACCCCGCAAGTCTATAGCCCACCCGTTTTTGTGGCCTTTTTCCGCTGGACGAACTTGGCGCCCCGGCCTTCGGGCGGGTATTTTTGGGCGCGGCTATGCCCGCGGCCTATTTTTGGCACACGGAGGCGCCTCGCAAACTTTCGCGCCATTCCGAGTCCGGCGGACGAAGTTGGCCAGCCCCACACCCCCAAGGCGATAGCCCACCCGTTTTTGTGGCCTTTTTCCGCTGGACAAACTTTGCGCCCCGGCCTTCGGGCGGGTATTTTTGCGCGCGGCTGGGCCCGCGGCCTATTTTTGGCACACGGAGGGGCCTCGCAAAGTCTCTCGCCATTCCGAGTCCGGCGGACGAAGTTGGCCAGCCCCACCCCCCAAGGCTATAGCCCACCCGTTTTTCTGCCCTTTTTCCGCTGGACGAACTTGGCGCCCCGGCCATCGGGCGGGTATTTTTGGGCGCGGCTGTGCCCGCGGCCTATTTTTGGCACACGGAGGCGCCTCGTAAACTCTCGCGCCATTCCGAGTCCGGCGGACGAAGTTGGCCAGCCCCACACCCCCAAGGCTATAGCCCACCCGTTTTTGTGGCCTTTTTCCGCTGGACGAACTTGGCGCCCCGGCCTTCGGGTGGGTATCTTTGGGCGCGGCTGTGCCCGCGGCCTATTTTTGGCACACGGAGGGGCCTCGCAAAGTCTCGTGCCATTCCGAGTCCGGAGGACGACGTTGGCCAGCCCCACCCCCCAAGGCTAGAGCCCACCCGTTTTGGTGGCCTATTTCCGCTGGACGAACTTGGCGCCCCGGCCTTCGGGCGGGTATTTTTGGGCGCGGCTGTGCCCGCGGCCTATTTTTGGCACACGGAGGTGCCTCACAAAGTCTCGCGCCATTCCGAGTCCGGCGGACGAAGATGGCCAGCCCCACCCCCCAAGGCTATAGCCCACCCGTTTTTGTGGCCTTTTTCCGCTGGACGAACTTTGCGCCCCGGCCTTCGGGCGGGTATTTTTGGGCGCGGCTGGGCCCGCGGCCTATTTTTGGCACACGGAGGGGCCTCGTAAACTCTCGCGCCATTCCGAGTCCGGCGGACGAAGTTGGCCAGCCCCACACCCCCAAGGCTATAGCCCACCCGTTTTTGAGGCATTTTTCCGCTGGACGAACTAGGCGCGCCGGCCTTCGGGCGGGTATTTTTGGACGCGGCTGTGCCCGCGGCCTATTTTTGGCACACGGAGGCACCTCGCAAAGTCTCGCGCCATTCTGAGTCCGGCGGACGAAGTTGGCCAGCCCCACCCCCCAAGGCTATAGCCCACCCGTTTTTGTGGCCTTTTTCCGCTGGACGAACTTGGCGCCCCGGCCTTCGGCCGGGTATTTTTGGGCGCGGCTGTGCCCGCGGCCTATTTTTGGCACACGGAGGTGCCTCACAAAGTCTCGCGCCATTCCGAGTCCGGCGGACGAAGATGGCCAGCCGCACCCCCCAAGGCTATAGCCCACCCGTTTTTGTGGCCTTTTTCCGCTGGACGAACTTTGCGCCCCGGCCTTCGGGCGGGTATTTTTGGGCGCGGCTGGGCCCGCGGCCTATTTTTGGCACACGGAGGGGCCTCGCAAAGTCTCTCGCCATTCCGAGTCCGGCGGACGAAGTTGGCCAGCCCCACCCCCCTAGGCTACAGCCCACCCGTTTTTCTGCCCTTTTTCCGCTGGACGAACTTGGCGCCCCGGCCATCGGGCGGGTATTTTTGGGCGCGGTGTGCCCGCGGCCTATTTTTGGCACACGGAGGCGCCTCGTAAACTCTCGCGCCATTCCGAGTCCGGCGGACGAAGTTGGCCAGCCCCACACCCCCAAGGCTATAGCCCACCCGTTTTTGTGGCCTTTTTCCGCTGGACGAACTCGGCGCCCCGGCCTTCGGGTGGGTATCTTTGGGCGCGGCTGTGCCCGCGGCCTATTTTTGGCACACGGAGGGGCCTCGCAAAGTCTCGTGCCATTCCGAGTCCGGAGGACGACGTTGGCCAGCCCCACCCCCCAAGGCTAGAGGCCACCCGTTTTTGTGGCCTATTTCCGCTGGACGAACTTGGCGCCCCGGCCTTCGGGCGGGTATTTTTGGGCGCGGCTGCGCCCGCGGCCTATTTTTGGTACACGGAGGCGCCTCGCAAAGTCTCGCGCCATTCCGAGTCCGGCGGACCAAGTTGGCCAGCCCCACCCCCCAAGGCTATAGCCCACCCGTTTTTGTGGCCTTTTTCCGCTGGACGAACTTGGCGCCCCGGCCTTCGGCCGGGTATTTTTGGGCGCGTCTGTGCCCGCGGCCTATTTTTGGCACACGGAGGTGCCTCGCAAAGTCTCGCGCCATTCCGAGTCCGGCGGACGAAGTTGGCCAGCCCCACCCCCCAAGGCTATAGCCCACCCGTTTTTGTGGCCTTTTCCCGCTGGACGAACTTGGCGCCCCGGCCTTCGGGCGGTTATTTTTGGGCGCGGCTGAGCCCGTGGCCTATTTTTGGCACACGGAGGCGCCTCGCAAAGTCTCGTGCCATTCCGAGTCCGGAGGACGACGTTGGCCAGCCCCACCCCCCAAGGCTATAGCCCACCCGTTTTTCTGGCCTTTTTCCGCTGGACGAACTTGGCGCCCCGGCCTTCGGGTGGGTATCTTTGGGCACGGCTGTGCCCGCGGCCTATTTTTGGTACACGGAGGTGCTTCGCAAAGTCTCGCGCCATTCCGAGTCCGGCGGACGAAGTTGGCCAGCCCCACCCCCCAAGGCTATAGCCCACCCGTTGGGGTGGCCTGTTTCCGCTGGACGAACTTGGCGCGCCCGCCCTCGGCCGGGTATTTTTGGGCGCGGCTGTGCCCGCGGCCTATTTTTGGCACACGGAGGTGCCTCGCAAAGTCTCGCGCCATTCCGAGTCCGGCGGACGAAGTTGGCCAGCCCCACCCCCCAAGGCTATAGCCCACCCGTTTTTGTGGCCTTTTTCCGCTGGACGAACTTTGCGCCCCGGCCTTCGGGCGGGTATTTTTGGGCGCGGCTGGGCCCGCGGCCTATTTTTGGCACACGGAGGGGCCTCGCAAAGTCTCTCGCCATTCCGAGTCCGGCGGACGAAGTTGGCCAGCCCCACACCCCCAAGGCTATAGCCCACCCGTTTTTCTGCCCTTTTTCCGCTGGACGAACTTGGCGCCCCGGCCATCGGGCGGGTATTTTTGGGCGCGGTGTACCCGCGGCCTATTTTTGGCACACGGAGGCGCCTCGTAAACTCTCGCGCCATTCCGAGTCCGGCGGACGAAGTTGGCCAGCCCCACACCCCCAAGGCTATAGCCCACCCGTTTTTTTTTTTGGCCTTTTTCCGCTGGACGAACTTGGCGCCCCGGCCTTCGGGTGGGTATCTTTGGGCGCGGCTGTGCCCGCGGCCTATTTTTGGCACACGGAGGGGCCTCGCAAAGTCTTGTGCCATTCCGCGTCCGGAGGACGACGTTGGCCAGCCCCACCCCCCAAGGCTAGAGCCCACCCGTTTTTGTGGCCTATTTCCGCTGGACGAACTTAGCGCCCCGGCCTTCGGGCGGGTATTTTTGGGCGCGGCTGTGCCCGCGGCCTATTTTTGGTACACGGAGGCGCCTCGTAAAGTCTCGCGCCATTCCGAGTCCGGCGGACCAAGTTGGCCAGCCCCACCCCCCAAGGCTATAGCCCACCCGTTTTTGTGGCCTTTTTCCGCTAGACGAACTTGGCGCCCCGGCCTTCGGCCGGGTATTTTTGGGCGCGGCTGTGCCCGCGGCCTATTTTTGGCACACGGAGGTGCCTTGCAAAGTCTCGCGCCATTCCGAGTCCGGCGGACCAAGTTGGCCAGCCCCACCCCCCAAGGCTATAGCCCACCCGTTTTTGTGGCCTTTTTCCGCTGGACGAACTTGGCGCCCCGGCCTTCGGCCGGGTATTTTTGGGCGCGGCTGTGCCCGCGGCCTATTTTTGGCACACGGAGGTGCCTCGCAAAGTCTCGCGCCATTCCGAGTCCGGCGGACGAAGTTGGCCAGCCCCACCCCCCAAGGCTATAGCCCACCCGTTTTTGTGGCCTTTTCCCGCTGGACGAACTTGGCGCCCCGGCCTTCGGGCGGTTATTTTTGGGCGCGGCTGAGCCCGTGGCCTATTTTTGGCACACGGAGGCGCCTCGCAAAGTCTCGTGCCATTCCGAGTCCGGAGGACGACGTTGGCCAGCCCCACCCCCCAAGGCTATAGCCCACCCGTTTTTCTGGCCTTTTTCCGCTGGACGAACTTGGCGCCCCGGCCTTCGGGTGGGTATCTTTGGGCACGGCTGTGCCCGCGGCCTATTTTTGGTACACGGAGGTGCTTCGCAAAGTCTCGCGCCATTCCGAGTCCGGCGGACGAAGTTGGCCAGCCCCACCCCCCAAGGCTATAGCCCACCCGTTTTTGTGGCCTTTTTCCGCTGGACGAACTTGGCGCCCCGGCCTTCGGCCGGGTATTTTTGGGCGCGGCTGTGCCCGCGGCCTATTTTTGGCACACGGAGGTGCCTCGCAAAGTCTCGCGCCATTCCGAGTCCGGCGGACGAAGTTGGCCAGCCCCACCCCCCAAGGCTATAGCCCACCCGTTTTTGTGGCCTTTTTCCGCTGGACGAACTTTGCGCCCCGGCCTTCGGGCAGGTATTTTTGGGCGCGACTGGGCCCGCGGCCTATTTTTGGCACACGGAGGGGCCTCGCAAAGTCTCTCGCCATTCCGAGTCCGGCGGACGAAGTTGGCCAGCCCCACCCCCCAAGGCTACAGCCCACCCGTTTTTCTGCCCTTTTTCCGCTGGACGAACTTGGCGCCCCGGCCATCGGGCGGGTATTTTTGGGCGCGGTGTGCCCGCGGCCTATTTTTGGCACACGGAGGCGCCTCGTAAACTCTCGCGCCATTCCGAGTCCGGCGGACGAAGTTGGCCAGCCCCACACCCCCAAGGCTATAGCCCACCCGTTTTTTTTTTTGGCCTTTTTCCGCTGGACGAACTTGGCGCCCCGGCCTTCGGGTGGGTATCTTTGGGCGCGGCTGTGCCCGCGGCCTATTTTTGGCACACGGAGGGGCCTCGCAAAGTCTTGTGCCATTCCGCGTCCGGAGGACGACGTTGGCCAGCCCCACCCCCCAAGGCTAGAGCCCACCCGTTTTTGTGGCCTATTTCCGCTGGACGAACTTAGCGCCCCGGCCTTCGGGCGGGTATTTTTGGGCGCGGCTGTGCCCGCGGCCTATTTTTGGTACACGGAGGCGCCTCGCAAAGTCTCGCGCCATTCCGAGTCCGGCGGACCAAGTTGGCCAGCCCCACCCCCCAAGGCTATAGCCCACCCGTTTTTGTGGCCTTTTTCCGCTAGACGAACTTGGCGCCCCGGCCTTCGGCCGGGTATTTTTGGGCGCGGCTGTGCCCGTGGCCTATTTTTGGCACACGGAGGTGCCTCGCAAAGTCTCGCGCCATTCCGAGTCCGGCGGACGAAGTTGGCCAGCCCCACCCCCCAAGGCTATAGCCCACCCGTTTTTGTGGCCTTTTCCCGCTGGACGAACTTGGCGCCCCGGCCTTCGGGCGGTTATTTTTGGGCGCGGCTGAGCCCGTGGCCTATTTTTGGCACACGGAGGCGCCTCGCAAAGTCTCGCGCCATTCCGAGTCCGGAGGACGACGTTGGCCAGCCCCACCCAAGGCTATAGCCCACCCGTTTTCTGGCCTTTTCCGCTGGGACGAACTTGGCGCCCGGCCTTGGGAGGTTATTTTTGGGCACGGCTGTGCCCGCGGCCTATTTTTGGTACACGGAGGTGCTTCGCAAAGTCTCGCGCCATTCCGAGTCCGGCGGACGAAGTTGGCCAGCCCCACCCCCCAAGGCTATAGCCCACCCGTTTTTCAGGCGTTTTTCCGCTGGACGAACTTGGCGCCCGGACCTTCGGGCCGGTATTTTTGGGCGCGGCTGTGCCCGCGGCCTATTTTTGGCACACGGAGGTGCCTCGCAATGTCTCGCGCCATTCCGAGTCCGGCGGACGAAATCGGCCAGCCCCACCCCCCAAGGCTATAGCCCACCCGTTTTTCTGGCCTTTTACCGCTGGACGAACTTGGCGCCCCGGCCTTCAGGCGGGTATTTTTGGGCGCGGCTGTGCCCGCGGCCTATTTTTGGCACACGGAGGCGCCTCGTAAAGTCTCGCGCCATTCCGAGTCTGGCAGACGAAGTTGGCCAGCCCCACCCGCCAAGGCTATAGCCCACCCATTTTTGTGGCCTTTTTCCGCTGGACGAACTTGGCGCCCCGGCCTTCGGGAGGGTATTTTTGGACGCGGCTGTGCCCGCGGCCTATTTTTGGCACACGGAGGCACCTCGTAAAGTATCGCGCCATTCTGAGTCCGGCGGACGAAGTTGGCCAGCCCCACCCCCCAAGGCTATATCCCACCCGTTTTTGAGGCCTTTTTCCGCTGGACGAACTAGGCGCGCCGGCCTTCGGGCTGGTATTTTTGGGCGCGGCTGTGCCCGCGGCCTATTTTTGGCACACGGAGGCACCTCGTAAAGTCTCGCGCCATTCTGAGTCCGGCGGACGAAGTTGGGCAGCCCCACCCCCCAAGGCTATATCCCACCCGTTTTTCTGCCCTTTTACCGCTGGACGAACTTGGCGCCCCGGCCATCGGGCGGGTATTTTTGGGTGCGGCTGTGCCCGCGGCCTATTTTTGGCACACGGAGGTGCCTCGCAAACTCTCGCGTCATTCCGAGTCCGGCGGACGAAATTGGCCAGCCCCACCCCCCAAGTCTATAGCCCACCCGTTTTTGTGGCCTTCTTCCGCTGGACGAACTTGGCGCCCCGGCCTTCGGGCGGGTATTTTTGGGCGCGGCTGTTCCCGCGGCCTATTTTTGGCACACGGAGGCGCCTCGCAAAGTCTCACGCCATTCCGAGTCCGGCGGACGAAGTTGGCGAGCCCCACCCCCCAAGGCTATATCCCACCAGTTTTTCTGCCCTTTTTCCGCTGGACGAACTTGGAGCCCCGGCCATCGGGCGGGTATTTTTGGGTGCGGCTGTGCCCGCGGCCTATTTTTGGCACACGGAGGTGCCTCGCAAACTCTCGCGCCATTCTGAGTCCGGCGGACAAAATTGGCCAGCCCCACCCCCCAAGTCTATAGCCCACCCGTTTTTCTGGCCTTTTACCGCTGGACGAACGTGGCGCCCCGGCCTTCGGGCGGGTATTTTTGGGCGCGGCTGTGCCCGCGGCCTATTTTTGGCACACGGAGGCGCCTCGCAAAGTCTCGCGCCATTCCGAGTCCGGTGGACGAAATTGGCCAGCCCCACCCCCCAAGGCTATAGCCCACCCGTTTTTGAGGCCTTTTTCCGCTGGACGAACTAGGCGCGCCGGCCTTCGGGCGGGTATTTTTGGGCGCGGCTGTGCCCGCGGCCTATTTTTGGCACACGGAGGCGCCTCGCAAAGTCTCACGCCATTCCGAGTCCGGCGGACGAAGTTGGCCAGCCCCACCCCCCAAGGCTATAGCCCACCCGTTTTTGAGGCCTTTTTCCGCTGGACGAACTAGGCGCGCCGGCCTTCGGGCGGGTATTTTTGGGCGCGGCTGTGCCCGCGGCCTATTTTTGGCACACGGAGGCACCTCGCAAAGTCTCGCGCCATTCTGAGTCCGGCGGACGAAGTTGGCCAGCCCCACCCCCCAAGGCTATATCCCACCCGTTTTTCTGCCCTTTTACCGCTGGACGAACTTGGCGCCCCGGCCATCGGGCGGGTATTTTTGGGTGCGGCTGTGCCCGCGGCCTATTTTTGGCACACGGAGGTGCCTCGCAAACTCTCGCGCCATTCCGAGTCCGGCGGACGAAATTGGCCAGCCCCACCCCCCAAGTCTATAGCCCACCCGTTTTTGTGGCCTTCTTCCGCTGGACGAACTTGGCGCCCCGGCCTTCGGGCGGGTATTTTTGGGTGCGGCTGTACCCGCGGCCTATTTTTGGCACACGGAGGTGCCTCGCAAACTCTCGCGCCATTCCGAGTCCGGCGGACGAAATTGGCCAGCCCCACCCCCCAAGGCTATAGCCCACCCGTTTTTGAGGCCTTTTTCCGCTGGACGAACTAGGCGCGCCGGCCTTCGGGCGGGTATTTTTTGGCGCGGCTGTGCCCGCGGCCTATTTTTGGCACACGGAGGCACCTCGCAAAGTCTCGCGCCATTCTGAGTCCGGCGGACGAAGTTGGCCAGCCCCACCCCCCAAGGCTATATCCCACCCGTTTTTCTGCCCTTTTACCGCTGGACGAACTTGGCGCCCCGGCCATCGGGCGGGTATTTTTGGGTGCGGCTGTGCCCGCGGCCTATTTTTGGCACACGGAGGCGCCTCGCAAAGTCTCGCGCCATTCCGAGTCTGGCAGACGAAGTTGTCCAGCCCCACCCGCCTAGGCTATAGCCCACCCGTTTTTGTGGCCTTTTTCCGCTGGACGAACTTGGCGCCCCGGCCTTCGGGCGGGTATTTTTGGACGCGGCTGTGCCCGCGGCCTATTTTTGGCATACGGAGGTGCCTCGCAAAGTCTCGCGCCATTCCGAGTCCGGCGGATGAAGTTGGCCAGCCCCACCCCCCAAGGCTATAGCCCACCCGTTTTTGTGGCCTTATTCCGCTGGACGAACTAGGCGCGCCGGCCTTCGGGCGGGTATTTTTGGGCGCGGCTGTGCCCACGGCCTATATTTGGCACACGGAGGCGCCTCTTAAAGTCTCACGCCATTCCGAGTCCGGCGGACGAAGTTGGCCAGCCCCACCCCCCAAGGCTATAGCCCACCCGTTTTTGAGGCCTTTTTCCGCTGGACGAACTAGGCGCGCCGGCCTTCAGGCGGGTATTTTTGGGCGCGGCTGTGCCCGCGGCCTATTTTTGGCGCACGGAGGCACCTCGCAAAGTCTCGCGCCATTCTGAGTCCGGCGGACGAAGTTGGCCAGCCCCACCCCCCAAGGCTATATCCCACCCGTTTTTCTGCCCTTTTACCGCTGGACGAACTTGGCGCCCCGGCCATCGGGCGGGTATTTTTGGGTGCGGCTGTGCCCGCGGCCTATTTTTGGCACACGGAGGTGCCTCGCAAACTCTCGCGCCATTCCGAGTCCGGCGGACGAAATTGGCCAGCCCCACCCCCCAAGTCTATAGCCCACCCGTTTTTGTGGCCTTCTTCCGCTGGACGAACTTGGCGCCCCGGCCTTCGGGCGGGTATTTTTGGGTGCGGCTGTGCCCGCGGCCTATTTTTGGCACACGGAGGTGCCTCGCAAACTCTCGCGCCATTCCGAGTGCGGCGGACGAAATTGGCCAGCCCCACCCCCCAAGGCTATAGCCCGCCCGTTTTTGGGGCCTTTTTCCGCTGGACGAACTAGGCGCGCCGGCCTTCGGGCGGGTATTTTTGGGCGCGGCTGTGCCCGCGGCCTATTTTTGGCACACGGAGGCACCTCGCAAAGTCTCGCGCCATTCTGAGTCCGGCGGACGAAGTTGGCCAGCCCCACCCCCCAAGGCTATAGCCCACCCGTTTTTCTGCCCTTTTTCCGCTGGACGAACTTGGCGCCCCGGCCATCGGGTGGGTATTTTTGGGCGCGGCTGTGCCCGCGGCCTATTTTTGGCACACGGAGGTGCCTCGTAAACTCTCGCGCCATTCCGAGTCCAGCGGACGAAGTTGGCCACACCCACACCCCCAAGGCTATAGCCCACCCGTTTTTGTGGCCTTTTTCCGCTGGACGAACATTGCGCCCCGGCCTTCGGGGGTGTATTTTTGGGCGCGGCTGTGCCCGTGGCCTATTTTTGGCACACGGAGGCACCTCGCAAAGTCTCGCGCCATTCCGAGTCCGGCGGACGAAGTTGGCCATCCCCACCCCCCAAGGCTATAGCCCACCCGTTTTTGTGGCCTTTTTCCGCTGGACGAACTAGGCGCGCCGGCCTTCGGACGGGTATTTTTGGGCCCGGCTGTGCCCGCGGCCTATTTTTGGCACACGGAGGTGCCTCGCAAAGTCTCATGCCATTCCGAGTCCGGCGGACGAAGTTGGCCAGCCCCACCCCCCAAGGCTATAGCCCACCCGTTTTTCTGCCCTTTTTCCGCAGGACAAACTTGGCGCCCCGGCCATCGGGCGGGTATTTTTGGGCGCGGCTGTGCCCGCGGCCTATTTTTGGCACACGGAGGCGGCTCGCAAAGTCTCGCGCCATTCCGAGCCCGGCGGACGAAGTTGGCCAGCCCCACCCGCCAAGGCTATATAGCCCACCCGTTTTTGTGGCCTTTTTCCGCTGGACGAACTTGGCGCCCCGGCCTTCGGGCGGGTATTTTTGGGCGCGGCTGTGCCCGCGGCCTATTTTTGGCACACGGAGGCACCTCGTAAAGTGTCGCGCCATTCCGAGTCCGGCGGACGAAGTCGGCCAGCCCCACCCCCCAAGGCTATAGCCCACCCGTTTTTGTGGCCTTTTTCCGCTGGACGAACTTGGCGCCCCGGCCTTCGGGGGGGTATTTTTGGGCGCGGCTGTGCCCGTGGCCTATTTTTGGGACACGGAGGCACCTCGCAAAGTCTCGCGCCATTCCGAGTCCGGCGGACGAAATCGGCCAGCCCCACCCCCCAAGGCTATAGCCCACCCGTTTTTGTGGCCTTTTTCCGCTGGACGAACTTGGCGCCCCGGCCTTCGGGGGGGTATTTTTGGGCGCGGCTGTGCCCGTGGCCTATTTTTGGCACACGGAGGTGCCTCGCAAAGTCTCGCGCCATTCCGAGTCCGGCGGACGAAGTTGGCCAGCCCCACCCCCCAAGGCTATAGCCCGCCCGTTTTTGTGGCCTTTTTCCACTGGACGAACTAGGCGGCCCGGCCTTCGGGCGGGTTTTTTTGGGCGCGGCTGTGCCCGCGGTCTATTTTTCGCACACGGAGGCGCCTCCTAGAGTCTCGCTCCATTCCGAGTCCGGCGGACGAAGTTGGCCAGCCCCACCCCCCAAGGCTATAGCCCCCCCGTTTTTCTGCACTTTTTCCGCTGGACGAACTTGGCGCACCGGCCATCGCGCGGGTATTTTTGGGCGCGGCTGTGCCCGCGGCCTATTTTTGGTACACGGAGGCGCCTCCTAGAGTCTCGCCCCATTCCGAGTCCGGCGGACGAAGTTGGCCAGCCCGACCCCCCAAGGCTATAGCCCAAGCGTTTTTGTATCCTTTTTCCGCTGGACGAACTTGGCGCCCCGGCCTTCGGTAGGGTGTTTTTGGGCGCGGCTGTGCCCGTGGCCTATTTTTAGCACACGGAGGCGCCTCGTAAAGTCTCGCGCCATTCCGAGTCCGGCGGAGGAAGTTCGCCAGCCCCACCCCCCAAGGCTATAGCCCACCCGTTTTTGTGGCCTTTTTCCGCTGGACGAACTTGGCACCCCGGCCTTCGGGCGGGTATTTTTGGGCGCGGCTGTGCCCGCGGCCTATTTTTGGGACACGGAGGCACCTCGCAAAGTCTCGCGCCATTCCGAGTCCGGCGGACGAAATCGGCCAGCCCCACCCCCCAAGGCTATAGCCCACCCGTTTTTGTGACCTTTTTCCGCTGGACGAACTTGGCGCCCCGGCCTTCAGGGGGGTATTTTTGGGCGCGGCTGTGCCCGTGGCCTATTTTTGGCACACGGAGGAGCCTCGCAAAGTCTCGCGCCATTCCGAGTCCGGCGGACGAAGTTGGCTAGCCCCACCCCCCAAGGCTATAGCCCGCCCGTTTTTGTGGCCTTTTTCCGCTGGACAAACTTGGCGCCCCGGCCATCGGACGGGTATTTTTGGGCGCGGCTGTGCCCGCGGCCTATTTTTGGCATACGGAGGCGGCTCGCAAAGTCTCGCGCCATTCCGAGCCCGGCGGACAAAGTTGGCCAGCCCCACCCGCCAAGGCTATAGCCCACCCGTTTTTGTGGCCTTTTTCCGCTGGACGAACTTGGCGCCCCGGCCTTCGGGCGGGTATTTTTGGGCGCGGCTGTGCCCGCGGCCTATTTTTGGCGCACGGAGTTGCCTCGCAAACTCTCGCGCCATTCCGAGTCCGGCGGACGAAGTTGGCCAGCCCCACACCCCCAAGGCTATAGCCCACCCGTTTTTATGGCCTTTTTCCGCTGGACGAACATTGCGCCCCGGCCTTCGGGTGTGTATTTTTGGGCGCGGCTGTGCCCGCGGCCTATTTTTGGCACACGGAGGCACCTCGCAAAGTCTCGCGCCATTCCGAGTCCGGCGGACGAAGTTGGCCAGCCCCACCCCCCAAGGCTATAGCCCACCCGTTTTTGTGGCCTTTTTCCGCTGGACGAACTAGGCGCGCCGGCCTTCGGACGGGTATTTTTGGGCGCGGCTGTGCCCGCGGCCTATTTTTGGCACACGGAGGCACCTCGCAAAGTCTCGCGCCATTCTGAGTCCGGCGGACGAAGTTGGCCAGCCGCACCCCCCAAGGCTATAGCCCACCCGTTTTTCTGCCCTTTTTCCGCTGGACGAACTTGGCGCCCCGGCCATCGGGCGGGTATTTTTTGGCGCGGCTGTGCCCACGGCCTATTTTTGGCACACGGAGGCGCCTCACAAAGTCTCGCGCCATTCCGAGTCCGGCGGACGAAGTTGGCCAGCCCCACCCCCCAACGCTATAGCCCACCCGTTTTTGTGGCCTTTTTCCGCTGGACGAACTTGGCGCCCCGGCCTTCGGGGTGGTACTTTTGGGCGCGGCTGTGCCCATGGCCTATTTTTAGCACACGGAGGCGCCTCGTAAATTCTCGCACCATTCCGAGTCCGGCGGACGAAGTTCGCCAGCCCCACCCCCCAAGGCTATAGCCCACCCGTTTTTGTGGCCTTTTTCCGCTGGACGAACTTGGCACCCCGGCCTTCGGGCGGGTATTTTTGGGCGCGGCTGTGCCCGCGGCCTATTTTTGGGACACGGAGGCACCTCGCAAAGTCTCGCGCCATTCCGAGTCCGGCGGACGAAATCGGCCAGCCCCACCCCCCAAGGCTATAGCCCACCCGTTTTTGTGGCCTTTTTCCGCTGGACGAACTTGGCGCCCCGGCCTTCGGGGGGGTATTTTTGGGCGCGGCTGTGCCCGTGGCCTATTTTTGGCACACGGAGGTGCCTCGCAAAGTCTCGCGCCATTCCGAGTCCGGCGGACGAAGTTGGCCAGCCCCACCCCCCAAGGCTATAGCCCACCCTTTTTTGTGGCCTTTTTCCGCTGGACGAACTTGGCGCCCCGGCCTTCGGGCGGGTATTTTTTGGCGCGGCTGTGCACACGGCCTATTTTTGGCACACGGAGGCGCCTCGCAAAGTCTCGCGCCGTTCCGAGTCCGGCGGACGAAGATGGCCAGCCCCACCCCCCAACGCTATAGCCCACCCGTTTTTGTGGCCTTTTTCCGCTGGACGAACTTGGCGCCCCGGCCTTCGGGCGGGTATTTTTTGGCGCGGCTGTGCACACGGCCTATTTTTGGCACACGGAGGCGCCTCGCAAAGTCTCGCGCCGTTCCGAGTCCGGCGGACGAAGATGGCCAGCCCCACCCCCCAACGCTATAGCCCACCCGTTTTTGTGGCCTTTTTCCGCTGGACGAACTTGGCGCCCCGGCCTTCGGGGGGGTATTTTTGGGCGCGGCTGTGCCCGTGGCCTATTTTTGGCACACGGAGGTGCCTCGCAAAGTCTCGCGCCATTCCGAGTCCGGCAGACGAAGTTGGCCAGCCCCACCCCCCAAGGCTATAGCCCGCCCGTTTTTGTGGCCTTTTTCCGCTGGACGAACTAGGCGGCCCGGCCTTCGGTCGGGTTTTTTTGGGCGCGGCCTTGCCCGCGGCCTATTTTTGGCACACAGAGGCACCTCCTAGAGTCTCGCTCCATTCCGAGTCCGGCGGACGAAGTTGGCCAGCCCCACCCCACAAGGCTATAGCCCACCCTTTTTTGTGGCCTTTTTCCGCTGGACGAACTTGGCGCCCCGGCCTTCGGGCGGGTATTTTTTGGCGCGGCTGTGTCCGCGGCCTATTTTTGGCACGCAGAGGTGCCTCGCAAAGTCTCGCGGCATTCCTAGCCGGCGGACGAAGTTGGCCAGCCCCACCCCCCAAGGCTATAGCCCACCCGTTTTTGTGGCCTTTTTCCGCTGGACGAACTTGGCGCCCCAGCCTTTGGGCGGGTATTTTTGGGCGCGGCTCTGCCCGCGGCCTATTTTTTGCTCACGGAGGCGCCTCGCAAATTTTCGCGCCATTCCGAATCCGGCGGACGAAGTTGGCCAGCCCCACCCCCCAAGGCTATAGCCCACCCGTTTTTGTGGCCTTTTTCCGCTGGACGAACTTGGCGCCCCGGCCTTCGGGCGGGTATTTTTGGGCGCGGCTGTGCCCGCGGCCTATTTTTGGCACAAGTAGGCGCCTCGCAAAGTTTCGCGCCATTCCGAGTCCGGCGGACGAAGTTGGCCAGCCCCACCCCCCAAGGCTATAGCCCACCCGTTTTTGTGGCCATTTTCCGCTGGACGAACTTGGCGCCCCGGCCTTCGGGCGGGTATTTTTTGGCGTAGCTGAGCCCGCGGCCTATTTTTGGCACACGGAGGCGCCTCGTAAAGTCTCGCGCCATTCCGAGTCCGGCGGACGAAGTTGGCCAACTCCACCCCCCAAGGCTATAGCCCACCCGTTTTTGTGGCCTTTTTCCGGTGGACGAACTTGGCGCCCCGGCCTTCGGGCGGGTATTTTTGGGCGCGGCTGTGCCCGCGGCCTATGTTTGGCACACGGAGGCGCCTCGTAAAGTCTCGCGCCATTCCGAGTCCGGCGAATGAAGTTGGCCAGCCCCACCCCCCAAGGCTATAGCGCACTCGTTTTTGTGGCCATTTTCCGCTGGACGAACTTGGCGCCCCGGACTTCGGGTGGGTATTTTTGGGCGCGGCTGTGCCTGCGGCCTATTTTTGGCACACGGAGGCGCCTCGCAAAGTCTCGCGCCATTCCAAGACCGGCGGACGAAGTTGGCCAGCCCCACCCCCGAAGGCTATAGCCCACCCGTTTTTGTTGCATTTTTCCGCTGGACGAACTTGGCGCACCGGCCTTCGGGAGGGTATTATTGGGCGCGGCTGCGCCCGTGGCCTATTTTTGGCACAAGGAGGCGCCTCGCAAAGTCTCGCGCCATTCCGAATCCGGCGGACGAAGTTGGCCAGCCCCACCCCCGAAGGCTATAGCCCACCCGTTTTTGTGGCCATTTTCCGCTGGACGAATTTGGCGCCCCGGCCTTCGGGCGGGTATTTTTGGGTGCGGCTGTGCCCGCGGCCTATTTTTGGCACACGGAGGTGCCTCGCAAAGTCTCGCGCAATTCCGAGTCTGGCGGACGAATTTGGCCAGCCCCACCCCCCAAGGCTATAGCCCACCCGTTTTTGTGGCCTTTTCCGCTGGACGAACTTGGCGCCCCAGCCTTTGGGCGGGTATTTTTGGGCGCGGCTGTGCCCGGGGCCTATTTTTGGCTCACGGAGGTGCCTCGCAAAGTCTCGCGCCATTCCTAGCCGGCGGACGAAGTTGGCCAGCCCCACCCCCCAAGGCTATAGCCCACCCGTTTTTGTGGCCTTTTTCCGCTGGACGAACTTGGCGCCCCAGCCTTTGGGCGGGTATTTTTGGGCACGGCTGTGGCCGCGGCCTATTTTTGGCTCACGGAGGTGCCTCGCAAAGTCTCGCGCCATTCCGAGTCCGGCGGACGAAATCGGCCAGCCCCACCCCCCAAGGCTATAGCCCACCCGTTTTTGTGGCCATTTTCCGCTGGACGAACTTGGCGCCCCGGACTTCGGGCGGGTATTTTTGGGCGCGGCTGTTCCCGCGGCCTATTTTTAGCACATGGAGGGGCCTCGCAAAGTCTCGCGGCATTCCGAGTCCGGCGGACGAAGTTGGCCAGCCCCACCCCCCAAGGCTATAGCCCCCCGTTTTTGCGGCCTTTTTCCGCTGGACGAACTTGGCGCCCCGGCCTTCGGGCGGGTATTATTGGGTGCGGCTATGCCCGCGGCCTATTTTTGGCACACGGAGGTGCCTCGCAAAGTCTCGCACTATTCCGAGTCCGGCGGACGAAGTTGGCCAGCCCCACCCTCCAAGGCTATAGCCCACCCATTTTTGTGGCCATTTTCCGCTGGACGAACTTGGCGCCCCGGCCTTCGGGCGGGTATTTTTGGCCGTGGCTGTGCCTGCGGCCTATTTTTGGCACACGGAGGCGCCTCGCACAATCTCGCGCCATTCCGAGTCCGGCGGACGAAGTTGGCCAGCCCCACCCCCCAAGGCTATAGCCCACCCGTTTTTGTGGCCTTTTTCCGCTGGACGAACTTGGCGCCCCGGCCTTCGATCAGGTATTTTTGGGTACGGCTGTGCCCGCAGCCTATTTTTGGCACACGGAGGTGCCTCGCAAAGTCTCGCGCCATTCCGAGTCCGGCGGACGAAGTTGGCGAGCCCCACCCCCCAAGGCTATAGCCCACCCGTTTTTGTGGCCTTTTTCCGCTGGACGAACTTGGCGCCCCGGCCTTCGTGCGGGTATTTTTGGGCGTGGCTGTGCCCGCGGCCTATTTTTGGCACACGGAGGTGCCTCGCAACGTCTCGCGCCATTCCGAGTCCGGCTGACGAAGTTGGCCAGCCCCAGCCCCCAAGGCTATAGCCCACCCGTTTTTGTGGACTTTTTCCGCTGGACGTACTTGGCGCCCCGGCCTTCGGGCGGGTATTTTTGGGCGCGGCTGTGGCCGCGGCCTATTTTTGGCACACGGAGGCACCTCGCAAAATCTCGCGCTATTCCGAGTCCGGCGGACGAAGTTGGCCAGCCCCACCCCCCAAGGCTATAGCCCACCCGTTTTTGTGGCCTTTTTCTGCAGGACGAACTTGGCGCCCCGGCTTTCGGGCGGTTATTTTTGGGCGCGGCTGTGCCCGCACCATATTTTTAGCACACGGAGGGGCCTCGCAAAGTCTCGCGCCATTCTGAGTCCGGCGGACGAAGTTGGCCAGCCCCACCCCCCAAGGCTATAGCCCACCCGTTTTTGTGGCCTTTTTCCGCTGGACGAACTTGGCGCCCCGGCCTTCGGGCGGGTATTTTTGGGCGCGGCTGTGCCCGCGACCTATTTTTGGCACACGGAGGTGCCTCGCAAAGTCTCGCGCCATTCCGAGTCCGGCGGACGAAGTTGGCCAGCCCCACCCCCCAGGGCTATAGTCCACCCGTTTTTGTGTCCTTTTCCGCTGGACGAACTTGGCGCCCCGGCCTTTGGGCGGGTATTTTTGGCCGTGGCTGTGCCTGCGGCCTATTTTTGGCACACGGAGGGGCCTTGCAAAGTCTCGCGCCATTCCGAGTCCGGCGGACGAAGTTGGCCAGCCCCACCCCCCAAGGCTATAGCCCACCCGTTTTTCTGGCCTTTTTCCGCTGGACGAACTTGGCGCCCCGGCCTTTGGGCGGGTATTTTTGGGCGCGGCTGTGCCCGTGGCCTATTGTTGGCACACGGAGGTGTCTCGCAAAGTCTCGCGCCATTCCGAGTCCGGCGGACGAAGTTGGCCCGCCCCACCCCCCAAGGCTATAGCCCACCCGTTTTTGTGGCCTTTTTCCGCTGGACGAACTTGGCGCCCCGGCCTTCGGGCGGGTATTATTGGGTGCGGCTATGCCCGCAGCCTATTTTTGGCACACGGAGGTGCCTCGCAAAGGCTCGCGCTATTCCGAGTCCGGCGGACGAAGTTGGCCAGCCCCACCCCCCAAGGCTATAGCCCACCCATTTTTGTGGCCATTTTCCGCTGGACGAACTTGGCGCCCCGGCCTTCGGGCGGGTATTTTTGGACGTGGCTGTGTCCGCGGCCTATTTTTGGCACGCGGAGGCGCCTCGCAAAATCTCGCGCCATTCCGAGTCCGGCGGACGAAGTTGGCCAGCCCCAGCCCCCAAGGCTATGGCCCACCCATTTTTGTGGCCATTTTCCGCTGGACGAACTTGGCGCCCCGGCCTTCGGGCGGGTATTTTTGGCCGTGGCTGTGTCCGCGGCCTATTTTTGGCACACGGAGGCGCCTCGCAAAATCTCCCGCCATTCCGAGTCCGGCGGACGAAGTTGGCCGGCCCCACCCCCCAAGGCTATAGCCCACCCGTTTTTGTGGCCTTTTTCCGCTGGACGAACTTGGCGCCCCGGCCTTCGATCAGGTATTTTTGGGTACGGCTGTGCCCGCAGCCTATTTTTGGCACACGGAGGTGCCTCGCAAAGTCTCGCGCCATTCCGAGTCCGGCGGACGAAGTTGGCCAGCCCCACCCCCCAAGGCTATAGCCCACCCGTTTTTGTGGCCTTTTTCTGCAGGACGAACTTGGCGCCCCGGCCTTCGATCAGGTATTTTTGGGTACGGCTGTGCCCGCGGCCTATTTTTAGCACATGGAGGGGCCTCGCAAAGTCTCGCGCCATTCTGAGTCCGGCGGACGAAGTTGGCCAGCCCCACCCCCCAAGGCTATAGCCCACCCGTTTTTGTGGCCTTTTTCCGCTGGACGAACTTGGCGCCCCGGCCTTCGGGCGGGTATTTTTGGGCGTGGCTGTGTCCGCGGCCTATTTTTGGCACACGGAGGCGCCTCGCAAAATCTCCCGCCATTCCGAGTCCGGCGGACGAAGTTGGCCAGCCCCACCCCCCAAGGCTATAGCCCACCCGTTTTTGTGGCCTTTTTCCGCTGGACGAACTTGGCGCCCCGGCCTTCGATCAGGTATTTTTGGGTACGGCTGTGCCCGCAGCCTATTTTTGGCACACGGAGGTGCCTCGCAAAGTCTCGCGCCATTCCGAGTCCGGCGGACGAAGTTGGCCAGCCCCACCCCCCAAGGCTATAGCCCACCCGTTTTTGTGGCCTTTTTCCGCTGGACGACCTGGGCGCCCCGGCCTTCGGGCGGGTATTTTTGGGCGCGGCTGTGCCCGCGCCCTATTTTTGGCACACGGAGGCGCCTCACAAAGTCTCGCGCCATTCCGAGTCCGGCGGACGAAGTTGGCCAGCCCCACCCCCCAAGGCTATAGCCCACCCGTTTTTGTGGCCTTTTTCCGCTGGACGAACTTGGCGCCCCGTCCTTCGGGAGGGTATTTTTGGGCGCGGCTGTGCCCGCGGCCTATTTTCGGCACACGGAGGCACCTCGCAAAGTTTCGCGCCATTCCGAGTCCGGCGGACGAAGTTGGCCAGCCCCACCCCCCAGGGCTATAGCCCACCCGTTTTTGTGGCCTATTTCCGCTGGACGAACTTGGCGCCCCGGCCTTCGGGTGGGTATTTTTGGGCGCGGCTGTGCCCGCGGCCTATTTTTGGCACACGGAGGTGCCTCGCAAAGTCTCGCGCCATTCCGAGTCCGGCGGACGAAGTTGGCCAGCCCCCACCCCCAAGGCTATAGCCCACCCGTTTTTGTGGCCTTTTTCCGCTGGACGAACTTGGCGCCCCGGCCTTCGGGCGGGTATTTTTGGGCGTGGCTGTGTCCGCGGCCTATTTTTGGCACACGGAGGTGCCTCGCAAAATCTCGCGCCATTCCGAGTCCGGCGGACGAAGTTGGCCAGCCCCACCCCCCAAGGCTATAGCCCACCCGTTTTTGTGGCCTTTTTCCGCTGGACGAACTTGGCGCCCCGGCCTTCGGTCAGGTATTTTTGGTTGCGGCTGTGCCCGCAGCCTATTGTTGGCACACGGAGGTGCCTCTTAAAATCTCGCGCCATTCCGAGTCCGGCGGACGAAGTTGGCCAGCCCCACCCCCCAAGGCTATAGCCCACCCGTTTTTGTGGCCTTTTTCTGCAGGACGAACTTGGCGCCCCGGCTTTCGGGCGGTTATTTTTGGGCGCGGCTGTGTCCGCGCCATATTTTTAGCACACGGAGGGGCCTCGCAAAGTCTCGCGCCATTCCGAGTCCGGCGGACGAAGTTGGCCAGCCCCAACCCACAAGGCTATACCCCAGCCGTTTTTGTGGCCTTTATCTGCTGGACGAACTTGGCGCCCCGGCCTTCGGGCGGGTATTTTTGGGCGCGGCTGTGCCCGAAGCTTATTTTTGGCACACGGAGGCGCCTCGCAAAGTCTCGCGCCATTCCGAATCCGGCGGACGAAGTTGGCCAGCCCCACCCCCCAAGGCTATAGCCCACCCGTTTTTGTGGCCTTTTTCCACTGGACGAAGTTGGCGCCCCGGCCTTCGGGCGGGTATTTTTGGGCGCGGCTGTGCCCGCGGCCTATTTTTGGCACACGGAGGCAGCTCGCAAAGTTTCGCGCCATTCCGAGTCCGGCGGACGAAGTTGGCCAGCCCCACCCCCCAGGGCTATAGCCCACCCGTTTTTGTGGCCTATTTCCGCTGGACGAACTTGGCGCCCCGGCCTTCGGGTGGGTATTTTTGGGCGCGGCTGTGCCCGCGGCCTATTTTTGGCACACGGAGGCGCCTCGCAAAGTCTCGCGCCATTCCGAGTCCGGCGGACGAAGTTGGCCAGCCCCACCCCCCAAGGCTATAGCCCACCCGTTTTTGTGGCCTTTTTCCGCTGGACGAACATGGCGCAACGGACTTCGGGCGGGTATTTTTGGGCGCGGCTGTGCCCGCGGCCTATTTTTGGCACACGGAGGCGCCTTGGAAAGTCTCGCGCCATTCCGAGTCCGGCGGACGAAGTTGGCCAGCCCCACCCCCCAAGGCTATAGCCCACCCGTTTTTGTGGCCTTTTTCCGCTGGACGAACTTGGCGCAACGGCCTTCGGGCGGGTATTTTTGGGCGCGGCTGTCCCCGCGGCCTATTTTTGGCACACGGAGGCGCCTCACAAAGTCTCGCGCCATTCCGAGTCCGGCGGATGGAGTTGGGCAGCCCCACCCCCCAAGGCTATAGCCCACCCATTTTTGAGGCCTTTTTCCGCTGGACGAACTTGGCGCCCCGGCCTTCGGGCGGGTATTTTTGGGCGCGGCTGTGCCCGCGGCCTATTTTTGGCACACGGAAACGCCTCGCAAAGTCTCGCGCCATTCCGAGTCCGGCGGACGAAGTTGGCCAGCCCCACCCCCCAAGGCTATAGCCCACCAGTTTTCGTGGCCTTTTTCCGCTGGACGAACTTGGCGCCCCGGCCTTCGGGCGGGTATTTTTGGGCGCGGCTGTGCCCGTGGCCTATTTTTGGCACACGGAGGCGCCTCGAAAAGTCTCGCGCCATTCCGAGTCCGGCGGACGAAGTTGGCCAGCCCCACCCCCCAAGGCTATAGCCCACCCGTTTTCGTGGCATTTTTCCGCTGGACGAACTTGGCGTCCCGGCCTTCGGGCGGGTATTTTTGGACGCGGCTGTGCCCGCGGCCTATTTTTGGCACACGGAGGCGCCTCGTAAAGTCTCGCGCCATTCCGAGTCCGGCGGACGAAGTTGGCCAGCCCCACCCCCCAAGGCTATAGCCCACCCGTTTTGGTGGCCTTTTTCCGCTGGACGAACTTGGCGCCCCAGCCTTCGGGCGGGTATTTTTGGGCGCGGCTGTGCCCGCGGCCTATTTTTGGCACACGGAGGCGCCTCGCAAAGTCTCGCGCCATTCTGAGTCAGGCGGACGAAGTTGGCCAGCCCCACCCCCCAAGGCTATAGCCCACCCGTTTTTGTGGCCTTTTTCCGCTGGACGAACTTGGCGCCCCTGCCTTCGGGGGGTTTTTTTGGGCGCGGCTGTGCCCGAGGCCTATTTTTGGCACACGGAGGCGCCTCGGAAAGTCTCGCGCCATTCCGAGTCCGGCGGACGAAGTTCGCCGGCCCCACCCCCCAAGGCTATAGCCAACCCGTTTTTGTGGCCTTTTTCCACTGGACAAACTTGGCGCCCCGGCCTTCGGGTGGGTATTTTTGGGTGCGGCGGTGCCCGCGGCCTATTTTTGGCAAACGGAGGCGCCTCCCAAAGTCTTGCGCCATTCCGAGTCCGGCGGACGAAGTTGGCCAGCCCCACCCCCCAAGGCTATAGCCCACCCGTTTTTGTGGCCTTTTTCCGCTGGACGAACTTGGCGCCCCGGCCTTCGGGCGGGTATTTTTGGGTACGGCTGTTCCCGCGGCCTATTTTTGGCACACGGAGGCTCCTCGTAAAGTATCACGCCATTCGGAGTCCGGCGGACGAAGTTGGCCAGCCCCACCCCCCAAGGCTATAGCCCACCCGTTTTTGTGGCCTTTTTCCGCTGGACGAACTTGGCGTCCCGGCCTTCGGGCCGGTATTTTTGGGCGCGGCTGTGCCCGCGGCCTATTTTTGTTACACGGAGGCTCCTCGCAAAGTCTCGCGCCATTCCGAGTCCGGCGGACGAAGTTGGCCAGCCCCACCCCCCAAGGCTATAGCCCACCCGTTTTTGTGGTCTTTTTCCGCTGGACGAACTTGGCGCCCCGGCCTTCGGGCCGGTATTTTTGGGCGCGGCTGTGCCCGCGGCCTAAGTTTGGCACACGGAGGCGCCTCACAAAGTCTCGCGCCATTCCGAGTCCGGCGGACGAAGTTGGCCAGCCCCACCCCCCAAGGCTATAGCCCACCCGTTTTTGTGGCCTTTTTCCGCTGGACGAACTTGGCGCCCCGGCCTTCGGGCCGGTATTTTTGGGCGCGGCTGTGTCCGCGGCCTATTTTTGGCACACGGAGGCGCCTCGGAAAGTCTCGCGCCATTCCGAGTCCGGCGGACGAAGTTGGCCAGCCCCACCCCCCAAGGCTATAGCCCACCCGTTTTTGTGGCCTTTTTCCGCTGGACGAACTTGGCGCCCCGGCCTTCGGGCGGGTATTTTTGGGCGCGGCTGTGCCCGCGGCCTATTTTTGGCACACGGAGGTGCCTCGCAACGTCTCGCGCCATTCCGAGTCCGGCTGACGAAGTTGGCCAGCCCCACCCCGCAATGCTATTGCCCACCCGTTTTTGTGGACTTTTTCCGCTGGACGAACTTGGCGCCCCGGCCTTCGGGCGGGTATTTTTGGGCGCGGCTGTGCCTGCGGCTTATTTTTGGCACACGGAGCCGCCTCGCAAAGTCTCGCGCCATTCCGAGTCCGGCGGACGAAGTTGGTCAGCCCCACCCCCCAAGGCTATAGCCCACCCGTTTTTGTGGCCTTTTTCCGCTGGACGAACTTGGCGCCCCGGCCTTGGGGCGGGTATTTTTGGGCGCGGCCGTGCCCGCAGCCTATTTTTGACACACGGAGGCGCCTCGTAAAGTCTCGCGCCATTCCGAGGCCGGCGGACGAAGTTGGCCAGCCCGACCCCCCAAGGCTATACCCCAGCCGTTTTTGTGGCCTTTTTCCGCTGGACGAACTTTGCGCCCCGGCCTTCGGGCGGGTATTTTTTGGCGCGGCTGTGCCCGCGGCCTATTTTTGGCACCCGGAGGCGCCTCGCAAAGTCTCGAGCCATTCCGAGTCCGGCGGACAAACTTGGCCAGCCCCACCCCCCAAGGCTATAGCCCACCCGTTTTTGTGGCCTTTTTCCGCTGGACGAACTTGGCGCCCCGGCCTTCCGACGGGTATTTTTGGGCGCGGCAGTGCCCGTGGCCTATTTTTGGCACACGGAGGCGCCTCGTAAAGTCTCGCGCCACTCCGAGTCCGGCGGACGAAGTAGGCCAGCCCCACCCCCCAAGGCTATAGCCAACCCGTTTTTGTGGCCTTTTTCCGCTGGACGAACTTGGCGCCCCGGCCTTCGGGCGGGTGTTTTTGGGTGCGGCTGTGCCCGCGGCCTATTTTTGGCACACGGAGGCGCCTCGCAAAGTCTCGCGCCATTATGAGTCCGGCGGACGAAGTTGGCCAGCCCCACCCCCCAAGGCTATAGCCCACCCGTTTTGGTGGCCTTTTTCCGCTGGACGAACTTGGCGCCCCGGCCTTCGGGCTGGTATTTATGGGCGCGGCTGTGCCCGCGGCCTATTTTTGGCACACGGAGGCGCCTCGCAAAGTCTCGCGCCATTCCGAGTCTGGCGGACGAAGTTGGCCAACCCCACCCCCCAAGGCTATAGCCCACCCGTTTTTGTGGCCTTTTTACGCTGGACGAACTTGGCGCCCCGGCCTTCGGGCGGGTATTTTCGGGCGCGGCTGTGTCCGCGGCCTATTTTTGGCACACGGAGGCACCTCGCAAAGTCTCGCACCATTCCGAGTCCGGCGGACGAAGTGGGCCAGCCCCACCCCCCAAGGCTATAGCCCACCCGTTTTTGTGGCCTTTTTCCGCAGGACGAACTTGGGACCCCGGCCTTCGGGCGGGTATTTTTACGTGCGGCTGTGCCCGCGGCCTATTTTTGGCACACGGAGGCACCTCGCAATGTCTCGTGCCATTCCGAGTCCGGCGGACGAAGTTGGCCAGCCCCACCCCCCAAGGCTATAGCCCACCCGTTATTGTGGCCTTTTTCCGCTGGACGAACTTGGCGGCCGGCCTTCGGGCGGGTATTTTTACGTGCGGCTGTGCCCGCGGCCTATTTTTGGCAAACGGAGGCACCTCGCAAAGTCTCGTGCCATTCCGAGTCCGGCGGACGAAGTTGGCCAGCCCCACCCCCCAAGGCTATAGCCCACCCGTTTTTGTGGCCTTTTTCCGCTGGACGAACTTGGCGCCCCGGCCTTCGGGCGGATATTTTTGGGCGCGGCTGTGCCCACGGCCTATTTTTGGCACACGGAGGCACCTCGCAAAGTCTTGCGCCATTCCGAGTCCGGCGGACGAAGTTGGCCAGCCCCACCCCCCAAGGCTATAGCCCACCCGTTTTTGTGGCTTTTTTCCGCTGGACGAACTTGGCGCCCCGGCCTTCGGGCGGGTATTTTTGGGCGCGGCTGTGTCCGCGGCCTATTTTTGGCACACGGAGGCTCCTCGCAAAGTCTCGCGCCAGTCCGAGTCCGGCGGACGAAGTTGGCCAGCCCCACCCCCCAAGGCTATAGCCCACCCGTTTTTGTGGCATTTTTCCGCTGGACGAATTTGGCACCCCGGCCTTCGGGCGGGTATTTATGGGCGCGGCTGTGTCTGCGGCCTATTTTTGGCACACGGAGGCGCCTCGCAAAGTCTCGCGCCATTCCGAGTCCGGCGGACGAACTTGGCCAGCCCCACCCCCCAAGGCTATAGCCCACCCGTTTTTGTGGCCTTTTTACGCTGGACGAACTTGGCGCCCCGGCCTTCGGGCGGGTATTTTCGGGCGCGGCTGTGTCCGCGGCCTATTTTTGGCACACGGAGGCACCTCGCAAAGTCTCGCGCCATTCCGAGTCCGGCGGACGAAGTTGGCCAGCCCCACCCCCCAAGGCTATAGCCCACCCGTTTTTGTGGCCTTTTTCCGCTGGACGAACTTGGCGCCCCGGCCTTCGGGCGGGTATTTTTGGGTGCGGCTGTGTCCGCGGCCTATTTTTGGCACACGGAGGTGCCTCGCAAAGTCTCGCGCCAGTCCGAGTCCGGCGGACGAAGTTGGCCAGCCCCACCCCCCAAGGCTATAGCCCACCCGTTTTTGTGGCCTTTTTCCGCTGGACGAACTTGGCGGCCCGGCCTTCGGGCGGGTATTTTTACGTGCGGCTGTGTCCGCGGCCTATTTTTGGCACACGGAGTCGCGTCGCAAAGTCTCGCGCCATTCCGAGTCCGGCGGACGAAGTTCGCCAGCCCCACCCCCCAAGGCTATAGCCCACCCGTTTTTGTGGCCTTTTTACGCTGGACGAACTTGGCGCCCCGGCCTTCTGGCGGGTATTTTCGGGCGCGGCTGTGCCCGCGGCCTATTTTTGGAAGACGGAGGCACCTCGCAAAGTCTTCGCCATTCCGAGTCCGGCGGACGAAGTTGGCCAGCCCCACCCCCCAAGGCTATAGCCCACCCGTTTTTGTGGCTTTTTTCCGCTGGACGAACTTGGCGCCCTGGCCTTCGGGCGGGTATTTATGGGCGCGGCTGTGCCCGCGGCCTATTTTTGGCACACGGAGGCGCCTCGCAAAGTCTCGCGCCATTCCGAGTCCGGCGGACGAACTTGGCCAGCCCCACCCCTCAAGGCTATAGCCCACCCGTTTTTGTGGCCTTTTTACGCTGGACGAACTTGGCGCCCCGGCCTTCGGGCGGTTGTTTTCGGGCGCGGCTGTGTCCGCGGCCTATTTTTGGCACACGGAGGCACCTCGCAAAGTCTCGCGCCAGTCCGAGTCCGGCGGACGAAGTTGGCCAGCCCCACCCCCCAAGGCTATAGCCCACCCGTTTTTGTGGCCTTTTTCCGCTGGACGAACTTGGCGACCCGGCCTTCGGGCGGGTATTTTTACGTGCGGCTGTGTCCGCGGCCTATTTTTGGCACACGGAGTCGCCTCGCAAAGTCTCGCGCCATTCCGAGTCCGGCGGACGAACTTGGCCAGCCCCACCCCTCAAGGCTATAGCCCACCCGTTTTTGTGGCCTTTTTACGCTGGATGAACTTGGCGCCCCGGCCTTCGGGCGGGTGTTTTCGGGCGCGGCTGTGTCCGCGGCCTATTTTTGGCACACGGAGGCACCTCGCAAAGTCTCGTACCATTCCGAGTCCGGCGGACGAAGTTGGCCAGCCCCACCCGCGAAGGCTATAGCCCACCCGTTTTTGCGGCCTTTTTCCGCTGGACATACTTGGCTCCCCGGCATTCGGGAGGGTATTTTTGGGCGCGGCTGTGCCCGCAGCCTATTTTTCGTACACGGAGGCACCTCGCAAAGTCTCGCGCCATTCCGAGTCCGGCGGACGAAGTTTGCCAGCCCCACCCCCCAAGGCTATAGCCCACCCGTTTTTGCGGCCTTTTTCCGCTGGACAAACTTGGCGCCCCGGCCTTCGGGCGGGTATTTTTGGGCGCGGCTGTGCCCGCGGCCTATTTCTGGCACACGGAGGCGCCTCGCAAAGTCTCGCGCCATTCCTAGTCCGGCGGACAAAGTTGGCCAGCCCCACCCCCCAAGGCTATAGCCCACCCGTTTTTGAGCCCTCTTACCGCTGGACGAACTTGGCGCCTCGGCCTTCGGGCGGGTATTTTTGGGTGCGGCAGTCCCCGCGGCCTATTTTTGGTACACGGAGGTGCCTCACAAAGTCTCGCGCCACTTCGAGTCCGGCGGACGAAGTTAGCCAGCCCCACCCCCCAAGGCTATAGCCCACCCGTTTTTGTGGCCTTTTTCCGCTCGACGAACTTGGCGCCCCGGCCTTCGGGCGGGTATTTTTGGGCGCGGCTGTGCCCGCGGCCTATTTTTGGCACACGGAGGCCCCTCGCAAAGTCTCGCAGCATTCCGAGTCCGGCGGACGAAGTTGGCCAGCCCCACCCGCCAAGGCTATAGCCCACCCGTTTTTGTGGCCTTTTTACGCTGGACGAACTTGGCGCCCCGGCCTTCGGGCGGGTATCTTCGGGCGCGGCTGTGTGAGCGGCCTATTTTTGGCACACGGAGGCGCCTCGCAAAGTCTCGCACCATTCCGAGTCCGGCGGACGAAGTTGGCCAGCCGCACCCCCCAAGGCTATAGCCCACCCGTTTTTTTGGCCTTTTTACGCTGGACGAACTTGGCGCCCCGGTCTTCGGGCGGGTATTTTTGGGCGCGGCTGCGTCCGCGGCCCATTTTTGGCACACGGAGGCACCTCGCAACGTCTCGCGCCATTCCGAGTCCGGCGGACGAAGTTGGCCAGCCCCACCCCCCAAGGCTATAGCCCACCCGTTTTTGTGGCCTTTTTCCGCTGGACGAACTTGGCGCCCCGGCCTTCGGGCGGGTATTTTTGGGCGCGGCTGTGCCCGAGGCCTATTTTTGTCACACGGTGGCTCCTCGCAAAGTCTCGCGCCATTCCGAGTCCGGCGGACGAAGTTGGCCAGCCCCACCCCCCAAGGCTATAGCCCACCCGTTTTGTGGCCTTTTACGACTGGACGAACTTGGCGTCCCGGCCTTCGGTCGGGTATTTTTGGGCGCGGCTGTGCCCGCGGCCTATTTTTGGCACACGGAGGCGCCTCGCAAAGTCTCGCGCCATTCCGAGTCCGGCGGACGAAGTTGGCCAGCCCCACCCCCCAAGGCTATAGCCCACCCGTTTTTGTGGCCTTTTTCCGCTGGACGAACTTGGCGCCCCGGCCTTCGGGCGGGTATTTATGGGCGCGGCTGTGCCCGTGGCCTATTTTTGTCACACGGTGGCGCCTCGCAAAGTCTCGCGCCATTCCGAGTCCGGCGGACGAAGTTGGCCAGCCCCACCCCCCAAGGCTATAGCCCACCCGTTTTTGTGGCCTTTTTACGCTGGACGAACTTGGCGCCCCGGCCTTCGGGCGGGTATTTTCGGGCGCGGCTGTGCCCGCGGCCTATTTTTGGCACTTGGGGCCCCGGCCTTCGGGCGGGTATTTTCGGGCGAGGCTGTGCCCGCGGCCTGTTTTTGGCACACGGAGGCGCCTCGCAAAGTCTCGCGCCATTCCGAGTGCGGCGGACGAAGTTGGCCAGCCCCACCCCCCAAGGCTATAGCCCACCCGTTTTTGTGGCCTTTTTACGCTGGACGAACATGGCGCCCCGGCCTTCGGGCGGGTATTTTCGGGCGCGGCTGTGTCCGCGGCCTATTTTTGGCACACGGAGGCACCTCGCAAAGTATCGCTCCATTCCGAGTCCGGCGGACGAAGTTGGCCAGCCCCACCCCCCAAGGCTATAGCCCACCCGTTTTTGTGGCCTTTTTACGCTGGACGAACATGGCGCCCCGGCCTTCGGGCGGGTATTTATGGGCGCGGCTGTGCCCGCGGCCTATTTTTGTCACACGGAGGCGCCTCGCAAAGTCTCGCGCCATTCCGAGTCCGGCGGACGAAGTTGGCCAGCCCCACCCCCCAAGGCCATAGCCCACCCGTTTTTGTGGCCTTTTTACGCTGGACGAACTTGGCGCCCCGGCCTTCGGGCGGGTATTTTTGGTGCGGCTGTGTCCGCGGCCTATTTTTGGCACACGGAGGCACCTCGCAAAGTCTCGCGCCAGTCCGAGTCCGGCGGACGAAGTTGGCCAGCCCCACCCCCCAAGGCTATAGCCCACCCGTTTTTGTGGCCTTTTTCCGCTGGACGAACTTGGCGCCCCGGCCTTCGGGCGGGTATTTTTACGTGCGGCTGTGCCCGCGGCCTATTTTTGGCACACGGAGGTGCCTCGCAAAGTCTCGCGCCTTTCCGAGTCCGGCGGACGAAGTTGGCCAGCCCCACCCCCCAAGGCTATAGCCCACCCGTTTTTGTGGCCTTATTACGCTGGACGAACTTGGGACCCCGGCGTTCGGGTGGGTATTTATGGGCGCGGCTGTGCCCGCGGCCTATTTTTGGCACACGGAGGCGCCTCGCAAAGTCTCGCGCCATTCCGAGTCCGGCGGACGAAGTTGGCAAGCCCCACCCCCCAAGGCTATAGCCCACCCGTTTTTGTGCCCTTATTCCGCTGGACGAACTTGGCGCCCCGGCCTTAGGGCGGGTATTTTTGGCACACGGAGGTGCCTCGCAAAGTCTCGCGCCATTCCGAGTCCGGCGGACAAAGTTGGCCAGCCCCACCCCCCAAGGCTATAACCCACCCGTTTTTGTGGCCTTTTACCGCTGGACGAACTTGGCGCCCCGGCCTTCGGGCGGGTATTTTTGGGCGCGGCTGTGCCCGCGGCCTATTTTTGGCACACGGAGGCGCCTCGCAAATTCTCGCTCCATTCCGAGTCCGGCGGACGAAGTTGGCCAGCCCCACCCCCCAAGGCTATAGCCCACCCGTTTTTGCGCCCTCTTACTGCTGGACGAACTTGGCGCCCCGGCCGTCGGGCGGGTATTTTTGGGCGCGGCAGTGCCCGCGGCCTATTTTTGGCACACGGAGGCACCTCGCAAAGTCTCGCACCATTCCGAGTCCGGCGGACGAAGTTGGCCAGCCCCACCCGCCAAGGCTATAGCCCACCCGTTTTTGCGTCCTTTTTCCGCTGGACATACTTGGCTCCCCGGCATTCGGGCGGGTATTTTCGGGCGCGGCTGTCCCCGCAGCCTATTTTTCGTACACGGAGGCACCTCGCAAAGTCTCGCGCCATTCCGAGTCCGGCGGACGAAGTTTGCCAGCCCCACCCCCCAAGGCTATAGCCCACCCGTTTTTGCGGCCTTTTTCCGCTGGACGAACTTGGCGCCCCGGCCTTCGGGCGGGTATTTTTGGGCGCGGCTGTGCCCGCGGCCTATTGCTGGCACATGGAGTCGCCTCGCAAAGTCTCGCGCCATTCCTAGTCCGGCGGACAAAGTTGGCCAGCCCCACCCCCCAAGGCTATAGCCCACCCGTTTTTGCGCCCTCTTACCGCTGGACGAACTTGGCGCCCCGGCCTTCGGGCGGGTATTTTTGGGTGCAGCAGTCCCCGCAGCCTATTTTTGGTACACGGAGGTGCCTCGCAAAGTCTCGCGCCACTTCGAGCCCGGCGGACGAAGTTAGCCAGCCCCACCCCCCAAGGCTATAGCCCACCCGTTTTTGTGGCCTTTTTCCGCAGGACGAACTTGGCGCCCCGGCCTTCGGCCGAGTATTTTTGGGCGCGGCTGTTCCCATGGCCTATTTCTGGCTCACGGAGGTGCCTCACAAAGTCTCGCGCCATTCCGAGTCCGGCGGACGAAGTTGGCCAGCCCCACCCCCCAAGGCTATAGCCCACCCGTTTTTGTGGCCTTTTTCCGCTGGACGAACTTGGCGCCCCGGCCTTCGGGCGGGTATTTTTGGGCGCGGCTGTGCCCGCGGCCTATTTTTGGCACACAGAGGCACCTCGCAAATTCTCGCGCCATTCTGAGTCCGGCGGACAAAGTTGGCCAACCCCACCCCCCAAGGCTATAGCCCACCCATTTTTGTGGCCTTTTTCCGCTGGACGATCTTGGCGCCCCGGCCTTCGGGCGGGTATTTTTGGGCGCGTCTGTGCCCGCGTCCTATTTTTGGGACACGGAGGTACCTCGCAAAGTCTCGCGCCATTCCGAGTCCGGCGGACGAAGTTGGCCAGCCCCACCCCCCAAGGATATAGCCCACCCGTTTTTGTGGCCTTTTTCCGCTGGACGAACTTGGCGCCCCGGCCTTCGGGCGGGTATTTTTGGGCGCGGCTGTGCCCGCGGCCTATTTTTGGCACACGGAGGCCCCTCGCAAAGTCTCGCAGCATTCCGAGTCCGGCGGACGAAGTTGGCCAGCCCCACCCGCCAAGGCTATAGCCCACCCGTTTTTGCGGCCTTTTTCCGCTGGACGTACTTGGCTCCCCGGCATTCGGGCGGGTATTTTTGGACGCGGCTGTGCCCGCAGCCTATTTTTCGTACACGGAGGCACCTCGCAAAGTCTGGCGCCATTCCGAGTCCGGCGGACGAAGTTGGCCAGCCCCACCCCCCAAGGCTATAGCCCACCCGTTTTTGTGGCCTTTTACCGCTGGACGAACTTGGCGCCCCGGCCTTCGGGCGAGTATTTTTGGGCGCGGCTGTTCCCATGGCCTATTTCTGGCTCACGGAGGCGCCTCGCAAAGTCTCGCGCCATTCCGAGTCCGGCGGACGAAGTTTGCCAGCCCCACCCCCCAAGGCTATAGACCACCCGTTTTTGCGGCCTTTTTCCGCTCGACGAACTTGGCGCCCCGGCCTTCGGGCGGGTATTTTTGGGCGCGGCTGTGCCCGCGGCCTATTTCTGGCACACGGAGGCGCCTCGCAAAGTCTCGCGCCATTCCTAGTCCGGCGGACGAAGTTGGCCAGCCCCACCCCCCAAGGCTATAGCCCACCCGTTTTTGTGGCCTTTTTCCACTGGACGAACTTGGCGCCCCGGCATTTGGGCGGGTATTTTTGGCCGCGGCTGTGCCCGCGGCCTATTTTTGGCACACGGAGGCGCCTCACAAAGTCTCGCGCCATTCCGAGTCCGGCGGACGAAGTTGGCCAGCCCCACCCCCCAAGGCTATAGCCGACCCGTTTTTGTGGCCTTTTTCCGCTGGACGAACTTGGCGCCCCGGCCTTGGGGCGGGTATTTTTGGGCGCGGCTGTGCGCGCGGCCTATTTTAAGCACATGGAGGCGCCTCGCAAAGTCTCGATCCATTCCGAGTCCGGTGGACGAAGTTGGCCAGCCCCACCCCCCAAGGCAATAGCGCACCCGTTTTTGTGGCCTTTTTCCGCTGGACGAACTTGGCGCCCCGGCCTTCGGACGGGTATTATTGGGCACGGCTGTGCCCGCGTCCTATTTTTGGCACATGGAGGTGCCTTACAAAGTCTTACGCCATTCCGAGTCCGGCGGACGAAGTTGGCCAGCCCCACCCCCCAAGGCTATAGCCCACCCGTTTTTGTGGCCTTTTTCCGCTGGACGAACTTGGCGCCCCGGCCTTCGGGCGGGTATTTTTGGGCGCGGCTGTCCCGCGGCCTATGTTTGGCACACAGAGGTGCCTCGCAAAGTCTCGCGCCATTCCGAGTCCGGCGGACGAAGTTGGCCAGCCCCACCCCCCAAGGCTATAGCCGACCCATTTTTGTGGCCTTTTTCCGCTGGACGAACTTGGCGCCCCGGCCTTGGGGCGGGTATTTTTGGGCGCGGCTGTGCGCGCGGCCTATTTTTAGCACACGGAGGCGCCTCGCAAAGTCTCGATCCATTCCGAGTCCGGTGGACGAAGTTGGCCAGCCCCACCCCCCAAGGCAATAGCCCACCCGTTTTTGTGGCCTTTTTCCGCAGGACGAACTTGGCGCCCCGGCCTTCGGGCGAGTATTTTTGGGCGCGGCTGTTCCCATGGCCTATTTCTGGCTCACGGAGGCGCCTCACAAAGTCTCGCGCCATTCCGAGTCCGGCGGACGAAGTTGGCCAGCCCCACCCCCCAAGGCTATAGCCCACCCGTTTTTGTGGCCTTTTTCCGCTGGACGAACTTGGCGCCCCGGCCTTCGGGCGGGTATTTTTGGGCGCGGCTGTGCCCGCGGCCTATTTTTGGCACACAGAGGCACCTCGCAAAGTCTCGCGCCATTCTGAGTCCGGCGGACAAAGTTGGCCAACCCCACCCCCCAAGGCTATAGCCCACCCATTTTTGTGGCCTTTTTCCGCTGGACGATCTTGGCGCCCCGGCCTTCGGGCGGGTATTTTTGGGCGCGTCTGTGCCCGCGTCCTATTTTTGGGACACGGAGGTACCTCGCAAAGTCTCGCGCCATTCCGAGTCCGGCGGACGAAGTTGGCCAGCCCCACCCCCCAAGGATATAGCCCACCCGTTTTTGTGGCCTTTTTCCGCTGGACGAACTTGGCGCCCCGGCCTTCGGGCGGGTATTTTTAGGCGCGGCTGTGCCCGCGGGCTATTTTTGGCCCACGGAGCTGCCTCGCAAAGTCTCGCGCCATTCCGAGTCCGGCGGACGAAGTTGGCCAGCCCCACCCCCCAAGGCTATAGCCCACCCGTTTTTGTGGCCTTTTTCCGCTGGACGAACTTGGCGCCCCGGCCTTCGGGCGGGTATTTTTGGGCGCGGTTTTGCCCGCGGACTATTTTTGGCACACGGAGGCGCCTCGCAAAGTCTCGCGCCATTCCGAGTCCGGCGGACGAAGTTGGCCAGCCCCACCCCTCAAGGCTATAGCCCACCCATTTTTGTGGCCTTTTTCCGCTGGACGATCTTGGCGCCCCGGCCTTCGGGCGGGTATTTTTGGGCGCGGCTGTGCCCGCGGCATATTTTTGGCACATGGAGGCGCCTCGCAAAGTCTCGCGCCATTCCGAGTCTGGCGGACGAAGTTGGCCAACCCCACCCCCCAAGGCTATAGCCCACCCGTTATTGTGGCCTTTTTCCGCTGGACGAACTTGGCGCCCCGGCCTTCGGGCGGGTATTTTTGGGGGCGGCTGTGCCCGCGGCCTATGTTTGGCACACGGAGGCGCCTCGCAAAATCTCGCGCCATTCCGAGTCCGGCGGACGAAGTTGGCCAGCCCCACCCCCCAAGGCTATAGCCCACCCGTTTTTGTGGCCTTTTTCCGCTGGACGAACTTGGCGCCCCGGCCTTCGGCCGGGTATTTTTGGGCGCGGCTGTGCCCGCGGCCTATTTTTGGCACACGGAGGCGCCTCGCAAAGTCTCGCGGCATTCCGAGTCCGGCGGACGAAGTTGGCCAGCCCCACCCCCCAAGGCTATAGCCGACCCATTTTTGTGGCCTTTTTCCGCTGGACGAACTTGGCGCCCCGGCCTTGGGGCGGGTATTTTTGGGCGCGGCTGTGCGCGCGGCCTATTTTAAGCACATGGAGGCGCCTCGCAAAGTCTCGATCCATTCCGAGTCCGGTGGACGAAGTTGGCCAGCCCCACCCCCCAAGGCAATAGCGCACCCGTTTTTGTGGCCTTTTTCCGCTGGACGAACTTGGCGCCCCGGCCTTCGGGCGGGTATTTTTGGGCGCGGCTGTCCCGCGGCCTATGTTTGGCACACAGAGGTGCCTCGCAAAGTCTCGCGCCATTCCGAGTCCGGCGGACGAAGTTGGCCAGCCCCACCCCCCAAGGCTATAGCCGACCCGTTTTTGTGGCCTTTTTCCGCTGGACGAACTTGGCGCCCCGGCCTTGGGGCGGGTATTTTTGGGCGCGGCTGTGCGCGCGGCCTATTTTTAGCACACGGAGGCGCCTCGCAAAGTCTCGATCCATTCCGAGTCCGGTGGACGAAGTTGGCCAGCCCCACCCCCCAAGGCAATAGCCCACCCGTTTTTGTGGCCTTTTTCCGCTGGACGAACTTGGCGCCCCGGCCTTCGGGCGGGTATTTTTGGGCGCGGCTGTGCCCGCGGCCTATTTTTGGCACACGGAGGCGCCTCGTAAAGTCTCGCGCCATTCCGAGTCCGGCGGACGGAGTTGGCCAGCCCCACCCCCCAAGGCTATAGCCCACCCGTTTTTGTGGCCATTTTCCGCAGGACGAACTTGGCGCCCCGGCCTTCGGGCGAGTATTTTTGGGCGCGGCTGTTCCCATGGCCTATTTCTGGCTCACGGAGGCGCCTCACAAAGTCTCGCGCCATTCCGAGTCCGGCGGACGAAGTTGGCCAGCCCCACCCCCCAAGGCTATAGCCCACCCGTTTTTGTGGCCTTTTTCCGCTGGACGAACTTGGCGCCCCGGCCTTCGGGCGGTTATTTTTGGCGCGGCTGTGCCCGCGGCCTATTTTTGGCACACAGAGGCACCTCGTAAAGTCTCGCGCCATTCTGAGTCCGGCGGACAAAGTTGGCCAGCCCCACCCCCCAAGGCTATAGCCCACCCATTTTTGTGGCCTTTTTCCGCTGGTCGATCTTGGCGCCCCGGCCTTCGGGCGGGTATTTTTGGGCGCGGCTGTGCCCGCGGCATATTTTTGGCACATGGAGGCGCCTCGCAAAGTCTCGCGCCATTCCGAGTCTGGCGGACGAAGTTGGCCAACCCCACCCCCCAAGGCTATAGCCCACCCGTTATTGTGGCCTTTTTCCGCTGGACGAACTTGGCGCCCCGGCCTTCGGGCGGGTATTTTTGGGGGCGGCTGTGCCCGCGGCCTATGTTTGGCACACGGAGGCGCCTCGCAAAATCTCGCGCCATTCCGAGTCCGGCGGACGAAGTTGGCCAGCCCCACCCCCCAAGGCTGTAGCCCACCCGTTTTTGTGGCCTTTTTCCGCTGGACGAACTTGGCGCCCCGGCCTTCGGCCGGGTATTTTTGGGCGCGGCTGTGCCCGTGGCCTATTTTTGGCACACGGAGGCGCCTCGCAAAGTCTCGCGCCATTCCGAGTCCGGCGGACGAAGTTGGCCAGCCCCACCCCCCAAGGCTATAGCCCACCCGTTTTTGTGGCCTTTTTCCGCTGGATGAACTTGGCGCCCCGGCCTTCGGGGGGGTATTTTTGGGCGCGTCTGTGCCCGCGTCCTATTTTTGGGACACGGAGGTACCTCGCAAAATCTCGCGCCATTCCGAGTCCGGCGGACGAAGTTGGCCAGCCCCACCCCCCAAGGCTATAGCCCACCCGTTTTTGTGGCCTTTTTCCGCTGGACGAACTTGGCGCCCCGGCCTTCGGCCGGGTATTTTTGGGCGCGGCTGTGCCCGCGGCCTATTTTTGGCACACGGAGGCGCCTCGCAAAGTCTCGCGGCATTCCGAGTCCGGCGGACGAAGTTGGCCAGCCCCACCCCCCAAGGCTATAGCCGACCCATTTTTGTGGCCTTTTTCCGCTGGACGAACTTGGCGCCCCGGCCTTGGGGCGGGTATTTTTGGGCGCGGCTGTGCGCGCGGCCTATTTTAAGCACATGGAGGCGCCTCGCAAAGTCTCGATCCATTCCGAGTCCGGTGGACGAAGTTGGCCAGCCCCACCCCCCAAGGCAATAGCGCACCCGTTTTTGTGGCCTTTTTCCGCTGGACGAACTTGGCGCCCCGGCCTTCGGGCGGGTATTTTTGGGCGCGGCTGTCCCGCGGCCTATGTTTGGCACACAGAGGTGCCTCGCAAAGTCTCGCGCCATTCCGAGTCCGGCGGACGAAGTTGGCCAGCCCCACCCCCCAAGGCTATAGCCGACCCGTTTTTGTGGCCTTTTTCCGCTGGACGAACTTGGCGCCCCGGCCTTGGGGCGGGTATTTTTGGGCGCGGCTGTGCGCGCGGCTGTGCGCGCGGCCTATTTTTAGCACACGGAGGCGCCTCGCAAAGTCTCGATCCATTCCGAGTCCGGTGGACGAAGTTGGCCAGCCCCACCCCCCAAGGCAATAGCCCACCCGTTTTTGTGGCCTTTTTCCGCTGGACGAACTTGGCGCCCCGGCCTTCGGGCGGGTATTTTTGGGCGCGGCTGTGCCCGCGGCCTATTTTTGGCACACGGAGGCGCCTCGTAAAGTCTCGCGCCATTCCGAGTCCGGCGGACGGAGTTGGCCAGCCCCACCCCCCAAGGCTATAGCCCAACCGTTTTTGTGGCCATTTTCCGCAGGACGAACTTGGCGCCCCGGCCTTCGGGCGAGTATTTTTGGGCGCGGCTGTTCCCATGGCCTATTTCTGGCTCACGGAGGCGCCTCACAAAGTCTCGCGCCATTCCGAGTCCGGCGGACGAAGTTGGCCAGCCCCACCCCCCAAGGCTATAGCCCACCCGTTTTTGTGGCCTTTTTCCGCTGGACGAACTTGGCGCCCCGGCCTTCGGGCGGGTATTTTTGGGCGCGGCTGTGCCCGCGGCCTATTTTTGGCACACAGAGGCACCTCGTAAAGTCTCGCGCCATTCTGAGTCCGGCGGACAAAGTTGGCCAGCCCCACCCCCCAAGGCTATAGCCCACCCATTTTTGTGGCCTTTTTCCGCTGGTCGATCTTGGCGCCCCGGCCTTCGGGCGGGTATTTTTGGGCGCGGCTGTGCCCGCGGCATATTTTTGGCACATGGAGGCGCCTCGCAAAGTCTCGCGCCATTCCGAGTCTGGCGGACGAAGTTGGCCAACCCCACCCCCCAAGGCTATAGCCCACCCGTTATTGTGGCCTTTTTCCGCTGGACGAACTTGGCGCCCCGGCCTTCGGGCGGGTATTTTTGGGGGCGGCTGTGCCCGCGGCCTATGTTTGGCACACGGAGGCGCCTCGCAAAATCTCGCGCCATTCCGAGTCCGGCGGACGAAGTTGGCCAGCCCCACCCCCCAAGGCTATAGCCCACCCTATTTTGTGGCCTTTTTCCGCTGGACGAACTTGGCGCCCCGGCCTTCGGCCGGGTATTTTTGGGCGCGGCTGTGCCCGCGGCCTATTTTTGGCACACGGAGGCGCCTCGCAAAGTCTCGCGCCATTCCGAGTCCGGCGGACGAAGTTGGCCAGCCCCACCCCCCAAGGCTATAGCCCACCCGTTTTTGTGGCCTTTTTCCGCTGGATGAACTTGGCGCCCCGGCCTTCGGGGGGGTATTTTTGGGCGCGTCTGTGCCCGCGTCCTATTTTTGGGACACGGAGGTACCTCGCAAAGTCTCGCGCCATTCCGAGTCCGGCGGACGAAGTTGGCCAGCCCCACCCCCCAAGGATATAGCCCACCCGTTTTTGTGGCCTTTTTCCGCTGGACGAACTTGGCGCCCCGGCCTTCGGGCGGGTATTTTTAGGCGCGGCTGTGCCCGCGGGCTATTTTTGGCCCACAGAGCTGCCTCGCAAAGTCTCACGCCATTCCGAGTCCGGCGGACGAAGTTGGCCAGCCCCACCCCCCAAGGCTATAGCCCACCCGTTTTTGTGGCCTTTTTCCGCTGGACGAACTTGGCGCCCCGGCCTTCGGGCGGGTATTTTTGGGAGTGGTTTTGCCCGCGGACTATTTTTGGCACACGGAGGTGCCTCGCAAAGTCTCGCGCCATTCCGAGTCCGGCGGACGAAGTTGGCCAGCCCCACCCCTCAAGGCTATAGCCCACCCATTTTTGTGGCCTTTTTGCGCTGGACGATCTTGGCGCCCCGGCCTTCGGGCGGGTATTTTTGGGCGCGGCTGTGCCCGCGGCATATTTTTGGCACATGGAGGCGCCTCGCAAAGTCTCGCGCCATTCCGAGTCTCGCGGACGAAGTTGGCCAACCCCACCCCCCAAGGCTATAGCCCACCCGTTATTGTGGCCTTTTTCCGCTGGACGAACTTGGCGCCCCGGCCTTCGGGCGGGTATTTTTGGGGGCGGCTGTGCCCGCGGCCTATGTTTGGCACACGGAGGCGCCTCGCAAAATCTCGCGCCATTCCGAGTCCGCGGATTTGGTTGGCCAGCCCCACCCCAAGGCTATAGCCCACCCGTTTTGTGGCCTTTTTCCGCTGGACGAACTTGGCGCCCGGCCTTCGGGCGGGTATTTTTTGGCGCTGCTGTGCCCATGGCCTATTTTTGGCACACGGAGGCGCCTCGCAAAGTCTCGCGCCATTCCGAGTCCCGGCGGACGAAGTTGGCCAGCCCCACCCCCAAGGCTATAGCCCACCCGTTTTTGTGGCCTTTTTCCGCTGGATGAACTTGGCGCCCCGGCCTTCGGGGGGGTATTTTTGGGCGCGGCTGTGCCCGCGGCCTATTTTTAGCACACGGAGGCACCTCGTAAAGTCTCGCGCCATTCCGAGTCCGGCGGACGAAGTTGGCCAGCCCCACCCCCCAAGGCTATAGCCCACCCATTTTTGTGGCCTTTTTCCGCTGGTCGATCTTGGCGCCCCGGCCTTCGGGCGGGTATTTTTGGGCGCGGCTGTGCCCGCGGCATATTTTTGGCACATGGAGGCGCCTCGCAAAGTCTCGCGCCATTCCGAGTCTGGCGGACGAAGTGGGCCAACCCCACCCCCCAAGGCTATAGCCCACCCGTTATTGTGGCCTTTTTCCGCTGGACGAACTTGGCGCCCCGGCCTTCGGGCGGGTATTTTTGGGGGCGGCTGTGCCCGCGGCCTATGTTTGGCACACGGAGGCGCCTCGCAAAATCTCGCGCCATTCCGAGTCCGGCGGACGAAGTTGGCCAGCCCCACCCCCCAAGGCTATAGCCCACCCGTTTTTGTGGCCTTTTTCCGCTGGACGAACTTGGCGCCCCGGCCTTCGGCCGGGTATTTTTGTGCGCGGCTGTGCCCGCGGCCTATTTTTGGCACACGGAGGCGCCTCGTAAAGTCTCGCGCCATTCCGAGTCCGGCGGACGAAGTTGGCCAGCCCCACCCCCCAAGGCTATAGCCCACCCGTTTTTGTGGCCTTTTTCCGCTGGATGAACTTGGCGCCCCGGCCTTCGGGGGGGTATTTTTGGGCGCGGCTGTGCCCGCGGCCTATTTTTAGCACACGGAGGCACCTCGTAAAGTCTCGCGCCATTCCGAGTCCGGCGGACGAAGTTGGCCAGCCCCACCCCCCAAGGCTATAGCCCACCCGTTTTTGTGGCCTTTTTCCGCTGGACGAACTAGGCGCCCCGGCCTTCGGGCGGGTATTTTTGGGCGCGGTTTTGCCCGCGGCCTATTTTTGGGACACGGAGGCGCCTCGCAAAGTCTCGCGCCATTCCGAGTCCGGCGGACGAAGTTGGCCAGCCCCACCCCCCAAGGCTATAACCCACCCGTTTTTGTGGCCTTTTTCCGTTGGACGAACTTGGCGCCCCGGCCTTCAGGCGGGTATTTTTGGGCGCGGCTGTGCCCGCGGCATATTTTTGGCACATGGAGGCGCCTCGCAAAGTCTCGCGCCATTCCGAGTCTGGCGGACGAAGTTGGCCAACCCCACCCCCCAAGGCTATAGCCCACCCGTTATTGTGGCCTTTTTCCGCTGGACGAACTTGGCGCCCCGGCCTTCGGGCGGGTATTTTTGGGGGCGACTGTGCCCGCGGCCTATTTTTGGCACACGGAGGCACCTCGCAAAATCTCGCGCCATTCCGAGTCCGGCGGACGAAGTTGGCCAGCCCCACCCCCCAAGGCTATAGCCCACCCGTTTTTGTGGCCTTTTTCCGCTGGACGAACTTGGCGCCCCGGCCTTCGGGCGGGTATTTTTGGGGGCGACCGTGACCGCGGCCTATTTTTGGCACACGGAGGCGCCTCGCAAAATCTCGCGCCATTCCGAGTCCGGCGGACGAAGTTGGCCAGCCCCACCCCCCAAGGCTATAGCCCACCCGTTTTTGTGGCCTTTTTCCGCTGGACGAACTTGGCGCCCCGGCCTTCGGGCGGGTATTTTTGGGCGCGGCTGTTCCCGCGGCCTATTTTTGGCACACGGAGTCGCCTCGCAAAGTCTCGCGCCATTCCGAGTCCGGCGGACGAAGTTGGCCAGCCCCACCCCCCAAGGCTATAACCCACCCGTTTTTGTGGCCTTTTTCCGCTGGACGAACTTGGCGCCCCGGCCTTCAGGCGGGTATTTTTGGGCGCGGCTGTGCCCGCGGCATATTTTTGGCACATGGAGGCGCCTCGCAAAGTCTCGCGCCATTCCGAGTCTGGCGGACGAAGTTGGCCAACCCCACCCCCCAAGGCTATAGCCCACCCGTTATTGTGGCCTTTTTCCGCTGGACGAACTTGGCGCCCCGGCCTTCGGGCGGGTATTTTTGGGGGCGACTGTGCCCGCGGCCTATTTTTGGCACACGGAGGCGCCTCGCAAAATCTCGCGCCATTCCGAGTCCGGCGGACGAAGTTGGCCAGCCCCACCCCCCAAGGCTATAGCCCACCCGTTTTTGTGGCCTTTTTCCGCTGGATGAACTTGGCGCCCCGGCCTTCGGGGGGGTATTTTTGGGCGCGGCTGTGCCCGCGGCCTATTTTTGGCACACGGAGGCGGCTCGTAAAGTCTCGCGCCATTCCGAGTCCGGCGGACGAAGTTGGCCAGCCCCACCCCCCAAGGCTATAGCCCACCCGTTTTGGTGCCCTTTTTCCGCTGGACGAACTTGGCGCCCCGGCCTTCGGGCGGGTATTATTGGGCGCGGCTGTGCCCGCATCCTATTTTTGGCACATGGAGGTGCCTTGCAAAGTCTCGTGCCATTCCGAGTCCGGCGGACGAAGTTGGCCAGCCCCACCCCCTAAGGCTATAGCCCACCCGTTTTTGTGGCCTTTTTCCGCTAGACGAACTTGGCGCCCCGGCCTTCAGGGGGGTATTTTTTGGCGCGGCTGTACCCGCGGCCTATTTTTGGCACACGGAGTCGCCACGTAAAGTCTCGCGCCATTCCGAGTCCGGCGGGTGAAGTTGGCCAGCCCCACCCCCCAAGGCTATAGCCCACCCGTTTTTGTGGCCTTTTTCCGCTGGACGAACTTGGCGCCCCGGCCTTCGGGGGGGTATTTTTGGGCGCGGCTGTACCCGCGGCCTATTTATGGCCCACGGAGGCGCCTCGCAAAGTCTCGCGCCATTCCGAGTCCGGCGGACGAAGTTGGCCAGCCCCACCCCCAAGGCAATAGCCCCCCCGTTCTGGCGGCCATTTTCCGCCGGACGAACTTGGCGACCCGGCCTTCGGGCGGGTATTTTTGGGCGCGGCTGTGCCCGCGGCCTATTTTTGGCACACAGAGGCACCTCGCAAAGTCTCGCGCCATTCTGAGTCCGGCGGACAAAGTTGGCCGACCCCACCCCCCAAGGCTATAGCCCACCCGTTTTTGTGGCCTTTTTCCGCTGGACGAACTTGGCGCCCCGGCCTTCGGGCGGGTATTTTTGGGCGCGGCTGTGCCCGCGGCCTATTATTGGCTCACGGAGGCGCCTCGCAATGTCTCGCGCCATTCCGAGTCCGGCGGACGAAGTTGGCCAGCCCCACCCCCCAAGGCTATAGCCCACCCGTTTTTGTGGCCTTTTTCCGCTGGATGAACTTGGCGCCCCGGCCTTCGGGGGGGTATTTTTGGGCGCGGCTGTGCCCGCGGCCTATTTTTGGCACACGGAGGCGGCTCGTAAAGTCTCGCGCCATTCCGAGTCCGGCGGACGAAGTTGGCCAGCCCCACCCCCCAAGGCTATAGCCCACCCGTTTTGGTGCCCTTTTTCCGCTGGACGAACTTGGCGCCCCGGCCTTCGGGCGGGTATTATTGGGCGCGGCTGTGCCCGCATCCTATTTTTGGCACATGGAGGTGCCTTGCAAAGTCTCGTGCCATTCCGAGTCCGGCGGACGAAGTTGGCCAGCCCCACCCCCCAAGGCTATAGCCCACCCGTTTTTGTGGCCTTTTTCCGCTGGACGAACTTGGCGCCCCGGCCTTCGGGCGGGTATTTTTGGGCGCGGCTGTTCCCGCGGCCTATTTTTGGCACACGGAGTCGCCTCGCAAAGTCTCGCGCCATTCCGAGTCCGGCGGACGAAGTTGGCCAGCCCCACCCCCCAAGGCTATAGCCCACCCGTTTTTGTGGCCTTTTTCCGCTGGACGAACTTGGCACCCCGGCCTTCGGGCGGGTATTTTTGGGCGCGGCTGTGCCCGCGGCCTATTATTGGCTCACGGAGGTGCCTCGCAAAGTCTCGCGCCATTCCGAGTCCGGCGGACGAAGTTGGCCAGCCCCACCCCCCAAGGCTATAGCCCACCCGTTTTTGTGGCCTTTTTCCGCCGGACGAACTTGGCGACCCGGCCTTCGGGCGGGTATTTTTGGGCGCGGCTGTGCCCGCGGCCTATTTTTGGCACACAGAGGCACCTCGCAAAGTCTCGCGCCATTCTGAGTCCGGCGGACAAAGTTGGCCGACCCCACCCCCCAAGGCTATAGCCCACCCGTTTTTGTGGCCTTTTTCCGCTGGTTGAACTTGGCGCCCCGGCCTTCGGGCGGGTATTTTTGGGCGCGGCTGTGCCCGCGGCCTATTATTGGCTCACGGAGGCGCCTCGCAATGTCTCGCGCCATTCCGAGTCCGGCGGACGAAGTTGGCCAGCCCCACCCCCCAAGGCTATAGCCCACCCGTTTTTGTGGCCTTTTTCCGCCGGACGAACTTGGCGACCCGGCCTTCGGGCGGGTATTTTTGGGCGCGGCTGTGCCCGCGGCCTATTTTTAGCACACGGAGGCGCCTCGCAAAATCTCGCGCCATTCCGAGTCCGGCGGACGAAGTTGGCCAGCCCCACCCCCCAAGGCTATAGCCCACTCGTTTTGTTGCCTTTTTCCGCTGCACGAACTTGGCGCCCCGGCCTTCGGGCCGTTATTTTTGGGCGTGGCTGTGGCCGCGGCCTATTTTTGGCACACGGAGGCCCCTCGCAAAGTCTCGTACCATTCCGAGTCCGGCAGACGAAGTTGGCCAGCCCCACCCCCCAAGGCTATAGCCCACCCGTTTTTGTGGCCGTTTTCCGCTGGACGAACTTGGCGTCCGGGCCTTCGGGCGGTTATTTTTGGGCGCGGCTGTGCCCGCGGCCTATATTTGGCACACGGAGGCCCCTCGCAAAGTCTCGCGCCATTCCGAGTCCGGAGGACGAAGTTGGCCAGCCCCACCCCCCATGGCTATAGCCCACTCGTTTTTGTGGCCTTTTTCCGCTGTACGAAGTTGGCGCCCCGGCCTTCGGGCGGTTATTTTTGGGCGCGGCTGTGCCCGCGGCCTATTTTTGGCACACGGAGGCCCCTCGCAAAGTCTCGCGCCATTCCGAGTCCGGCGGACAAGGTTGGCCAGCCCCACCCCCCGAGGCTATAGCCCACCCGTTTTTGTGGCCTTTTTCCGCTGGACGAACTTGGCGCCCCGGCCTTCGGGCGGTTATTTTTGTGCGCCGCTGTGCCCGCGGCCTATTTTTGGCACACGGAGGCCCCTCGCAAAGTCTCGCACCATTACGAGTCCGGGGGACGAAGTTGGCCAGCCCCACACCCCAAGGCTATAGCCCACCCGTTTTTGTGGCCTTTTTCCGCTGCACGAACTTGGCGCCCCGGCCTTCGGGCCGTTATTTTTGGGCGTGGCTGTGGCCGCGGCCTATTTTTGGCACACGGAGGCCCCTCGGAAAGTCTCGCACCATTCCGAGTCCGGCAGACGAAGTTGGCCAGCCCCACCCCCCAAGGCTATAGCCCACCCGTTTTTGTGGCCGTTTTCCGCTGGACGAACTTGGCGTCCGGGCCTTCGGGCGGTTATTTTTGGGCGCGGCTGTGCCCGCGGCCTATATTTGGCACACGGAGGCCCCTCGCAAAGTCTCGCGCCATTCCGAGTCCGGAGGACGAAGTTGGCCAGCCCCACCCCCCATGGCTATAGCCCACTCGTTTTTGTGGCCTTTTTCCGCTGTACGAAGTTGGCGCCCCGGCCTTCGGGCGGTTATTTTTGGGCGCGGCTGTGCCCGCGGCCTATTTTTGGCACACGGAGGCCCCTCGCAAAGTCTCGCGCCATTCCGAGTCCGGCGGACAAGGTTGGCCAGCCCCACCCCCCGAGGCTATAGCCCACCCGTTTTTGTGGCCTTTTTCCGCTGGACGAACTTGGCGCCCCGGCCTTCGGGCGGTTATTTTTGTGCGCCGCTGAGCCCGCGGCCTATTTTTGGCACACGGAGGCCCCTCGCAAAGTCTCGCACCATTACGAGTCCGGGGGACGAAGTTGGCCAGCCCCACACCCCAAGGCTATAGCCCACCCGTTTTTGTGGCCTTTTTCCGCTGGACGAACTTGGCGCCCGGGCCTTCGGGCGGTTATTTTTGGGCGCGGCTGTGCCCGCGGCATATTTTTGGCACACGGAGGCCCCTCGCAAAGCCTCGCACCATTACGAGTCCGGGGGACGAAGTTGGCCAGCCCCACACCCCAAGGCTATAGACCACCCGTTTTTGTGGCCTTTTTCCGCTGGACGAACTTGGCGCCCCGGCCTTCGGGCAGTTATTTTTGGGCGCGGCTGCGCCCGTGGCCTATTTTTGGCACACGGAGGCCCCTCGTAAAGTCTCGCGCCATTCCGAGTCCAGCGGACGAAGTTGGCCAGCCCCACCCCCCATGGCTATAGCCCACCCGTTTTTGTGGCCTTTTTCCGCTGTACGAACTTGGCGCCCCGGCCTTCGGGCGGTTATTTTTGGGCGCGGCTGTGCCCGCGGCCTATTTTTGGCACACGGAGGCCCCTCGCAAAGTCTCACGCCATTCCGAGTCCGGCAGACGAGGTTGGCCAGCCCCACCCCCCATGGCTATAGCCCACCTATTTTTGTGGCCTTTTTTCCGCTGTACGAACTTGGCGCCCCGGCCTTCGGGCGGTTATTTTTGGGCGCGGCTGTGCCCGCGGCCTATATTTGGCACACGGAGGCCCCTCGCAAAGTCTCGCGCCATTCCGAGTCCGGAGGACGAAGTTGGCCAGCCCCACCCCCCATGGCTATAGCCCACCCGTTTTTGTGGCCTTTTTCCGCTGGACGAACTTGGCGCCCGGGCCTTCGGGCGGTTATTTTTTGCCGCGGCTGTGGCCGCGGCCTATTTTTGGCACACGGAGGCCCCTCGCAAAGTCTCGCGCCATTCCGAGTCCGGCGGACGAAGTTGGCCAGCCCCACCCCCCATGGCTATAGCCCACCCGTTTTTGTGGCCTTTTTCCGCTGGACGAACTTGGCGCCCGGGCCTTCGGGCGGTTATTTTTGGGCGCGGCTGTGCCCGCGGCCTATATTTGGCACACGGAGGCCCCTCGCAAAGTCTCGCGCCATTCCGAGTCCGGAGGACGAAGTTGGCCAGCCCCACCCCCCATGGCTATAGGCCACTCGTTTTTGTGGCCTTTTTCCGCAGTACGAAGTTGGCGCCCCGGCCTTCGGGCGGTTATTTTTGGGCGCGGCTGTGCCCGCGGCCTATTTTTGGCACACGGAGGCCCCTCGCAAAGTCTCGCGCCATTCCGAGTCCGGCGGACGAGGTTGGCCAGCCCCACCCCCCGAGGCTATAGCCCACCCGTTTTTGTGGCCTTTTTCCGCTGCACGAACTTGGCGCCCCGGCCTTCGGGTGGTTATTTTTGTGCGCCGCTGTGCCCGCGGCCTATTTTCGGCACACGGAGGCCCCTCGCAAAGTCTCGCACCATTACGAGTCCGGGGGACGACGTTGGCCAGCCCCACACCCCAAGGCTATAGCCCACCCGTTTTTGTGGCCTTTTTCCGCTGGACGAACTTGGCGGCCGGGCCTTCGGGCGGTTATTTTTGGGCGCGGCTGTGCCCGCGGCATATTTTTGGCACACGGAGGCCCCTCGCAAAGTCTCGCACCATTACGAGTCCGGGGGACGAAGTTGGCCAGCCCCACACCCCAAGGCTATAGACCACCCGTTTTTGTGGCCTTTTTCCGCTGGACGAACTTGGCGCCCCGGCCTTCGGGCAGTTATTTTTGGGCGCGGCTGCGCCCGTGGCCTATTTTTGGCACACGGAGGCCCCTCGTAAAGTCTCGCGCCATTCCGAGTCCAGCGGACGAAGTTGGCCAGCCCCACCCCCCATGGCTATAGCCCACCCGTTTTTGTGGCCTTTTTCCGCTGTACGAACTTGGCGCCCCGGCCTTCGGGCGGTTATTTTTGGGCGCGGCTGTGCCCGCGGCCTATTTTTGGTACACGGAGGCCCCTCGCAAAGTCTCGCGCCATTCCGAGTTTGGCAGACGAGGTTGGCCAGCCCCACCCCCCATGGCTATAGCCCACCCGTTTTTGTGGCCTTTTTCCGCTGTACGAACTTGGCGCCCCGGCCTTCGGGGGGTTATTTTTGGGCGCGGCTGTGTCCGCAGCCTATTTTTGGCACACGGAGGCCCCTCGCAAAGTCTCGCGCCATTCCGAGTCCGGCGGACGAGGTTGGCCAGCCCCACCCCCCAAGGCTATAGCCCACCCGTTTTTGTGGCCTTTTTCCGCCGGACGAACTTGGCGCCCCGGCCTTCGGGCGGTTATTTTTGTGCGCCGCTGTGCCCGCGGCCTATATTTGGCACACGGAGGCCCCTCGCAAAGTCTCGCGCCATTCCGAGTCCGGAGGACGAAGTTGGCCAGCCCCACCCCCCATGGCTATAGGCCACTCGTTTTTGTGGCCTTTTTCCGCAGTACGAAGTTGGCGCCCCGGCCTTCGGGCGGTTATTTTTGGGCGCGGCTGTGCCCGCGGCCTATTTTTGGCACACGGAGGCCCCTCGCAAAGTCTCGCGCCATTCCGAGTCCGGCGGACGAGGTTGGCCAGCCCCACCCCCCGAGGCTATAGCCCACCCGTTTTTGTGGCCTTTTTCCGCTGCACGAACTTGGCTCCCCGGCCTTCGGGTGGTTATTTTTGTGCGCCGCTGTGCCCGCGGCCTATTTTCGGCACACGGAGGCCCCTCGCAAAGTCTCGCACCATTACGAGTCCGGGGGACGAAGTTGGCCAGCCCCACACCCCAAGGCTATAGCCCACCCGTTTTTGTGGCCTTTTTCCGCTGGACGAACTTGGCGGCCGGGCCTTCGGGCGGTTATTTTTGGGCGCGGCTGTGCCCGCGGCATATTTTTGGGACACGGAGGCCCCTCGCAAAGTCTCGCACCATTACGAGTCCGGGGGACGAAGTTGGCCAGCCCCACACCCCAAGGCTATAGACCACCCGTTTTTGTGGCCTTTTTCCGCTGGACAAACGTGGCGCCCCGGCCTTCGGGCAGGTATTTTTGGGCGCGGCTGTGCCCACGGCCTATTTTTGGCACACGGAGGCGCCTCGCAAAGTCTCGCGCCATTCCGAGTCCGGCGGATGAAGTTGGCCAGCCCCACCCCCCAAGGCTATAGCCCACCCGTTTTTTTGGCCTTTTTCCGCTGGACGAACTTGCCGCCCCGGCTTCGGGCGGGTATTTTTGGGCGCGGCTGTGGCCGCGGCCTATTTTTGGCACACGGAGGCCCCTCGCAAAGTCTCGCGCCATTCCGAGTCCGGCGGACGAGGTTGGCCAGCCCCACCCCCCAAGGCTATAGCCCACCCGTTTTTGTGGCCTTTTTCCGCTGGACGAACTTGGCGTCCCGGCCTTCGGGCGGTTATTTTTGTATGCTGCTGTGCCCGCGGCCTATTTTTGGCACCCGGAGGCCCCTCGCAAAGTCTCGCACCATTACGAGTCCGGGGGACGAAGTTGGCCAGCCCCACACCCCAAGGCTATAGCCCACCCGTTTTTGTGGCCTTTTTCCGCTGTACGAACTTGGCGCCCCGGCCTTCGGGCGGTTATTTTTCGGCGCGGCTGTGCCCGCAGCCTATTTTTGGCACACGGAGGCCCCTCGCAAAGTCTCGCGCCATTCCGAGTCCGGCCCCACCCCCCAAGGCTATAGCCCACCCGTTTTTGTGGCCTTTTTCCGCTGGACGAACTTGGCGCCCGGCCTTGGCGTTTATTTTGGGCGCGGCTGTGCCCGCGGCCTATTTTTGGCACCCGGTGGCGCCTCCCAAAGTCTCGCGCCATTCCGAGTCCGGCGGACTAAGTTGGCCAGCCCCACCCCCCAAGGCTATAGCCCACCCGTTTTTCTTGCCTTTTTCCGCTGGACGAACTTGGCGCCCCGGCCTTCGGGGCGTGTATTTTTGGGCGCGGCTGTGCCCGCGGCCTATTTTTGGCACACGGACGTGCCTCGCAAAGTCTCGCGCCATTCCGAGTCCGGCGGACGAAGTCGGCCAGCCCCACCCCCCAAGGCTATAGCCCACCAGTTTTCGTGGCCTTTTTCCGCTGGACGAACCTGGCGCCCCGGCCTTCGAGCGTTTATTTTTGGGCGCGGCTGTGCCCGCGGCCTATTTTTGGCACACGGTGGCGCCTCACAAAGTCTCGCGCCATTCCGAGTCCGGCGGACGAAGTTGGCCAGCCCCACCCCCCATGGCTATAGCCCACCCGTTTTTGTAGCCTTTTTCCGCTGGACGAACTTGGCGCCCGGGCCTTCGGGCGGTTATTTTTGGGCGCGGCTGTGGCCGCGGCCTATTTTTGGCACACGGAGGCCCCTCGCAAAGTCTCGCGCCATTCCGAGTCCGGCGGACGAGGTTGGCCAGCCCCACCCCCCAAGGCTATAGCCCACCCGTTTTTGTGGCCTTTTTCCGCTGGACGAACTTGGCGTCCCGGCCTTCGGGCGGTTATTTTTGTATGCTGCTGTGCCCGCGGCCTATTTTTGGCACCCGGAGGCCCCTCGCAAAGTCTCGCACCATTACGAGTCCGGGGGACGAAGTTGGCCAGCCCCACACCCCAAGGCTATAGCCCACCCGTTGTTGTGGCCTTTTTCCGCTGGACGAACTTGGCGCCCCGGCCTTCGAGCGTTTATTTTTGGGCAGGGCTGTGCCCGCGGCCTATTTTTGGCACACGGAGGCCCCTCACAAAGTCTCGCACCATTCCGAGTCCGGCGGACGAAGTTGGCCAGCCCCACCCCCCAAGGCTATAGCCCACCCGTTTTTGTGGCCTTTTTCCGCTGGACGAACTTGGCGCCCCGGCCTTCGGGCGGGTATTTTTGGACGCGGCTGTGCCCGCGGCCTATTTTTGGCACACGGAGGCGCCTCGCAAAGTCTCGCGCCATTCCGAGTCCGGCGGACGAAGTCGGCCAGCCCCACAACCCAAGGCTATAGCCCACCCGTTTTTGTGGCCTTTTTCCGCTGGACGAACTTGGCGCCCGGGCCTTCGGGCGGTTATTTTTGGACGCGGCTGTGCCCGCGGCCTATTTTTGGCACACGGAGGCCCCTCGCAAAGTCTCGCGCCATTCCGAGTCCGGCGGACGAAGTTGGCCAGCCCCACCCCCTATGGCTATAGCCCACCCGTTTTTGTGGCCTTTTTCCGCTGGACGAACTTGGCGCCCGGGCCTTCGGGCGGTTATTTTTGGGCGCGCCTGTGGCCACGGCCTATTTTTGGCACACGGAGGCCCCTCGCAAAGTCTCGCGCCATTCCGAGTCCGGCGGACGAAGTTGGCCAGCCCCACCCCCCATGGCTATAGCCCACCCGTTTTTGTGGCCTTTTTCCGCTGTACGAACTTGGCGCCCCGGCCTTCGGGCGGTTATTTTTCGGCGCGGCTGTGCCCGCAGCCTATTTTTGGCACACGGAGGCCCCTCGCAAAGTCTCGCGCCATTCCGAGTCCGGCCCCACCCCCCAAGGCTATAGCCCACCCGTTTTTGTGGCCTTTTTCCGCTGGACGAACTTGGCGCCCCGGCCTTCGAGCGTTTATTTTTGGGCGCGGCTGTGCCCGCGGCCTATTTTTGGCACACGGTGGCGCCTCACAAAGTCTCGCGCCATTCCGAGTCCGGCGGACAAAGTTGGCCAGCCCCACCCCCCAAGGCTATAGCCCACCCGTTTTTCTTGCCTTTTTCCGCTGGACGAACTTGGCGCCCCGGCCTTCGGGGCGTGTATTTTTGGGCGCGGCTGTGCCCGCGGCCTATTTTTGGCACACGGACGTGCCTCGCAAAGTCTCGCGCCATTCCGAGTCCGGCGGACGAAGTCGGCCAGCCCCACCCCCCAAGGCTATAGCCCACCAGTTTTCGTGGCCTTTTTCCGCTGGACGAACCTGGCGCCCCGGCCTTCGAGCGTTTATTTTTGGGCGCGGCTGTGCCCGCGGCCTATTTTTGGCACACGGTGGCGCCTCACAAAGTCTCGCGCCATTCCGAGTCCGGCGGACGAAGTTGGCCAGCCCCACCCCCCAAGGCTATAGCCCACCCGTTTTTCTTGCCTTTTTCCGCTGGACGAACTTGGCGCCCCGGCCTTCGGGGCGTGTATTTTTGGGCGCGGCTGTGCCCGCGGCCTATTTTTGGCACACGGACGTGCCTCGCAAAGTCTCGCGCCATTCCGAGTCCGGCGGACGAAGTCGGCCAGCCCCACCCCCCAAGGCTATAGCCCACCAGTTTTCGTGGCCTTTTTCCGCTGGACGAACCTGGCGCCCCGGCCTTCGGGCGGGTATTTTTGGGCGCGGCTGTACCCGCGGCCTATTTTTGGCACACGGAGGCGCATCGCAAAGTCTCGCGCCATTCCGAGTCCGGCGGACGAAGTTGGCCAGCCCCACCCCCCAAGGCTATAGCCCACCCGTTTTTGTGGCCTTTTTCCGCTGGACGACCTGGGCGCCCCGGCCTTCGGGCGGGTATTTTTGGGCGCGGCTGTGCCCGCGGCCTATTTTTGGCACACGGAGGCGCCTCACAAAGTCTCGCGCCATTCCGAGTCCGGCGGACGAAGTTGGCCAGCCCCACCCCCCAAGGCTATAGCCCACCCGTTTTTGTGGCCTTTTTCCGCTGGACGAACTTGGCGCCCCGTCCTTCGGGAGGGTATTTTTGGGCGCGGCTGTGCCCACGGCCTATTTTTGGCACACGGAGGCGCATCGCAAAGTCTCGCGCCATTCTGAGTCCGGCGGACGAAGTTGGCCAGCCCCACCCCCCAAGGCTATAGCCCACCCGTTTTTGTGGCCTTTTTCCGCTGGACGAACTTGGCGCCCCGTCCTTCGGGAGGGTATTTTTGGACGCGGCTGTGCCCGCGGCCTATTTTTGGCACACGGAGGCGCCTCGCAAAGTCTCGCGCCATTCCGAGTCCGGCGGACGAAGTCGGCCAGCCCCACCCCCCAAGGCTATAGCCCACCCGTTTTTGTGGCCTTTTTCCGCTGGACGAACTTGGCGCCCCGGCCTTCGGGCGGGTATTTTTGGGCGCGGCTGTGCCCGCGGCCTATTTTTGGCACACGGAGGCGCCTCGCAAAGTCTCGCGCCATTCCGAGTCCGGCTGACGAGGTTGGCCAGCCCCACCCCCCAAGGCTATAGCCCACCCGTTTTTGTGGCCTTTTTCCGCTGGACGAACGTGGCGCCCCGGCCTTCGGGCGGGTATTTTTGGGCGCGGCTGTGCCCGCGGCCTATTTTTGGCACACGGAGGCGCCTCACAAAGTCTCGCGCCATTCCGAGTCCGGCGGACGAAGTTGGCCAGCCCCACCCCCCAAGGCTATAGCCCACCCGTTTTTGTGGCCTTTTTCCGCTGGACGAACTTGGCGCCCCGTCCTTCGGGAGGGTATTTTTGGGCGCGGCTGTGCCCACGGCCTATTTTTGGCACACGGAGGCGCATCGCAAAGTCTCGCGCCATTCTGAGTCCTGCGGACGAAGTTGGCCAGCCCCACCCCCCAAGGCTATAGCCCACCCGTTTTTGTCGCCTTTTTCCGCTGGACGACCTTGGCGCCCCGGCCTTCGGGGCGGGTATTTTTGGGCGCGGCTGTGCCCGCGGCCTATTTTTGGCACACGGAGGCGCCTCGCAAAGTCTCGCGCCATTCCGAGTCCGGCGGACGAAGTCGGCCAGCCCCACCCCCCAAGGCTATAGCCCACCCGTTTTTGTGGCCTTTTTCCGCTGGACGAACTTGGCGCCCCGGCCTTCGGGCGGGTATTTTTGGCTGCGGCTGTGCCCGCGGCCTATTTTTGGCACACGGAGGCGCCTCGCAAAGTCTCGCGCCTTTCCGAGTCCGGCTGACGAAGTTGGCCAGCCCCACCCCCCAAGGCTATAGCCCACCCGTTTTTGTGGCCTTTTTCCGCTGGACGAACGTGGCGCCCCGGCCTTCGGGCAGGTATTTTTGGGCGCGGCTGTGCCCACGGCCTATTTTTGGCACACGGAGGCGCCTCGCAAAGTCTCGCGCCATTCCGAGTCCGGCGGATGAAGTTGGCCAGCCCCACCCCCCAAGGCTATAGCCCACCCGTTTTTGTGGCCTTTTTCCGCTGGACGAACTTGCCGCCCCGGCTTCGGGCGGGTATTTTTGGGCGCGGCTTTGCCCGCAGCCTATTTTTGCCACACGGAGGCGCCTCGCAAACTCTCGCGCCATTCCGAGTCAGGCGGACGAAGTCGGCCAGCCCCACCCCTCATGGCTATAGCCCACCCGTTTTTTTGGCCTTTTTCCGCTGGACGAACTTGGCGCGCCGGCCTTCAGGCGGGTATTTTTGGGCGCGGCTGTGCCCGCGGCCTATTTTTGGCACACGGACTTGCCTCGCAAAGTCTCGCGCCATTCCGAGTCCGGCGGACGAAGTCGGCCAGCCCCACCCCCCAAGCCTATAGCCCACCAGTTTTCGTGGCCTTTTTCCGCTGGACGAACCTGGCGCCCCGGCCTTCGGGCGGGTATTTTTGGGCGCGGCTGTACCCGCGGCCTATTTTTGGCACACGGAGGCGCATCGCAAAGTCTCGCGCCATTCCGAGTCCGGCGGACGAAGTTGGCCAGCCCCACCCCCCAAGGCTATAGCCCACCCGTTTTTGTGGCCTTTTTCCGCTGGACGACCTGGGCGCCCCGGCCTTCGGGCGGGTATTTTTGGGCGGCTGTGCCCGCGGGCCTATTTTTTGGCACACGGAGGCGCCTCGCAAAGCCACGCCCCATTCCCAGTCCGGCGGACGTAGTGGGCCAGCCCCACCCCCCAAGCCTATAGCCCACCCGTTTTCGTGGCCTTTTTCCGCTGGACGAACCTGGCGCCCCGTCCTTCGGGAGGGTATTTTTGGGCGCGGCTGTGCCCACGGCCTATTTTTGGCACACGGAGGCGCATCGCAAAGTCTCGCGCCATTCTGAGTCCGGCGGACGAAGTTGGCCAGCCCCACCCCCCAAGGCTATAGCCCACCCGTTTTTGTGGCCTTTTTCCGCTGGACGAACTTGGCGCCCCGTCCTTCGGGCGGGTATTTTTGGGCGCGGCTGTGCCCGCGGCCTATTTTTGGCACACGGAGGCGCTTCGCAACTCTCGCGCCATTCCGAGTCCGGCGGACGAAGTCGGCCAGCCCCACCCCCCAAGGCTATAGCCCACCCGTTTTTGTGGCCTTTTTCCGCTGGACGAACTTGGCGCCCCGGCCTTCGGGCGGGTATTTTTGGGTATGGCTCTGCCCGCGGCCTATTTTTAGCACACGGAGGCCCCTCGCAAAGTCTCGCGCCATTCCGAGTCCGGCGGACGATGTTGGCCAGCCCCACCCCCCAAGGCTATAGCCCACCCGTTTTTGTGGCCTTTTTCCGCTGGACGAACGTGGCGCCCCGGCCTTCGGGCGGGTATTTTTGGGCGCGGCTGTGCCCGCGGCCTATTTTTGGCACACGGAGGCGCCTCACAAAGTCTCGCGCCATTCCGAGTCCGGCGGACCAGTTGGCCAGCCCCACCCCCAAGGCTATAGCCCACCCGTTTTGTGGCCTTTTTCCGCTGGGCGAACTTGGCGCCCGTCCTTCGGGAGGGTATTTTTGGGCGCGGCTGTGCCCACGGCTATTTTTTTGGCACACGGAGGCGCATCGCAAAGTCTCGCGCCATTCCGAGTCCGGCGGACGAATTTGGCCAGCCCCACCCCCAAGTCTATATCCCAACCGTTTTGTGGCCTTTTTCCGCTGGACGAACTTGGCGCACCGTCCTTCGGGGGGGTAATTTTGGACGCGGCTGTGCCCGCGGCCTATTTTTGGCACACGGAGGCGCCTCGCAAAGTCTCGCGCCATTCCGAGTCCGGCGGACGAAGTCGGCCAGCCCCACCCCCCAAGGCTATAGCCCACCCGTTTTTGTGGCCATTTTCCGCTGGACGAACTTGGCGCCCCGGCCTTCGGGCGGGTATTTTTGGGCGCGGCTGTGCCCGCGGCCTATTTTTGGCACACGGAGGCGCCTCGCAAAGTCTCGCGCCATTCCGAGTCCGGCTGACGAGGTTGGCCAGCCCCACCCCCCAAGGCTATAGCCCACCCGTTTTTGTGGCCTTTTTCCGCTGGACGAACGTGGCGCCCCGGCCTTCGGGCAGGTATTTTTGGGCGCGGCTGTGCCCACGGTCTATTTTTGGCACACGGAGGCGCCTCGCAAAGTCTCGCGCCATTCCGAGTCCGGCGGATGAAGTTGGCCAGCCCCACCCCCCAAGGCTATAGCCCACCCGTTTTTGTGGCCTTTTTCCGCTGGACGAACTTGCCGCCCCGGCTTCGGGCGGGTATTTTTGGGCGCGGCTTTGCCCGCAGCCTAATTTTGGCACACGGAGGCGCCTCGCAAACTCTCGCGCCATTCCGAGTCAGGCGGACGAAGTCGGCCAGCCCCACCCCTCATGGCTATAGCCCACCCGTTTTTTTGGCCTTTTTCCGCTGGACGAACTTGGCGCCCTGGCCTTCGGGCGGGTATTTTTGGGCGCGGCTGTGCCCGCGGCCTATTTTTGGCACACGGAGGCGAGTCGCAAAGTCTCGCGCCATTCTGAGTCCGGCGGACGAAGTTGGCCAACCCCACCCCCCAAAGCTATAGCCCACCCGTTTTTGTGGCCTTTTTCCGCTGGACGAACTTGGCGCCCTGGCCTTCGAGCGGGTATTTTTGTGCATGGCTGTGCCCGCGGCCTATTTTTGGTACACGGAGGCTCCTCGCAAAGTCTCGCCCCATTCCGAGTCCGGCGGACGAAGTTGGCCGGCCCCACCCCCCAAGGCTATAGCCCACCCGTTTTTGTGGCATTTTTCCGCTGGACGAACTTGGCGTCCCCGCCTTCGTGCGGGTATTTTTGGGTACGGCTGTGCCCGCGGCCTATTATTGGCACATGGAGGCGCCTCGCAAAGTCTCGCGCCATTCCGAGTCCGGCGGACGAAGTTGGCCAGCCCCACCCCCCAAGTCTATAGCCCACCCGTATTTGTGGCCTTTTTCCGCTGGACGAACTTGGCGCCCCGGCCTTCGGGCTGGTATTTTTGGGCGCGGCTGTGCCTGCGGCCTATTTTTGGCACACGGACGCGCCTCGCAAAGTCTCGCGCCATTCCGAGTCCGGCGGACGAAGTTGCCCAGCCCCACCCCCCAAGGCTATAGCCCACCCGTTTTTGTGGCCTTTTTCCGCTGGACGAACTTGGCGCCCCGGCCTTCGGGCTGGTATTTTTGGGCGCGGCTGTGCCCGCGGCCTATTTTTGGCACACGGAGGCCCCTCGCAAAGTCTCGCGCCATTCCGAGTCCGGCAGACGAGGTTGGCCAGCCCCACCCCCCATGGCTATAGCCCACCCGTTTTTGTGGCCTTTTTCCGCTGTACGAACTTGGCGCCCCGGCCTTCGGGGGGTTATTTTTGGGCGCGGCTGTGTCCGAAGCCTATTTTTGGCACACGGAGGCCCCTCGCAAAGTCTCGCGCCATTCCGAGTCCGGCGGACGAGGTTGGCCAGCCCCACCCCCCAAGGCTATAGCCCACCCGTTTTTGTGGCCTTTTTCCGCCGGACGAACTTGGCGCCCCGGCCTTCGGGCGGTTATTTTTGTGCGCCGCTGTGCCCGCGGCCTATATTTGGCACACGGAGGCCCCTCGCAAAGTCTCGCGCCATTCCGAGTCCGGAGGACGAAGTTGGCCAGCCCCACCCCCCATGGCTATAGGCCACTCGTTTTTGTGGCCTTTTTCCGCAGTACGAAGTTGGCGCCCCGGCCTTCGGGCGGTTATTTTTGGGCGCGGCTGTGCCCGCGGCCTATTTTTGGCACACGGAGGCCCCTCGCAAAGTCTCGCGCCATTCCGAGTCCGGCGGACGAGGTTGGCCAGCCCCACCCCCCGAGGCTATAGCCCACCCGTTTTTGTGGCCTTTTTCCGCTGCACGAACTTGGCGCCCCGGCCTTCGGGTGGTTATTTTGTGCGCCGCTGTGCCCGCGGCCTATTTTCGGCACACGGAGGCCCCTCGGAAAGTCTCGCACCATTACGAGTCCGGGGGACGAAGTTGGCCAGCCCCACACCCCAAGGCTATAGCCCACCCGTTTTTGTGGCCTTTTTCCGCTGGACGAACTTGGCGGCCGGGCCTTCGGGCGGTTATTTTTGGGCGCGGCTGTGCCCGCGGCATATTTTTGGCACACGGAGGCCCCTCGCAAAGTCTCGCACCATTACGAGTCCGGGGGACGAAGTTGGCCAGCCCCACACCCCAAGGCTATAGACCACCCGTTTTTGTGGCCTTTTTCCGCTGGACGAACTTGGCGCCCCGGCCTTCGGGCAGTTATTTTTGGGCGCGGCTGCGCCCGTGGCCTATTTTTGGCACACGGAGGCCCCTCGTAAAGTCTCGCGCCATTCCGAGTCCAGCGGACGAAGTTGGCCAGCCCCACCCCCCATGGCTATAGCCCACCCGTTTTTGTGGCCTTTTTCCGCTGTACGAACTTGGCGCCCCGGCCTTCGGGCGGTTATTTTTGGGCGCGGCTGTGCCCGCGGCCTATTTTTGGCACACGGAGGCCCCTCGCAAAGTCTCGCGCCATTCCGAGTCCGGCAGACGAGGTTGGCCAGCCCCACCCCCCATGGCTATAGCCCACCCGTTTTTGTGGCCTTTTTCCGCTGTACGAACTTGGCGCCCCGGCCTTCGGGCGGTTATTTTTGGGCGCGGCTGTGTCCGCAGCCTATTTTTGGCACACGGAGGCCCCTCGCAAAGTCTCGCGCCATTCCGAGTCCGGCGGACGAGGTTGGCCAGCCCCACCCCCCAAGGCTATAGCCCACCCGTTTTTGTGGCCTTTTTCCGCCGGACGAACTTGGCGCCCCGGCCTTCGGGCGGTTATTTTTGTGCGCCGCTGTGCTCGCGGCCTATATTTGGCACACGGAGGCCCCTCGCAAAGTCTCGCGCCATTCCGAGTCCGGAGGACGAAGTTGGCCAGCCCCACCCCCCATGGCTATAGCCCACCCGTTTTTGTGGCCTTTTTCCGCTGGACGAACTTGGCGCCCGGGCCTTCGGGCGGTTATTTTTTGGCGCGGCTGTGCTCGCGGCCTATTTTTGGCACACGGAGGCCCCTCGCAAAGTCTCGCGCCATTCCGAGTCCGGCGGACGAAGTTGGCCAGCCCCACCCCCCATGGCTATAGCCCACCCGTTTTTGTAGCCTTTTTCCGCTGGACGAACTTGGCGCCCGGGCCTTCGGGCGGTTATTTTTGGGCGCGGCTGTGGCCGCGGCCTATTTTTGGCACACGGAGGCCCCTCGCAAAGTCTCGCGCCATTCCGAGTCCGGCGGACGAGGTTGGCCAGCCCCACCCCCCAAGGCTATAGCCCACCCGTTTTTGTGGCCTTTTTCCGCTGGACGAACTTGGCGCCCCGGCCTTCGGGCGGTTATTTTTGTATGCTGCTGTGCCCGCGGCCTATTTTTGGCACCCGGAGGCCCCTCGCAAAGTCTCGCACCATTACGAGTCCGGGGGACGAAGTTGGCCAGCCCCACACCCCAAGGCTATAGCCCACCCGTTGTTGTGGCCTTTTTCCGCTGGACGAACTTGGCGCCCCGGCCTTCGAGCGTTTATTTTTGGGCGGGGCTGTGCCCGCGGCCTATTTTTGGCACACGGAGGCCCCTCACAAAGTCTCGCACCATTCCGAGTCCGGCGGACGAAGTTGGCCAGCCCCACCCCCCAAGGCTATAGCCCACCCGTTTTTCTGGCCTTTTTCCGCTGGACGAACTTGGCGCCCCGGCCTTCGGGGCGGGTATTTTTGGACGCGGCTGTGCCCGCGGCCTATTTTTGGCACACGGAGGCGCCTCGCAAAGTCTCGCGCCATTCCGAGTCCGGCGGACGAAGTCGGCCAGCCCCACAACCCAAGGCTATAGCCCACCCGTTTTTGTGGCCTTTTTCCGCTGGACGAACTTGGCGCCCGGGCCTTCGGGCGGTTATTTTTGGACGCGGCTGTGCCCGCGGCCTATTTTTGGCACACGGAGTACCCTCGCAAAGTCTCGCGCCATTCCGAGTCCGGCGGACGAAGTTGGCCAGCCCCACCCCCTATGGCTATAGCCCACCCGTTTTTGTGGCCTTTTTCCGCTGGACGAACTTGGCGCCCGGGCCTTCGGGCGGTTATTTTTGGGCGCGCCTGTGCCCACGGCCTATTTTTGGCACACGGAGGCCCCTCGCAAAGTCTCGCGCCATTCCGAGTCCGGCGGACGAAGTTGGCCAGCCCCACCCCCCATGGCTATAGCCCACCCGTTTTTGTGGCCTTTTTCCGCTGTACGAACTTGGCGCCCCGGCCTTCGGGCGGTTATTTTTCGGCGCGGCTGTGCCCGCAGCCTATTTTTGGCACACGGAGGCCCCTCGCAAAGTCTCGCGCCATTCCGAGTCCGGCCCCACCCCCCAAGGCTATAGCCCACCCGTTTTTGTGGCCTTTTTCCGCTGGACGAACTTGGCGCCCCGGCCTTCGAGCATTTATTTTTGGGCGCGGCTGTGCCCGCGGCCTATTTTTGGCACACGGTGGCGCCTCACAAAGTCTCGCGCCATTCCGAGTCCGGCGGACGAAGTTGGCCAGCCCCACCCCCCAAGGCTATAGCCCACCCGTTTTTCTTGCCTTTTTCCGCTGGACGAACTTGGCGCCCCGGCCTTCGGGGCGTGTATTTTTGGGCGCGGCTGTGCCCGCGGCCTATTTTTGGCACACGGACGTGCCTCGCAAAGTCTCGCGCCATTCCGAGTCCGGCGGACGAAGTCGGCCAGCCCCACCCCCCAAGGCTATAGCCCACCAGTTTTCGTGGCCTTTTTCCGCTGGACGAACCTGGCGCCACGGCCTTCGAGTGTTTATTTTTGGGCGCGGCTGTGTCCGCGGCCTATTTTTGGCACACGGTGGCGCCTCACAAAGTCTCGCGCCATTCCGAGTCCGGCGGACGAAGTTGGCCAGCCCCACCCCCCAAGGCTATAGCCCACCCATTTTCGTGGCCTTTTTACGCTGGACGAACTTGGCGCCCCGGCCTTCGGGCGGGTATTTTTGGGTGCGGCTGTGCCCGCGGCCTATTTTTTGCACACGGAGGCACCTCGCAAAGTCTCGCGCCATTCCGAGTCCGGCGGACGAAGTCGGCCAGCCCCACCCGCCAAGGCTATAGCCCACCAGTTTTCGTGGCCTTTTTCCGCTGGACGAACCTGGCGCCCCGGCCTTCGGGCGGGTATTTTTGGGCGCGGCTGTGCCCGCGGCCTATTTTTTTCACACGGAGGCGCATCGCAGAGTCTCGCGCCATTCCGAGTCCGGCGGACGAAGTTGGCCAGCCCCACCCCCAAAGGCTATAGCCCACCCGTTTTCGTGGCCTTTTTCCGCTGGACGAACTTGGCGCCCCGGCCTTCGGGCGGGTATTTTTGGGCGCGGCTGTGCCCGCGGCCTATTTTTGGCACACGGAGGCGCCTCGCAAAGTCTCGCGCCATTCCGAGTCCGGCGGACGAAGTTGGCCAGCCCCACCCCCCAAGGCTATAGCCCACCCGTTTTTGTGGCCTTTTTCCGCTGGACGAACTTGGCGCCCCGTCCTTCGGGAGGGTATTTTTGGGCGCGGCTGTGCCCACGGCCTATTTTTGGCACACGGAGGCGCATCGCAAAGTCTCGCGCCATTCTGAGTCCGGCGGACGAAGTTGGCCAGCCCCACCCCCCAAGGCTATAGCCCACCCGTTTTTGTGGCCTTTTTCCGCTGGACGACCTTGGCGCCCCGGCCTTCGGGGCGGGTATTTTTGGGCGCGGCTGTGCCCGCGGCCTATTTTTGGCACACGGAGGCGCCTCGCAAAGTCTCGCGCCATTCCGAGTCCGGCGGACGAAGTCGGCCAGCCCCACAACCTAAGGCTATAGCCCACCCGTTTTTGTGGCCTTTTTCCGCTGGACGAACTTGGCGCCCGGGCCTTCGGGCGGTTAGTTTTGGACGCGGCTGTGCCCGCGGCCTATTTTTGGCACACGGAGGCGCCTCGCAAAGTCTCGCGCCATTCCGAGTCCGGCGGACGAAGTCGGCCAGCCCCACCCCCCAAGGCTATAGCCCACCCGTTTTTGTGGCCTTTTTCCGCTGGACGAACTTGGCGCCCCGGCCTTCGGGCGGGTATTTTTGGCTGCGGCTGTGCCCGCGGCCTATTTTTGGCACACGGAGGCGCCTCGCAAAGTCTCGCGCCTTTCCGAGTCCGGCTGACGAAGTTGGCCATCCCCACCCCCCAAGGCTATAGCCCACCCGTTTTTGTGGCCTTTTTCCGCTGGACGAACGTGGCGCCCCGGCCTTCGGGCAGGTATTTTTGGCTGCGGCTGTGCCCGCGGCCTATTTTTGGCACACGGAGGCGCCTCGCAAAGTCTCGCGCCTTTCCGAGTCCGGCTGACGAAGTTGGCCAGCCCCACCCCCCAAGGCTATAGCCCACCCGTTTTTGTGGCCTTTTTCCGCTGGACGAACTTGGCGCCCCGGCCTTCGGGCGGGTATTTTTGGCTGCGGCTGTGCCCGCGGCCTATTTTTGGCACACGGAGGCGCCTCGCAAAGTCTCGCGCCTTTCCGAGTCCGGCTGACGAAGTTGGCCAGCCCCACCCCTCATGGCTATAGCCCACCCGTTTTTTTGCCCTTTTTCCGCTGGACGAACTTGGCGCGTCGGCCATCAGGCGGGTATTTTTGGGCGCGGCTGTGCCCGCGGCCTATTTTTGGCACACGGACTTGCCTCGCAAAGTCTCGCGCCATTCCGAGTCCGGCGGACGAAGTCGGCCAGCCCCACCCCCCAAGCCTATAGCCCACCAGTTTTCGTGGCCTTTTTCCGCTGGACGAACCTGGCGCCCCGGCCTTCGGGCGGGTATTTTTGGGCGCGGCTGTACCCGCGACCTATTTTTGGCACACGGAGGCGCATCGCAAAGTCTCGCGCCATTCCGAGTCCGGCGGACGAAGTTGGCCAGCCCCACCCCCCAAGGCTATAGCCCACCCGTTTTTGTGGCCTTTTTCCGCTGGACGACCTGTGCGCCCCGGCCTTCGGGCGGGTATTTTTAGGCGTGGCTGTGCCCGCGGCCTATTTTTGGCACACGGAGGCGCCTCACAAAGTCTCGCGCCATTCCGAGTCCGGCGGACGAAGTCGGCCAGCCCCACAACCTAAGGCTATAGCCCACCCGTTTTTGTGGCCTTTTTCCGCTGGACGAACTTGGCGCCCGGGCCTTCGGGCGGTTAGTTTTGGACGCGGCTGTGCCCGCCTATTTTGGCACACGGAGGCGCCTCGCAAAGTCTCGCGCCATTCCGAGTCCGGCGGACGAAGTCGGCCAGCCCCACCCCCCAAGGCTATAGCCCACCCGTTTTTGTGGCCTTTTTCCGCTGGACGAACTTGGCGCCCCGGCCTTCGGGCGGGTATTTTTGGCTGCGGCTGTGCCCGCGGCCTATTTTTGGCACACGGAGGCGCCTCGCAAAGTCTCGCGCCTTTCCGAGTCCGGCTGACGAAGTTGGCCATCCCCACCCCCCAAGGCTATAGCCCACCCGTTTTTGTGGCCTTTTTCCGCTGGACGAACGTGGCGCCCCGGCCTTCGGGCGGGTATTTTTGGCTGCGGCTGTGCCCGCGGCCTATTTTTGGCACACGGAGGCGCCTCGCAAAGTCTCGCGCCTTTCCGAGTCCGGCTGACGAAGTTGGCCAGCCCCACCCCCCAAGGCTATAGCCCACCCGTTTTTGTGGCCTTTTTCCGCTGGACGAACTTGGCGCCCCGGCCTTCGGGCGGGTATTTTTGGGCGCGGCTGAGCACTATGACTATTTTTGGCACACGGAGGCGCCTCGCAAAGTCTCGCGCCTTTCCGAGTCCGGCTGACGAAGTTGGCCAGCCCCACCCCTCATGGCTATAGCCCACCCGTTTTTTTGCCCTTTTTCCGCTGGACGAACTTGGCGCGTCGGCCATCAGGCGGGTATTTTTGGGCGCGGCTGTGCCCGCGGCCTATTTTTGGCACACGGACTTGCCTCGCAAAGTCTCGCGCCATTCCGAGTCCGGCGGACGAAGTCGGCCAGCCCCACCCCCCAAGCCTATAGCCCACCAGTTTTCGTGGCCTTTTTCCGCTGGACGAACCTGGCGCCCCGGCCTTCGGGCGGGTATTTTTGGGCGCGGCTGTACCCGCGACCTATTTTTGGCACACGGAGGCGCATCGCAAAGTCTCGCGCCATTCCGAGTCCGGCGGACGAAGTTGGCCAGCCCCACCCCCCAAGGCTATAGCCCACCCGTTTTTGTGGCCTTTTTCCGCTGGACGAACTTGGCGCCCCGTCCTTCGGGAGGGTATTTTTGGGCGCGGCTGTGCCCACGGCCTATTTTTGGCACACGGAGGCGCATCGCAAAGTCTCGCGCCATTCTGAGTCCGGCGGACGAAGTTGGCCAGCCCCACCCCCCAAGGCTATAGCCCACCCGTTTTTGTCGCCTTTTTCCGCTGGACGACCTTGGCGCCCCGGCCTTCGGGGCGGGTATTTTTGGGCGCGGCTGTGCCCGCGGCCTATTTTTGGCACACGGAGGCGCCTCGCAAAGTCTCGCGCCATTCCGAGTCCGGCAGACGAAGTCGGCCAGCCCCACAACCTAAGGCTATAGCCCACCCATTTTTGTGGCCTTTTTCCGCTGGACGAACTTGGCGCCCGGGCCTTCGGGCGGTTATTTTTGGACGCGGCTGTGCCCGCGGCCTATTTTTGGCACACGGAGGCGCCTCGCAAAGTCTCGCGCCATTCCGAGTCCGGCGGACGAAGTCGGCCAGCCCCACCCCCCAAGGCTATAGCCCACCCGTTTTTGTGGCCTTTTTCCGCTGGACGAACTTGGCGCCCCGGCCTTCGGGCGGGTATTTTTGGCTGCGGCTGTGCCCGCGGCCTATTTTTGGCACACGGAGGCGCCTCGCAAAGTCTCGCGCCATTCTGAGTCCGGCGGACGAAGTTGGCCAGCCCCACCCCCCAAGGCTATAGCCCACCCGTTTTTGTCGCCTTTTTCCGCTGGACGACCTTGGCGCCCCGGCCTTCGGGGCGGGTATTTTTGGGCGCGGCTGTGCCCGCGGCCTATTTTTGGCACACGGAGGCGCCTCGCAAAGTCTCGCGCCATTCCGAGTCCGGCAGACGAAGTCGGCCAGCCCCACAACCTAAGGCTATAGCCCACCCGTTTTTGTGGCCTTTTTCCGCTGGACGAACTTGGCGCCCGGGCCTTCGGGCAGGTATTTTTGGGCGCGGCTGTGCCCACGGCCTATTTTTGGCACACGGAGGCGCCTCGCAAAGTCTCGCGCCATTCCGAGTCCGGCGGATGAAGTTGGCCAGCCCCACCCCCCAAGGCTATAGCCCACCCGTTTTTGTGGCCTTTTTCCGCTGGACGAACTAGCCGCCCCGGCTTCGGGCGGGTATTTTTGGGCGCGGCTTTGCCCGAAGCCTATTTTTGCCACACGGAGGCGCCTCGCAAACTCTCGCGCCATTCCGAGTCAGGCGGACGAAGTCGGCCAGCCCCACCCCTCATGGCTATAGCCCACCCGTTTTTTTGGCCTTTTTCCGCTGGACGAACTTGGCGCGCCGGCCTTCAGGCGGGTATTTTTGGGCGCGGCTGTGCCCGCGGCCTATTTTTGGCACACGGAGGTGCCTCGCAAATTCTCGCGCCATTCCGAGTCAGGCAGACGAAGTCGGCCAGCCCCACCCTCCAAGGCTATAGCCCACCAGTTTTCGTGGCCTTTTTCCGCTGGACGAACTTGGCGCCCCGGCCTTCAGGCGGGTATTTTTGGGCGCGGCTGTGCCCGCGGCCTATTTTTGGCACACGGAGGTGCCTCGCAAATTCTCGCGCCATTCCGAGTCAGGCAGACGAAGTCGGCCAGCCCCACCCTCCAAGGCTATAGCCCACCAGTTTTCGTGGCCTTTTTCCGCTGGACGAACTTGGCGCGCCGGCCTTCAGGCGGGTATTTTTGGGCGCGGCTGTGCCCGCGGCCTATTTTTGGCACACGGAGGTGCCTCGCAAATTCTCGCGCCATTCCGAGTCAGGCAGACGAAGTCGGCCAGCCCCACCCTCCAAGGCTATAGCCCACCAGTTTTCGTGGCCTTTTTCCGCTGGACGAACTTGGCGCCCCGGCCTTCGGGCGGGTATTTTTGGGCGCGGCTGTGCCTGCGGCCTATTTTTGGCACACGGAGGCACCTCGCAAAGGCTCGCGCCATTTCGAGTCCGGCGGACGAAGTCGGCCAGCCCCACCCTCCAAGGCTATTGCCCACCAGTTTTCGTGGCCTTTTTCCGCTGGACGAACTTGGCGCCCCGGCCTTCGGGCGGGTATTTTTGGGCGCAGCTGTGCCCGCGGCCTATTTTTGGTACACGGAGGTGCCTCGCAAAGTCTCGCGCCATTCCAAGTCCGGCGGACGAAATTGGCCAGCCCCACCCCCCAAGGCTATAGCCCACCCGTTTTTGTGGCCTTTTTCCGCTGGACGAACTTGGCGCCCCGGTCTTCGTGCGGGTATTTTTGGGCGCGGCTGTGCCCGCGGCCTATTTTTGGCACACGGAGGCGCCTCGCAAAGTCTCGCGCCATTCCGAGTCCGGCGGACGAAGTTGGCCAGCCTCACCCCCCAAGGCTATAGCCCACCCGTTTTTGTGGCCTTTTTCCGCTGGACGAACTTGGCGCCCTGGCCTTCGGGCGGGTGTTTTTGGGCGCGGCTGTGTCCGCGGCCTATTTTTGGCACACGGAGGCGCCTCGCAAAGTCTCGCGCCATTCCGAGTCCGGCGGACGAAGTTGGCCAGCCCCACCCCCCAAGGCTATAGCCCACCCGTTTTTGTGGCCTTATTCCGCTGGACGAACTTGCCGCCCCGGCCTTCGTGCGGGTATTTTTGGGCACGGCTGTGACCGCGGCCTATTTTTAGTACACGGAGGTGCCTCGCAAAGTCTCGCGCCATTCCGAGTCCGGCGGACGAAATTGGCCAGCCCCACCCCCCAAGGCTATAGCCCACCCGTTTTTGAGGCCTTTTTCCGCTGGACGAACTTGGCGCCCCGGCCTTCGGGCGGGTATTTTTGGGCGCAGCTGTGCCCGCGGCCTATTTTCGGTACACGGAGGTGCCTCGCAAAGTCTCGCGCCATTCCAAGTCCGGCGGACGAAATTGGCCAGCCCCACCCCCCAAGGCTATAGCCCACCCGTTTTTGTGGCCTTTTTCCGCTGGACGAACTTGGCGTCCCGGCCTTCGTGCGGGTATTTTTGGGTGCGGCTGTGCCCGCGGCCTATTTTTGGCACACGGAGGTGCCTCGCAAAGTCTCGCGCCATTCCGAGTCCGGCGGACGAAGTTGGCCGGCCCCACCCCCCAAGGCTATAGCCCACCCGTTTTTGTGGCATTTTTCCGCTGGACGAACTTGGCGTCCCCGCCTTCGTGCGGGTATTTTTGGGCGCGGCTGTGACCGCGGCCTATTTTTGGCACATGGAGGCGCCTCGCAAAGTCTCGCGCCATTCCGAGTCCGGCGGACGAAGTTGGCCAGCCCCACCCCCCAAGTCTATAGCCCACCCGTATTTGTGGCCTTTTTCCGCTGGACGAACTTGGCGCCCCGGCCTTCGGGCTGGTATTTTTGGGCGCGGCTGTGCCTGCGGCCTATTTTTGGCACACGGAGGCGCCTCGCAAAGTCTCGCGCCATTCCGAGTCCGGCGGACGAAGTTGGCCAGCCCCACCCCCCAAGGCTATAGCCCACCCGTTTTTGTGGCCTTTTTCCGCTGGACGAACCTGCCGCCCCGGCCTTCGTGCGGGTATTTTTGGGCGCGGCTGTGCCCGCGGCCTATTTTTGGCACACGGAGGTGCCTCGCAAAGTCTCGCGCCATTCCGAGTCCGGCGGACGAAGTTGGCCAGCCCCACCCCCCAAGGCTATAGCCCGCCCGTTTTTGTGGCCTTTTTTCGCTGGACGAACTTGGCGCCCCGGCCTTCGGGCTGGTATTTTTGGGCGCGGCTGTGCCCGCGGCCTATTTTTAGTACACGGAGGTGCCTCGCAAAGTCTCGCACCATTCCGAGTCCGGCGGACGAAATTGGCCAGCCCCACCCCCCAAGGCTATAGCCCACCCGTTTTTGAGGCCTTTTTCCGCTGGACGAACTTGGCGCCCCGGCCTTCGGGCGGGTATTTTTGGGCGCAGCTGTGCCCGCGGCCTATTTTTGGTACACGGAGGTGCCTCGCAAAGTCTCGCGCCATTCCAAGTCCGGCGGACGAAATTGGCCAGCCCCACCCCCCAAGGCTATAGCCCACCCGTTTTTGTGGCCTTTTTCCGCTGGACGAACTTGGCGTCCCGGCCTTCGTGCGGGTATTTTTGGGTGCGGCTGTGCCCGCGGCCTATTTTTAGTACACGGAGGTGCCTCGCAAAGTCTCGCGCCATTCCGAGTCCGGCTGACGAAGTTGGCCAGCCCCACCCCCCAAGGCTATAGCCCACCCGTTTTTGTGGCCTTTTTCCGCTGGACGAACGTGGCGCCCCGGCCTTCGGGCAGGTATTTTTGGGCGCGGCTGTGCCCGCGGCCTATTTTTGGCACACGGAGGCGCCTCGCAAAGTCTCGCGCCATTCCGAGTCCGGCGGACGAAGTTCGCCAGCCCCACCCCCCAAGGCTATAGCCCACCCGTTTTTCTGGCCTTTTTCCGCTGGACGAACTTGCCGCCACGGCCTTCGGGCGGGTATTTTTTGACGCGGCTTTGCCCGCGGCCTATTTTTGCCACACGGAGGCACCTCGCAAACTCTCGCGCCATTCCGAGTCAGGCGGACGAGGTCGGCCAGCCCCACCCCCCAAGGCTATAGCCCACCCGTTTTTTTGGCCTTTTTCCGCTGGACGAACTTGGCGCGCCGGCCTTCGGGCGGGTATTTTTGGGCGCGGCCGTGCCCGCGGCCTATTTTTGGCTCCCGGAGGCACCTCGCAAAGTCTCGCGCCATTTCGAGTCCGGCGGACGAAGTCGGCCAGCCCCACCCTCCAAGGCTATAGCACACCAGTTTTCGTGGCCTTTTTCCACTGGACGAACTTGGCGCCCCGGCCTTCGGGCGGGTATTTTTTGGCGCGGCTGTGCCTGCGGCCTATTTTTGGCACACGGAGGCACCTCACAAAGGCTCGCACCATTTCGAGTCCGGCGGACGAAGTCGGCCAGCCCCACCCTCCAAGGCTATTGCCCACCAGTTTTCGTGGCATTTTTCCGCTGGACGAACTTGGCGCCCCGGCCTTCGGGCGGGTATTTTTGGGCGCGGCTGTGCCCGCGGCCTATTTTTGGCACACGGAGGCGCCTCGCAAAGTCTCGCGCCATTTCGAGTCCGGCGGACGAAGTTGGCCAGCCCCACCCCCCAAGGCTATAGCCCACCCGTTTTTGTGGCCTTTTTCCGCTGGACGAACTTGGCGCCCCGGCCGTCGTGCGGGTATTTTTGGGCGCGGCTGTGCCTGCGGCCTATTTTTGGCACACGGAGGCACCTCGCAAAGGCTCGCGCCATTTCGAGTCCGGCGGACGAAGTCGGCCAGCCCCACCCTCCAAGGCTATTGCCCACCAGTTTTCGTGGCATTTTTCCGCTGGACGAACTTGGCGCCCCGGCCTTCGGGCGGGTATTTTTGGGCGCGGCTGTGCCCGCGGCCTATTTTTGGCACACGGAGGCGCCTCGCAAAGTCTCGCGCCATTTCGAGTCCGGCGGACGATGTTGGCCAGCCCCACCCCCCAAGGCTATAGCCCACCCGTTTTTGTGGCCTTTTTCCGCTGGACGAACTTGGCGCCCCGGCCGTCGTGCGGGTATTTTTGGGCGCGGCTGTGCCCGCGGCCTATTTTTGGCACACGGAGGCGCCTCGCAAAGTCTCGCGCCATTCCGAGTCCGGCGGACGAAGTTGGCCAGCCCCACCCCCCAAGGCTATTGCCCACCAGTTTTCGTGGCATTTTTCCGCTGGACGAACTTGGCGCCCCGGCCTTCGGGCCGGTATTTTTGGGCGCGGCTGTGTCCGCGGCCTATTTTTGGCACACAGAGGCGCCTCGCAAAGTCTCGCGCCATTTCGAGTCCGGCGAACGAAGTCGGCCAGCCCCACCCCCCAAGGCTATAGCCCACCCGTTTTTGTGGCCTTTTTCCGCTGGACGAACTTGGCGCCCCGGCCGTCGTGCGGGTATTTTTGGGAGCGGCTGTGCCCGCGGCCTATTTTTGGCACACGAAGGCGCCTCGCAAAGTCTCGCGCCATTCCGAGTCCGGCGGACGAAGTTGGCCAGCCCCACCCCCCAAGGCTATAGCCAACCCGTATTTGTGGCCTTTTTCCGCTGGACGAACTTGGCGCCCCGGCCTTCGGGCTGGTTTTTTTGGGCGCGGCTGTGCCTGCGGCCTATTTTTGGCACACGGACGCGCCTCGCAAAGTCTCCCACCATTCCGAGTCCGGCGGACGAAGTTGGCCAGCCCCACCCCCCAAGGCTATAGCCCACCCGTTTTTGTGGCCTTTTTCCGCTGGACGAACTTGGCGCCCCGGCCTTCGTGCGGGTATTTTTGGGCGCGGCTGTGCCCGCGGACTATTTTTGGCACATGGAGGTGCCTCGCAAAGTCTCGCGCCATTCCGAGTCCGGCGGACGAAGTTGGCCAGCCCCACCCCCCAAGGCTATAGCCCACCCGTTTTTGTGGCCTTTTTCCGCTGGACGAACTTGGCGCCCCGGCCTTCGGGAGGGTATTTTTGGGCGCGGCTGTGCCCGCGGCCTATTTTTGGCACACGGAGGTGCCTCGCAAAGTCTCGCGCCATTCCGAGTCCGGCGGACGAAGTCGGCCAGCCCCACCCCCCAAGGCTATAGCCCACCCGTTTTTGTGGCCTTTTTCCGCTGGACGAACTTGGCGCCCCGGCCATCGGGCGGGTATTTTTGGCTGCGGCTGTGCCCACGGCCTATTTTTGGCACACGGAGGCGCCTCGCAAAGTCTCGCGCCATTCCGAGTCCGGCTGACGAAGTTGGCCAGCCCCACCCCCCAAGGCTATAGCCCACCCGTTTTTGTGGCCTTTTTCCGCTGGACGAACGTGGCGCCCCGGCCTTCGGGCAGGTATTTTTGGGCGCGGCTGTGCCCGCGGCCTATTTTTGGCACACAGAGGTGCCTCGCAAAGTCTCGTGCCATTCCGAGTCCGGCGGACGAAGTTCGCCAGCCCCAAGCCCAAGGCTATAGCCCACCCGTTTTTGTGGCCTTTTTCCGCTGGACGAACTTGCCGCCACGGCCTTCGGGCGGGTATTTTTCGGCGCGGCTTTACCCGCGGCCTATTTTTGCCACACGGAGGCGCCTCGCAAACTCTCGCGCCATTCCGAGTCAGGCGGACGAGGTCGGCCAGCCCCACCCCCCAAGGCTATAGCCCACCCGTTTTTTTGGCCTTTTTCCGCTGGACGAACTTGGCGCGCCAGCCTTCGGGCGGGTATTTTTGGGCGCGGCTGTGCCCGCGGACTATTTTTGGCACACGGAGGTGCCTCGCAAAGTCTCGCGCCATTCCGAGTCCGGCGGACGAAGTTGGCCAGCCCCACCCCCCAAGGCTATAGCCCACCCGTTTTTGTGGCCTTTTTCCGCTGGACGAACTTGGCGCCCCGGCCTTCGGGAGGGTATTTTGGGCGCGGCTGTGCCCATGCCTATTTTTGGCACACGGAGGTGCCTCGCAAAGTCTCGCGCCATTCCGAGTCCGGGGCGGACGAAGTCGCCAGCCCCACCCCCAAGGCTATAGCCCACCCGTTTTGTGGCCTTTTTCCGCTGGACGAACTTGGGCGCCCGGCCATCGGGCGGGTATTTTTGGCTGCGGCTGTGCCCACGGCCTATTTTTGCACACGGAGACGCCTCGCAAAATCTCGCGGCATTCCGAGTCCGGCGTACGAAGTTGGCCAGCCCACCCCCCAAGGCTATAGCCCACCCGTTTTTGTGGCCTTTTTCCGCTGGACGAACATGGCGCCCCGGCCTTCGGGCGGGTATTTTTGGGCGCGGCTGTGCTCGCGGCCTATTTTTGGCACACGGAGGTGCCTCGCATACTCTCGCGCCATTCAGAGTCCGGCGGACGAAGTTGGCCAGCCCCACCCCCCAAGGCTATAGCCCACCCGTTTTTGTGGCCTTTTTCCGCTGGACGAACTTGCCGCCACGGCCTTCGGGCGGGTATTTTTCGGCGCGGCTTTACCCGCGGCCTATTTTTGCCACACGGAGGCGCCTCGCAAACTCTCGCGCCATTCCGAGTCAGGCGGACGAGGTCGGCCAGCCCCACCCCCCAAGGCTATAGCCCACCCGTTTTTGTGGCCTTTTTCCGCTGGACGAACTTGGCGCGCCAGCCTTCGGGCGGGTATTTTTGGGCGCGGCCGTGCCCGCGGCCTATTTTTGGCACCCGGAGGCGCCTCGCTAAGTCTCGCGCCATTTCGAGTCCGGCGGACGAAGTTGGCCAACCCCACCCCCCAAAGCTATAGCCCACCCGTTTTTGTGGCCTTTTTCCGCTGGACGAACTTGGCGCCCCGGCCGTCGTGCGGGTATTTTTGGGCGCGGCTGTGCCCGCGGCCTATTTTTGGCACACGGAGGCGCCTCGCAAAGTCTCGCGCCATTCCGAGTCCGGCGGACGAAGTTGGCAAGCCCCACCCCCCAAGGCTATAGCCCACCCGTTTTTGTGGCCTTTTTCCGCTGGACGAACTTGGCGCCCTGGCCTTCGGGTGGGTATTTTTGGGCGCGGCTGTGCCCGTGGCCTATTTTTGGCACACGGAGGTGCCTCGCAAAGTCTCGCGCCATTCTGAGTCCGGCGGACGAAGTTGGCCAACCCCACCCCCCAAAGCTATAGCCCACCCGTTTTTGTGGCCTTTTTCCGCTGGACGAACTTGGCGCCCCGGCCTTCGAGCGGGTATTTTTGTGCACGGCTGTGCCCGCGGCCTATTTTTGGTACACGGAGGCGCCTCGCAAAGTCTCGCCCCATTCCGAGTCCGGCGGACGAAGTTGGCCAGCCCCACCCCCCAAGGCTATAGCCCACCCGTTTTTGTGGCATTTTTCCGCTGGACGAAGTTGGCGCCCCGGCCGTCGTGCGGGTATTTTTGGGCGCGGCTGTGCCCGCGGCCTATTTTTGGCACACGGAGGCGCCTCGCAAAGTCTCGCGCCATTCCGAGTCCGGCGGACGAAGTTGGCAAGCCCCACCCCCCAAGGCTAAACCCCACCCGTATTTTGGGCATTTATACGCTGGACGAACGTGGCGCCAGGCCTTCGGGAAGGTATTTTTGGCGCGGCTGTGCCCGCGGCCTATTTTTGGCACCCGGAGGTGCCTCGCAAAGTCTCGCGCCATTCCGAGTCCGGCGGACGAAGTGCGCCAGCCCCACCCACCAAGGCTATAGCCCACCCGTTTTGGTGGCCTTTTTCCGCTGGACGAACTTGGCGCCACGGCCTTCGGGCGGGTATTTTTTTAGCGCGGCTTTGCCCCCGCTGCCTATTTTGCCACACGGAGGCGCCTCGCAAACTCTCTTTCCATTCCGAGTCAGGCGGACGAGGTCGGCCAGCCCCACCCCCCAAGGCTATAGCCCACCCGTTTTTTTGGCCTTTTTCCGCTGGACGAACTTGGCGCGCCAGCCTTCGGGCGGGTATTTTTGGGCGCGGCCGTGCCCGCGGCCTATTTTTGGCACCCGGAGGCACCTCGCAAAGTCTCGCGCCATTTCGAGTCCGGCGGACGAAGTCGGCCAGCCCCACCCTCCAAGGCTATAGCACACCAGTTTTCGTGGCCTTTTTCCGCTGGACGAACTTGGCGCCCCGGCCTTCGGGCGGGTATTTTTTGGCGCGGCTGTGCCTGCGGCCTATTTTTGGCACACGGAGGCACCTCGCAAAGGCTCGCTCCATTGCGAGTCCGGCGGACGAAGTCGGCCAGCCCCACCCTCCAAGGCTATTGCCCACCAGTTTTCGTGGCATTTTTCCGCTGGACGAACTTGGCGCCCCGGCCTTCGGGCGGGTATTTTTGGGCGCGGCTGTGCCCGCGGCCTATTTTTGGCACACGGAGGCGCCTCGCAAAGTCTCGCGCCATTTCGAGTCCGGCGGACGAAGTTGGCCAGCCCCACCCCCCAAGGCTATAGCCCACCCGTTTTTGTGGCCTTTTTCCGCTGGACGAACTTGGCGCCCCGGCCGTCGTGCGGGTATTTTTGGGCGCGGCTGTGCCTGCGGCCTATTTTTGGCACACGGAGGCACCTCGCAAAGTCTCGCGCCATTCTGAGTCCGGCGGACGAAGTCGGCCAGCCCCACCCCCAAGGATATTGCCCACCAGTTTTTGTGGCATTTTTCCGCTGGGACGAACTTGGAGCCCCGGCCTTCGGCGGGTATTTTTGTGCGCGGCTGTGCCCGCGGCCTATTTTTGGTACACGGAGGCGCCTCGCAAAGTCTCGCGCCATTCCGAGTCCGGCGGACGAAGTTGGCCAGCCCCACCCCCAAGGCTATAGCCCACCCGTTTTTGTGGCCTTTTTCCGCTGGACGAACTTGGCGCCCCGGCCTTCGGGCTGGTATTTTTGGGCGCGGCTGTGCCTGCGGCCTATTTTTGGCACACGGAGGCGCCTCGCAAAGTCTCGCGCCATTCCGAGTCCGGCGGACGAAGTTGGCCAGCCACCCCCCCCCAGGCGATAGCCCAACCGTTTTGTGGCCTTTTTCCGCTGGACGAACTTGGCGCCCCCGGCCGTCGTGCGGGTATTTTTAGGCGCGGCTGTGCCTGACCTATTTTTGGCACACGGAGGCGCCTCGCAAAGTCTCGCGCCATTCCGAGTCCGGCGGACGAAGTTGGCAAGCCCCACCCCCCAAGGCTATAGCCCACCCGTTTTTGTGGCCTTTTTCCGCTGGACGAACTTGGCGCCCTGGCCTTCGGGCGGGTATTTTTGGGCGCGGCTGTGCCCGCGGCCTATTTTTGGCACACGGAGGCGCCTCGCAAAGTCTCGCGCCATTCTGAGTCCGGCGGACGAAGTTGGCCAACCCCACCCCCCAAAGCTATAGCCCACCCGTTTTTGTGGCCTTTTTCCGCTGGACGAACTTGGCGCCCCGGCCTTCGAGCGGGTATTTTTGTGCACGGCTGTGCCCGCGGCCTATTTTTGGTACACGGAGGCGCCTCGCAAAGTCTCGCCCCATTCCGAGTCCGGCGGACGAAGTTGGCCAGCCCCACCCCCCAAGGCTATAGCCCACCCGTTTTTGTGGCATTTTTCCGCTGGACGAACTTGGCGTCCCGGCCTTCGTGCGGGTATTTTTGGGTGCGGCTGTGCCCGCGGCCTATTTTTGGCACACGGAGGCGCCTCGCAAAGTCTCGCGCCATTCCGAGTCCGGCGGACGAAGTTGGCCAGCCCCACCCCCCAAGGCTATAGCCCACCCGTATTTGTGGCCTTTTTCCGCTGGACGAACTTGGCGCCCCGGCCTTCGGGCTGGTATTTTTGGGCGCGGCTGTGCCTGCGGCCTATTTTTGGCACACGGACGCGCCTCGCAAAGTCTCGCGCCATTCCGAGTCCGGCGGACGAAGTTGGCCAGCCCCACCCCCCAAGGCTATAGCCCACCCGTTTTTGTTGCCTTTTTCCGGTGGACGAACTTGGCGCCCCGGCCTTCGGGCGGGTATTTTTGGGCGCGGCTGTGGCTGCGGCCAATTTTTGGCACACGGAGGTGCCTGGCAAAGTCTCGCGCCATTCCGAGTCCGGGGGACGAAGCTGGCCAGCCCCACCCCCCAAGGCTATAGCCAACCGTTTTTGTGGCCTTTTTCCGCAGGACGAACTTGGCGCCCCGGACTTCGGGCGGGTATTTTTTGCGCGGCTGTGCCCGCGGCCTATTTTCGGCACATGGAGGTGCCACGCAAAGTCTCGCGCCATTCCGAGTCCGGCGGACGAAGTTGGCCAGCCCCACCCCCCAAGGCTATAGCCCACCCGTTTTTGTTGCCTTTTTCCGGTGGACGAACTTGGCGCCCCGGCCTTTGGGCGGGTATTTTTGGGCGCGGCTGTGGCTGCGGCCAATTTTTGGCACATGGAGGTGCCTGGCAAAGTCTCGCGCCATTCCGAGTCCGGGAGACGAAGCTGGCCAGCCCCACCCCCCAAGGCTATAGCCAACCGTTTTTGTGGCCTTTTTCCGCAGGACGAACTTGGCACCCCGGACTTCGGGCGGGTATTTTTGGCGCGGCTGTGCCCGCGGCCTATTTTCGGCACACGGAGGTGCCTCGCAAAGTCTCGCGCCATTCCGAGTCCGGCGGACGAAGTTGGCCAGCCCCACCCCCCAAGGCTATAGCCCACCCGTTTTTGTTGCCTTTTTCCGGTGGACGAACATGGCGCCCCGGCCTTCGGGCGGGTATTTTTGGGCGCGGCTGTGGCTGCGGCCAATTTTTGGGACACGGAGGTGCCTGGCAAAGTCTCGCGCCATTCCGAGTCCGGGGGACGAAGCTGGCCAGCCCCACCCCCCAAGGCTATAGCCAACCGTTTTTGTGGCCTTTTTCCGCAGGACGAACTTGGCGCCCCGGACTTCGGGCGGGTATTTTTGGCGCGGCTGTGCCCGCGGCCTATTTTCGGCACATGGAGGTGCCTCGCAAAGTCTCGCGCCATTCCGAGTCCGGCGGACGAAGTTGCCCAGCCCCACCCCCCAAGGCTATAGCCCACCCGTTTTTGTGGCCTGTTTCCGCTGGACGAACTTGGCGCCCCGGCCTTCGAGCGGGTATTTTTGTGCACGCCTGTGCCCGCGGCCTATTTTTGGTACACGGAGGCGCCTCGCAAAGTCTCACCCCATTGCGAGTCCGGCGGACGAAGTTGGCCAGCCCCACCCCCCAAGGCTATAGCCCACCCGTTTTTGTGGCATTTTTCCGCTGGACGAACTTGGTGTCCCGGCCTTCGTGCGGGTATTTTTGGGTGCGGCTGTGCCCGCGGCCTATTTTTGGCACACGGAGGCGCCTCGCAAAGTCTTGCGCCATTCCGAGTCCGGCGGACGAAGTTGGCCAGCCCCACCCCCCAAGGCTATAGCCCACCCGTATTTGTGGCCTTTTTCCGCTGGACGAAGTTGGCGCCCCGGCCTTCGGGCTGGTATTTTTGGGCGCGGCTTTACCCGCGGCCTATTTTTGCCACATGGAGGCGCCTCGCAAACTCTCGCGCCATTCCGAGACAGGCGGACGAAGTCGGCCAGCCCCACCCCCCAAGGCTATAGCCCACCCATTTTTTTGGCCTTTTTCCGCTGGACGAACTTGGCGCGCCGGCCTTCAGGCGGGTATTTTTGGGCGCGGCCATGCCCGCGGCCTATTTTTGGCACCCGGAGGCACCTCGCAAAGTCTCGCGCCATTTCGAGTCCGGCGGACGAAGTCGGCCAGCCCCACCCTCCAAGGCTATAGCACACCAGTTTTCGTGGCCTTTTTCCGCTGGACGAACTTGGCGCCCCGGCCTTCGGGCGGGTATTTCTGGGCGCGGCTGTTCCCGCGGCCTATTTTTGGCACACGGAGGTGCCTCGCAAAGTCTCGCGCCATTTCGAGTCCGGCGGACGAAGTTGGCCAGCCCCACCCCCCAAGGCTATAGCCCACCCGTTTTTGTGGCCTTTTTCCGCTGGACGAACTTGGCGCCCCGGCCGTCGGGCGGGTATTTTTGGGCGCGGCTGTGCCCGCGGCCTATTTTTGTCACACGGAGGCGCCTCGCAAAGTCTCGGGCCATTCCGAGTCCGGCGGACGAAGTTGGCCAGCCCCACCCCCCAAGGCTATAGCCCACCCGTTTTTGTGGCCTTTTTCTGCTGGACGAACTTGGCGCCCTGGCCTTCGGGCGGGTATTTTTGGGCACGGCTGTGCCCGCGGCCTATTTTTGGCACACGGAGGCGCCTCGCAAAGTCTCGCCCCATTCCGAGTCCGGCGGGCGAAGTTGGCCAGCCCCACCCCCCAAGGCTATAGCCCACCCGTTTTTGTGGCATTTTTCCGCTGGACGAACTTGGCGTCCCGGCCTTCGTGCGGGTATTTTTGGGTGCGGCTGTGCCCGCAGCCTATTTTTGGCACACGGAGGCGCCTCGCAAAGTCTCGCGCCATTCCGAGTCCGGCGGACGAAGTCGGCCAGCCCCACCCCCCAAGGCTATAGCCCACCCGTATTTGTGGCCTTTTTCCGCTGGACGAACTTGGCGCCCCGGCCGTCGGGCTGGTATTTTTTGGCGGGGCTGTGCCTGCGGCCTATTTTTGGCACACGGACGCGCCTCGCAAAGTCTCGCGCCATTCCGAGTCCGGCGGACGAAGTTGGCCAGCCCCACCCCCCAAGGCTATAGCCAACCCGTTTTTGTGGCCTTTTTCCGCTGGACGAACTTGGCGCCCCGGCCTTCGGGCGGGTATTTTTGGGCGCGGCTTTGCCCGCGGCCTATTTTTGGCACACGGAGGAGCCTCGCAAAGTCTCGCGCCATTCCGAGTCCGGCGGACGAAGTTGGCCAGCACCACCCCCCAAGGCTATAGCCCACCCGTTTTTGTGGTCTTTTTCCGCTGGACGAACTTGGCGCCCCGGCCTTCGGGCGGGTATTTTTGGGCGCGGCTGTGCCCGCGGCCTATTTTTGTCACACGGAGGCGCCTCGCAAAGTCTCGGGCCATTCCGAGTCCGGCGGACGAAGTTGGCCAGCCCCACCCCCCAAGGCTATAGCCCACCCGTTTTTGTGGCCTTTTTCTGCTGGACGAACTTGGCGCCCTGGCCTTCGGGCGGGTATTTTTGGGCACGGCTGTGCCCGTGGCCTATTTTTGGCACACGGAGGCGCCTCGCAAAGTCTCGCGCCATTCTGAGTCCGGCGGACGAAGTTGGCCAACCCCACCCCCCAAAGCTATAGCCCACCCGTTTTTGTGGCCTTTTTCCGCTGGACGAACTTGGCGCCCCGGCCTTCGAGCGGGTATTTTTGTGCACGGCTGTGCCCGCGGCCTATTTTTGGTACACGGAGGCGCCTCGCAAAGTCTCGCCCCATTCCGAGTCCGGCGGGCGAAGTTGGCCAGCCCCACCCCCCAAGGCTATAGCCCACCCGTTTTTGTGGCATTTTTCCGCTGGACGAACTTGGCGTCCCGGCCTTCGTGCGGGTATTTTTGGGTGCGGCTGTGCCCGCAGCCTATTTTTGGCACACGGAGGCGCCTCGCAAAGTGTCGCGCCATTCCGAGTCCGGCGGACGAAGTCGGCCAGCCCCACCCCCCAAGGCTATAGCCCACCCGTATTTGTGGCCTTTTTCCGCTGGACGAACTTGGCGCCCCGGCCGTCGGGCTGGTATTTTTGGGCGGGGCTGTGCCTGCGGCCTATTTTTGGCACACGGACGCGCCTCGCAAAGTCTCGCGCCATTCCGAGTCCGGCGGACGAAGTTGGCCAGCCCCACCCCCCAAGGCTATAGCCAACCCGTTTTTGTGGCCTTTTTCCGCTGGGACGAACTTGGCGCCCGGCCTTTGGGCGGGTATTTTGGGCGCGGCTTTGCCCGCGGCCTATTTTTGCACACACGGAGGAGCCTCGCAAAGTCTCGAGCCATACCGAGTCCGGCGTACGAAGTGGGCCAGCCCCACCCCCAAGGCTATAGCCAACCCGTTTTTGTGGCCTTTTTCCGCTGGACGAACTTGGCGCCCCGGCCTTCGGGCGGGTATTTTTGGGCGCGGCTTTGCCCGCGGCCTATTTTTGGTACACGGAGGAGCCTCGCAAAGTCTCGCGCCATTCCGAGTCCGGCGGACGAAGTTGGCCAGCACCACCCCCCAAGGCTATAGCCCACCCGTTTTTGTGGTCTTTTTCCGCTGGACGAACTTGGCGCCCCGGCCTTCGGGCGGGTATTTTTGGGCGCGGCTGTGGCCGCGGCCTATTTTTGTCACACGGAGGCGCCTCGCAAAGTCTCGGGCCATTCCGAGTCCGGCGGACGAAGTTGGCCAGCCCCACCCCCCAAGGCTATAGCCCACCCGTTTTTGTGGCCTTTTTCTGCTGGACGAACTTGGCGCCCGGGCCTTCGGGCGGGTATTTTTGGGCACGGCTGTGCCCGCGGCCTATTTTTGGCACACGGAGGCGCCTCGCAAAGTCTCGCCCCATTCCGAGTCCGGCGGGCGAAGTTGGCCAGCCCCACCCCCCAAGGCTATAGCCCACCCGTTTTTGTGGCATTTTTCCGCTGGACGAACTTGGCGTCCCGGCCTTCGTGCGGGTATTTTTGGGTGCGGCTGTGCCCGTAGCCTATTTTTGGCACACGGAGGCGCCTCGTAAAGTCTCGCGTCATTCCGAGTCCGGCGGACGAAGTTGGCCAGCCCCACCCCCCAAGGCTATAGCCCACCCGTTTTTGTGGCCTTTTTCCGCTGGACGAACTTGGCGCCCCGGCCTTGGGCGGGTATTTTTGGGCGCGGCTGAGCCCGCGGCCTATTTTTGGCACACGGAGGTGCCTCGCAAAGTCTCGCGCCATTCCGAGTCCGGCGGACGAAGTTGGCCAGCCCCACCCCCCAAGGCTATAGCCCACCCGTTTTTGTGGCCTTTTTCCGCTGGACGAACTTGGCGCCCCGGCCTTCGGGAGGGTATTTTTGGGCGCGGCTGTGCCCGCGGCCTATTTTTGGCACACATAGTCGCTTCGCAAAGTCTCGCGCGATTCCGAGTCCGGCGGACGAAGTTGGCCAGCCTCACCCCCCAAGGCTATAGCCCACCCGTTTTTGTGGTCTTTTTCCGCTGGACGAACTTGGCGCCCCGGCCTTCGGGCGGGTATTTTTGGGCGCGGCTGTGCCCGCGGCCTATTTTTGGCACACGGAGGCACCTCGCAAAGTCTCGCGCCATTCCGAGTCCGGCGGACGAAGTTGGCCAGCCCCACCCCCCAAGGCTATAGCCCACCCGTTTTTGTTGCCTTTTTCCGGTGGACGAACTTGGCGCCCCGGCCTTCGGGCGGGTATTTTTGGGCGCGGCTGTGGCTGCGGCCAATTTTTGGCACACGGAGGTGCCTGGCAAAGTCTCGCGCCATTCCGAGTCCGGGGGACGAAGCTGGCCAGCCCCACCCCCCAAGGCTATAGCCAACCGTTTTTGTGGCCTTTTTCCGCAGGACGAACTTGGCGCCCCGGACTTCGGGCGGGTATTTTTGGGCGCGGCTGTGCCCGCGGCCTATTTTTGGCACACGGAAGTGCCTCGCAAAGTCTCGCGCCATTCCGAGTCCGGCAGACGAAGTTGCCCAGCCCCACCCCCCAAGGCTATAGCCCACCCGTTTTTGTGGCCTGTTTCCGGTAGACGAACTTGGCGCCCCGGCCTTCGGGCGGGTATTTTTGGGCGCGGCTATGCCCGCGGACTATTTTTGACACACGGAGGCGCCTCACAAAGTCTCGCGCCATTCCGAGTCCGGCGGACGAAGTTGGCCAGCCCCACCCCCCAAGGCTATAGCCCACCCGTTTTTGTGGCCTTTTTTCCGCAGGACGAACTTGGCGCCCCGGCCTTCGGGCGGGTATTTTTGGGCGCGGCTGTGCCCGCGGCCTATTTTTGGCACACGGAGGTGCCTCGCAAAGTCTCGCGCCATTCTGAGTCCGGCGGACGAAGTTGGCCAACCCCACCCCCCAAAGCTATAGCCCACCCGTTTTTGTGGCCTTTTTCCGCTGGACGCACTTGGCGCCCCGGCTTTCGAGTCGGGTATTTTTGTGCACGGCTGTGCCCGCGGCCTATTTTTGGTACACGGAGGCGCCTCGCAATGTCTCGCCCCATTCCGAGTCTGGCGGACGAAGTTGCCCAGCCCCATCCCCCAAGGCTATAGCCCACCCGTTTTTGTGGCCTGTTTCCGCTGGACGAACTTGGCGCCCCGGCCTTCGGGCGGGTATTTTTGGGCGCGGCTGTGCATACGGACTATTTTTGGCACACGGAGGCGCCTCGCAAAGTCTCGCGCCATTCCGAGTCCGGCGGACGAAGTTGGCCAGCCCCACCCCCCAAGGCTATAGCCCACCCGTTTTTGTGGCCTTTTTCCGCTGGACGAACTTGGCGCCCCGGCCGTCGTGCGGGTATTTTTGGGCGCGGCTGTGCCCGCGGCCTATTTTTGGCACACGGAGGCGCCTCGCAAAGTTCCGCGCCATTCCGAGTCCGGCGGACGAAGCTGGCCAGCCCCACCCCCCAAGGCTATAGCCCACCCGTTTTTGTGGCCTTTTTCCGCTGGACGAACTTGGCGCCCCGGCCTTCGGGCGTGTATCTTAGGGCGCGGCAGTGCCCGCGGCCTATTTTTGGCACACGGAGGTGCCTCGCAAAGTGTCGCGCCATTCCGAGTCCGGCGGACGAAGTTGGCCAGCCCCACCCCCCAAGGCTATAGCCCACCCGTTTTTGTGGCATTTTTCCGCTGGACGAACTTGGCGTCCCGGCCTTCGTGCGGGTATATTTGGGTGCGGCTGTGCCCGCGGCCTATTTTTGGCACACGGAGGCGCCTCGCAAAGTCTCGCGCCATTCCGAGTCCGGCGGATGAAGTTGGCCAGCCCCACCCCCCAAGGCTATAGCCCACCCGTATTTGTGGCCTTTTTCTGCTGGACGAACTTGGCGCCCCGGCCTTCGGGCTGGTATTTTTGGGCGCGGCTGTGCCTGCGGCCTATTTTTGGCACACGGACGCGCCTCGCAAAGTCTCGCGCCATTCCGAGTCCGGCGGACGAAGTTGGCCAGCCCCACCCCCCAAGGCTATAGCCAACCCGTTTTTGTGGCCTTTTTCCGCTGGACGAACTTGGCGCCCCGGCCTTCGGGCGGGTATTTTTGGGCGCGGCTGTGCCCGCGGCCTATTTTTGGCACACGGAGGAGCCTCGCAAAGTCTCGCGCCATTCCGAGTCCGGCGGACGAAGTTGCCCAGCCCCACCCCCCAAGGCTATAGCCCACCCGTTTTTGTGGCCTGTTTCCGCTGGACGAACTTGGCGCCCCGGCCTTCGGGCGGGTATTTTTTGGCGCGGCTGTGCCCGCGGCCTATTTTTGGCACACGGAGGCACTTCGCAAAGTCTCGCGCCATTCCGAGTCCGGCGGACGAAGTTGGCCAGCCCCACCCCCCAAGGCTATAGCCCACCCGTTTTTGTTGCCTTTTTCCGCTGGACGAACTTGGCGCCCCGGCCTTCGGGCCGGTATTTTTGGAAGCGGCTGTGTCCAGGGCCAATTTTTGGCACACGGAGGCGCCTAGCAAAGTCTTGCGCCATTCCGAGTCCGGCGGACGAAGCTGGCCAGCCCCACCCCCCAAGGCTATAGCCAACCGTTTTTGTGGCCTTTTTCCGCTGGACGAACTTGGCGCCCCGGCCTTCGGGCGGGTATTTTTGGGCGCGGCTGTGCCCGCGGCCTATTTTCGGCTCACGGAGGTGCCTCATAAAGTCTCGCGCCATTCCGAGTCTGGCGGACGAAGTTGCCCAGCCCCACCCCCCAAGGCTATAGCCCACCCGTTTTTGTGGCCTGTTTCCGCTGGACGAACTTGGCGCCCCGGCCTTCGGGCGGGTATTTTTGGGCGTGGCTGTGCATGCGGACTATTTTTGGCACACGGAGGCGCCTCGCAAAGTCTCGCGCCATTCCGAGTCTGCCGGACGAAGTTGGCCAGCCCCACCCCCCAAGGCTATAGCCCACCCGTTTTTGTGGCCTTTTACCGCTGGACGAACTTGGCGCCCCGGCCTTCGGGAGGGTATTTTAGGGCGCGGCTGTGCCCGCGGCCTATTTTTGGCACACGGAGGAGCCTCGCAAAGTCTCGCGCCATTCCGAGTCCGGCGGACGAAGGTGGCCAGCCCCACCCCCCAAGGCTATAGCCCACCCGTTTTTGTGGCCTTTTTCCGCTGGACGAACTTGGCGCCCCAGCCTTCGGGCGGGTATTTTTCGGCGCGGCTGTGTCCGCTGCCTATTTTTGGCACACGGAGGCGCCTCGCAAAGTCTCGCGCCATTCCGAGTCCGGCGGACGAAGTTGGCCAGCCCCACCCCCCAAGGCTATAGCCCACCCGTTTTTGTTGCCTTTTTCCGCTGGACGAACTTGGCTCCCCGGCCTTCGGGCGGGTATTTTGGGGCGCAGCTGTGCCCACGGCCTATTTTTACCACACGGAGGCACCTCGCAAAGTCTCGCACCATTCCGAGTACGGCGGACGAAGTTGGCCAGCCCCACCCCCCAAGGCTATAGGCCACCCGTTTTTGTGGCCTTTTTCCGCTGGACGAACTTGGCGCCCCGGCCTTCGGGCGGGTATTTTTGGGCGCGGCTTTGCCCGCGGCCTATTTTTGGCACACGGAGGCGCCTCGCAAAGTCTTGCGCCATTCCGAGTCCGGCGGACGAAGTTGGCCATCCCCACCCCGCAAGGCTATAGCCCACCTGTTTTTGTGGCCTTTTTCCGCTGGACGAACTTGGCGCCCCGACCTTCGGGCGGGTATTTTTAAGCGCAGCTGTGACCGCGGCCTATTTTTGGCACACGGAGGCGCCTCGCAAAGTCTCGCGCCATTCCGAGTCCGGCGGACGAAGTGGGCCAGCCCCACCCCCCAAGGCTATAGCCAACCCGTTTTTGTGGCCTTTTTCCGCTGGACGAACTTGGCGCCCCGGCCTTCGGGCGGGTATTTTTGGGCGCGGCTGTGCCCGCGGCCTATTTTTGGCACACGGAGGCGCCTCGTAAAGTCTCGCGCCATTCCGAGTCCGGCGGACGAAGTTGGCCAGCCCCACCCCCCGAGGCTATAGCCCACCCGTTTTTGTGGCCTTTTTCCGCTGGACGAACTTGGCGCCCCGGCCTTCGGGCGGGTATTTTTGGGCGCGGCTGTGACCGCGGCCTATTTTTGGCACACGGAGGTGCCTCGCAAAGTCTCGCGCCATTCCGAGTCCGGCGGACGAAGTGGGCCAGCCCCACCCCCCAAGGCTATAGCCAACCCGTTTTTGTGGCCTTTTTCCGCTGGACGAACATGGCGCCCCGGCCTTCGGGCGGGTATTTTTGGGCGCGGCTGTGCCCGCGGCCTATTTTTGGCACACGGAGGAGCCTCGCAAAGTCTCGCGCCATTCTGAGTCCGGCGGACGAAGTTGGCCAGCACCACCCCCCAAGGCTACAGCCCACCCGTTTTTGTGGCCTTTTTCCGCTGGACGAACTTAGCGCCCCGGCCTTCGGACGGGTATTTTTGGGCGCGGCTGTGGCCGCGGCCTATTTTTGACACACGGAGGCGCCTCGCAAAGTCTCGCGCCATTCCGAGTCCGGCGGACGAAGTTGGCCAGCCCCACCCCCCAAGGCTATAGCCCACCCGTTTTTGTGGCCTTTTTCCGCTGGACGAACTTGGCGCCCCGTCCTTCAGGCGGGTATTTTTGGGCGCGGCTTTGTCCGCAGCCTATTTTTGGCACACGGAGGCGCCTCGCAAAGTCTCGCGCCATTCCGAGTCCGGCGGACGAAGTTGGCCAGCCCCACCCCCCAAGGCTATAGCCCACCCGTTTTTGTGGCCTTTTTCCGCTGGACGAACTTGGCGCCCCGGCCTTCGGGCGGGAATTTTTGGGCGCGGCTGTGGCCGCGGCCTATTGTTGGCACACGGAGGCACCTCGCAAAGTCTCACGCCATTCCGAGTCCGGCGGACGAAGTTGGCCAGCTCCACCCCCCAAGGCTATAGCCCACCCGTTTTTGTGGCCTTTTTCCGCTGGACGAACTTGGCGCCCCAGCCTTCGGCGGGTATTTTTCGGCGCGGCTGTGCCCGCTGCCTATTTTTGGCCCACGGAGGCGCCTCGCAAAGTCTCGCGCCATTCCGAGTCCGGCGGACGAAGTTGGCCAGCCCCACCCCCAAAGGCTATAGCCCACCCGTTTTTGTGGCCTTTTTCCGCTGGACGAACTTGGCGCCCCGGCCTTCGGGCGGGTATTATTGGGCGCGGCTGTGCCCGCGGCCTATTTTTGGCACACGGAGGAGCCTCGCAAAGTCTCACGCCATTCCGAGTCCGGCGGACGAAGTTGGCCAGCCCCACCCCCCAAGGCTATAGCCCACCCGTTTTTGTGCTTTTTTCCGCTGGACGAACTTGGCGCCCCGGCCTTCGGGCGGGTATTTTTGGGCGCGGCTGTGCCCGCGGCCTATTTTTGGCACACGGAGGCACCTCGCAAAGTCTCGGCCATTCCGAGTACGGCGGACGAAGTTGGCCAGCCCCACCCCCCAAGGCTATAGCCCACCCATTTTTGTGCCTTTTTCCGCTGGACGAACTTGGCGCCCCGGCCATCGGGCGGGTATTTTTGGGCGCGGCTTTGCCCGCGGCCTATTTTTGGCACACGGAGGCGCCTCGCAAAGTCTCGCGCCATTCCGAGTCCGGCGGACGAAGTTGGCCAGCACCACCCCCCAAGGCTATAGCCCACCCGTTTTTGTGGCCTTTTTCCGCTGGACGAACTTGGCGCCCCGGCCTTCGGACGGGTATTTTTGGGCGCGGTTATGGCCGTGGCCTATTTTTGGCACACGGAGGCGCCTCGCAAAGTCTCGCGCCATTCCGAGTCCGGCGGACGAAGTTGGCCAGCCCCACCCCCCAAGGCTATAGCCCACCCGTTTTTGTGGCCTTTTTCCGCTGGACGAACTTGGCGCCCCGGCCTTCGGGCGGGTATTTTTGGGCGCGGCTGTGTCCGCGGCCTATTTTTGGCACACGGAGGCGCCTCGCAAAGTCTCGCGCCATTCCGAGTCCGGCGGACGAAGGTGGCCAGCCCCACCCCCCAAGGCTATAGCCCACCCGTTTTTGTGGCCTTTTTCCGCTGGACGAACTTGGCGCCCCAGCCTTCGGGCGGGTATTTTTCGGTGCGGCTGTGCCCGCTGCCTATTTTTGGCACACGGAGGTGCCTCGCAAAGTCTCGCGCCATTCCGAGTCCGGCGGACGAAGTTGGCCAGCCCCACCCCCCAAGGCTATAGCCCACCCGTTTTTGATGCCTTTTTCCGCTGGACGAACTTGGCTCCCCGGCCTTCGGGCGGGTATTTTTGGGCGCGGCTGTGCCCGCGGCCTATTTTTGGCACACGGAGGCACCTCGCAAAGTCTCGCGCCATTCCGAGTACGGCAGACGAAGTTGGCCAGCCCCACCCCCCAAGGCTATAGCCCACCCGTTTTTGTGGCCTTTTTCCGCTGGACGAACTTGGCGCCCCGGCCTTCGGGCGGGTATTTTTGTGCGCGGCTTAGCCCGCGGCCTATTTTTGGCACACGGAGGCGCCTCGCAAAGTCTCGCGCCATTCCGAGTCCGGCGGACGAAGTTGGCCAGCCCACCCCCCAAGGCTATAGCCCACCTGTTTTTGTGGCCTTTTTCCGCTGGATGAACTTGGCGCCCCGGCCTTCGGGTGGGTATTTTTGGGCGCGGCTTTGCCCGCGGCCTATTTTTGGCACACGGAGGCGCCTCGCAAAGTCTCGCGCCATTCCGAGTCCGGCGGACGAAGTTGGCCAGCACCACCCCCCAAGGCTATAGCCCACCCGTTTTTGTGGCCTTTTTCCGCTGGACGAACTTGGCGCCCCGGCCTTCGGACTGGTATTTTTGGGCGTGGCTGTGGCCGTGGCCTATTTTTGGCACACGGAGGCGCCTCGCAAAGTCTCGCGCCATTCCGAGTCCGGCGGACGAAGTTGGCCAGCCCCACCCCCCAAGGCTATAGCCCACCCGTTTTTGTGGCCTTTTTCCGCTGGACGAACTTGGCGCCCCGGCCTTCGGGCGGGTATTTTTGGGCGCGGCTGTGTCCGCGGCCTATTTTTGGCACACGGAGGTGCCTCGCAAAGTCTCGCGCCATTCCGAGTCCGGCGGACGAAGGTGGCCAGCCCCACCCCCCAAGGCTATAGCCCACCCGTTTTTGTGGCCTTTTTCCGCTGGACGAACTTGGTGCCCCAGCCTTCGGGCGGGTATTTTTCGGCGCGGCTGTGCCCGCTGCCTATTTTTGGCACACGGAGGTGCCTCGCAAAGTCTCGCGCCATTCCGAGTCCGGCGGACGAAGTTGGCCAGCCCCACACCCCCAAGGCTATAGCCCACCCGTTTTTGATGCCTTTTTCCGCTGGACGAACTTGGCTCCCCGGCCTTCGGGTGGGTATTTTTGGGCGCGACTGTGCCCGCGGCCTATTTTTGGCACACGGAGGCACCTCGTAAAGTCTCGCGCCATTCCGAGTACGGCGGACGAAGTTGGCCAGCCCCACCCCCCAAGGCTATAGCCCACCCGTTTTTGTGGCCTTTTTCCGCTGGACGAACTTGGCGCCCCGGCCTTCGGGCGGGTATTTTTGGGCGCGGCTTTGCCCGCGGCCTATTTTTGGCACACGGAGGCGCCTCGCAAAGTCTCGCGCCATTCCGAGTCCGGCGCACGAAGTTGGCCAGCCCACCCCCCAAGGCTATAGCCCACCTGTTTTTGTGGCCTTTTTCCGCTGGACGAACTTGGCGCCCCGGCCTTCGGGCGGGTATTTTTGGGCGCGGCTGTGCCCGCGGCCTATTTTTGGCACACGGAGGAGCCTTACAAAGTCTCGCGCCATTCCGAGTCCGGCGGACGAAGTTGGCCAGCACCACCCCCCAAGGCTATAGCCCACCCGTTTTTGTGGCCTTTTTACGCTGGACGAACCTGGCGCCCCGGCCTTCGGACGGGTATTTTTGGGCGCGGCTGTGGCCGCGGCCTATTTTTGTCACACGGAGGCGCCTCGCAAAGTCTCGCGCCATTCCGAGTCCGGCGGACGAAGTTGGCCAGCCCCACCCCCCAAGGCTATACCCACCCGTTTTTGTGGCCTTTTTCCGCTGGACGAACTTGGCGCCCCGGCCTTCGGGCGGGTATTTTTGGGCGCGGCTTTGCCCGCGGCCTATTTTTGGCACACGGAGGCGCCTCGCAAAGTCTCGCGCCATTCCGAGTCCGGCGGACGAAGTTGGCCAGCCCCACCCCCAAGGCTATAGCCCACCCGTTTTTGTGGCCTTTTTCCGCTGGACGAACTTGGCGCCCCGGCCTTCGGACGGGTATTTTTGGGCGCGGCTGTGTCCGCGGCCTATTTTTGGCACACGGAGGTGCCTCGCAAAGTCTCGCGCCATTCCGAGTCCGGCGGACGAAGTTGGCCAGCCCACCCCCCAAGGCTATAGCCCACCTGTTTTTGTGGCCTTTTTCCGCTGGACGAACTTGGCGCCCCGGCCTTCGGGCGGGTATTTTTGGGCGCGGCTGTGCCCGTGGCCTATTTTTGGCACACGGAGGAGCCTTGCAAAGTCTCGCGCCATTCCGAGTCCGGCGGACGAAGTTGGCCAGCACCACCCCCCAAGGCTATAGCCCACCCGTTTTTGTGGCCTTTTTACGCTGGACGAACCTGGCGCCCTGGCCTTCGGACGGGTATTTTTGGGCGCGGCTGTGGGCGCGGCCTATTTTTGTCACACGGAGGCGCCTCGCAAAGTCTCGCGCCATTCCGAGTCCGGCGGACGAAGTTGGCCAGCCCCACCCCCCAAGGCTATACCCACCCGTTTTGTGGCCTTTTTCCGCTGGACGAACTTGGCGCCCCGGCCTTCGGGCGGGTATTTTTGGGCGCGGCTTTGCCCGCGGCCTATTTTTGGCACACGGAGGCCCCTCGCAAAGTCTCGTGCCATTCCGAGTCCGGCGGACGAAGTTGGCCAGCCCCACCCCCCAAGGCTATAGCCCACCCGTTTTTGTTGCCTTTTTCCGCTGGACGAACTTGGCGGCCCGGCCTTCGGGCGGGTATTTTTGGGCGCGGCTGTGGCCGCGGCCTATTTTTGGCACACGGAGGCACCTCGCAAAGTCTCGCGCCATTCCGAGTACGGCGGACGAAGTTGGCCAGCCCCACCCCCCAAGGCTATAGCCCACCCGTTTTTGTGGCCTTTTTCCGCTGGACGAACTTGGCGCCCCGGCCTTCGGGGTATTTTGGCGCGGCTTTGCCGCGGCCTATTTTTGGTACACGGAGGCGCCTCGCAAAGTCTCGCGCCATTCCGAGTCCGGCGGACGAAGTTGGCCAGCCCACCCCCCAAGGCTATAGCCCACCTGTTTTTGTGGCCTTTTTCCGCTGGACGAACTTGGCGCCCCGGCCTTCGGGCGGGTATTTTTGGGCGCGGCTGTGCCCGCGGCCTATTTTTGGCACACGGAGGAGCCTTGCAAAGTCTCGCGCCATTCCGAGTCCGGCGGACGAAGTTGGCCAGCACCACCCCCCAAGGCTATAGCCCACCCGTTTTTGTGGCCTTTTTACGCTGGACGAACCTGGCGCCCCGGCCTTCGGACGGGTATTTTTGGGCGCGGCTGTGGCCGCGGACTATTTTTGGCACACGGAGGAGGCTTTGCAAAGTCTCGCGCCATTCCGAGTCCGGCGGACGAAGTTGGCCAGCCCCACCCCCCAAGGCTATACCCACCCGTTTTGTGGCCTTTTTCCGCTGGACGAACTTGGCGCCCCGGCCTTCGGGCTGGTATTTTTGGGCGCGGCTTTGCCCGCGGCCTATTTTTGGCACACGGAGGCGCCTCGCAAAGTCTCGCGCCATTCCGAGTCCGGCGGACGAAGTTGGCCAGCCCCACCCCCCAAGGCTATAGCCCACCCGTTTTTGTGGCCTTTTTCCGCTGGACGAACTTGGCGCCCCGGCTTCGGGCGGGTATTTTTGGGCGCGGCTGTGTCCGCGGCCTATTTTTGGCACACGGAGGTGCCTCGCAAAGTCTCGCGCCATTCCGAGTCCGGCGGACGAAGGTGGCCAGCCCCACCCCCCAAGGCTATAGCCCACCCGTTTTTGTGGCCTTTTTCCGCTGGACGAACTTGGTGCCCCAGCCTTCGGGCGGGTATTTTTCGGCGCGGCTGTGCCCGCTGCCTATTTTTGGCACACGGAGGTGCCTCGCAAAGTCTCGCGCCATTCCGAGTCCGGCGGACGAAGTTGGCCAGCCCCACCCCCCAAGGCTATAGCCCACCCGTTTTTGATGCCTTTTTCCGCTGGACGAACTTGGCTTACCGGCCTTCGGGCGGGTATTTTTGGGCGCGGCTGTGCCCGCGGCCTATTTTTGGCACACGGAGGCACCTCGCAAAGTCTCGCGCCATTCCGAGTACGGCGGACGAAGTTGGCCAGCCCCACCCCCCAAGGCTATAGCCCACCCGTTTTTGTGGCCTTTTTCCGCTGGACGAACTTGGCGCCCCGGCCTTCGGGCGGGTATTTTTGGGCGCGGCTATGCCCGCGGCCTATTTTTGGTGCACGGAGGCGCCTCGCAAAGTCTCGCGCCATTCCGAGTCCGGCGGACGAAGTTGGCCAGCCCAACCCCCCAAGGCTATAGCCCACCTGTTTTTGTGGCCTTTTTCCGCTGGACGAACTTGGCGCCCCGGCCTTCGGGCGGGTATTTTTGGGCGCGGCTGTGCCCGCGGCCTATTTTTGGCACACGGAGGAGCCTTGCAAAGTCTCGCGCCATTCCGAGTCCGGCGGACGAAGTTGGCCAGCACCACCCCCCAAGGCTATAGCCCACCCGTTTTTGTGGCCTTTTTACGCTGGACGAACCTGGCGCCCCGGCCTTCGGACGGGTATTTTTGGGCGCGGCTGTGGCCGCGGCCTATTTTTGTCACACGGAGGCGCCTCGCAAAGTCTCGCGCCATTCCGAGTCCGGCGGACGAAGTTGGCCAGCCCCACCCCCCAAGGCTATACCCACCCGTTTTTGTGGCCTTTTTCCGCTGGACGAACTTGGCGCCCCGGCCTTCGGGCGGGTATTTTTGGGCGCGGCTTTGCCCGCGGCCTATTTTTGGCACACGGAGGCGCCTCGCAAAGTCTCGCGCCATTCCGAGTCCGGCGGACGAAGTTGGCCAGCCCACCCCCCAAGGCTATAGCCCACCTGTTTTTGTGGCCTTTTTCCGCTGGACGAACTTGGCGCCCCGGCCTTCGGGCGGGTATTTTTGGGCGCGGCTGTGGCCGCGGCCTATTTTTGGCACACGGAGGAGCCTTGCAAAGTCTCGCGCCATTCCGAGTCCGGCGGAAGAAGTTGGCCAGCACCACCCCCCAAGGCTATAGCCCACCCGTTTTTGTGGCCTTTTTACGCTGGACGAACCTGGCGCCCCGGCCTTCGGACGGGTATTTTTGGGCGCGGCTGTGGCCGCGGCCTATTTTTGTCACACGGAGGCGCCTCGCAAAGTCTCGCGCCATTCCGAGTCCGGCGGACGAAGTTGGCCAGCCCCACCCCCCAAGGCTATAGCCCACCCGTTTTTGTTGCCTTTTTCCGCTGGACGAACTTGGCGCCCCGGCCTTCGGGCGGGTATTTTTGGGCGCGGCTTTGCCCGCGGCCTATTTTTGGCACACGGAGGCGCCTCGCAAAGTCTCGCGCCATTCCGAGTCCGGCGGACGAAGTTGGCCAGCACCACCCCCCAAGGCTATAGCCCACCCGTTTTTGTGGCCTTTTTCCGCTGGACGAACTTGGCGCCCCGGCCTTCGGGCTGGTATTATAGGGCGCGGCTGTGCCCGCGGCCTATTTTTGGCACACGGAGGCGCCTCCCAAAGCCTCGCGCCATTCCGAGTCCGGCGGACGAAGTTGGCCAGCCCCACCCCCCAAGGCTATAGCCCACCCGTTTTTGTGGCCTTTTTCCGCTGGACGAACTTGGCGCCCTGGCATTCGGGCGGGTATTTTTGGGCGCGGCTGTGCCCGCAGACTATTTTTGGCACACGGAGGCGCCTGGCAAAGTCTCGCGCCATTCCGAGTCCGGCGGACGAAGTTGGCCAGCCCGACCCCCCAAGGCTATAGCCCACCCGTTTTTGTGGCCTTTTTCCGCTGGACGAACTTGGCGCCCCGGCCTTCGGACGGGTAGTTTTGGGCGCGGCTGTGGCCGTGGACTATTTTTGGCACACGGAGGCGCCTCGCAAAGTCTCGCGCCATTCCGAGTCCGGCGGACGAAGTTGGCCAGCACCACCCCCCAAGGCTATAGCCCACCCGTTTTTGTGGCCTTTTTCCGCTGGACGAACTTGGCGCCCCGGCCTTCGGACGGGTATTTTTGGGCGCGGCTGTGGCCGTGACCTATTTTTGGCACATGGAGGCGCCTCGCAAAGTCTCGTGCCATTCCGAGTCCGGCGGACGAAGTTGGCCAGCCCCATCCCCCAAGGCTATAGCCCACCCGTTTTTGTGTCCTTTTTCCGCTGGACGAACCTGGCGCCCCGGCCTTCGGGCGGGTATTTTTGGGTGCGGCTGTGCCCGCAGCCTATTTTTGGCACACGGAGGCACCTCGCAAAGTCTCGCGCCATTCCGAGTCCGGCGGACGAAGTTGGCCAGCCCAACCCCCCAAGGCTATAGCCCACCCGTTTTTGTGGTCTTTTTCCGCTGGGCGAACTTGGCGCCCCGGCCTTCGGGCGGGTATTTTTGGGCGCGGCTGCGTCCGAGGCCTAGTTTTGGCTCACGGAGGCGCCTCGCAAAGTCTCGCGCCATTCCGAGTCCGGCGGACGAATTGGGCCAGCCCCACCCCCCAAGGCTATAGCCCACCCGTTTTTGTGGCCTTTTTCCGCTGGACGAACTTGGCGCCCCGGCCTTCGGGCGGGTATTTTTGGGCGCGGCTTTGCCCGCGGCCTATTTTTGGCACACGGAGGCGCCTCGCAAAGTCTCGCGCCATTCCGAGTCCGGCGGACGAAGTTGGCCAGCCCCACCCCCCAAGGCTATAGCCCACCGGTTTGGTTGGCTATTTACGCTGGACGAAAAATGGGGCCAGGCCTTCGGGCGGGTATTTTTGGGCGCGGCTTTGCCCGCGGCCTATTTTTGGCACACGGAGGCGCCTCGCAAAGTCTCGCGCCATTCCGAGTCCGGCGGACGAAGTTGGCCAGCACCACCCCCCAAGGCTATAGCCCACCCGTTTTTGTGGCCTTTTTCCGCTGGACGAACTTGGCGCCCAGGCCTTCGGGCGGGTATTTTTGGGCGCGGCTTTGCCGCGGCCTATTTTTGGCACACGGAGGCGCCTCGCAAAGTCTCGCGCCATTCCGAGTCCGGCGGACGAAGTTGGCCAGCACCACCCCCCAAGGCTATAGCCCACCCGTTTTTGTGGCCTTTTTCCGCAGGACGAACTTGGCGCCCCGGCCTTCGGGCGGGTATTTTTGGGCGCGGCTCTGCCCGCGGCCTATTTTTGGCACACGGAGGCACCTCGCAAAGTCTCGCGCCATTCCGAGTCCGGCGGACGAAGTTGGCCAGCCCCACCCCCCAAGGCTATAGCCCACCCGTTTTTGTGGCCTTTTTCCGCTGGACGAACTTGGCGCCCCGGCCTTCGGGCTGGTATTATAGGGCGCGGCTGTGCCCGCGGCCTATTTTTGGCACACGGAGGCGCCTCCCAAAGCCTCGCGCCATTCCGAGTCCGGCGGACGAAGTTGGCCAGCCCCACCCCCCAAGGCTATAGCCCACCCGTTTTTGTGGCCTTTTTCCGCTGGACGAACTTGGCGCCCTGGCCTTCGGGCGGGTATTTTTGGGCGCGGCTGTGCCCGCGGACTATTTTTGGCACACGGAGGCGCCTTGCAAAGTCTCGCGCCATTCCGAGTCCGGCGGACGAAGTTGGCCAGCCCCACCCCCCAAGGCTATAGCCCACCCGTTTTTGTGGCCTTTTTCCGCTGGACGAACTTGGCGCCCCGGCCTTCGGACGGGTATTTTTGGGCGCGGCTGTGGCCATGGCCTATTTTTGGCACACGGAGGTGCCTCGCAAAGTCTCGCGCCATTCCGAGTCCGGCGGACGAAGTTGGCCAGCACCACCCCCCAAGGCTATAGCCCACCCGTTTTTGTGGCCTTTTTCCGCTGGACGAACTTGGCGCCCCGGCCTTCGGGCTGGTATTATAGGGCGCGGCTGTGCCCGCGGCCTATTTTTGGCACACGGAGGCGCCTCCCAAAGCCTCGCGCCATTCCGAGTCCGGCGGACGAAGTTGGCCAGCCCCACCCCCCAAGGCTATAGCCCACCCGTTTTTGTGGCCTTTTTCCGCTGGACGAACTTGGCGCCCTGGCCTTCGGGCGGGTATTTTTGGGTGCGGCTGTGCCCGCGGACTATTTTTGGCACACGGAGGTGCCTGGCAAAGTCTCGCGCCATTCCGAGTCCGGCGGACGAAGTTGGCCAGCCCCACCCCCCAAGGCTATAGCCCGTTTTTGTGGCCTTTTTCCGCTGGACGAACTTGGCGCCCCGGCCTTCGGACGGGTATTTTTGGGCGCGGCTGTGGCCGTGGGCTATTTTTGGCACACGGAGGCGCCTCGTAAAGTCTCGCGCCATTCCGAGTCCGGCGGACGAAGTTGGCCAGCACCACCCCCCAAGGCTATAGCCCACCCGTTTTTGTGGCCTTTTTCCGCTGGACGAACTTGGCGCCCCGGCCTTCGGACGGGTATTTTTGGGCGCGGCTGTGGCCGTGGGCTATTTTTGGCACACGGAGGCGCCTCGCAAAGTCTCGTGCCATTCCGTGTCCGGCGGACGAAGTTGGCCAGCCCCATCCCCCAAGGCTATAGCCCACCCGTTTTTGTGTCCTTTTTCCGCTGGACGAACCTGGCGCCCCGGCCTTCGGGCGGGTATTTTTGGGTGCGGCTGTGCCCGTAGCCTATTTTTGGCAAACGGAGGTACCTCGCAAAGTCTCGCGCCATTTCGAGTCCGGCGGACGAAGTTGGCCAGCCCCACCCCCCAGGCAATAGCCCACCCGTTTTTGTGGCCTTTTTCCGCTGGACGAACTTGGCGCCCCGGCCTTCGGGCTGGTATTTTTGTGTGCGGCTGTGCCTGCGTCCTATTTTTGGCACACGGAGGCGCCTCGCAAAGTCTCTTGCCATTCCGAGTCCGACAGACGAAGTTGGCCAGCCCCACCCCCCAAGGCTATAGCCCACCCGTTTTTGTGGCCTCTTTCTGCTGGACGAACTTGGCGCCCCGGCCTTCGGGCGGGTATTTTTGGGTACGGCTTTGCCTGCGTCCTATTTTTGGCACACGGAGGTGCCTCGTAAAGTCTCGCGCCATTCCGACTCCGACAGACGAAGTTGGCCAGCCCCACCCCCCAAGGCTATAGCCCACCCGTTTTTGTGGCCTTTTTCCGCTGGACGAACTTGGCGCCCCGGCCTTCGGGCGGGTATTTTTGGCCGCGGCTGAGCCCGCGGCCTTTTTTTGGTACACGGAGGCGCCTCGCAAAGTCTCGCGCCATTCCGAGTCCGGCGGACGAAGTTGGCCAGCCCCACCCCCCAAGGCTATAGCCCACCCGTTTTTGTGGCCTTTTTCCGCTGGACGAACTTGGCGCCCCGGCCTTCGGGCGGGTATTTTTGTGCGCGGCTGTGCCCGCGGCCTATTTTTGGTACACGGAGGCACCTCGCAAAGTCTCTTGCCATTCCGAGTCCGGCGGACGAAGTTGGCCAGCCCCACCCCCCAAGGCTATAGCCCACCCGTTTTTGTGGCCTTTTTCCGCTGGACGAACTTGGCGCCCCGGCCTTCGGGCGGGTATTTTTGGGCGCGGCTGTGGCCGCGGCCTATTTTTGGCACACGGAGGCGCCTCGCAAAGTTTCGCGCCATTCCGAGTCCGGCGGACGAAGTGGGCCAGCCCCACCCCCCAAGGCTATAGCCAACCCGTTTTTGTGGCCTTTTCCCGCTGGACGAACTTGGCGCCCCGACCTTCGGGCGGGTATTTTTGGGCGCGGCTGTGGCCGCGGCCTATTTTTTGCACACGGAGGCGCCTCGCAAAGGTTCGCGCCATTCCGAGTCCGGCGGACGAAGTGGGCCAGCCCCACCCCCCAAGGCTATAGCCAACCCGTTTTTGTGGCCTTTTCCCGCTCGACGAACTTGGCGCCCCGGCCTTCGGGCGGGTATTTTTGGGCGCGGCTGTGTCCGAGGTCTAGTTTTGGCTCACGGAGGCGCCTCGCAAAGTCTCGCGCCATTCCGAGTCCGGCGGACGAAGTGGGCCAGCCCCACCCCCCAAGGCTATAGCCCACCCGTTTTTGTGGCCTTTTTCCGCTGGACGAACTTGGCGCCCCGGCCTTCGGGGGGTTATTTTTGGGCGCGGCTGTGCCCGCGGCCTATTTTTGGCACACGGAGGCACCTCACAAAGTCTTGCGCCATTCCGAGTCCGGTGGACGAAGTGGGCCAGCCCCACCCCCCAGGCAATAGCCCACCCGTTTTTGTGGCCTTTTTCCGCTGGACGAACTTGGCGCCCCGGCCTTCGGGCTGGTATTTTTGTGTGCGGCTGTGCCTGCGTCCTATTTTTGGCACACGGAGGCGCCTCGCAAAGTCTCGCGCCATTCCGACTCCGACAGACGAAGTTGGCCAGCCCCACCCCCCAAGGCTATAGCCCACCCGTTTTTGTGGCCTTTTTCCGCTGGACGAACTTGGCGCCCCGGCCTTCGGGCGGGTATTTTTGGGCGCGGCTGTGTCCGCGGCCTATTTTTTGCACACGGAGGCGCCTCGTAAAGTCTCGCGCCATTCCGACTCCGACAGACGAAGTTGGCCAGCCCCACCCCCCAAGGCTATAGCCCACCCGTTTTTGTGGTCTTTTTCCGCTGGACGAACTTGGCGCCCCGGCCTTCGGACGGGTATTTTTGGGCGCGGCTGTGGCCGTGGCCTATTTTTGGCACACGGAGGGGCCTCGCAAAGTCTCGCGCCATTCCGAGTCCGGCGGACGAAGTTGGCCAGCCCCACCCCCGAAGGCTATAGCCCACCCGTTTTTGTGGCCTTTTTCCGCTGGACGAACTTGGCGCCCCGGCCTTCGGGCTGGTATTATAGGGCGCGGCTGTGCCCGCGGCCTATTTTTGTCACACGGAGGCGCCTGGCAAAGTCTCGCGCCATTCCGAGTCCGGCGGACGAAGTTGGCCAGCCCCACCCCCCAAGGCTATAGCCCACCCGTTTTTGTGGCCTTTTTCCGCTGGACGAACTTGGCGCCCCGACCTTCGGGGGGGTATTTTTGGGCGCGCCCGTGCCCGCGGCCTATTTTTGGCACACGGAGGCACCTCGCAAAGTCTCGCGCCATTCCGAGTCCGGCGGACGAAGTTGGCCAGCCTCACCCCCCAAGGCTATAGCCCACCCATTTTTGTGGCCTTTTTCCGCTGGACGAACTTGGCGCCCCGGCCTTCGGGAGGGTATTTTTGGGCGCGGCTTTGCCCGCGGCCTATTTTTGGCACACGGAGGTGCCTCGCAAAGTCTCGCGCCATTCCGAGTCCGGCGGACGAAGTTGGCCAGCCCCACCCCCCAAGGCTATAGCCCACCCGTTTTTGTGGCCTTTTTCCGCTGGACGAACTTGGCGCCCCGACCTTCGGGCGGGTATTTTTGGGCGCGGCTGTGAGCGCAGCCTATTTTTGGCACACGGAGGCGCCTCGCAAAGTTTCGCGCCATTCCGAGTCCGGCGGACGAAGTGGGCTAGCCCCACCCCCCAAGGCTATAGCCAACCCGTTTTTGTGGCCTTTTCCCGCTGGACGAACTTGGCGCCCCGGCCTTCGGGCGGGTATTTTTGGGCGCGGCTGTGTCCGAGGCCTAGTTTTGGCTCACGGAGGCGCCTCGCAAAGTCTCGCGCCATTCCGAGTCCGGCGGACGAAGTGGGCCAGCCCCACCCCCCAAGGCTATAGCCCACCCGTTTTTGTGGCCTTTTTCCGCTGGACGAACTTGGCGCCCCGGCCTTCGGGCGGGTATTTTTGGGCGCGGCTGTGCCCGCGGCCTATTTTTGGCACACGGAGGCACCTCACAAAGTGTCGCGCCATTCCGAGTCCGGTGGACAAAGTGGGCCAGCCCCACCCCCCAGGCAATAGCCCACCCGTTTTTGTGGCCTTTTTCCGCTGGACGAACTTGGCACCCCGGCCTTCGGGCTGGTATTTTTGTGTGCGGCTATGCCTGCGTCCTATTTTTGGCACACGGAGGCACCTCGCAAAGTCTCGCGCCATTCCGACTCCGACAGACGAAGTTGGCCAGCCCCACCCCCCAAGGCTATAGCCCACCCGTTTTTGTGGCCTTTTTCTGCTGGACGAACTTGGCGCCCCGGCCTTCGGGCGGGTATTTTTGGGTACGGCTGTGCCTGCGTCCTATTTTTGGCACACGGAGGCGCCTCGTAAAGTCTCGCGCCATTCCGACTCCGACAGACGAAGTTGGCCAGCCCCACCCCCCAAGGCTATAGCCCACCCGTTTTTGTGGCCTTTTTCCGCTGGACGAACTTGGCGCCCCGGCCTTCGGGCGGGTATTTTTGGGCGCGGCTGCGACCGCGGCCTATTTTTGGTACACGGAGGTGCCTCGCAAAGTCTCGCGCCATTCCGAGCCCGGCGGACGAAGTTGGCCAGCCCCACCCCCCAAGGCTATAGCCCACCCGTTTTTGTGGCCTTTTTCCGCTGGACGAACTTGGCGCCCCGACCTTCGGGCGGGTATTTTTGGGCGCGGCTGTGGGCGCAGCCTATTTTTGGCACACGGAGGCGCCTCGCAAAGTTTCGCGCCATTCCGAGTCCGGCGGACGAAGTGGGCTAGCCCCACCCCCCAAGGCTATAGCCAACCCGTTTTTGTGGCCTTTTCCCGCTGGACGAACTTGGCGCCCCGGCCTTCGGGCGGGTATTTTTGGGCGCGGCTGTGTCCGAGGCCTAGTTTTGGCTCACGGAGGCGCCTCGCAAGGTCTCGCGCCATTCCGAGTCCGGCGGACGAAGTGGGCCAGCCCCACCCCCCAAGGCTATAGCCCACCCGTTTTTGTGGCCTTTTTCCGCTGGACGAACTTGGCGCCCCGGCCTTCGGGCGGGTATTTTTTTGCGCGGCTCTGCCCGCGGCCTATTTTTGGCACACGGAGGCGCCTCGCAAAGTCTCGCGCCATTCCGAGTCCGGCGGACGAAGTTGGCCAGCCCCACCCCCCAAGGCTATAGCCCACCCGTTTTCTGGCCTTTTTCCGCTGGACGAACTTGGCGCCCCGGCCTTCGGGGGGGTATTTTTTGGCGCGGCTGTGCCCGCGGCCTATTTTTGGCACACGGAGGTGCCTCGTGAAGTCTCGCGCCATTCCGAGTCCGGCGGACGAAGTTGGCCAGCTCCACCCCCCAAGGCTATAGCCCACCCGTTTTTGTGGCCTTTTTCCGCTGGACGAACGTGGCGCCCCGGCCTTCGGGCGGGTATTTTTGGGCGCGGCTGTGCCCGCGGCCTATTTATGGTACACGGAGGTGCCTCGCAAAGTCTCGCGCCATTCCGAGTCCGGCGGACGAAGTTGGCCAGCCCCACCCCCCAAGGCTATAGCCCATCCGTTTTTGTGGCCTTTTTCCGCTGGACGAACTTGGCGCCCCGGCCTTCGGGCGGGTATTTTTGTGCACGGCTGTGCCCGCGGCCTATTTTTGGTACACGGAGGCACCTCGCAAAGTCTCTTGCCATTCCGAGTCCGGCGGACGAAGTTGGCCAGCACCACCCCCCAAGGCTATAGCCCACCCGTTTTTGTGGCCTTTTTCCGCTGGACGAACTTGGCGCCCCGGCCTTCGGGCGGGTATTTTTGGGCGCGGCTGTGTCCGCGGCCTATTTTTGGCACACGGAGGCGCCTCGTAAAGTCTCGGGCCATTCCGACTCCGACAGGCGAAGTTGGCCAGCCCCACCCCCCAAGGCTATAGCCCACCCGTTTTTGTGGTCTTTTTCCGCTGGACGAACTTGGCGCCCCGGCCTTCGGACGGGTATTTTTGGGCGCGGCTGTGGCCGTGGCCTATTTTTGGCACACGGAGGCGCCTCGCAAAGTCTCGCGCCATTCCGAGTCCGGCGGACGAAGTTGGCCAGCCCCACCCCCGAAGGCGATAGCCCACCCGTTTTTGTGGCCTTTTTCCGCTGGACGAACTTGGCGCCCCGGCCTTCGGGCTGGTATTATAGGGCGCGGCTGTGCCCGCGGCCTATTTTTGGCACACGGAGGCGCCTCCCAAAGCCTCGCGCCATTCCGAGTCCGGCGGACGAAGTTGGCCAGCCCCACCCCCCAAGGCTATAGCCCACCCGTTTTTGTGGCCTTTTTCCGCTGGACGAACTTGGCGCCCCGGCCTTCGGGCGGGTATTTTTGGGCGCGGCTGTGCCCGCGGACTATTTTTGGCACACGGAGGCGCCTGGCAAAGTCTCGCGCCATTCCGAGTCCGGCGGACGAAGTTGGCCAGCCCCACCCCCCAATGCTATAGCCCACTCGTTTTTGTGGCCTTTTTCCGCTGGACGAACTTGGCGCCCCGGCCTTCGGGTGGGTATTTTCGGGCGCGGTCGTGCCCGCGGCCTATTTTTGGCACACGGAGGCACCTCGCAAAGTCTCGCGCCATTCCGAGTCCGGCGGACGAAGTGGGCCAGCCTCACCCCCCAAGGCTATAGCCCACCCATTTTTGTGGCCTTTTTCCGCTGGACGAACTTGGCGCCCCGGCCTTCGGGAGGGTATTTTTGGGCGTGGCTTTGCCCGCGGCCTATTTTTGGCACACGGAGGCGCCTCGCAAAGTCTCGCGCCATTCCGAGTCCGGCGGACGAAGTCGGCCAGCCTCACCCCCCAAGGCTATAGCCCACCCATTTTTGTGGCCTTTTTCCGCTGGACGAACTTGGCGCCCCGGCCTTCGGGAGGGTATTTTTGGGCGTAGCTTTGCCCGCGGCCTATTTTTGGCACACGGAGGCGCCTCGCAAAGTCTCGCGCCATTCCGAGTCCGGCGGACGAAGTTGGCCAGCCCCACCCCCCAAGGCTATAGCCCACCCGTTTTTGTGGCCTTTTTCCGCTGGACGAACTTGGCGCCCCGACCTTCGGGTGGGTATTTTTGGGCGCGGCTGTGGCCGCGGCCTATTTTTGGCACACGGAGGCGCCTCGCAAAGTTTCGCGCCTTTCCGAGTCCGGCGGACGAAGTGGGCTAGCCCCACCCCCCAAGGCTATAGCCAACCCGTTTTTGTGGCCTTTTCCCGCTGGACGAACTTGGCGCCCCGGCCTTCGGGCGGGTATTTTTGGGCGCGGCTGTGTCCGAGGCCTAGTTTTGGCTCACGGAGGCGCCTCGCAAAGTCTCGCGCCATTCCGAGTCCGGCGGACGAAGTGGGCCAGCCCCACCCCCCAAGGCTATAGCCCACCCGTTTTTGTGGCCTTTTTCCGCTGGACGAACTTGGCGCCCCGGCCTTCGGGGTATTTTTGGCGCGGCTGTGCCATGGCCTATTTTTGGCACACAGAGGCACCTCACAAAGTCTCGCGCCATTCCGAGTCCGGTGGACGAAGTGGGCCAGCCCCACCCCCCAGGCAATAGCCCACCCGTTTTTGTGGCCTTTTTCCGCTGGACGAACTTGGCGCCCCGGCCTTCGGGCTGGTATTTTTGTGTGCGGCTGTGCCTGCGTCCTATTTTTGGCACACGGAGGCGCCTCGCAAAGTCTCGCGCCATTCCGACTCCGACAGACGAAGTTGGCCAGCCCCACCCCCCAAGGCTATAGCCCACCCGTTTTTGTGGCCTCTTTCTGCTGGACGAACTTGGCGCCCCGGCCTTCGGGCGGCTATTTTTGGGTACGGCTGTGCCTGCGTCCTATTTTTGGCACACGGAGGTGCCTCGTAAAGTCTCGCGCCATTCCGACTCCGACAGACGAAGTTGGCCAGCCCCACCCCCCAAGGCTATAGCCCACCCGTTTTTGTGGCCTTTTTCCGCTGGACGAACTTGGCGCCCCTGCCTTCGGGCGGGTATTTTTGGCCGCGGCTGCGCCCGCGGCCTATTTTTGGTACACGGAGGCGCCTCGCAAAGTCTCGCGCCATTCCGAGTCCGGCGGACGAAGTTGGCCAGCCCCACCCCCCAAGGCTATAGCCCACCCGTTTTTGTGGCCTTTTTCCGCTGGACGAACTTGGCGCCCCGGCCTTCGGGCGGGTATTTTTGGCCGCGGCTGTGCCCGCGGCCTATTTTTGGTACACGGAGGCACCTCGCAAAGTCTCTTGCCATTCCGAGTCCGGCGGACGAAGTTGGCCAGCCCCACCCCCCAAGGCTATAGCCCACCCGTTTTTGTGGCCTTTTTCCGCTGGACGAACTTGGCGCCCCGGCCATCGGGCGGGTATTTTTGTGCGCGGCTGTGCCCGCGGCCTATTTTTGGTACACGGAGGCACCTCGCAAAGGCTCTTGCCATTCCGAGTCCGGCGGACGAAGTTGGCCAGCCCCACCCCCCAAGGCTATAGCCCACCCGTTTTTGTGGCCTTTTTCCGCTGGACGAACTTGGCGCCCCGGCCTTCGGGCGGGTATTTTTGGGCGCGGCTGTGTCCGCGGCCTATTTTTGGTACACGGAGGTGCCTCGTAAAGTCTCGCGCCATTCCGACTCCGACAGACGAAGTTGGCCAGCCCCACCCCCCAAGGCTATAGCCCACCCGTTTTTGTGGTCTTTTTCCGCTGGACGAACTTGGCGCCCCGGCCTTCGGACGGGTATTTATGGGCGCGGCTGTGGCCGGGGCCTATTTTTGGCACACGGAGGCGCCTCGCAAAGTCTCTTGCCATTCCGAGTCCGGCGGACGAAGTTGGCCAGCCCCACCCCCCAAGGCTATAGCCCACCCGTTTTTGTGGCCTTTTTCCGCTGGACGAACTTGGCGCCCCTGCCTTCGGGCGGGTATTTTTGGGCGCGGCTGTGTCCGCGGCCTATTTTTGGCACACGGAGGCGCCTCGTAAAGTCTCGCGCCATTCCGACTCCGACAGACGAAGTTGGCCAGCCCCACCCCCCAAGGCTATAGCCCACCCGTTTTTGTGGTCTTTTTCCGCTGGACGAACTTGGCGCCCCGGCCTTCGGACGGGTATTTTTGGGCGCGGCTGTGGCCGTGGCTTATTTTTGGCACACGGAGGCGCCTCGCAAAGTCTCGCGCCATTCCGAGTCCGGCGGACGAAGTTGGCCAGCCCCACCCCCGAAGGCTATAGCCCACCCGTTTTTGTGGCCTTTTTCCGCTGGACGAACTTGGCGCCCCGGCCTTCGGGCTGGTATTATAGGGCGCGGCTGTGCCCGCGGCCTATTTTTGGCACACGGAGGCGCCTCCCAAAGCCTCGCGCCATTCCGAGTCCGGCGGACGAAGTTGGCCAGCCCCACCCCCCAATGCTATAGCCAACCCGTTTTTGTGGCCTTTTCACGCTGGACGAACTTGGCGCCCCGGCCTTCGGGTGGGTATTTTTGGGCGCGGCTGTGTCCGAGGCCTAGTTTTGGCTCACGGAGGCGCCTCGCAAAGTCTCGCGCCATTCCGAGTCCGGCGGACGAAGTGGGCCAGCCCCACCCCCCAAGGCTATAGCCCACCCGTTTTTGTGGCCTTTTTCCGCTGGACGAACTTGGCGCCCCGGCCTTCGGGGGGGTATTTTTGGGCGCGGCTGTGCCCGCGGCCTATTTTTGGCACACGGAGGCACCTCACAAAGTCTCGCGCCATTCCGAGTCCGGTGGACGAAGTGGGCCAGCCCCACCCCCCAGGCAATAGCCCACCCGTTTTTGTGGCCTTTTTCCGCTGGACGAACTTGGCGCCCCGGCCTTCGGGCTGGTATTTTTGTGTGCGGCTGTGCCTGCGTCCTATTTTTGGCACACGGAGGCGCCTCGCAAAGTCTCGCGCCATTCCGACTCCGACAGACGAAGTTGGCCAGCCCCACCCCCCAAGGCTATAGCCCACCCGTTTTTGTGGCCTTTTTCTGCTGGACGAACTTGGCGCCCCGGCCTTCGGGCGGGTATTTTTTGGTACGGCTGTGCCTGCATCCTATTTTTGGCACACGGAGGCGCCTCGTAAAGTCTCGCGCCATTCCGACTCCGACAGACGAAGTTGGCCAGCCCCACCCCCCAAGGCTATAGCCCACCCGTTTTTGTGGCCTTTTTCCGCTGGACGAACTTGGCGCCCCGGCCTTCGGGCGGGTATTTTTGGGTTCGGCTGTGCCCGCGTCCTATTTTTGGCACACGGAGGCGCCTCGCAAAGTCTAGCGCCATTCCGAGTCCGGCGGACGAAGTTGGCCAGCCCCACCCCCCAAGGCTATAGCCCACCCGTTTTTGTGGCCTTTTTCCGCTGGACGAACTTGGCGCCCCGACCTTCGGGCGGGTATTTTTGGGCGCGCCTGTGGCCGCGGCCTATTTTTGGTACACGGAGGCGCCTCGCAAAGTTTCGCGCCTTTCCGAGTCCGGCGGACGAAGTGGGCTAGCCCCACCCCCCAAGGCTATAGCCAACCCGTTTTTGTGGCCTTTTCACGCTGGACGAACTTGGCGCCCCGGCCTTCGGGTGGGTATTTTTGGGCGCGGCTGTGTCCGAGGCCTAGTTTTGGCTCACGGAGGCGCCTCGCAAAGTCTCACGCCATTCCGAGTCCGGCGGACGAAGTGGGCCAGCCCCACCCCCCAAGGCTATAGCCCACCCGTTTTTGTGGCCTTTTTCCGCTGGACGAACTTGGCGCCCCGGCCTTCGGTCGGGTATTTTTGGGCGCGGCTGTGCCCGCGGCCTATTTTTGGCACACGGAGGCACCTCACAAAGTCTCGCGCCATTCCGAGTCCGGTGGACGAAGTGGGCCAGCCCCACCCCCCAGGCAATAGCCCACCCGTTTTTGTGGCCTTTTTCTGCTGGACGAACTTGGCGCCCCGGCCTTCGGGCTGGTATTTTTGTGTGCGGCTGTGCCTGCGTCCTATTTTTGGCACACGGAGGCGCCTCGCAAAGTCTCGCGCCATTCCGACTCCGACAGACGAAGTTGGCCAGCCCCACCCCCCAAGGCTATAGCCCACCCGTTTTTGTGGCCTTTTTCTGCTGGACGAACTTGGCGCCCCGGCCTTCGGGCGGGTATTTTTTGGTACGGCTGTGCCTGCGTCCTATTTTTGGCACACGGAGGCGCCTCGTAAAGTCTCGCGCCATTCCGACTCCGACAGACGAAGTTGGCCAGCCCCACCCCCCAAGGCTATAGCCCACCCGTTTTTGTGGCCTTTTTCCGCTGGACGAACTTGGCGCCCCGGCCTTCGGGCGGGTATTTTTGGGTTCGGCTGTGCCCGCGTCCTATTTTTGGCACACGGAGGCGCCTCGCAAAGTCTAGCGCCATTCCGAGTCCGGCGGACGAAGTTGGCCAGCCCCACCCCCCAAGGCTATAGCCCACCCGTTTTTGTGGCCTTTTTCCGCTGGACGAACATGGTGCCCCGGCCTTCGGGCGGGTATTTTTGGGTACGGCTGTGCCCGCGGCCTATTTTTGGCACACGGAGGTGCCTCGCAAAGTCTCGCGCCATTCCGAGTCCGGCGGCGGACGGTTGGCCAGCCCCACCCCCATGGCTATAGCCCACCCGTTTTTGTGGCCTTTTTCCGCTGGACGAACTTGGCGCCCCGGCCTTCGGGCGGGTATTTTTGGGTTCGGCTGTGCCCGCGTCCTATTTTTGGCACACGGAGGCGCCTCGCAAAGTCTCGCTCCATTCCGAGTCCGGCGGACGAAGTTGGCCAGCCCCACCCCCCAAGGCTATAGCCCACCCGTTTTTGTGGCCTTTTTCCGCTGGACGAACTTGGCGGCCCGGCCTTCGGGCGGGTATTTTTGGGCGCGGCTGTGCCCGCGGCCTATTTTTGGCACACAATGGCGCCTCACAAAGTCTCGCGACATTCCGAGTCCGGCGGACGAAGTTGGCAAGCCCCACCCCCCAAGGCTATAGCCCTCCCGTTTTTGTGGCCTTTTTCCACTGGACGAACTTGGCGCCCCGGCCTTCGGGCGGGTATTTTTGGGGGTGACTGTGCCCGTGGCCTATTTGTAGCACACGGAGACGTCTCGCAAAGTCTCGCGCCATTCCGAGTTCGGCGGACGAAGTTGGCCAGCCCCACCCCCCAAGGCTATAGCCCACCCGTTTTTGTGGCCTTTTTCCGCTGGACGAACTTGGCGCCCCGGCCTTCGGGCGGGTATTTTTGGGCGCGGCTGTGTCCGAGGCCTAGTTTTGGCTCACGGAGGCGCCTCGCAAAGTCTCACGCCATTCCGAGTCCGGCGGACGAAGTGGGCCAGCCCCACCCCCCAAGGCTATAGCCCACCCGTTTTTGTGGCCTTTTTCCGCTGGACGAACTTGGCGCCCCGGCCTTCGGGCGGGTATTTTTGGGCGCGGCTGTGCCCGCGGCCTATTTTTGGCGCACGGAGGCGCCTCGTAAAGTTTCGCGCCATTCCGAGTCCGGCGGACGAAGTTGGCCAGCCCCACCCCCCAAGGCTATAGCCCACCCGTTTTTGTGGCCTTTTTCCGCTGGACGAACTTGGCGCCCCGGCCTTCGGGCGGGTATTTTTGGGTTCGGCTGTGCCCGCGTCCTATTTTTGGCTCACGGAGGCGCCTCGCAAAGTCTAGCGCCATTCCGAGTCCGGCGGACGAAGTTGTCCAGCCCCACCCCCCAAGGCTATAGCCCACCCGTTTTTGTGGCCTTTTTCCGCTGGACGAACATGGCGCCCCGGCCTTCGGGCGGGTATTTTTGGGTACGGCTGTGCCCGCGGCCTATTTTTGGCACACGCAGGTGCCTCGCAAAGTCTCGCGCCATTCCGAGTCCGGCGGACGAAGTTGGCCTGCCCCACCCCCCAAGGCTATAGCCCACCCGTTTTTGTGGCTTTTTTCCGCTGGACGAACTTGGCGCCCCGGCCTTCGGGCGGGTATTTTTGGGTTCGGCTGTGCCCGCGTTCTATTTTTGGCACACGGAGGCGCCTCGCAAAGTCTAGCGCCATTCCGAGTCCGGCGGACGATGTTAGCCCACCCGTTTTTGTGGCCTTTTTCCGCTGGACGAACATGGCGCCCCGGCCTTCGGGTGGGTATTTTTGGGTACGGCTGTGCCCGCGGCCTATTTTTGGCACACGGAGGTGCCTCGCAAAGTCTCGCGCCATTCCGAGTCCGGCGGACGAAGTTGGCCTGCCCCACCCCCCAAGGCTATAGCCCACCCGTTTTTCTGGCCTTTTTCCGCTGGACGAACTTGGCGCCCCGGCCTTCGGGCGGGTATTTTTGGGCGCGGCTGCGCCCGCGGCCTATTTTTGGCACACAATGGCGCCTCGCAAAGTCTCGCGATATTCCGAGTCCGGCGGACGAAGTTGGCCAGCCCCACCCCCCAAGGCTATAGCCCACCCGTTTTTGTGGCCTTTTTCCGCTGGACGAACTTGGCGCCCCGGCCTTCGGGCGGGTATTTTTGGGCGTGACTGTGCCCGTGGCCTATTTTTAGCACACGGAGGTGTCTCGCAAAGTCTCGCGCCATTCCTAGTCCGGCGGACGAAGTTGGCCAGCCCCACCCCCCAAGGCTATAGCCCACCCGTTTTTGTGGCCTTTTTCCGCTGGACGAACTTGGCGCCCCGGCCTTCGGGCGGGTATTTTTGGGCGCGGCTGTGCCAACGGCCTATTTTTGCCACACGGAGGCACCTCGCAAAGTCTCGCGCCATTCCGAGTCCGGCGGACGAAGTTGGCCAGCCCAACCCCCCAAAGCTATAGCCCACCCGTTTTTGTGGCCTTTTTCCGCTGGACGAACTTGGCGCCCCGGCCTTCAGGCGGGTATTTTTGGGCGCGGCTGTGCCAACGGCCTATTTTTGCCACACGGGGGCACCTCGCAAAGTCTCGCGCCATTCCGAGTCCGGCGGACGAAGTGGGCCAGCCCCACCCCCCAAGGCTATAGCCCACCCGTTTTTGTGGCCTTTTTCCGCTGGACGAAGTTGGCGCCCCGGCCTTCGGGCGGGTATTTTTGGGCGCGGCTGTGCCCGCGGCCTATTTTTGGCGCACGGAGGTGCCTCGCAAAGTTTCGCGCCATTCCGAGTCCGGCGGATGAAGTTGGCCAGCCCCACCCCCCAAGGCTATAGCCCACCCGTTTTTGTGGCCTTTTTCCAATGGACGAACTTGGCGCCCCGGCATTCGGGCGGGTATTTTTGGGCGCGGCTGTGCCCATGGCCTATTTTTGGCACACGGAGGCGCCTCGCAAAGTCTCGCGCCATTCCGAGTCCGGCGGACGAAGTGGGCCAGCCCCACCCCCCAAGGCTATAGCCCACCCGTTTTTGTGGCCTTTTTCCGCTGGACGAACTTGGCGCCCCGGGCTTCGGGCGGGTATTTTTGGGTTCGGCTGTGCCCGCGTCCTATTTTTGGCACACGGAGGCGCCTCGCAAAGTCTAGCGCCATTCCGAGTCCGGCGGACGAAGTTGTCCAGCCCCACCCCCCAAGGCTATAGCCCACCCGTTTTTGTGGCCTTTTTCCGCTGGACGAACATGGCGCCCCGGCCTTCGGGCGGGTATTTTTGGGTACGGCTGTGCCCGCGGCCTATTTTTGGCACACGGAGGTGCCTCGCAAAGTCTCGCGCCATTCCGAGTCCGGCGGACGAAGTTGGCCTGCCCCACCCCCCAAGGCTATAGCCCACCCGTTTTTGTGGCCTTTTTCCGCTGGACGAACTTGGCGCCCCGGCCTTCGGGCGGGTATTTTTGGGTACGGCTGTGCCCGCGTCCTATTTTTGGCACACGGAGGCGCCTCGCAAAGTCTAGCGCCATTCCGAGTCCGGCGGACGAAGTTGTCCAGCCCCACCCCCCAAGGCTATAGCCCACCCGTTTTTGTGGCCTTTTTCCGCTGGACGAACTTGGCAACCCGGCCTTCGGGCGGGTATTTTTGGCCGCGGCTGTTGACGAAATCGGCCAGCCCCACCCCCCAAGGCTATAGCCCACCCGTTTTCGTGGCCTTTTTCCGCTGGACGAACTTGGCACCCCGGCCTTCGGGCGGGTATTTTTGGCCGCGGCTGTTGACGAAATCGGCCAGCCCCACCCCCCAAGGCTATAGCCCACCCGTTTTCGTGGCCTTTTTCTGCTGGACGAACTCGGCGTCCCGGCCTTCGGGCGGGTATTTTTGGGCGCGGCTGTGCCCGCGGCCTATTTTTGGCGCATGGAGGCGCCTCGCAAAGTCTCGCGCCATTCCGAGTCCGGCGGACGAAGTTGGCCAGCCCCACCCCCCAAGGCTATAGCCCACCCGTTTTCGTGGCCTTTTTCCGCTGGACGAACTTGGCGCCCCGGCCTTCGGGCGGGTATTTTTGGGCGCGGCTTTGCCCGCGGCCTATTTTTGGCACACGGAGGCGCCTCGCAAAGTATCGCGCCATTCCGAGTCCGGCGGACGAAGTCGGCCAGCCCCACCCCCCAAGGCTATAGCCCACCCGTTTTTGTGGCCTTTTTCTGCTGGACGAACTTGGCGCCCCGGCCTTCGGGCGGGTATTTTTGGGCGCGGCTGTGCCCGCGGCCTATGTTTGGCACACGGAGGTGCCTCGCAAAGTCTCGCACCATTCCGAGTCCGGCGGACGAAGTTGGCCAGCCCCACCCCCCAAGGCTATAGCCCACCCGTTTTTGTGGCCTTTTTCCGCTGGACGAACTTGGCGCCCCGGCCTTCGGGCGGGTATTTTTGCACGCGGCTGTGCCCGCGGCCTATTTTCGGCACACGGAGGCACCTCGCAAAGTCTTGCACCATTCCGAGTCCGGCGGACGAAGTTGGCCAGCCCCACCCCCCAAGGCTATAGACCACCCGTTTTTGTGGCCTTTTACCGCTGGACGAACTTGGCGCCCCAGCCTTCGGGCGGGTATTTTTGGGCGCGGCTGTGCCCGCGGCCTATTTTTGGCACACGGAGGTGCCTCGCAAAAATCTTGCGCCATTCCGAGTCCGGCAGACGAAGTTGGCCAACCCCACCCCCCAAGGCTATAGCCCACCCGTTTTTGTGGCCTTTTACCGCTGGACGAACTTGGCGCCCCGGCCTTCGGGCGGGTATTTTTGGGGACGGCTGCCCCCGCGGCCTATTTTTGGCACACGGAGGCTCCTCGCAAAGTCTCGCACCATTCCGAGTCCGGCGGACGAAGTTGGCCAGCCCCACCCCCCAAGGTTATAGCCCACCCGTTTTTGTGGCCTTTTACCGCTGGACGAACTTGGAGCCCCGGCCTTCGGGGGGTATTTTTGGGCGCGGCTGAGCCCGTGGCCTATTTTTGGCACACGGAGGCACATCGCAAAGTCTCGCGGCATTCCGAGTCCGGCGGACGAAGTTGGCCAGCCCCACCCCCCGAGGCTATAGCCCACCCGTTTTTGTGGCCTTTTACCGCTGGACAAACTTGGCGCCCCGGCCTTCGGGCGGGTATTTTTGGGCGCGGCTGTGCCCGCGGCCTATTTTTGGCACACGGAGGCGCCTCGCAAAGTCTCGCTCCATTCCGAGTCCGGCGGACGAAGTTGGCCAGCCCCACCCCCCAAGGCTATAGCCCACCTGTTTTTGTGGCCTTTTTCCGCTGGACAAACTTGGCGCCCCGGCCTTCGGGAGGGTATTTTTGGACGCGGCTGTGCCCGCGGCCTATTTTTGGCACACGGAGGTGCCTCGCAAAGTCTCGCGCCATTCCGAGTCCGGCGGACGAAATTGGCCAGCCCCACCCCCCAAGGCTATAGCCCACCCGTTTTTGTGGACTTTTTCCGCTGGACGAACATGGCGCCCCGGTCTTCGGGCGGGTATTTTTGGGCGCGGCTGTGCCCGCGGCCTGTTTTTGGCACACGGAGGCGCCTCGCAAAGTCTCGCGCCATTCCGAGTCCGGCGGACGAAGTTGGGCAGCCCCACCCCCCAAGGCTATAGCCCACCCGTTTTTGTGGCCTTTTTCCGCTGGCAGAACTTGGCGCCCCGGCCTTCGGGCGGGTATTTTTGGGCGCGGCTGTGCCCGCGGCCTATTTTTGGCACACGGAGGCGCCTCACGAAGTCTTGCGCCATTCCGAGTCCGGCGGACGGAGTTGGCCAGCCCCACCCCCCAAGGCTATAGCCCACCCGTTTTTGTGGCCTTTTTCCGCTGGACGAACTTGGCGCCCCGGCCTTCTGCCGGCTATTTTTGGGCGCGGCTGTGCCCGTGGCCTATTTTTGGCCCACGGAGGTGCCTCGCAAAGTCTCGCGCAATTCCGAGTCCGGCGGACGAAGTTGGCCAGCCCCACCCCCCAAGGCTATAGCCCACCCGTTTTTGTGGCCTTTTACCGCTGGACGAACTTGGCGCCCCGACCTTCGGGCATCTAGTTTTGGGCGCGGCTGCGCCCGCGGCCTATTTTTGGCACACGGAGGCGCCTCGCAAAGTCTCGCGCCATTCCGAGTCTGGCGGACGAAGTTGGCCAGCCCCACCCCCCAAGGCTATAGCCCACCCGTTTTTGTGGCCTTTTTCCGCTGGACGAACTTGGCACCCCGGCCTTGGGGCTGGTATTTTTGGCCGCGGCTGTGCCCGCGGCCTATTTTTGCAACACGGAGGCGCCTCGCAAAGTCTCGCACCATTCCGAGTCCGGCGGACGAAGTTGGCCAGCCCCATCCCCCAAGGCTATAGCCCACCCGTTTTTGTGGCCTTTTACCGCTGGACGGACTTGGCGCCCCGGCCTTCGGGCGGGTATTTTTGGGCTCGGCTGTGCCCGCGGCCTATTTTTGGCACACGGAGGCACCTCGCAAAGTCTCGCACCATTCCGAGTCCGGCGAACGAAGTTGGCCAGCCCCACCCCCCAAGGCTATAGCCCACCCGTTTTTGTGGCCTTTTTCCGCTGGACGAACTTGGCGCCCCGGCCTTCGGGCAGGTATTTTTGGGCGCCGCTGTGCCCACAGCCTAGTTTTGGCACACGGAGGCGCCTCGCAAAGTCTCTCGCCATTCCGAGTCCGGCGGACGAAGTTAGCCAGCCCCACCCCCCAAGGCTATAGCCCACCCGTTTTTGTGGCCTTTTTCCGCTGGACGAACTTGGCACCGCGGCCTTCGGGCGGGTATTTTTGGGCGCGGCTCTGCCCGCGGCCTATTTTTGGCACACGGAGGCGCCTCGCAAAGTCTCGCGCCATTCCGAGTCCGGCGGACGAAGTTGGCCAGCCCCATCCCCCAAGGCTATAGCCCACCCGTTTTTGTGGCCTTTTACCGCTGGACGAACAAGGCGCCCCGGCCTTCGGGCGGGTATTTTCTTGGGCGCGGCTGTGCCCGCGGCCTATTTTTGGCACACGGAGGTGCCTCACAAAGTCTCGCGCCATTGCGAGTCCGGTGGACGAAGTTGGCCAGCCCCACCCCCCAAGGCTATAGCCCACCCGTTTTTGTGGACTTTTTCCGCTGGACGAACTTGGCGCCCCGGACTTCGGGCAGGTATTTTTGGGCGCGGCTGTGCCCGCGGCCTATTTTTGGCACACGGAGGCGCCTCGCAAAGTCTCGCGCCATTCCGAGTCCGGCGGACGAAGTTGGCCAGCCCCACCCCCCAAGGCTATAGCCCACGCGTTTTTGTGGCCTTTTTCCGCTGATCGAACTTGGCGCCCCGGCCTTCGGGCGTGTATTTTTGGGCGCGGCTGTGCCCGCGGCCTATTTTTGGCACACGGAGGCGCCTCGCAAAGTCTCGCTCCATTCCGAGTCCGGCGGACGAAGTCGGCCAGCCCCACCCCCCAAGGCTATAGCCCACCAGTTTTCGTGGCCTTTTTCCGCTGGACGAACTTGGCGCCCCGGCCTTCAGGCGGGTATTTTTGGCCGCGGCTGTGCCCGCGGCATATGTTTGGCACACGGAGGCACCTCGGAAAGTCTCGCGCCATTCCTAGTCCGGCGGACGAAGTTGGCCAGCCCCACCCCCCAAGGCTATAGCCCACCCGTTTTCGTGGCCTTTTTCCGCTGGACGAACTTAGCGCCCCGGCCTTCGGGCTGGTATTTTTGGGCGCGGCTTTGCCCGTGTCCTATTTTTGGCACACGGAGGCGCCTCGAAAAGTCTCGCGCCATTCCGAGTCCGGCGGAAGAAGTTGGCCAGCCCCACCCCCCAAGGCTATAGCCCACCCGTTTTTCTGGCCTTTTACCGCTGGACGAACTTGGCGCCCCGGCCTTCGGGGGGGATTTTTGGGCGCGGCTGCGCCCGCGGCCTATTTTTGGCACACGGAGGCGCCTCGCAAAGTCTCGCGCCATTCCGAGTCCGGCGGACGAAGTTGGCCAGCCCCACCCCCCAAGGCTATAGCGCACCCGTTTTTGTGGCCTTTTTCCGCTGGACGAACTTGGCGCCCCGGCCTTCGGGCGGGTACTTTTGGCCGCGGCTGTTGACAAAGTTGGCCAGCCCCACCCCCCAAGGCTATAGCCCACCCGTTTTTGTGGCCTTTTACCGCTGGACGAACATGGCGCCCCGGCCTTCGGGCGGGTATTTTTGGGCGCGGCTGTGCCCGCGGCCTACTTTTGGCACACGGAGGTGCCTCGCAAAGTCTCGCGCCATTGCGAGTCCGGCGGACGAAGTTGTCCAGCCCCACCCCCCAAGGCTATAGCCCACCCGTTTTTGTGGACTTTTTCCGCTGGACGAACTTGGCACCGCGGCCTTCGGGCGGGTATTTTTGGGCGCGGCTGTGCCCGCGGCCTATTTTTGGCACACGGAGGCGCCTCGCAAAGTCTCGCGCCATTCCGACTCCGGCGGACGAAGTTGGCCAGCCCCACCCCCCAAGGCTATAGCCCACCCGTTTTTGTGGCCTTTTACCGCTGGACGAACATGGCGCCCCGGCCTTCGGGCGGGTATTTTTGGGCGCGGCTGTGCCCGCGGCCTATTTTTGGCACACGGAGGTGCCTCGCAAAGTCTCGCGCCATTGCGAGTCCGGCGGACGAAGTTGGCCAGCCCCACCCCCCAAGGCTATAGCCCACCCGTTTTTGTGGAGTTTTTCCGCTGGACGAACTTGGCACCGCGGCCTTCGGGCGGGTATTTTTGGGCGCGGCTGTGCCCGCGGCCTATTTTTGGCACACGGAGGCGCCTCGCAAAGTCTCGCGCCATTCCGAGTGCGGCGGACGAAGTTGGCCAACCCCACCCCCCAAGGCTATAGCCCACCCGTTTTTGTGGCCTTTTACCGCTGGACGAACTTGGCGCCCCGGCCTTCGGGCGGGTATTTTTGGGTGCGGCTGTGCCCGCGGCCTATTTTTGGCACACGGAGGCGACTCGCAAAGTCTCGCGCCATTCCGAGTCCGGCGGACGAAGTTGGCCAGCCCCACCCCCCAAGGCTATAGCCCACCCGTTTTTGTGGCCTTTTTCCGCTGGACGAACTTGGCGCCCCGGCATCCGTCGGGGTATTTTGGGCGCGGCTGTGCCCGCGGCCTATTTTTGGCACACGGAGGCGCCTCGCAAAGTCTCGCGCCATTCCGAGTCCGGCGGACGAATTTGGCCAGCCCCACCCCCCAAGGCTATAGCCCACCCGTTTTTGTGGCCTTTTTCCGCTGGACGAACTTGGCGCCCCGGCCTTCGGGCGGGTATTTTTGGGCGCGGCTGTGCCCGCGGCCTATTGTTTGCACACGGAGGGGCCTCGGAAAGTCTCGCGCCATTCCGAGTCCGGCGGACGAAATTGGCCAGCCCCACCCCCCAAGGCTATAGCCCACCCGTTTTTGTGGCCTTTTTCGGCTGGACGAACTTGGCGCCCCGGCCTTCGGGCAGTTAGTTTTGGGCGCGGCTGTGCCCGCGGCCTATTTTTGGCACACGGAGGCCCCTCGCAAAGTCTCGTGCCATTCCGAGTCCGGCGGACGAAGTTGCCCAGCCCCACCCCCCAAGGCTATAGCCCACCCGTTTTTGTGGCCTTTTTCGGCTGGACGAACTTGGCGCCCCGGCCTTCAAGCGGTTATTTTTGGGCGCAGCTGTGCCCGTGGCCTATTTTTGGCACACGGAGGCCCCTCGTAAAGTCTCGCACCATTCCGAGTCCGGCGGACGAAGTTGGCCAGCCCCACCCCCCAAGGCTATAGCCCACCCGTTTTTCTGCCCTTTTTCCGCTGGACGAACTTGGCGCCCGGGCCTTCGGGCTGTTATTTTTGGGCGCGGCTGTGCCCGCGGCCTATTTTTTACACACGGAGGCCCCTCGCAAGGTCTTGCGCCATTCCGAGTCTGGCCGACGAACTTGGCCAGCCCCACCCCCCAAGGCTATAGCCCACCCCTTTTTGTGGCCTTTTTCCGCTGGGCGAACTTGGCGCCACGGCGTTCGGGCGGTTATTTTTGGGCGCGTCTGTGCCCGTGGCCTATTTTTGGCACACGGAGGCCCCTCGCAAAGGCTTGCACCATTCCGAGTCCGGCGGACGAAGTTGGGCAGCCCCACCCCCCAAGGCTATAGCCCACCCGTTTTTGTGGCCTTTTTCCGCTGGACGAACTTGGCGCCCCGGCCTTCGGGCGGTTATTTTTGGGCGCGGCTGTGCCCACGGTGTATTTTTGGCACACGGAGGCCCCTCGCAAAGTCTTGCGCCATTCCGAGTCCGGCGGACGAAGTTGGCCAGCCCCACCCCCCATGGCTATAGCCCGCCCGTTTTTGTGGCCTTTTTCCGCTGGACGAACTTGGCGCCCCGGCCTTCGGGCGGTTATTTCTGGGCGCGGCTGTGCCCGCGGCCTATTTTTGGCACACAGAGACCCCTCGCAAAGTCTCGCGCCATTCCGAGTCCGGCGGACGAAGTTGGCCAGCCCCACCACCCAAGGCTATAGCCCACCCGTTTTTGTGGCCTTTTTCCGCTGGACGAACTTGGCGCCCCGGCCTTCAAGCGGTTATTTTTGGGCGCAGCTGTGCCCGTGGCCTATTTTTGGCACACGGAGGCCCCTCGTAAAGTCTCGCACCATTCCGAGTCCGGCGGACGAAGTTGGCCAGCCCCACCCCCCAAGGCTATAGCCCACCCGTTTTTCTGCCCTTTTTCCGCTGGACGAACTTGGCGCCCGGGCCTTCGGGCTGTTATTTTTGGGCGCGGCTGTGCCCGCGGCCTATTTTTTGCACACGGAGGCCCCTCGCAAGGTCTTGCGCCATTCCGAGTCCGGTCGACGAACTTGGCCAGCCCCACCCCCCAAGGCTATAGCCCACCCGTTTTTGTGGCCTTTTTCCGCTGGACGAACTTGGCGCCCCGGCCTTCGGGCGGTTATTTTTGGACGCGGCTGTATCCGCGGCTTATTTTTGGCACACGGAGGCCCCTCGCAAAGTCTCGTGCCATTCCGAGTCCGGCGGACGAAGTTGGCCAGCCCCACACCCCAAGGCTATAGCCCACCCCTTTTTGTGGCCTTTTTCCGCTGGACGAACTTGGCGCCACGGCGTTCGGGCGGTTATTTTTGGGCGCGTCTGTGCCCGTGGCCTATTTTTGGCACACGGAGGCCCCTCGCAAAGTCTTGCACCATTCCGAGTCCGGCGGGCGAAGTTGGCCAGCCCCACCCCCCAAGGCTATAGCCCGCCCGTTTTTGTGGCCTTTTTCCGCTGGACGATCTTGGCGCCCCGGCCTTCGGGCGGTTATTTTTGGGCGCGGCTGTACCCGCGGCCTATTTTTGGCACACGGAGGCCCCTCGCAAAGTCTCGCACCAGTCCGAGTCCGGCGGACGAACTTGGTTAGCCCCACCCCCCAAGGCTATAGCCCGCCCGTTTTTGTGGCCTTTTTCCGCTGGACGAACTTGGCGCCCCGGCCTTCGGGCGGTTATTTTTGGGCGCGGCTGTGCCTGCGGCCTATTTTTGGCACACAGAGGCCCCTCGCAAAGTCTCGCGCCATTCCGAGTCCGGCGGACGAAGTTGGCCAGCCCCACCCCCCAAGGCTATAGCCCACCCGTTTTTGTGGCCTTTTTCCGCTGGACAAACTTGGCGCCCCGGCCTTCGGGCAGTTATTTTTGGGCGCGGCTGTGTCCGTGGCCTATTTTTGGCACACGGAGGCCCCTCGCAAAGTCTCGCGCCATTCCGAGTCCGGCGGACGAAGTTGGCCAGCCCCACCCCCCAAGGCTATAGCCCACTCGTTTTTGTTACCTTTTTCCGCTGGACGAACTTGGCGCCCCGGCCTTCGGGCGGTTATTTTTGGACGCGGCTGTGGCCGCGGCCTATTTTTGGCACACGGAGGCCCCTCGCAAAGTCTCGCGCCATTCCGACTCCGGCGGACGAAGTTGGCCAGCCCAACCCCCCAAGGCTATAGCCCACCCGTTTTTGTGGCCTTTTTCCGCTGGACGAGCATGGCGCCCCGGCCTTCGGGCTGTTATTTTTGGGCGCGGCTGTGCCCGCGGCCTATTTTTGGCACACGGAGGCCCCTTGCAAAGTCTTGCACCATTCCGAGTCCGGCGGACGAAGTTGGCCAGCCCCACCCCCCAAGGCTATAGCCCGCCCGTTTTTGTGGCCTTTTTCCGCTGCACGAACTTGGCGCCCCGGCCTTCGGGAGGTTATTTTTGGGTGCGGCTGTGCCCACGGTGCATTTTTGGCACATGGAGGCCCTTCGCAAAGTCTCGCGCCAATCCGAATCCGGCGGACGAAGCTGGCCAGCCCCACCCCCCAAGGCTATAGCCCACCCGTTTTTGTGGCCTTTTTCCGCTGGACGAACTTGGCGCCCCGGCCTTCGGGCGGTTATTTTTGGGCGTGGCTGTGCCCGTGGCATATTTTTGGCACACGGAGGCCCCTCGCAAAGTCTTGCGCCATTCCGAGTCCGGCGGACGAAGTTGGCCAGCCCCACCCCCCAAGGCTATAGCCCGCCCGTTTTTGTGGCCGTTTTCCGCTGGACGAACTTGGCGCCCCGGCCTTCGGGCATTTATTTTATGGCGCGGCTGTACCCGCGGCCTATTTTTGGCACACGGAGGCCCCTCGCAAAGTCTTGCGCCATTCCGAGTCCAACGGACGAAGTTGGCCAGCCCCACCCCCCAAGGCTATAGCCCGCCCGTTTTTGTGGCCTTTTTCCGCTGGACGAACTTGGCGCGCCGGCATTCGGGCGGTTATTTTTGGGCGTGGCTGTGCCCGTGGCCTATTTTTGGCAGGCGGAGGCCCCTCGCAAAGTCTCACGCTATTCCGAGTCCGGCGGACGAAGTAGGCCAGCCCCACCCCCCAAGGCTATAGCCCACCCGTTTTTCTGGTCTTTTTCCGCTGGACGAACTTGGCGCCCCGGCCTTCGGGCGGTTATTTTAGTGCGCGGCTGTGCCCGCGGCCTATTTTTGGCACATGGAGGCCCCTCACAAAGTCTCGCGCCATTCCGAGTCCGGCGGACGAAGTTGGCCAGCCCCACCCCCCAAGGCTATAGCCCACCAGTTTTTGTGGCCTTTTTCCGCTGGACGAACTTGGCGCCCCGGCCTTCGGGCGGTTATTTTTGGGCGCGGCTGTGCCCGCGGCCTATTTTTGGCACACAGAGGCCCCTCGCAAAGTCTCGCGCCATTCCGAGTCCGGCGGACGAAGTTGGCCAGCCCCACCACCCAAGGCTATAGCCCACCCGTTTTTGTGGCCTTTTTCCGCTGGACGAACTTCGCGTCCTGGCAGTTATTTTTGGGCGCGGCTGTGTCCGTGGCCTATTTTTGGCACACGGAGGCCCCTCGCAAAGTCTCGCGCCATTCCGAGTCCGGCGGACGAAGTTGGCCAGCCCCACCCCCCAAGGCTATAGCCCACTCGTTTTTGTTGCCTTTTTCCGCTGGACGAACTTGGCGCCTCGGCCTTCGGGCGGTTATTTTTGGGCGCGGCTTTGGCCGCGGCCTATTTTTGGCACGCGGAGGCCCCTCGCAAAGTCTCGCACCATTCCGAGTCCGGCGGACGAAGTTGGCCAGCCCAACCCCCCAAGGCTATAGCCCACCCGTTTTTGTGGCCTTTTTCCGCTGGACGAGCATGGCGCCCCGGCCTTCGGGCGGTTATTTTTGGGCGCGGCTGTGCCCGCGGCCTATTTTTGGCACACGGAGGCCCCTTACAAAGTCTCGCGCCATTCCGAGTCCGGCGGACGAAGTTTGCCAGCCCCACCCCCCAAGGCTATAGCCCACCCGTTTTTGTGGCCTTTTTCCGCTGGACGAACTTGGCGCCCCGGCCTTCGGGCTGTTATTTTTGGGCGCGGCTGTGCCCGCGGCCTATTTTTGGCACACGGAGGCCCCTCGCAAAGTCTCGCGCCATTCCGAGTCCGGCGGACGAAGTTGGCCAGCCCCACCCCCCATGGCTATAGCCCACCCGTTTTTGTGGCCTTTTTCCGCTGGACGAACTTGGCGCCCGGGACTTCGGGCGGTTATTTTTGCGCGCGACTGTGCCCGCGGCATATTTTTGGCACACGGAGGCCCCTCGCAAAGTCTCGCGCCACTCCGAGTCCGGCGGACCAAGTTGGCCAGCCCCACCCCCCAAGGCTATAGCCCACCAGTTTTTGTGGCCTTTTTCCGCTGGACGAACTTGGCGCCCCGGCCTTCGGGCGGTTATTTTTGGGCGCGGCTGTGGCCGCGGCCTATTTTTGGCACACGGAGGCGCCTCGTAAAGTCTCGCGCCATTCCGAGTCCGGCGGACGAAGTTGGCCAGCCCCACCCCCCAAGGCTATAGCCCACCCGTTTTTGTGGCCTTTTTCCGCTGGACGAACTTGGCGCACCGGCCTTCAAGCGGTTATTTTTGGGCGCAGCTGTGCCCGTGGCCTATTTTTGGCACACGGAGGCCCCTCGTAAATTCTCGTACCATTCCGAGTCCGGCGGACGAAGTTGGCCAGCCCCACCCCGCAAGGCTATAGCCCACCCGTTTTTGTGGCCTTTTTCCGCTGGACGAACTTGGCGCCCGGGCCTTCGGGCGGTTATTTTTGGGCGCGGCTGTGCCCAGGGCCTATTTTTGGCACAGGGAGGCCCCTCGCAAAGTCTCGCGCCATTCCGAGTCCGGCGGACGAAGTTGGCCAGCCCCACCCCCCATGGCTATTGCCCACCCGTTTTTGTGGCCTTTTTCCGCTGTACGAACTTGGCGCCCCGGCCTTCGGGCAGTTATTTTTGGGCGCGGCTGAGTCCGCGGCCTATTTTTGGCACATGGAGGCCCCTCGCAAAGTCTCGCGCAATTCCGAGTCCGGCGGACGAGGTTGGCCAGCCCCACCCCCCAAGGCTATAGCCCACCCGTTTTTGTGGCCTTTTTCCGCCGGACGAACATGGCGCCCCGGCCTTCGGGCGGTTATTTTTGTGCGCCGCTGTGCCCGCGGCCTATTTTTGGCACACGGAGGCCCCTCGCCAAGTCTCGTACCATTTCGAGTCCGGGGGACGAAGTTGGCCAGCCCCACACCCCAAGGCTATAGCCCACCCGTATTTGTGGCCTTTTTCCGCTGGACGAACTTGGTGCCCGGGCCTTCGGGCGGTTATTTTTGGGCGTGGCTGTGCCCGCGGCCTATTTTTGGCACACGGAGGCCCCTCGCAAAGTCTCGCGCCACTCCGAGTCCGGCGGACGAAGTTGGCCAGCCCCACCACCCAAGGCTATAGCCCACCCGTTTTTGTGGCCTTTTTCCGCCGAACGAACTTGGCGCCCCGGCCTTCGGGCAGTTATTTTTGGGCGCGGCTGTGTCCATTGCCTATTTTTGGCACACGGAGGCCCCTCGCAAAGTCTCGCGCCATTCCGAGTCCGGCGGACGAAGTTGGCCAGCCCCACCACCCAAGGCTATAGCCCACCCGTTTTTGTGGCCTTTTTCCGCTGGACGAACTTGGCGCCCCGGCCTTCGGGCAGTTATTTTTGGGCGCGGCGGTGTCCGTGGCCTATTTTTGGCACACGGAGCCCCATCACAAAGTCTCGCGCCATTCCGAGTCCGGCGGACGAAGTGGGCCAGCCCCACCACCCAAGGCTATAGCCCACCCGTTTTTGTGGCCTTTTTCCAATGGACGAACTTGGCGCCCCGGCCTTCGGGCTGTTATTTTTGGGCGCGGCTGTGTCCGTGGCCTATTTTTGGCACACGGAGCCCCCTCGCAAAGTCTCGCGCCATTCCGAGTCTGGCGGACGAAGTTGGCCAGCCCCACCCCCCAAGGCTATAGCCCACTCGTTTTTGTTGCCTTTTTCCGCTGGACGAACTTGGCGCCCGGGCCTTCGGGCGGTTATTTTTGGGCGCGGCTGTGCCCGCGGCCTATTTTTGGCACACGGAGGCCCCTCGCAAAGTCTCGCGCCATTCCGAGTCCGGCGGACGAATTTGGCCAGCCCCACCCCCCATGGCTATAGCCCACCCGTTTTTGTGGCCTTTTTCCGCTGTACGAACTTGGCGCCCCGGCCTTCGGGCGGTTATTTTTCGGCGCGGCTGTGCCCGCGGCCTATTTTTGGCACACGGAGGCCCCTCGCAATGTCTCGCGCCATTCCGAGTCCGGCGGACGAGGTTGGCCAGCCCCACCCCCCAAGGCTATAGCCCACCCGTTTTTGTGGCCTTTTTCCGCTGGACGAACTTGGCGCCCCGGCCTTCGGGCGGTTATTTTTGTGCGCCGCTGTGCCCGCGGCCTATTTTTGCCACACGGAGGCCCCTCGCAAAGTCTCGCACCATTACGAGTCCGGGGGACGAAGTTGGCCAGCCCCACACCCCAAGGCTATAGACCACCCGTTTTTGTGGCCTTTTTCCGCTGGACGAACTTGGCGCCCCGGCCTTCGAGCGTTTATTTTTGGACGCGGCTGTGCCCGCGGCCTATTTTTGGCACACGGAGGCCCCTCACAAAGTCTCGCACCATTCCGAGTCCGGCGGACGAAGTTGGCCAGCCCCACCCGCCAAGGCTATAGCCCACCCGTTTTTGTGGCCTTTTTCCGCTGGACGAGCATGGCGCCCCGGCCTTCGGGCCGTTATTTTTGGGCTCGCCTGTGCCCGTGGCCTATTTTTGGCACACGGAGGCCCCTCGCAAAGTCTCGCGCCATTCCGAGTCCGGCGGACGAAATCGGCCGGCCCCACCCCCCAAGGCTATAGCCCACCAGTTTTTCTGCCCTTTTTCCGCTGGACGAACTTCGCGCCCCGGCCTTCGGGCGGGTATTTTTGGGTGCGGCTGTGCCCGCGGCCTATTTTTGGCACACAGAGGTGCCTCGTAAAGTCTCTCTCTCTCGCCATTCCGAGTCCGGCGGACGAAGTTGGCCATCCCCACCCCCCAAGGCTATAGCCCACCCGTTTTTCTGCCCTTTTTCCGCTGGACGAACTTCGCGCCCCAGCCTTCGGGCTGGTATTTTTGGACGCGGCTATGCTCGCGGCCTATTTTTGGCACACAGAGGTGCCTCTCAAAGTCTCGTGCCATTCCGAGTCCGGCGGACGAAGTTGGCCAGCCCCACCCCCCAAGGCTATAGCCCACCCGTTTTTGTGGCCTTTTTCCACTGGACGAACTAGGCGCGCCGACCTTCGGGTGGGTATTTTTGGGCGCGGCTATGCCCGCGGCCTATTTTTGGCGCACGGAGGTGCCTCGCAAAGTCTCGCGCCATTCCGAGTCCGGCGGACGAAGTTGGCCAGCCCCACCCCCCAAGGCTATAGCCCACTCGTTTTTGTGGCCTATTTCCGCTGGACGAACTTGGCGCCCCGGCCTTCGGGCCGGTATTTTTGGGCGCGGCTGTCTCCGCGGTGTATTTTTGGCACACGGAGGCGCCTCGCAAAGTCTCGCGCCATTCCGAGTCCGGCGGACGAAGTCGGCCAGCCCCACCCCCCAAGGCTATAGCCCACCCGTTTTTGTGGCCTTTTTCCGCTGGACGAACTAGGCGCGCCGGCCTTCAGGCTGGTATTTTTGGGCGCGGCTCTGTCCGCGGCCTATTTTTGGCACACGAAGGTGCCTCGCAAAGTCTCGCGCCATTCCAAGTCCGGCGGACGAAGTTGGCCAGCCCCACCCCCCAAGGCTGCCCACCCGTTTTTGTGGCCTTTTTCCGCTGGACGAACTTGGCGCCCCGGCATTCGGGCGGGTATTTTTGGGCGCGGCTGTGCCCGCGGCCTATTTTTGGCACACGGAGGCGCCTCGCAAAGTCTCGTGCCATTCCGAGTCAGGCGGACGAAGTTGGCCAGCCCCACCCCCCAAGGCTATAGCCCACCAGTTTTTCTGCCCTTTTTCCGCTGGACGAACATGGCGCCCCGGCCTTCGGGCGGGTATTTTTGGGTGCGGCTGTGCCCGCGGCCTATTTTTGGCACACAGAGGTGCCTCGTAAAGTCTCTCTCTCTCGCCATTCCGAGTCCGGCGGACGAAGTTGGCCAGCCCCACCCCCCAAGGCTATAGCCCACCCGTTTTTCTGCCCTTTTTCCGCTGGACGAACTTCGCGCCCCAGCCTTCGGGCGGGTATTTTTGGGCGCGGCTCTGCTCGCGGCCTATTTTTGGCACACAGAGGTGCCTCTCAAAGTCTCGTGCCATTCCGAGTCCGGCGGACGAAGTTGGCCAGCCCCACCCCCCAAGGCTATAGCCCACCCGTTTTTGTGGCCTTTTTCCACTGGACGAACTAGGCGCGCCGACCTTCGGGTGGGTATTTTTGGGCGCGGCTATGCCCGCGGCCTATTTTTCGCACACGGAGGTGCCTCGCAAAGTCTCGCGCCATTCCGAGCCCGGCGGACGACGTTGGCCAGCCCCACCCCCCAAGGCTATAGCCCACCCGTTTTTCTGCCCTTTTTCCGCTGGACGAATTTGGCGCCCCGGCCATCGGGCGGGTATTTTTGTGCGCGGCTGTGCCCGTGGCCTATTTTTGGCACATGGACGCGTCTCGCAAAGTCTCGCGCCATTCCGAGTCTGGCGGACGAAGTTGGCCAGCCCCACCCCCCAAGGCTATAGCCCACCCGTTTTTCTGGCCTTTTTCCGCTGGACGAACTTGGCGCCCCGGCCTTCGGGCGGGTATTTTTGGACGCGGCTGTGCCCGCGGCCTATTTTTGGCACACGGAGGCGCCTCGAAAAGTCTCGCGCCATTCCGAGTCCGGCGGACGAAGTTAGCCAGCCCCACCCCCCAAGGCTATAGCCCACATGTTTTTGTGGCCTTTTTCCGCTGGACGAACTTGGCGCCCCGGCCTTCGGGCGGGTATTTTTGGGCGCGGCTGTGCCCGCGGCCCAATTTTTGGCACACGGAGGCTCCTTGCAAAGTCTCGCGCCATTCCGAGTCCGGCGGACGAAGTTGGCCAGCCCCACCCCCCAAGGCTATAGCCCACCCATTTTTGTGGCCTTTTTCCGCTGGACGAACTTGGCGCCCCGGCCTTCGGGCGGGTATTTTTGGGCGCGGCTTTGCCCGCGACCTATTTTTGGCACACGGAGGCGCCTCGCAAAGTCTCGCGCCATTCCGAGTCCGGCGGACAAAGTTGGCCAGCCCCACCCCCCAAGGCTATAGCCCACCCGTTTTTGTGGCCTTTTTCCGCTGGACGAACTTGGCGCCCCGGCCTTCGGGCGGGTATTTTTTGGCGCGGCTTTGCCCGCGGCCAAATTTTTGGCACACGGAGGCGCCTCGCAAAGTCTCGCGCCATTCCGAGTCCGGCGGACGAAGTTGGCCAGCCCCACCCCCCAAGGCTATAGCCCACCCGTTTTTGTGGCCTTTTTCCGGTGGACGAACATGGCGCCCCGGCCTTCGGGTGGGTATTTTTGGGCGCGGCTGTGCCCGCGGCCTATTGTTAGCACACGGAGGCGGCTCGTAAAGTCTCGCGCCATTCCGAGTCCGGCGGACGAAGTTGCCCAGCCCCACCCCCCAAGGCTATAGGCACCCGTTTTTGTGGCCTTTTTCCGCTGGACGAACTTGGCGCCCCGGCCTTCGGGCGGGTATTTTTGGGCGCGGCTGTGCGCGCGGCCTATTTTTGGCACACGGAGGCGCCTCGAAAAGTCTCGCGCCATTCCGAGTCCGGCGGACGAAGTTGGCTAGCCCCACCCCCCAAGGCTATAGCCCACCCATTTTTGTGGCCTTTTTCCGCTGGACGAACTTGGCGCCCCGGCCTTCGGGCGGGTATTTTTTGGCGCGGCTTTGCCCGCGGCCAAATGTTTGGCACACGGAGGCGCCTCGCAAAGTCTCGCGCCATTCCGAGTCCGGCGGACGAAGTTGGCCAGCCCCACCCCCCAAGGCTATAGCCCACCCGTTTTTGTGGCCTTTTTCCGGTGGACGAACTTGGCGCCCCGGCCTTCGGGTGGGTATTTTTGGACGCGGCTGTGCCCGCGGCCAATTTTTGGCACACGGAGGCGCCTCGCAAAGTCTCACGCCATTCGGAGTCCGGCGGACGAAGCTGGCCATCCCCACCCCCCAAGGCTATAGCCCACCCGTTTTTGTGGCCTTTTTCCGCTAGATGAACTTGGCGCCCCGGCCTTCGGGCGGGTATTTTTGGGCGCGGCTGTGCCCGCGGCTAAATTATTGGCACACGGAGGTGCCTCGCAAAGTCTCGCGCCATTCTGAGTCCGGCGGACGAAGGTGGCCAGCCCCACCCCCCAAGGCTATAGGCCACCCGTTTTTGTGGCCTTTTTCCGCTGGACGAACTTGGCGCCCCGGCCTTCGGGGGGGTATTTTTGGGCACGGCTGTGCCCGCGGCCTATTTTTGGCACACGGAGGCGCCTCGAAAAGTCTCGCGCCATTCCGAGCCCGGCGGACGAAGTTGGCCAGCCCCACCCCCCAAGGCTATAGCCCACATGTTTTTGTGGCCTTTTTCCGCAGGACGAACTTGGCGCCCCGGCCTTCGGGCGGGTATTTTTGGGCGCGGCTGTGCCCGCGGCCCAATTTTTGGCACACGGAGGCGCCTCGCAAAGTCTCGCGCCATTCCGAGTCCGGCGGACGAAGTCGGCCAGCCTCACCCCCCAAGGCTATAGCCCACCCGTATTTGTGGCCTTTTTCCGCTGGACGAACTTGGCGCCCCGGCCTTCGGGCAGGTATTTTTGGGCGGGGCTGTGCCCGCGGCCTATTTTTGACACACGGAGGCGCCTCGCAAAGTCTCGCGCCATTCCGAGTCCGGCGGACGAAGTTGGCCGGCCCCACCCCCGAAGGCTATAGCCCACCCGTTTTTGTGGCCTTTTTCCGCTGGACGAACTTGGCGCCCCGGCCTTCGGGCGGGTATTTTTGGGCGCGGCTTTGCCCGCGGCCTATTTTTGGCACACGGAGGCGCCTCGCAAAGTCTCGCGCCATTCCGAGTCCGGCGGACGAAGTTGGGCATCCCCACCCCCCAAGGCTATAGCCCACCCGTTTTTGTGGCCTTTTTCCGCTGGACGAACTTGGCGCCCCGGCCTTCGGGCGGGTATTTTTGGGCGCGGCTGTGCCCGCGGCCAAATTTTTGGCACACGGAGGTGGCTCGCAAAGTCTCGCGCCATTCTGAGTTCGGCGGACGAAGGTGGCCAGCCCCACCCCCCAAGGCTATAGCCCACCCGTTTTTGTGGCCTTTTTCCGCTGGACGAACTTGGCGCCCCGGCCTTCGGGCGGGTATTTTTGGGCGCGGCTGTGCCCGCGGCCTATTTTTTGCACACGGAGGCACCTCGCAAAGTCTCGCGCCATACCGAGTCCGGCGGACGAAGTTGGCCAGCCCCACCCCCCAAGGCTATAGCCCACCCGTTTTTCTGCCCTTTTTCCGCTGGACGAACTTGGCGCCCCGGCCATCGGGCGAATATTTTTGGGCGCGGCTGTGCACGCGGCCTATTTTTGGCACACGGAGGCGCCTCGCAAAGTCTCGCGCCATTGCGAGTCCGGCGGACGAAGTTGGCCAGCCCCACCCCCCAAGGCTATAGCCCACCCGTTTTTGTGGCCTATTTCCGCTGGACGAACATGGCGCCCCGGCCTTCGGGCGGGTATTTTTGGGCGCGGCTGTGCCCGCGGCCTATTTTTGGCAAACGGAGGCGCCTCGCAAAGTCTCGCGCCATTCCGAGTCCGGCGGACGAAGTTGGCCAGCCCCACCCCCCAAGGCTATAGCCCACCCGTTTTTGTGGCCTTTTTCCGCTGGACGAACTTGGCGCCCGGCCTTGGGCGGGTATTTTTGGGCGCGGCTGTGCCCGCGGCCTGGCCCAGCACACGGAGGAGCCTCGCAAAGCCCCGCGCCATTCCGAGTCCGGCGGACGAAGTTGGCCAGCCCCACCCCCCAAGGCTATAGCCCACATGTTTTTGTGGCCTTTTTCCGCTGGACGAACTTGGCGCCCCGGCCGTCGGGCGGGTATTTTTGGGCGCGGCTGTGCCCGCGGCCCAATTTTTGGCACACGGAGGCGCCTCGCAAAGTCTCGCGCCATTCCGAGTCCGGCGGACGAAGTTGGGCATCCCCACTCCCCAAGGCTATAGCCCACCCGTTTTTGTGGCCTTTTTCCGATGGACGAACTTGGCGCCCCGGCCTTCGGGCGGGTATTTTTGGGCGCGGCTGTGCCCGCGGCCAAATTTTTGGCACACGGAGGTGCCTCGCAAAGTCTCGCGCCATTCTGAGTCCGGCGGACGAAGGTGGCCAGCCCCACCCCCCAAGGCTATAGCCCACCCGTTTTTGTGGCCTTTTTCCGCTGGACGAACTTGGCGCCCCGGCCTTCGGGCGGGTATTTTTGGGCGCGGCTGTGCCCGCGGCCTATTTTTGGCACACGGAGGCACCTCGCAAAGTCTCGCGCCATTCCGAGTCCGGCGGACGAAGTTGGCCAGCCCCACCCCCCAAGGCTATAGCCCACCCGTTTTTCTGCCCTTTTTCCGCTGGACGAACTTGGCGCCCCGGCCATCGGGCGGATATTTTTGGGCGCGCCTGTGCACGCGGCCTATTTTTGGCACACGGAGGCGCCTCGCAAAGTCTCGCGCCATTCCGAATCCGGCGGACGAAGTTGGCCAGCCCCACCCACCAAGGCTATAGCCCACCCGTTTTTGTGGCCCTTTTCCGCTGGACGAACTAGGCGCGCCGGCCTTCGGGCGGGTATTTTTGGGCGCGGCTTTGCCCGCGGCCTATTTTTGGCACACGGAGGTGCCTCGCAAAGTCTCGCGCCATTCCGAGTCCGGCGGACGAAGTTGGCCAGCCCCACCCCCCAAGGCTATAGCCCACCCGTTTTTGTGGCCTATTTCCGCTGGACGAACATGGCGCCCCGGCCTTCGGGCGGGTATTTTTGGGCGCGGCTGTGCCCGCGGCCTATTTTTGGCACACGGAGGCGCCGCAAAGTCTCACGCCATTCCGAGTCCGGCGGACGAGTTGGCCAGCCCCACCCCCAAAGCTATAGCCCACCCGTTTTTGTGGCCTTTTTCCGCTGGACGACTTGGCGCCCGGCCTTCGGGCGGGTATTTTGGGCGCGGCTGTGCCCTGGCTCTTTTTGGCACACGGAGGTGCCTCGCAAAGTCTCGCGCCATTCCGAGTCCGCGGACGAATTTGGCCAGCCCCACCCCCAAGGCTATATAGCCCACCCGTTTTGTGGCCTTTTTCCGCTGGACGAACTTGGCGCCCGGCCTTCGGGCGGGTATTTTTGGGCGCGGCTGTGCCGCGCCCTATTTTTTGGGACACGGAGGCGCCTCGCAAAGTCTCGGGCCATTCCGAGTCCGGCGGACGAAGTTGGCCAGCCCCACCCCCCAAGGCTATAGCCCACCCGTTTTTGTGGCCTTTTTCCGCTGGACGAACTTAGCGCCCCGGCCTTCGAGCGGGTATTTTTGGGCGCGGCTGTGCCCGCGGACTAGTTTTGGTAAACGGAGGCGCCTCGCAAAGTCTCGCGCCATTCCGAGTCCGGCGGACGAAGTTGGCCAGCCCCACCACCCAAGGGTATAGCCCACCCGTTTTTGTGGCCTTTTTCCGCCGGACGAACTTGGCGCCCCGGCCTTCGGGCTGGTATTTTTGGGCGCGGCTGTGCCCGCGGCCTATTTTTGGCACACGGAGGTGCCTCGTAAAGTCTCACGCCATTCCGAGTCCGGCGGACGAAGTTGGCCAGCCCCATCCCCCAAGGCTATAGCCCACCCGTTTTTGTGGCCTTTTTCCGCTGGACGAACTTGGCGCCCCGGCCATCGGGCGTGTATTTTTGGGCGCGGCTGTGCCCGCGTCCTATTTTTGGGACACGGAGGCGCCTCGCAAAGTCTCGGGCCATTCCGAGTCCGGCGGACGAAGTTGGCCAGCCCCACCCCCCAAGGCTATAGCCCACCCGTTTTTGTGGCCTTTTTCCGCTGGACGAACTTAGCGCCCCGGCCTTCGAGCGGGTATTTTTGGGCGCGGCTGTGCCCGCGGCCTAGTTTTGGTAAACGGAGGCGCCTCGCAAAGTCTCGCGCCATTCCGAGTCCGGCGGACGAAGTTGGCCAGCCCCACCACCCAAGGGTATAGCCCACCCGTTTTTGTGGCCTTTTTCCGCTGGACGAACTTGGCGCCCCGGCCTTCGGGCTGGTATTTTTGGGCGCGGCTGTGCCCGCGGCCTATTTTTGGCACACGGAGGTGCCTCGTAAAGTCTCACGCCATTCCGAGTCCGGCGGACGAAGTTGGCCAGCCCCACCCCCCAAGGCTATAGCCCACCCGTTTTTGTGGCCTTTTTCCGCTGGACGAACTTGGCGCCCCGGCCATCGGGCGTGTATTTTTGGGCGCGGCTGTGCCCGCGGCCTCTTTTTGGCACACGGAGGCGCCTCGCAAAGTCTCGCGCCATTCCGAGTCCGGCGGACGAAGTTGGCCAGCCCCACCCCCCAAGGCTATAGCCCACCCGTTTTTGTGGCCTTTTTCCGCTGGACGATCTTGGTGCCCCGGCCTTCGGGCGGGTATTTTTGGGCACGGCTTTGCCCGCGGCCTATTTTTGGCACACGGAGGCGCCTCGCAAAGTCTCGCGCCATTCCGAGTCCGGCGGACGAAGTTGGGCATCCCCACCCCCCAAGGCTATAGCCCACCCGTTTTTGTGGCCTTTTTCCGCTGGACGAACTTGGCGCCCCGGCCTTCGGGCGGGTATTTTTGGGCGCGGCTGTGCCCGTGGCTAAATTTTTGGCACACGGAGGTGCCTCGCAAAGTCTCGCGCCATTCAGAGTCCGGCGGACGAAGGTGGCCAGCCCCACCCCCCAAGGCTATAGCCCACGCGTTTTTGTGGCCTTTTTCCGCTGGACGAACTTGGCGCCCCGGCCTTCGGGCGGGTATTTTTGGGCGCGGCTGTGCCCGCGGCCTATTTTTGGCACACGGAGGCGCCGCGAAAAGTCTCGCGCCATTCCGAGTCCGGCGGATGAAGTTGGCCAGCCCCACCCCCCAAGGCTATAGCCCACATGTTTTTGTGGCCTTTTTCCGCTGGACGAACTTGGCGCCCCGGCCTTCGGGCGGGTATTTTTGGGCGCGGCTGTGCCCGCGGCCCAATTTTTGGCACACGGAGGCGCCTCGCAAAGTCTCGCGCCATTCCGAGTCCGGCGGACGAAGTTGGCCAGCCCCACCCCCCAAGGCTATAGCCCACCCGTTTTTGTGGCCTTTTTCCGCTGGACGAACTTGGCGCCCCGGCCTTCGGGCGGGTATTTTTGGCGCGGCTGTGCCCGCGGCCTATTTTTGACACACGGAGGTGCCTCGCAAAGTCTCGCGCCATTCCGAGTCCGGCGGACGAAGTTGGCCAGCCCCACCCCCCAAGGCTATAGCCCACCCGTTTTTGTGGCCTTTTTCCGCCGGACGAACTTGGCGCCCCGGCCTTCGGGCGTGTATTTTTGGGCGCGGCTTTGTCCGCGGCCTATTTTTGGCACACGGAGGCGGCTCGCAAAGTCTCGCGCCATTCCGAGTCCGGCGGACGAAGTTGGGCATCCCCACCCCCCAAGGCTATAGCCCACCCGTTTTTGTGGCCTTTTTCCGCTGGACGAACTTGGCGCCCCGGCCTTCGGGCGGGTATTTTTGGGCGCGTCTGTGCCCGCGGCCCAATTTTTGGCACACGGAGGCGCCTCGCAAAGTCTCGCGCCATTCCGAGTCCGGCGGACGAAGTTGGCCAGCCCCACCCCCCAAGGCTATAGCCCACCCGTTTTTGTGGCCTTTTTCCGCTGGACGAACTTGGCGCCCCGGCCTTCGGGCGGGTATTTTTGGGCGCGGCTGTGCCCGCGGCCTATTTTTGACACACGGAGGTGCCTCGCAAAGTCTCGCGCCATTCCGAGTCCGGCGGACGAAGTTGGCCAGCCCCACCCCCCAAGGCTATAGCCCACCCGTTTTTGTGGCCTTTTTCCGCTGGACGAACTTGGCGCCCCGGCCTTCGGGCGGTTATTTTTGGGCGCGGCTTTGCCCGCGGCCTATTTTTGGCACACGGAGGCGGCTCGCAAAGTGTCGTGCCATTCCGAGTCCGGCGGACGAAGTTGGGCATCCCCACCCCCCAAGGCTATAGCCCACCCGTTTTTGTGGCCTATTTCTGCTGGACGAACTTGGTGCCCCGGCCTGCGGGCGGGTATTTTTGGGCGCGGCTGTGCCCACGGCCAAATTTTTGGCACACGGAGGTGCCTCGCAAAGTCTCGCGCCATTCTGAGTCCGGCGGACGAAGGTGGCCAGCCCCACCCCCCAAGGCTATAGCCCACCCGTTTTTGTGGCCTTTTTCCGCTGGACGAACTTGTCGCCCCGGCCTTCGGGCGGGTATTTTTGGGCGCGGCTGTGCCCGCGGCCTATTTTTGGCACACGGAGGCACCTCGCAAAGTCTCGCGCCATTCCGAGTCCGGCAGATAAAGTTGGCCAGCCCCACCCCCCAAGGCTATAGCCCACCCGTTTTTGTGGCCTTTTTCCGCTGGACGAACTTGGCGCCCCGGCCTTCGGGCGGGTATTTTTGGGCGCGGCTGTACCCGCGGCCTATTTTTGGCACACGGAGGAGCCTCGCAAAGTCTCGCGCCATTCCGAGTCCGGCGGACGAAGTTGGCCAGCCCCACCCCCCAAGGCTATAGCCCACCCGATTTTCTGCCCTTTTTCCGCTGGACGAACTTGGCGCCCCGGCCATCGGGCGGATATTTTCGGGCGCGGCTGTGCACGCGGCCTATTTTTGGCACACGGAGGCGCCTCGCAAAGTCTCGCGCCATTCCGAGTCCGGCGGACGAAGGTGGCCAGCCCCACCCCCCAAGGCTATAGCCCACCCGTTTTTGTGGCCTTTTTCCGCTGGACGAACTTGTCGCCCCGGCCTTCGGGCGGGTATTTTTGGGCGCGGCTGTGCCCGCGGCCTATTTTTGGCACACGGAGGCACCTCGCAAAGTCTCGCGCCATTCCGAGTCCGGCAGATAAAGTTGGCCAGCCCCACCCCCCAAGGCTATAGCCCACCCGTTTTTGTGGCCTTTTTCCGCTGGACGAACTTGGCGCCCCGGCCTTCGGGCGGGTATTTTTGGGCGCGGCTGTACCCGCGGCCTATTTTTGGCACACGGAGGAGCCTCGCAAAGTCTCGCGCCATTCCGAGTCCGGCGGACGAAGTTGGCCAGCCCCACCCCCCAAGGCTATAGCCCACCCGATTTTCTGCCCTTTTTCCGCTGGACGAACTTGGCGCCCCGGCCATCGGGCGGATATTTTCGGGCGCGGCTGTGCACGCGGCCTATTTTTGGCACACGGAGGCGCCTCGCAAAGTCTCGCGCCATTCCGAGTCCGGCGGACGAAGTTGGCCAGCCCCACCCACCAAGGCTATAGCCCACCCGTTTTTGTGGCCTTTTTCCGCTGGACGAACCAGGCGCGCCGGCCTTCGGGCGGGTATTTTTGGGCGCGGCTTTGCCCGCGGCCTATTTTTGGCACACGGAGGCGCCTCGCAAAGTCTCGCGCCATTCCGAGTCCGGCGGACGAAGTTGGCCAGCCCCACCCCCCAAGGCTATAGCCCACCCGTTTTTGTGGCCTATTTCCGCTGGACGAACATGGCGCCCCGGCCTTCGGGCGGGTATTTTTGGGCGCGGCTGTGCCCCGGCCTCTTTGCACACGGAGGCGCCTCGCAAAGTCTCGCGTCATTCCGAGTCCGCGGACGAGTTGGCCAGCCCCACCCCCAAGGCTATAGCCCACCCGTTTTTGTGGCCTTTTTCCGCTGGACGAACTTGGCGCCCCGGCCTTCGGGCGGGTATTTTTGGGCGCGGCTGTGCCCGCAGCCAATTTTTGGCACACGGAGGAGCCTCGCAAAGTCTCGCGCCATTCCGAGTCCGGCGGACGAAGTTGGCCAGCCCCACCCCCCAAGGCTATAGCCCACATGTTTTTGTGGCCTTTTTCCGCTGGACGAACTTGGCGCCCCGGCCGTCGGGCGGGTATTTTTGGGCGCGGCTGTGCCCGCGGCCCAATTTTTGGCACACGGAGGCGCCTCGCAAAGTCTCGCGCCATTCCGAGTCCGGCGGACGAAGTTGGCCAGCCCCACCCCCCAAGGCTATAGCCCACCCGTTTTTGTGGCCTTTTTCCGCTGGACGAACTTGGCGCCCCGGCCTTCGGGCGGGTATTTTTGGGCGCGGCTGTGCCCGCGGCCTATTTTTGACACACGGAGGTGCCTCGCAAAGTCTCGCGCCATTCCGAGTCCGGCGGACGAAGTTGGCCAGCCCCACCCCCCAAGGCTATAGCCCACATGTTTTTGTGGCCTTTTTCCGCTGGACGAACTTGGCGCCCCGGCCGTCGGGCGGGTATTTTTGGCCGCGGCTGTGCCCGCGGCCCAATTTTTGGCACACGGAGGCGCCTCGCAAAGTCTCGCGCCATTCCGAGTCCGGCGGACGAAGTTGGCCAGCCCCACCCCCCAAGGCTATAGCCCACCCGTTTTTGTGGCCTATTTCCGCTGGACGAACATGGCGCCCCGGCCTTCGGGCGGGTATTTTTGGGCGCGGCTGTGCCCGCGGCCTCTTTTTGCACACGGAGGCGCCTCGCAAAGTCTCGCGTCATTCCGAGTCCGGCGGACGAAGTTGGCCAGCCCCACCCCCCAAGGCTATAGCCCACCCGTTTTTGTGGCCTTTTTCCGCTGGACGTACTTGGCGCCCCGGCCTTCGGGCGGGTATTTTTGGGCGCGGCTGTGCCCGCGGCCTATTTTTGGCACACGGAGGAGCCTCGCAAAGTCTCGCGCCATTCCGAGTCCGGCGGACGAAGTTGGCCAGCCCCACCCCCCAAGGCTATAGCCCACATGTTTTTGTGGCCTTTTTCCGCTGGACGAACTTGGCGCCCCGGCCGTCGGGCGGGTATTTTTGGGCGCGGCTGTGCCCGCGGCCCAATTTTTGGCACACGGAGGCGCCTCGCAAAGTCTCGCGCCATTCCGAGTCCGGCGGACGAAGTTGGCCAGCCCCACCCCCCAAGGCTATAGCCCACCCGTTTTTGTGGCCTTTTCCGCTGGACGAACTTGGCGCCCCGGCCTTCGGGCGGGTATTTTTGGGCGCGGCTGTGCCCGCGGCCTATTTTTGACACACGGAGGTGCCTCGCAAAGTCTCGCACCATTCCGAGTCCGGCGGACGAAGTTGGCCAGCCCCACCCCCCAAGGCTATAGCCCACCCGTTTTTGTGGCCTTTTTCCGCTGGACGAACTTGGCGCCCCGGCCTTCGGGCGGGTATTTTTGGGCGCGGCTGTGCCCGCGGCCTATTTTTGACACCCGGAGGTGCCTCGCAAAGTCTCGCGCCATTCCGAGTCCGGCGGACGAAGTTGGCCAGCCCCACCCCCCAAGGCTATAGCCCACCCGTTTTTGTGGCCTTTTTCCGCTGGACGAACTTGGCGCCCCGCCTTCGGGCGGGTATTTTGGCGCGGCTTTGCCCGCGGCCTATTTTTGGCACACGGAGGCGGCTCGCAAAGTCTCGCACCATTCCGAGTCCGGCGGACGAGTTGGCCAGCCCCACCCCCAAGGCTATAGCCCACCCGTTATTGTGGCCTTTTTCCGCTGGACGAACTTGGCGCCCCGGCCTTCGGGCGGGTATTTTGGACGCGGCTGTGCCCGCGGCCTATTTTTGGCACACGGAGGCGCCTCGCAAAGTCTCGCGCCATTCCGAGTCCGCGGACGAGTTGGCCAGCCCCACCCCCCAAGGCTATAGCCCACCCGTTTTTGTGGCCTTTTTCCGCTGGACGAACTTGGCGCCCCGGCCTTCGGGCGGGTATTTTTGAGCACGGCTGTTCCCGCGGCCTATTTTTGGCACACGGAGATGCCACGCAAAGTCTCGCGCCATTCCGAGTCCGGCGGACGAAGTGGGCCAGCCCCACCCCCCAAGGCTATAGCCCACCCGTTTTTGTTGCCTTTTTCCGTTGGACGAACGTGGCGCCCCGGCCTTCGGGCGGGTATTTTTGGGCGCTGCTGTGCCCGCGGCCTATTTTTGGCACACGGAGGCGCCTCGCAGAGTCTCGCGCCATTCCGAGTCCGGCGGACGAAGTTGGCCAGCCCCACCCCCCAAGGCTAGCCCACCAGTTTTTGTGGCCTTTTACCGCTGGACGAACTTGGCGCCCCGGCCTTCGGGCGGGTATTTTTGGACGCGGCTGTGCCCGCGGCCTATTTTTGGCACACGGAGGTACCTCGCAAAGTCTCGCGCCATTCCGAGTCCGGCGGATAAAGTTGACCTGCCCCACCCCCCAAGGATATAGCCCACCCGTTTTTGTGGCCTTTTTCCGCTGGACGAACTTGGCGCCCCGGCCTTCGGGCGGGTATTTTTGAGCGCGGCTGTGCCCGCGGCCTATTTTTGGTGCATGGAGGCTGCTTGCAAAGTCTCACGTCATTCCGAGTCCGGCGGACGAAGTTGGCCGGCCCCACCCCCCAAGGCTATAGCCCACCCGTTTTTGTGGCCATTTTCCGCTGGACGAACTTGGCGCCCCGGCCTTCGGGCGGGTATTTTTTGATACGGCTGTGCCCACGGCCAATTTTTGGCACACGGAGGCGACTCGCAAAGTCTCGCGTCATTACGAGTCCGGCGGACGAAGTTGGCCAGCCCCACCCCCCAAGGCTATAGCCCACCCGTTTTTGTGGCCATTTTCCGGTGGACGAACTTGGCGCCCCGGCCTTTGGGCGGGTATTTTTGGATACGGCTTGCCCACGGCCTATTTTTGGCACACGGAGGCACCTCGCAAAGTCTCACGCCATTCCGAGTCCGGCGGACGAAGTTGGCCAGCCCCACCCCCCAAGGCTATAGCCCACCCGTTTTTGTGGCCTTTTTCCGCTGGACGAACTTGGCGCCCCGGCCTTCGGGCGGGTATTTTTGGGCGCGGCTGTGCCCGCGGCCTATTTTTGGTACACGGAGGCGCCTCGCAAAGTCTCGCGCCATTCCGAGTCCGGCGGACGAAGTTGGCCAACCCCACCCCCCAAGGCTATAGCCCACCCGTTTTTGTGGCCTTTTTCCGCTGGACGAACTTGGCGCCCCGGCCTTCGGGCGGGTATTTTTGGGCGCGGCTTTGCCCGCGGCCTATTTTTGGCACACGGAGGCGGCTCGCAAAGTCTCGCGCCATTCCGAGTCCGGCGGACGAAGTTGGGCATCCCCACCCCCCAAGGCTATAGCCCACCCGTTTTTGTGGCCTTTTTCCGCTGGACGAACTTGGCGCCCCGGCCTTCGGGCGGGTATTTTTGGGCGCGGCTGTGCCCGCGGCCCAATTTTTGGCACACGGAGGCGCCTCGCAGAGTCTCGCGCCATTCCGAGTCCGGCGGACGAAGTTGGCCAGCCCCACCCCCCAAGGCTATAGCCCACCCGTTTTTGTGGCCTTTTTCCGCTGGACGAACTTGGCGCCCCGGCCTTCGGGCGGGTATTTTTGGGCGCGGCTGTGCCCGCGGCCTATTTTTGGCACATGGAGGCGCCTAGCAAAGTCTCGCGCCATTCCGAGTCCGGCGGACGAAGTTGGCCAGCCCGACCCCCCAAGGCTATAGCCCACCCGTTTTTGTGGCCTTTTTCCGCTGGACGAACTTGGCGCCCCGGCCTTCGGGCGGGTATTTTTGGGCGCGGCTGTGCCCGCGGCCTATTTTTGACACACGGAGGTGCCTCGCAAAGTCTCGCGCCATTCCGAGTCCGGCGGACGGTTGGCCAGCCCCACCCCCAAGGCTATAGCCCACCCGTTTTTGTGGCCTATTTCGCTGGACGAACATGGCGCCCGGCCTTCGGGCGGGTATTTTTGGGCGCGGCTGTGCCCGCGGCCTCTTTGCACACGGAGGCGCCTCGCAAAGTCTAGCGTCATTCCGAGTCCGGCGGACGAAGTTGGCCAGCCCCACCCCCAATGCTATAGCCCACCCGTTTTTGTGGCCTTTTTCCGCTGGACGAACTTGGCGCCCCGGCCTTCGGGCGGGTATTTTTGGGCGCGGCTGTGCCCGCGGCCTATTTTTGGCACACGGAGGAGCCTCGCAAAGTCTCGCGCCATTCCGAGTCCGGCGGACGAAGTTGGCCAGCCCCACCCCCCAAGGCTATAGCCCACATGTTTTTGTGGCCTTTTTCCGCTGGACGAACTTGGCGCCCCGGCCGTCGGGCGGGTATTTTTGGGCGCGGCTGTGCCCGCGGCCCAATTTTTGGCACACGGAGGCGCCTCGCAAAGTCTCGCGCCATTCCGAGTCCGGCGGACGAAGTTGGCCAGCCCCACCCCCCAAGGCTATAGCCCACCCGTTTTTGTGGCCTTTTTCCGCTGGACGAACTTGGCGCCCCGGCCTTCGGGCGGGTATTTTTGGGCGCGGCTGTGCCCGCGGCCTATTTTTGACACACGGAGGTGCCTCGCAAAGTCTCGCACCATTCCGAGTCCGGCGGACGAAGTTGGCCAGCCCCACCCCCCAAGGCTATAGCCCACCCGTTTTTGTGGCCTTTTTCCGCTGGACGAACTTGGCGCCCCGGCCTTCGGGCGGGTATTTTTGGGCGCGGCTTTGCCCGCGGCCTATTTTTGGCACACGGAGGCGGCTCGCAAAGTCTCGCGCCATTCCGAGTCCGGCGGACGAAGTTGGGCATCCCCACCCCCCAAGGCTATAGCCCACCCGTTTTTGTGGCCTTTTTCCGCTGGACGAACTTGGCGCCCCGGCCTTCGGGCGGGTATTTTTGGGCGCGGCTGTGCCCGCGGCCCAATTTTTGGCACACGGAGGCGCCTCGCAGAGTCTCGCGCCATTCCGAGTCCGGCGGACGAAGTTGGCCAGCCCCACCCCCCAAGGCTATAGCCCACCCGTTTTGGTGGCCTTTTCCGCTGGACGAACTTGGCGCCCCGGCCTTCGGGCGGGTATTTTTGGGCGCGGCTGTGCCCGCGCCCTATTTTTGACACACGGAGGTGCCTCGCAAAGTCTCGCGCCATTCCGAGTCCGGCGGACGAAGTTGGCCAGCCCCACCCCCCAAGGCTATAGCCCACCCGTTTTTGTGGCCTTTTTCCGCTGGACGAACTTGGCGCCCCGGCCTTCGGGCGGGTATTTTTGGGCGCGGCTTTGCCCGCGGCCTATTTTTGGCACACGGAGGCGGCTCGCAAAGTCTCGCACCATTCCGAGTCCGGCGGACGAAGTTGGCCAGCCCCACCCCCCAAGGCTATAGCCCACCCGTTTTTGTGGCCTTTTTCCGCTGGACGAACTTGGCGCCCCGGCCTTCGGGCGGGTATTTTTGGACGCGGCTGTGCCCGCGGCCTATTTTTGGCACACGGAGGCGCCTCGCAAAGTCTCGCGCCATTCCGAGTCCGGCCGACGCAGTCGGCCACCCCCACCCACCAAGGCTATAGCCCACCCGTTTTTGTGGCCTTTTTCCGCTGGACGAACTTGGCGCCCCGGCCTTCGGGCGGGTATTTTTGGGCACGGCTGTTCCCGCGGCCTATTTTTGGCACACGGAGATGCCACGCAAAGTCTCGCGCCATTCCGAGTCCGGCGGACGAAGTTGGCCAGCCCCACCCCCCAAGGCTATAGCCCACCCGTTTTTGTTGCCTTTTTCCGTTGGACGAACGTGGCGCCCCGGCCTTCGGGCGGGTATTTTTGGGCGCTGCTGTGCCCGCGGCCTATTTTTGGCACACGGAGGCGCCTCGCAGAGTCTCGCGCCATTCCGAGTCCGGCGGACGAAGTTGGCCAGCCCCACCCCCCAAGGCTAGCCCACCAGTTTTTGTGGCCTTTTACCGCTGGACGAACTTGGCGCCCCGGCCTTCGGGCGGGTATTTTTGGACGCGGCTGTGCCCGCGGCCTATTTTTGGCACACGGAGGCACCTCGCAAAGTCTCGCGCCATTCCGAGTCCGGCGGATAAAGTTGGCCTGCCCCACCCCCCAAGGATATAGCCCACCCGTTTTTGTGGCCTTTTTCCGCTGGACGAACTTGGCGCCCCGGCCTTCGGGCGGGTATTTTTTTGAGCGGCTGTGCCCGCGGCCAATTTTTGGTGCATGGAGGCTGCTTGCAAAGTCTCACGTCATTCCGAGTCCGGCGGACGAAGTTGGCCGGCCCCACCCCCCAAGGCTATAGCCCACCCGTTTTTGTGGCCATTTTCCGCTGGACGAACTTGGCGCCCCGGCCTTCGGGCGGGTATTTTTTGATACGGCTGTGCCCACGGCCAATTTTTGGCACACGGAGGCGACTCGCAAAGTCTCGCGTCATTACGAGTCCGGCGGACGAAGTTGGCCAGCCCCACCCCCCAAGGCTATAGCCCACCCGTTTTTGTGGCCATTTTCCGCTGGACGAACTTGGCGCCCCGGCCTTTGGGCGGGTATTTTTGGATACGGCTTGCCCACGGCCTATTTTTGGCACACGGAGGCACCTCGCAAAGTCTCACGCCATTCCGAGTCCGGCGGACGAAGTTGGCCAGCCCCACCCCCCAAGGCTATAGCCCACCCGTTTTTGTGGCCTTTTTCCGCTGGACGAACTTGGCGCCCCGGCCTTCGGGCGGGTATTTTTGGGCGCGGCTGTGCCCGCGGCCTATTTTTGGTACACGGAGGCGCCTCGCAAAGTCTCGCGCCATTCCGAGTCCGGCGGACGAAGTTGACAACCCCACCCCCCAAGGCTATAGCCCACCCGTTTTTGTGGCCTTTTTCCGCTGGACGAACTTGGCGCCCCGGCCTTCGGGCGGGTATTTTTGGGCGCGGCTTTGCCCGCGGCCTATTTTTGGCACACGGAGGCGGCTCGCAAAGTCTCGCGCCATTCCGAGTCCGGCGGACGAAGTTGGGCATCCCCACCTCCCAAGGCTATAGCCCACCCGTTTTTGTGGCCTTTTTCCGCTGGACGAACTTGGCGCCCCGGCCTTCGGGCGGGTATTTTTGGGCGCGGCTGTGCCCGCGGCCCAATTTTTGGCACACGGAGGTGCCTCGCAGAGTCTCGCGCCATTCCGAGTCCGGCGGACGAAGTTGGCCAGCCCCACCCCCCAAGGCTATAGCCCACCCGTTTTTGTGGCCTTTTTCCGCTGGACGAACTTGGCTCCCCGGCCTTCGGGCGGGTATTTTTGGGCGCGGCTGTGCCCGCGCCCTATTTTTGACACAGAGAGGTGCCTCGCAAAGTCTCGCGCCATTCCGAGTCCGGCGGACGAAGTTGGCCAGCCCCACCCCCCAAGGCTATAGCCCACCCGTTTTTGTGGCCTTTTTCCGCTGGACGAACTTGGCGCCCCGGCCTTCGGGCGGGTATTTTTGGGCGCGGCTTTGCCCGCGGCCTATTTTTGGCACACGGAGGCGGCTCGCAAAGTCTCGCACCATTCCGAGTCCGGCGGACGAAGTTGGCCAGCCCCACCCCCCAAGGCTATAGCCCACCCGTTTTTGTGGCCTTTTTCCGCTGGACGAACTTGGCGCCCCGGCCTTCGGGCGGGTATTTTTGGACGCAGCTGTGCCCGCGGCCTATTTTTGGCACACGGAGGCGCCTCGCAAAGTCTCGCGCCATTCCGAGTCCGGCGGACGAAGTTGGCCAGCCCCACCCCCCAAGGCTATAGCCCACCCGTTTTTGTGGCCTTTTTCCGCTGGACGAACTTGGCGCCCCGGCCTTCGGGCGGGTATTTTTGGGCACGGCTGTTCCCGCGGCCTATTTTTGGCACACGGAGATGCCACGCAAAGTCTCGCGCCATTCCGAGTCCGGCGGACGAAGTTGGCCAGCCCCACCCCCCAAGGCTATAGCCCACCCGTTTTTGTTGCCTTTTTCCGTTGGACGAACGTGGCGCCCCGGCCTTCGGGCGGGTATTTTTGGGCGCTGCTGTGCCCGCGGCCTATTTTTGGCACACGGAGGCGCCTCGCAGAGTCTCGCGCCATTCCGAGAGTCCAGCGGACGAAGTTGGCCAGCCCCACCCCCCAAGGCTAGCCCACCAGTTTTTGTGGCCTTTTACCGCTGGACGAACTTGGCGCCCCGGCCTTCGGGCGGGTATTTTTGGACGCGGCTGTGCCCGCGGCCTATTTTTGGCACACGGAGGCACCTCGCAAAGTCTCGCGCCATTCCGAGTCCGGCGGATAAAGTTGGCCTGCCCCACCCCCCAAGGATATAGCCCACCCGTTTTTGTGGCCTTTTTCCGCTGGACGAACTTGGCGCCCCGGCCTTCGGGCGGGTATTTTTGTGCGCGGCTGTGCCCGCGGCCTATTTTTGGTGCATGGAGGCTGCTTGCAAAGTCTCACGTCATTCCGAGTCCGGCGGACGAAGTTGGCCGGCCCCACCCCCCAAGGCTATAGCCCACCCGTTTTTGTGGCCATTTTCCGCTGGACGAACTTGGCGCCCCGGCCTTCGGGCGGGTATTTTTTGATACGGCTGTGCCCACGGCCAATTTTTGGCACACGGAGGCGACTCGCAAAGTCTCGCGTCATTACGAGTCCGGCGGACGAAGTTGGCCAGCCCCACCCCCCAAGGCTATAGCCCACCCGTTTTTGTGGCCATTTTCCGCTGGACGAACTTGGCGCCCCGGCCTTTGGGCGGGTATTTTTGGATACGGCTTGCCCACGGCCTATTTTTGGCACACGGAGGCACCTCGCAAAGTCTCACGCCATTCCGAGTCCGGCGGACGAAGTTGGCCAGCCCCACCCCCCAAGGCTATAGCCCACCCGTTTTTGTGGCCTTTTTCCGCTGGACGAACTTGGCGCCCCGGCCTTCGGGCGGGAATTTTTGGGCGCGGCTGGGCCCGCGGCCTATTTTTGGTACACGGAGGCGCCTCGCAAAGTCTCGCGCCATTCCGAGTCCGGCGGACGAAGTTGGCCAACCCCACCCCCCAAGGCTATAGCCCACCTGTTTTTGTGGCCTTTTTCCGCTGGACGAACTTGTCGCCCCGGCCTTCGGGCAGGTATTTTTGGGCGCGGCTGTGCCCCCGGCCTATTTTTGGTACACGGAGGTGCCTCGCAAAGTCTCGCGCCATTCCGAGTCCGGCGGACGAAGTTGGCCAGCCCCACCCCCCAAGGGTATAGCCCATCCGTTTTTGTGGCCTTTTTCCGCTGGACGAACTTGGCGCCCCTACCTTCGGGCTGGTATTTTTGGGCGCGGCTCTGCCCGCGGCCTATTTTTGGCACACGGAGGTGCCTCGCAAAGTCTCGCGCCATTCCGAGTCCGGCGGACGAAGTTGGCCAGCCCCACCCCCCAAGGCTATAGGCCACCCGTTTTCTGGCCTTTTTCCGCTGGACCAACTTGGCGCCCCGGCCTTCGGGCGGGTTTTTTTTGGCGCGGCTGTGGCCGCGGCCTATTTTTGGCACACGGAGGCGCCTCGCAAAGTCTCGCGCCATTCCGAGTCCGGCGGACGAAGTTGGCCAGCTCCACACCCCAAGGCTATAGCCCACCCGTTTTTGTGGCCTTTTTCCGCTGGACGAACGTGGCGCCCCGGCCTTCGGGTGGGTATTTTTGGGCGCGGCTGTGCCCGCGGCCTATTTTTTGTACACGGAGGCGCCTCGCAAAGTCTCGCGCCATTCCGAGTCCGGCGGACGAAGTTGGCCAGCCCCACCCCCCAAGGCTATAGCCCACCCGGTTTTGTGGCCTTTTGCCGCTGGACGACCATGGCGCCCGGCCTTCGGGCGGGTATTTTTGGCGCGGCTGTGCAAGCTTGCCTATTTTTGGCACACGGAGGTGCCTCGCAAAGTCTCGCGCCATTCCGAGTCCGGCGGACGAAGTTGGCCAGCCCCACCCCCCAAGGCTATAGCCCACCCGTTTTTGTGGCCTTTTTCCGCTGGACGAACTTGGCGCCCCGGCCTTCGGGCGGGTATTTTAGGACGCGGCTGTGTCCGCGGCCGATTTTTGGCACACGGAGGCGCCTCGCAAAGTCTCGCGCCATTCCGAGTCCGGCGGACGAAGTTGGCCAGCCCCACCCCCCAAGGCTATAGCCCACCCGTTTTTGTGGCCTTTTTCCGCTGGATGAACTTGGCGCCCCGGCCTTCGGGGGGGTATTTTTGGGCGCGGCTGTGCCCGCGGCCTATTTATGGGACATGGAGGTGCCTCGCAAAGTCTCGCGCCATTCCAAGTCCGGCGGACGAAGTCGGCAAGCCCCACCCCCCAAGGCTATAGCCCACCCGTTTTGGTGGCCTTTTTTCGCTGGACGAACTTGGCGCCCCAGCCTTCGGGCGGGTATTTTTATGCGCGGCTGTGCCCGCGGCCTAGTTTTGGCACACGGAGGTGCCTCGCAAAGTATCGCGCCATTCCGAGTCCGGCGGACGAAGTTGGTCAGCCCCACCCCCCAAGGCTATAGCCCACCCGTTTTTGTGGCCTTTTTTTGCTGGACGAACTTGGCGCCCCGGCCTTCGGGCGGGTATTTTTATGCGCGGCTGTGCCCGCGGCCTATTTTTGGCACACGGAGGCGCCTCGCAAAGTCTCGCGCCATTCCGAGTCCGGCGGACGAAGTTGGCCAGCCACACCCCCCAAGGCTATAGCCCACCCGTTTTTGTCGCCTTTTTTCGCTGGACGAACTTGGCGCCCCGTCCTTCGGGCGGGTATTTTTATGCGCGGCTGTGCCCGCGGCCTAGTTTTGGCACACGGAGGTGCCTCGCAAAGTATCGCGCCATTCCGAGTCCGGCGGACGAAGTTGGCCAGCCCCACCCCCCAAGGCTATAGCCCACCCGTTTTTGTGGCCTTTTTTCGCTGGACGAATTTGGTGCCCCGGCCTTCGGGCGGGTATTTTTATGCGCGGCTGTGCCCGCGGCCTATTTTTGGCACACGGAGGCGCCTCGCAATGTCTCGCGCCATTCCGAGTCCGGCGGACGAAGTTGGCCAGCCCCACCCCCCAAGGCTATAGCCCACCCGTTTTTGTGGCCTTTTTCCGCTGGACGAACTTGGCGCCCCGGCCTTCGGGGGGGTATTTTTGGGCGCGGCTGTGCCCGCGGCCTATTTTTGGGACACGGAGGTGCCTCGCAAAGTCTCGCGCCATTCCGAGTCCGGCGGACGAAGTTGGCCAGCCCCACCCCGAAGGCTAAAGCCCACCCGTTTTTGTGGCTTTTCCGCTGGACGAACTTGGCGCCCCGGCCTTCGGGGGGGTATTTTTGGGTGCGGCTGTGCCCGCGGCTTAGTTTTGGCACACGGAGGCACCTCGCAAAGTATCGCGCCATTCCGAGTCCGGCGGACGAAGTTGGCCAGCCCCACCCCCCAAGGCTATAGCCCACCCGTTTTTGTGGCCTTTTTCCGCTGGACGAACTTGGCGCCCCGGCCTTCGGGGGGGTATTTTTGGGCGCGGCTGTGCCCACGGCCTATTTTTGGGACACGGAGGTGCCTCACAAAGTCTCGCGCCATTCCGAGTCCGGCGGACGAAGTTGGCCAGCCCACCCCCCAAGGCTATAGCCCACCCGTTTTTGTGGCCTTTTTCCGCTGGACGAACTTGGCGCCCCGGCCTTCGGGGGGGTATTTTTGGGTGTGGCTGTGCCCGCGGCCTAGTTTTGGTACACGGAGGCACCTCGCAAAGTATCGCGCCATTCCGAGTCCGGCGGACGAAGTTGGCCAGCCCCACCCCCCAAGGCTATAGCCCACCCGTTTTTGTGGGCTTTTTCCACTGGACGAACTTGGCGCCCCGGCCTTCGGGGGGGTATTTTTGGGCGCGGCTATGCCCGCGGCCTATTTTTGGCACACGGAGGCGCCTCGCAAACTCTCGCGCCATTCCGAGTCCGGCGTACGAAGTTGGCCAGCCCCACCCCCCACGGCTATAGCCCACCCGTTTTTGTGGCCTTTTTCCGCTGGATGAACTTGGCGCCCCGGCCTTCGGGGGGGTATTTTTGGGCGCGGCTGTGCCCGCGGCCTATTTTTAGGACACGGAGGTGCCTCACAAAGTCTCGCGCCATTCCGAGTCCGGCGGACGAAGTTGGCCAGCCCCACCCCCCAAGGCTATAGCACACCCGTTTTTGTGGCCTTTTTCCGCTGGACGAACTTGGCGCCCCGGCCTTCGGGGGGGTATTTTTGGGCGCGGCTGTGCCGCGGCCTAGTTTTGGCACATGGAGGCGCCTCGCAAAGTATCGCGCCATTCCGAGTCCGGCGGACGAAGTTGGCCAGCCCCACCCCCCAAGGCTATAGCCCACCCGTTTTTGTGGCCTTTTTTCGCTGGACGAACTTGGCGCCCCGGCCTTCGGGCGGGTATTTTTATGCCCGGCTGTGCCCACGGCCTATTTTTGGCACACGGAGGCGCATCGCAAACTCTCGCGGCATTCCGAGTCCGGCGGACGAAGTTGGTCAGCCCCACCCCCCAAGGCTATAGCCCACCCGTTTTTGTGGCCTTTTTTCGCTGGACGAACTTGGCGCCCCGGCCTTCGGGCGGGTATTTTTATGCGCGGCTGTGCCCGCGGCCTAGTTTTGGCACACGGAGGTGCCTCGCAAAGTATCGCGCCATTCCGAGTCCGGCGGACGAAGTTGGCCAGCCCCACCCCCCAAGGCTATAGCCCACCCGTTTTTGTGGCCTTTTTTCGCTGGACGAATTTGGTGCCCCGGCCTTCGGGCGGGTATTTTTATGCGCGGCTGTGCCCGCGGCCTATTTTTGGCACACGGAGGCGCCTCGCAATGTCTCGCGCCATTCCGAGTCCGGCGGACGAAGTTGGCCAGCCCCACCCCCCAAGGCTATAGCCCACCCGTTTTTGTGGCCTTTTTCCGCTGGACGACTTGGCGCCCCGGCCTTCGGGCGGGTATTTTTGGGCGCGGCTGTGCCCGCGGCCTATTTTTGGGACACGGAGGTGCCTCGCAAAGTCTCGCGCCATTCCGAGTCCGGCGGACGAAGTTGGCCAGCCCCACCCCCGAAGGCTATAGCCCACCCGTTTTTGTGGCCTTTTTCCGCTGGACGAACTTGGCGCCCGGCCTTCGGGGTATTTTTGGTGCGGCTGTGCCCGCGGCTTAGTTTTGGCACACGGAGGCACCTCGCAAAGTATCGCGCCATTCCGAGTCCGGCGGACGAAGTTGGCCAGCCCCACCCCCCAAGGCTATAGCCCACCCGTTTTTGTGGCCTTTTTCCGCTGGACGAACTTGGCGCCCCGGCCTTCGGGGGGGTATTTTTGGGCGCGGCTGTGCCCACGGCCTATTTTTGGGACACGGAGGTGCCTCACAAAGTCTCGCGCCATTCCGAGTCCGGCGGACGAAGTTGGCCAGCCCACCCCCCAAGGCTATAGCCCACCCGTTTTTGTGGCCTTTTTCCGCTGGACGAACTTGGCGCCCCGGCCTTCGGGGGGGTATTTTTGGGTGTGGCTGTGCCCGCGGCCTAGTTTTGGTACACGGAGGCACCTCGCAAAGTATCGCGCCATTCCGAGTCCGGCGGACGAAGTTGGCCAGCCCCACCCCCCAAGGCTATAGCCCACCCGTTTTTGTGGGCTTTTTCCACTGGACGAACTTGGCGCCCCGGCCTTCGGGGGGGTATTTTTGGGCGCGGCTATGCCCGCGGCCTATTTTTGGCACACGGAGGCGCCTCGCAAACTCTCGCGCCATTCCGAGTCCGGCGTACGAAGTTGGCCAGCCCCACCCCCCACGGCTATAGCCCACCCGTTTTTGTGGCCTTTTTCCGCTGGATGAACTTGGCGCCCCGGCCTTCGGGGGGGTATTTTTGGGCGCGGCTGTGCCCGCGGCCTATTTTTAGGACACGGAGGTGCCTCACAAAGTCTCGCGCCATTCCGAGTCCGGCGGACGAAGTTGGCCAGCCCCACCCCCCAAGGCTATAGCACACCCGTTTTTGTGGCCTTTTTCCGCTGGACGAACTTGGCGCCCCGGCCTTCGGGGTATTTTTGGCCCGGCTGTGCCATCGGCCTAGTTTTGGCACATGGAGGCGCCTCGCAAAGTATCGCGCCATTCCGAGTCCGGCGGACGAAGTTGGCCAGCCCCACCCCCCAAGGCTATAGCCCACCCGTTTTTGTGGCCTTTTTTCGCTGGACGAACTTGGCGCCCCGGCCTTCGGGCGGGTATTTTTATGCCCGGCTGTGCCCACGGCCTATTTTTGGCACACGGAGGCGCATCGCAAACTCTCGCGGCATTCCGAGTCCGGCGGACGAAGTTGGCCAGCCCCACCCCCCAAGGCTATAGCCCACCCGTTTTTGTGGCCTTTTTTCGCTGGACGAACTTGGCGCCCCGGCCTTCGGGCGGGTATTTTTATGCGCGGCTGTGCCCGCGGCCTATTTTTGGCACACGGAGGCGCCTCGCAAAGTCTCGCGCCATTCCGAGTCCGGCGCACTCACGTGGCCAGCCAGACCTCCCAAGGCTATAGCCCACCCGTTTTTGTCGCCTTTTTTCGCTGGACGAACTTGGCGCCCCGTCCTTCGGGCGGGTATTTTTATGCGCGGCTGTGCCCGCGGCCTAGTTTTGGCACACGGATGTGCCTCGCAAAGTATCGCGCCATTCCGAGTCCGGCGGACGAAGTTGGCCAGCCCCACCCCCCAAGGCTATAGCCCACCCGTTTTTGTAGCCTTTTTTCGCTGGACGAACTTGGTGCCCCGGCCTTCGGGCGGGTATTTTTATGGGCGGCTGTGCCCGCGGCCTATTTTTGGCACACGGAGGCGCCTCGCAAAGTCTCGCGCCATTCCGAGTCCGGCGGACGAAGTTGGCCAGCCCCACCCCCCAAGGCTATAGCCCACCCGTTTTTGTGGCCTTTTTCCGCTGGACGAACTTGGCGCCCCGGCCTTCGGGCGGGTAGTTTTGGGCGCGGCAGTGCCCGCGGCCTATTTTTGGGACACGGAGGTGCCTCGCAAAGTCTCGCGCCATTCCGAGTCCGGCGGACGAAGTTGGCCAGCCCCACCCCCCAAGGCTATAGCCCACCCGTTTTTGTGGCCTTTTTCCGCTGGACGAACTTGGCGCCCCGGCCTTCGGGGGGGTATTTTTGGGTGCGGCTGTGCCCGCGGCTTAGTTTTGGCACACGGAGGCACCTCGCAAAGTATCGCGCCATTCCGAGTCCGGCGGACGAAGTTGGCCAGCCCCACCCCCCAAGGCTATAGCCCACCCGTTTTTGTGGCCTTTTTCCGCTGGACGAACTTGGCGCCCCGGCCTTCGGGGGGGTATTTTTGGGCTCGGCTGTGCCCACGGCCTATTTTTGGGACACGGAGGTGCCTCACAAAGTCTCGCGCCATTCCGAGTCCGGCGGACGAAGTTGGCCAGCCCACCCCCCAAGGCTATAGCCCACCCGTTTTTGTGGCCTTTTTCCGCTGGACGAACTTGGCGCCCCGGCCTTCGGGGGGGTATTTTTGGGCGTGGCTGTGCCCGCGGCCTAGTTTTGGTACACGGAGGCACCTCGCAAAGTATCGCGCCATTCCGAGTCCGGCGGACGAAGTTGGCCAGCCCCACCCCCCAAGGCTATAGCCCACCCGTTTTTGTGGCCTTTTTTCGCTGGACGAACTTGGCGCCCTGGCTTCGGGCGGGTATTTTTATGCGCGGCTGTGCCCGCGGCCTATTTTTGGCACACGGAGGTGCCTCGCAAAGTCTCGCGCCATTCCGAGTCCGGCGGACGAAGTTGGCCAGCCCCACCCCCCAAGGCTATAGCCCACCCGTTTTTGTGGCCTTTTTCCACTGGACGAACTTGGCGCCCCGGCCTTCGGGGGGGTATTTTTGGGCGCGGCTGTGCCCGCGGCCTATTTTTGGCACACGGAGGTGCCTCGCAAAGTCTCGCGCCATTCCGAGTCCGGCGGACGAAGTTGGCCAGCCCCACCCCCCAAGGCTATAGCCCCCCCGTTTTTGTGGCATTTTTCCGCTGGACGAACTAGGCGCCCGGCCTTCGGGGTATTTTTGGCGCGGCTGTGCCCCCGGCCTATTTTTGGCACACGGAGGTGCCTCACAAAGTCTCGCGCCATTCCGAGTCCGGCGGACGAAGTTGGCCAGCCCACCCCCCAAGGCTATAGCCCACCCGTTTTTGTGGCCTTTTTCCGCTGGACGAACTTGGCGCCCCGGCCTTCGGGGGGGTATTTTTGGGCGCGGCTGTGCCGCGGCCTAGTTTTGGCACACGGAGGCGCCTCGCAAAGTATCGCGCCATTCCGAGTCCGGCGGACGAAGTTGGCCAGCCCCACCCCCCAAGGCTATAGCCCACCCGTTTTTGTGGCCTTTTTTCGCTGGACGAACTTGGCGCCCCGGCCTTCGGGCGGGTATTTTTATGCCCGGCTGTGTCCACGGCCTATTTTTGGCACACGGAGGCGCATCGCAAACTCTCGCGGCATTCCGAGTCCGGCGGACGAAGTTGGCCAGCCCCACCCCCCAAGGCTATAGCCCACCCGTTTTTGTGGCCTTTTTCCGCTGGACGAACTTGGCGCCCCGGCCTTCGTGCGGGTATTTTTGGGCGCGGCTGTGCCCGCGGCCTAATTTTGGCACACGGAGGCGCCTCGCAAAGTCTCGCACCATTCCGAGTCCGGCGGACGAAGTTGTCCAGCCCCACCCCTAAGGCTATAGCCCACCCGTTTTTGTGACCTTTTTCCGCTGGACGAACTTGGCGCCCCGGCCTTCGGGCGGGTATTTTTGGGCGCGGCTGTGTCCGCGGCCTATTTTTGGCACACGGAGGCGCCTCGCAAAGTCTCGCCCCATTCCGAGTCCGGCGGACGAAGTTGGCCGGCCCCACCCCCCAAGGCTATAGCCCACCCGTTTTTGTGGCCTTTTTCCGCTGGACGAACTTGGCGCCCCGGCCTTCGGGCGGGTATTTTTGGGCGCGGCTGTGCCCACGGCCTATTTTTGGCACACGGAGGCGCCTCGCAAAGTCTCGCGCCATTCCGAGTCCGGCGGACGAAGTTGGCCAGCCCCACCCCCCAAGGCTATAGCCCACCCGTTTTTGTGGCCTTTTTCCGCTGGACGAACTAGGCGCGCCGGCCTTCGGGTGGGTATTTTTGGGCGCGGCTGTGCCCGCGGCCTATTTTTGGCACACGGAGGCGCCTCGCAAAGTCTCGCACCATTCCGAGTCCGGCGGACGAAGTTGGCCAGCCCCACCCCCCAAGGCTATAGCCCACCCGTTTTTCTGCCCTTTTTCCGCTGGACGAACTTGGCGCCCCGGCCATCGGGCGGGTATTTTTGGGCGCGGCTGTGCCCGCGGCCTATTTTTGGCACACGGAGGAGCCTCGCAAAGTCTCGCGCCATTCCGAGTCCGGCGGACGAAGTTGGCCAGCCCCACCCCCCAAGGCTATAGCCCACCCGTTTTTGTGGCCTTTTTCCGCTGGACGAACTTGGAGCCCCGCCCTTCGGGCGGGTATTTTTGGGCGCGGCAGTGCCCGCGGCCTAATTTTGGCACACGGAGGCGCCTCGCAAAGTCTCGCACCATTCCGAGTCCGGCGGACGAAGTTGTCCAGCCCCACCCCTAAGGCTATAGCCCACCCGTTTTTGTGACCTTTTTCCGCTGGACGAACTTGGCGCCCCGGCCTTCGGGCGGGTATTTTTGGGCGCGGCTGTGTCCGCGGCCTATTTTTGGCACACGGAGGCACCTCGCAAAGTCTCGCCCCATTCCGAGTCCGGCGGACGAAGTTGGCCGGCCCCACCCGCCAACGCTATAGCCCACCCGTTTTTGTGGCCTTTTTCCGCTGGATGAACTTGGCGCCCCGGCCTTCGGGCGGGTATTTTTGGGCGCGGCTGTGCCCACGGCCTATTTTTGGCACACGGAGGCGCCTCGCAAAGTCTCGCGCCATTCCGAGTCCGGCGGACGAAGTTGGCCAGCCCCACCCCCCAAGGCTATAGCCCACCCGTTTTTGTGGCCTTTTTCCGCTGGACGAACTACGCGGGCCGGCCTTCGGGCGGGTATTTTTGGGCGCGGCTGTGCCCGCGGCCTATTTTTGGCACAAGGAGGCGCCTCGCAAAGTCTCGCACCATTCCGAGTCCGGCGGACGAAGTTGGCCAGCCCCACCCCCCAAGGCTATAGCCCACCCGTTTTTCGGCCCTTTTTCCGCTGGACGAACTTGGCGCCCCGGCCATCGGGCGGGTATTTTTCGGCGCGGCTGTGCCCGCGGCCTATTTTTGGCACACGGAGGCACCTCGCAAAGTCTTGCGCCATTCCGAGTCCGGCGGACGAAGTTGGCCAGCCCCACCCGCCAAGGCTATACCCACCCGTTTTTGTGGCCTTTTTCCGCTGGACGAACTTGGAGCCCCGCCCTTCGGGCGGGTATTTTTGGGCGCGGCAGTGCCCGCGGCCTATTTTTGGCACACGGAGGCGCCTCGCAAAGTGTCGCGCCATTCCGAGTCCGGCGGACGAAGTTGGCCAGCCCCACCCCCCAAGGCTATAGCCCACCCGTTTTTGTGGCCTTTTTCCTCTGGACGAACTTGGCGCCCCGGCCTTCGGGGGGGTATTTTTGGGCGCGGCTGTTCCCGCGGCCTATTTTTGGGACACGGAGGTGCCTCGCAAAGTCTCGCGCCATTCCGAGTCCGGCGGACGAAGTGGGCCAGCCCAGCCCCCAAGGCTATAGCCCACCCGTTTTTGTGGCCTTTTTCCGCTGGACGAACTTGGCGCCCCGGCCTTCGGGGGGGTATTTTTGGGCGCGGCTGTGCACGCGGCCTAGTTTTGGCACACGGAGGCACCTCGTAAAGTATCGCGCCATTCCGAGTCCGGCGGAAGAAGTTGGCCAGCCCCACCCCCCAAGGCTATAGCCCACCCGTTTTTGTGGCCTTTTTCCGCTGGACAAACTTGGCGCCCCGGCCTTCGGGCGGGTATTTTTGGGTGCGGCTGGGCCCGCGGCCTATTTTTGGGACACGGAGGTGCCTCACAAAGTCTCGCGCCATTCCGAGTCCGGCGGACGAAGTTGGCCAGCCCACCCCCCAAGGCTATAGCCCACCCGTTTTTGTGGCCTTTTTCCGCTGGACGAACTTGGCGCCCCGGCCTTCGGGCGGGTATTTTTATACGCGGCTGTTCCCGCGGCCTATTTTTGGCACACGGAGGCGCCTCGCAAAGTCTCGCACCATTCCGAGCCGGGCGGACGGAGTTGGCCAGCCCCACCCCCCAAGGCAATAGCCCACCCGTTTTTGTTGCCTTTTTCCGCTGGACGAACGTGGCGCCCCGGCCTTCGGGCGGGTATCTTTGGGCGCGGCTGTGCCCGCGGCCTATTTTTGGCACACGGAGGCGCCTCGCAAAGTTTCGCGCCATTCCGAGTCCGGCGGACGAAATTGGCCAGCTCCACCCCCCAAGGCTATAGCCCACCCGTTTTTGTGGCCTTTTTCCGCTGGACGAACTTGGCGCCCCGGCCTTCGGGGGGGTATTTTTGGGCGCGGCTGTGCCCGCGGCCTATTTTTGGGACACGGAGGTGCCTCGCAAAGTCTCGCGCCATTCCGAGTCCGGCGGACGAAGTTGGCCAGCCCACCCCCCAAGGCTATAGCCCACCCGTTTTTGTGGCCTTTTTCCGCTGGACGAACTTGGCGCCCCGGCCTTCGGGGGGGTATTTTTGGGCGCGGCTGTGCCCGCGGCCTAGTTTTGGCACACAGAGGCACCTCGTAAAGTATCGCGCCATTCCGAGTCCGGCGGACGAAGTTGGCCAGCCCCACCCCCCAAGGCTATAGCCCACCCGTTTTTGTGGCCTTTTTTCGCTGGACGAACTTGGCGGCCTGGCCTTCGGGCGGGTATTTTTATGCGCGGCTGTGCCCGCGGCCTATTTTTGGCACACGGAGGCACCTCGCAAAGTCTCGCGCTATTCCGAGTCCGGCGGACTAAGTTGGCCAGCCCCACCCCCCAAGGCTATAGCCCACCCGTTTTTGTGGCCTTTTTCCGCTGGACGAACTTGGCGCCCCGGCCTTCGTGCGGGTATTTTTGGGCAAGGCTGTGCCTGCGGCCTATTTTTGGCACACGGAGGTGCCTCGCAAAGTCTCGCGCCATTCCGAGTCGGGCGGACGAAGTTGGCCAGCCCCACCCCCCAAGGCTATAGCCCACCCGTTTTTCATGCCTTTTTCTGCTGGACGAACGTGGCGCCCCGGCCTTCTGGCGGGTATCTTAGGGCGCGGCAGTGTCCGCGGCCTATTTTTGGCACACGGAGGTGCCTCGCAAAGTGTCGCGCCATTCCGAGTCCGGCGGACGAAGTTGGCCAGCCCCACCCCCCAAGGCTATAGCCCACCCGTTTTTGTGGCCTTTTTCCGCTGGACGAACTTGGAGCCCCACCCTTCGGGCGGGTATTTTTGGGCGCGGCAGTGCCCGCGGCCTATTTTTGGCACACGGAGGCGCCTCGCAAAGTGTCGCGCCATTCAGAGTCCGGCGGACGAAGTTGGCCAGCCCCACCCCCCTAGGCTATAGCCCACCCGTTTTTGTGGCCTTTTTCCGCTGGATGAACTTGGCGCCCCGGCCTTCGGGCGGGTATTTTTGGGCGCGGCTGTGCCCGCGGACTATTTTTGGCACATGGAGGCGCCTCGCAAAGTCTCGCGCCATTCCGAGCCGGGCGGACGAAGTTGGCCAGCCCCACCCCCCAAGGCTATAGCCCACCCGTTTTTGTTGCCTTTTTCCGCTGGACGAACGTGGCGCCCCGGCCTTCGGGCGGGTATCTTTGGGCGCGGCTGTGCCCGCGGCCTATTTTTGGCACACGGAGGCGCCTCGCAAAGTGTCGCGCCATTCCGAGTCCGGCGGACGAAGTTGGCCAGCTCCACCCCCCAAGGCTATAGCCCACCCGTTTTTGTGGCCTTTTTCCTCTGGACGAACTTGGCGCCCCGGCCTTCGGGGGGGTATTTTTGGGCGCGGCTGTGCCCGCGGCCTATTTTTGGGACACGGAGGTGCCTCGCAAAGTCTCGCGCCATTCCGAGTCCGGCGGACGAAGTGGGCCAGCCCACCCCCCAAGGCTATAGCCCACCCGTTTTTGTGGCCTTTTTCCGCTGGACGAACTTGGCGCCCCGGCCTTCGGGGGGGTATTTTTGGGCGCGGCTGTGCCCGCGGCCTAGTTTTGGCACACGGAGGCACCTCGTAAAGTATCGCGCCATTCCGAGTCCGGCGGACGAAGTTGGCCAGCCCCACCCCCCAAGGCTATAGCCCACCCGTTTTTGTGGCCTTTTTTCGCTGGACGAACTTGGCGCCCTGGCCTTCGGGCGGGTATTTTTATATGCGGCTGTGCCCACGGCCTATTTTTGGCACACGGAGGCGCCTCGCAAAGTCTCGCGCCATTCCGAGTCCGGCGGACGAAGTTGGCCAGCCCCACCCCCCAAGGCTATAGCCCACCCGTTTTTGTGGCCTTTTTCCGCTGGACAAACTTGGCGCCCCGGCCTTCGGGCGGGTATTTTTGGGCAAGGCTGTGCCCGCGGCCTATATTTGGTACAAGGAGGAGCCTCGCAAAGTGTCGCACCATTCCGAGTCCGGCGGACGAAGTTGGCCAGCCCCACCTCCCAAGGCTATAGCCCACCCGTTTTTCTGCCCTTTTTCCGCTGGATGAACTTGGCGCCCCGGCCATCGGGCGGGTATTTTTTGGCGCGGCTGTGCCCGCGGCCTATTTTTGGCACACGGAGGCGCCTCGCAAAGTCTCGCGCCATTCCGAGTCCGGCGGACGAAGTTGGCCAGCCCCACCCCCCAAGGCTATAGCCCACCCGTTTTTGTGGCCTTTTTCCGCTGGACGAACTTGGAGCCCCGCCCTTCGGGCGGGTATTTTTGGGCGCGGCAGTGCCCGCGGCCTATTTTTGGCACACGGAGGCGCCTCGCAAAGTGTCGCGCCATTCCGAGTCCGGCGGACGAAATTGGCCAGCCCCACCCCCCAAGGCTATAGCCCACCCGTTTTTCTGGCCTTTTTCCGCTGGATGAACTTGGCGCCCCGGCCTTCGGGCGGGTATTTTTGGGCGCGGCTGGGTCCGCGGCCTATTTTTGGGACACGGAGGTGCCTCGCAAAGTCTCGCGCCATTCCGAGTCCGGCGGACGAAGTTGGCCAGCCCACCCCCCAAGGCTATAGCCCACCCGTTTTTGTGGCCTTTTTCCGCTGGACGAACTTGGCGCCCCGGCCTTCGGGCGGGTATCTTTGGGCGCGGCTGTGCCCGCGGCCTATTTTTGGCACACGGAGGCGCCTCGCAAAGTTTCGCGCCATTCCCAGTCCGGCGGACGAAGTTGGCCAGCTCCACCCCCCAAGGCTATAGCCCACCCGTTTTTGTGGCCTTTTTCCGCTGGACGAACTTGGCGCCCCGGCCTTCGGGGGGGTATTTTTGGGCGCGGCTGTGCCCGCGGCCTAGTTTTGGCACACGGAGGCACCTCGTAAAGTATCGCGCCATTCCGAGTCCGGCGGACGAAGTTGGCCAGCCCCACCCCCCAAGGCTATAGCCCACCCGTTTTTGTGGCCTTTTTTCGCTGGACGAACTTGGCGCCCTGGCCTTCGGGCGGGTATTTTTATGCGCGGCTGTGCCCGCGGCCTATTTTTGGCACACGGAGGCGCCTCGCAAAGTCTCGCGCCATTCCGAGTCCGGCGGACGAAGTTGGCCAGCCCCACCCCCCAAGGCTATAGCCCACCCGTTTTTGTGGCCTTTTTCCGCTGGACGAACTTGGCGCCCCGGCCTTCGGGCGGGTATTTTTGGGCAAGGCTGTGTCCGCGGCCTATTTTTGGCACACGGAGGCGCCTCGCAAAGTCTCGCGCCATTCCGAGACGGGCGGACGAAGTTGGCCAGCCCCACCCCCCAAGGCTATAGCCCACCCGTTTTTGATGCCTTTTTCCGCTGGACGAACGTGTCGCCCCGGCCTTCTGGCGGGTATCTTGGGGCGCGGCAGTGCCCGCGGCCTATTTTTGGCACACGGAGGCGCCTCGCAAAGTGTCGCGCCATTCCGAGTCCGGCGGACGAAGTTGGCCAGCCCCACCCCCCAAGGCTATAGCCCACCCGTTTTTGTGGCCTTTTTCCGCTGGATGAACTTGGCGCCCCGGCCTTCGGGCGGGTATTTTTGGGCGCGGCTGTGCCCGCAGACTATTTTTGGCACATGGAGGCGCCTCGCAAAGTCTCACGCCATTCCGAGCCGGGCGGACGAAGTTGGCCAGCCCCACCCCCCAAGGCTATAGCCCACCCGTTTTTGTTGCCTTTTTCCGCTGGACGAACGTGGCGCCCCGGCCTTCGGGCGGGTATCTTTGGCCGCGGCTGTGCCCGCGGCCTATTTTTGGCACACGGAGGCGCCTCGCAAAGTCTAGCGCCATTCCGAGTCCGGCGGACGAAGTTGGCCAGCCCCACCCCCCAAGGCTATAGCCCACCCGTTTTTGTGGCCTTTTTCCGCTGGACGAACTTGGCGCCCCGGCCTTCGGGGGGGTATTTTTGGGCGCGGCTGTGCCCGCGGCCTATTTTTTGGACACGGCGTTGCCTCGCAAAGTCTCGCGCCATTCCGAGTCCGGCGGACGAAGTTGGTCAGCCCACCCCCCAAGGCTATAGCCCACCCGTTTTTGTGGCCTTTTTCCGCTGGACGAACTTGGCGCCCCGGCCTTCGGGGGGGTATTTTTGGACGCGGCTGTGCCCGCGGCCTCGTTTTGGCACACGGAGGCACCTCGTAAAGTATCGCGCCATTCCGAGTCCGGCGGACGAAGTTGGCCAGCCCCACCCCCCAAGGCTATAGCCCACCCGTTTTTGTGGCCTTTTTTCGCTGGACGAACTTGGCGCCCTGGCCTTCGGGCGGGTATTTTTATGCGCGGCTGTGGCCGCGGCCTATTTTTGGCACACGGGGGAGCCTCGCAAAGTCTCGCGCCATTCCGAGTCCGGCGGACGAAGTTGGCCAGCCCCACCCCCCAAGGCTATAGCCCACCCGTTTTTGTGGCCTTTTTCCGCTGGACGAACTTGGCGCCCCGGCCTTCGGGCGGGTATTTTTGGACAAGGCTGTGCCCGCGGCCTATTTTTGGCACACGGAGGCGCTCGCAAAGTCTCGCGCCATTCCGAGTCGGGCGGACGAAGTTGGCCAGCCCCACCCCCCAAGGCTATAGCCCAGCCGTTTTTGTGGCCTTTTTCCGCTGGACGAACTTGGCGCCCCGGCCTTCGGGCGGGTATTTTTGGGCGCGGCTGTGCCCGCGGCCTATTTTTGGCACACGGAGGCGCCTCGCAAAGTCTCGCGCCATTCCGAGTCCGGCGGACGAAGTTGGCCAGCCCCACCCCCCAAGGCTATAGCCCACCCGTTTTTGTGGCCTTTTTCCGCTGGACGAACTAGGCGCGCCGGCCTTTGGGCGGGTATTTTTGGGGGCGGCTGTGCCCGCGGCCTATTTTTGGCACAAGGAGGCGTCTCGCAAAGTCTCGCACCATTCCGAGTCCGGCGGACGAAGTTGGCCAGCTCCACCCCCCAAGGCTATAGCCCACCCGTTTTTCTGCCCTTTTTCCGCTGGACGAACTTGGCGCCCCGGCCATCGGGCGGGTATTTTTGGGCGCGGCTGTGCCCGCGGCCTATTTTTGGCACAAGGAGGCGCCTCGCAAAGTCTCGCATCATTCCGAGTCCGGCGGACGAAGTTGGCCAGCTCCACCCCCCAAGGCTATAGCCCACCCGTTTTTCTGCCCTTTTTCCGCTGGACGAACTTGGCGCCCCGGCTATCGGGCGGGTATTTTTCGGCGCGGCTGTGCCCGCGGCCTATTTTTGGCACACGGAGGCGCCTCGCAAAGTCTCGCGCCATTCCGAGTCCGGCAGACGAAGTTGGCCAGCCCCAACCCCCAAGGCTATAGCCCACCTGTTTTTGTGGCCTTTTTCCGCTGGACGAACTTGGCGCCCCGGCCTTCGGGGGGGTATTTTTGGGCGCGGCTGTGCCCGCGGCCTATTTTTGGCACACGGAGGTGCCTCGCAAAGTGTCGCACCATTCCGAGTCCGGCGGACGAAGTTGGCCAGCCCCACCCCCCAAGGCTATAGCCCACCTGTTTTTGTTGCCTTTTTCCGCTGGACGAACGTGGCGCCCCGGCCTTCGGGCGGGTATCTTTGGGCGCGGCTGTGCCCGCGGCCTAATTTTGGCACACGGAAGCGCCTCGCAAAGTGTCGCGCCATTCCGAGTCCGGCGGACGAAGTTGGCCAGCCCCACCCCCCAAGGCTATAGCCCACCCGTTTTTGTGGCTTTTTCCGCTGGACGAACTAGGCGCGCCGGCCTTCGGGCGGGTATTTTTGGGGGCGGCTGTGCCCGCGGCCTATTTTTGGCACAAGGAGGCGTCTCGCAAAGTCTCGCACCATTCCGAATCCGGCGGACGAAGTTGGCCAGCTCCACCCCCCAAGGCTATAGCCCACCCGTTTTTCTGCCCTTTTTCCGCTGGACGAACTTGGCGCCCCGGCCATCGGGCGGGTATTTTTCGGCGCGGCTGTGCCCGCGGCCTATTTTTGGCACAAGGAGGCGCCTCGCAAAGTCTCGCATCATTCCGAGTCCGGCGGACGAAGTTGGCCAGCTCCACCCCCCAAGGCTATAGCCCACCCGTTTTTCTGCCCTTTTTCCGCTGGACGAACTTGGCGCCCCGGCTATCGGGCGGGTATTTTTCGGCGCGGCTGTGCCCGCGGCCTATTTTTGGCACACGGAGGCGCCTCGCAAAGTCTCGCGCCATTCCGAGTCCGGTGGACGAAGTTGGCCAGCCCCACCCCCCAAGGCTATAGCCCACCCGTTTTTGCGGCCTTTTACCGCTGGACGAACTTGGCGCCCCGGCCTTCGGGTGGGTATTTTTGGGCGCGGCTGTGCCCGCGGCCTATTTTTGGCACACGGAGTTGCCTCGCAAAGTCTCGCGCAATTCCGAGTCCGGCGGACGAAGTTGGCCAGCCCCACCCCCCAAGGCTATAGCCCACCCGTTTTTGTGGCCTTTTTCCGCTGGACGAACTAGGCGCGCCGGCCTTCGGGCGGGTATTTTTGGGGGCGGCTGTGCCCGCGGCCTATTTTTGGCACAAGGAGGCGCCTCGCAAAGTGTCGCGCCATTCCGAGTCCGGCGGACGAAGTTGGCCAGCCCCACCCCCCAAGGCTATAGCCCACCCGTTTTTGTGGCTTTTTCCGCTGGACGAACTTGGCGCCCCGGCCTTCGGGCGGGTATTTTTGGGCGAGGCTGTGCCCGCGGCCTATTTTTGGCACACGGAGGTGCCTCGCAAAGTCTCGCACCATTCCGAGTCCGGCGGACGAAGTTGGCCAGCCCCACCCCCCAAGGCTATAGCCCACCCGTTTTTGTGACCTTTTTCCGCTGGACGAACTTGGCGCCCCGGCCTTCGGGCGGGTATTTTTGGGCGCGGCTGTGCGCGCGGCCTATTTTTGGCACACGGAGGTGCCTCGCAAAGTCTCGCGCCATTTCGAGTCCGGCGGACGAAGTTGGCCGGCCCCACCCCCCAAGGCTATAGCCCACCCGTTTTTGTGGCCTTTTTCCGCTGAACGAACTTGGCGCCCCGGCCTTCGTGCGGGTATTTTTGGGCACGGCTGTGCCCGCGGCCTATTTTTGGTACACGGAGGTGCCTCGCAAAGTCTCGCGCCATTCCGAGTCCGGCGGACGAAGTTGGCCAGCCCCACCCCCCAAGGCTATAGCCCACCCGTTTTTGTGGCCTTTTTCCGCTGGACGAACTTGGCGCCCCGGCCTTCGGGGGGGAATTTTTCGGCGCGGCTGTGCCCGCGGCCTATTTTTGGCACACGGAGGTGCCTCGCAAAGTCTCGCGCCATTCCGAGCCCGGTGGACGAAGTTGGCCAGCCCCACCCCCCAAGGCTATAGCCCACCCGTTTTTGCGGCCTTTTACCGCTGGATGAACTTGGCGCCCCGGCCTTCGGGCGGGTATTTTTGGGCGCGGCTGTTCCCGCGGCCTATTTTTGGCACACGGAGGCGCCTCGCAAAGTCTCGCGCCATTCCGAGTCCAGCGGACGAAGTTGGCCAGCCCCACCCCCCAAGGCTATAGCCCACCCGTTTTTGTGGCCTTTTTCCGCTGGACGAACTTGGCGCCCCGGCCTTCGGGCTGGTATTTTTGGGCGCGGCTGTGACCGCGGCCTATTTTTGGCACACGGAGTCGCCTCGCAAAGTCTCGCGCCATTCCGAGTCCGGCGGACGAAGTTGGCCAGCCCCACCCCCCAAGGCTATAGCCCACCCGTTTTTGTGGCCTTTTCCCGCTGGACGAACTTGGCGCCCCGGCCTTCGGGCGGGTATTTTTGGGCGCGGCAGTGCCAGCGGCCTATTTTTGGCACACGGAGGTGCCTCACAAAGTCTCGCGCCATTCCGAGTCCGGCGGACGAAGTTGGCCAGCCCCACCCCCCAAGGCTATAGCCCACCCGTTTTTGTGGCCTTTTACCGCTGGACGAACTTGGCGCCCCGGCCTTCGGGCGGGTATTTTTGCATGCGGCTGTGCCCGCGGCCTATTTTTGGCACACATAGGCACCTCGCAAAGTCTTGCGCCATTCCGAGTCCAGCGGACGAAGTTGGCCAGCCCCACCCCCCAAGGCTATAGCCCACCCGTTTTTGTGGCCTTTTTCCGCTGGACGAACTAGGCGCCCCGGCCTTCGGGCGGGTATTTTTGGGCGCGGCAGTGCCAACGGCCTATTTTTGGCACACGGAGGTGCCTCACAAAGTCTCGCGCCATTCCGAGTCCGGCGGACGAAGTTGGCCAGCCCCACCCCCCAAGGCTATAGCCCACCCGTTTTTGTGTCCTTTTTCCGCTGGACGAACTTGGCGCCCCGGCCTTCGGGCGGGTATTTTTGGGCGCGGCTGTGCCCGTGGCCTATTTTTGGCACACGGAGGCACCTCGCAAAGTCTCGCGCCATTCCGAGTCCAGCGGACGAAGTTGGCCAGCCCCACCCGCCAAGGTATTGCCGACCCGTTTTTGTGGCCTTTTACCGCTGGACAAAGTTGGCGCCCCGGCCTTCGGGCGGGTATTTTTGGGCGCGGGTTTGCCCGCGGCCTATTTATGGCACACGGAGATGCCTCACAAATTCTCGCGCCATTCCGAGTCCGGCGGACGAAGTTGGCCAGCCCCACCCCCCAAGGCTATAGCCCACCTGTTTTTGTGGCCTTTTTCCGCTGGACGAACTTGGCGCCCCGGCCTTCGGGCGGGTATTTTTGGGCTCGGCTGTGCCCGTGGCCTATTTTTGTCACACGGAGGCGCCTCGCAAAGTCTCGCGCCATTCCGAGTCCGGCGGACGAAGTTGGCCAGCCCCACCCCCCAAGGTATAGCCCACCCGTTTTTGTGGCCTTTTGCCGCTGGACGAAGTTGGCGCCCCGGCCTTCGGGCGGGTATTTTTGGGCGCGGGTTTGCCCGCGGCCTATTTTTGGCACACGGAGGCGCCTCACAAAGTCTCGCGCCATTCCGAGTCCGGCGGACGAAGTTGGCCAGCCCCACCCCCCAAGGCTATAGCCCACCCGTTTTTGTGGCCTTTTACCGCTGGACGAACTTGGCGCCCCGGCCTTCGGGCGGGTATTTTTGCGTGCGGCTGTGCCCGCGGCCTATTTTTGGCACACATAGGCACCTCGCAAAGTCTTGCGCCATTCTGAGTCCAGCGGACGAAGTTGGCCAGCCCCACCCCCCAAGGCTATAGCCCACCCGTTTTTGTGGCCTTTTTCCGCTGGGACGAACTAGGCGCCCCGGCCTTCGGGCGGGTATTTTTGGGCGCGGCAGTGCCAACGGTCTATTTTGGCACACGGAGGTGCCTCACAAAGTCTCGCGCCATTCCGAGTCCGGCGGACGAAGTTGGCCAGCCCCACCCCCAAGGCTATAGCCCACCCGTTTTGTGGCCTTTTTCCGCTGGCCGAACTTGGCGCCCGGCCTTCGGGGGCGGGTATTTTTGGCGCGGGTTTGCCCACTTTGCCTATTTATGGCACACGGAGGTGCCTCACAAATTCTCGCGCCATTCAGAGTCCGGATGACGAAGTTGGCCATCCACAACCCCCAAGGCTATAGCCCACCTGTTTTTGTGGCCTTTTTCCGCTGGACGAACTTGGCGCCCCGGCCTTCGGGCGGGTATTTTTGGGCGCGGCTGTGCCCGTGGCCTATTTTTGTCACACGGAGGCGCCTCGCAATGTCTCGCGCCATTCCGAGTCCGGCGGACGAAGTTGGCCAGCCCCACCCCCCAAGGTATAGCCCACCCGGTTTTGTTGGCTTTTACCGCAGGACGAAGATGGCGCCCCGGCCGTCGGGCGCGGATTTTTGTGCGTGGGTTTGCCCGGGGCCTATTTTTGGCACACGGAGGCGCCTCACAAAGTCTCGCGCCATTCCGAGTCCGGCGGACGAAGTTGGCCAGCCCCACCCCCCAAGGCTATAGCCCACCCGTTTTTGTGGCCTTTTACCGCTGGACGAACTTGGCGCCCCGGCCTTCGGGCGGGTATTTTTGCGTGCGGCTGTGCCCGCGGCCTATTTTTGGCACACATAGGCACCTCGCAAAGTCTTGCGCCATTCTGAGTCCAGCGGACGAAGTTGGCCAGCCCCCCCCCAAGGCTATAGCCCACCCGTTTTTGTGGCCTTTTTCCGCTGGACGAACTAGGCGCCCCGGCCTTCGGGCGGGTATTTTTGGGCGCGGCAGTGCCAACGGCCTATTTTTGGCACACGGAGGTGCCTCACAAAGTCTCGCGCCATTCCGAGTCCGGCGGACGAAGTTGGCCAGCCCCACCCCCCAAGGCTATAGCCCACCCGTTTTTGTGGCCTTTTTCCGCTGGACGAACTTGGCGCCCCGGCCTTCGGGCGGGTATTTTTGGGCGCGGCTGTGCCCGTGGCCTATTTTTGGCACATGGAGGCACCTCGCAAAGTCTCGCGCCATTCCGAGTCCAGCGGACGAAGTTGGCCAGCCCCACCCGCCAAGGTATTGCCCACCCGTTTTTGTGGCCTTTTACCGCTGGACAAAGTTGGCGCCCCGGCCTTCGGGCGGGTATTTTTGGGCGCGGGTTTGCCCGCGGCCTATTTATGGCACACGGAGGTGCCTCACAAATTCTCGCGCCATTCCGAGTCCGGCGGACAAAGTTGGCCAGCCCCACCCCCCAAGGCTATAGCCCACCCGTTTTTGTGGCCTTTTTCCGCTGGACGAACTTGGCGCCCCGGCCTTCGGGCGGGTATTTTTGGGCGCGGCTGTGCCCGTGGCCTATTTTTGGCACACGGAGGCACCTCGCAAAGTCTCGCGCCATTCCGAGTCCAGCGGACGAAGTTGGCCAGCCCCACCCGCCAAGGTATTGCCGACCCGTTTTTGTGGCCTTTTACCGCTGGACAAAGTTGGCGCCCCGGCCTTCGGGCGGGTATTTTTGGGCGCGGGTTTGCCCGCGGCCTATTTATGGCACACGGAGATGCCTCACAAATTCTCGCGCCATTCCGAGTCCGGCGGACGAAGTTGGCCAGCCCCACCCCCCAAGGCTATAGCCCACCTGTTTTTGTGGCCTTTTTCCGCTGGACGAACTTGGCGCCCCGGCCTTCGGGCGGGTATTTTTGGGCTCGGCTGTGCCCGTGGCCTATTTTTGTCACACGGAGGCGCCTCGCAAAGTCTCGCGCCATTCCGAGTCCGGCGGACGAAGTTGGCCAGCCCCACCCCCCAAGGTATAGCCCACCCGTTTTTGTGGCCTTTTGCCGCTGGACGAAGTTGGCGCCCCGGCCTTCGGGCGGGTATTTTTGGGCGCGGGTTTGCCCGCGGCCTATTTTTGGCACACGGAGGCGCCTCACAAAGTCTCGCGCCATTCCGAGTCCGGCGGACGAAGTTGGCCAGCCCCACCCCCCAAGGCTATAGCCCACCCGTTTTTGTGGCCTTTTACCGCTGGACGAACTTGGCGCCCCGGCCTTCGGGCGGGTATTTTTGCGTGCGGCTGTGCCCGCGGCCTATTTTTGGCACACATAGGCACCTCGCAAAGTCTTGCGCCATTCTGAGTCCAGCGGACGAAGTTGGCCAGCCCCACCCCCCAAGGCTATAGCCCACCCGTTTTTGTGGCCTTTTTCCGCTGGACGAACTAGGCGCCCCGGCCTTCGGGCGGGTATTTTTGGGCGCGGCAGTGCCAACGGTCTATTTTTGGCACACGGAGGTGCCTCACAAAGTCTCGCGCCATTCCGAGTCCGGCGGACGAAGTTGGCCAGCCCCACCCCCCAAGGCTATAGCCCACCCGTTTTTGTGGCCTTTTTCCGCTGGACGAACTTGGCGCCCCGGCCTTCGGGCGGGTATTTTTGGGCGCGGGTTTGCCCGCGGCCTATTTATGGCACACGGAGGTGCCTCACAAATTCTCGCGCCATTCCCAGTCCGGCGGACGAAGTTGGCCAGCCCCACCCCCCAAGGCTATAGCCCACCTGTTTTTGTGGCCTTTTTCCGCTGGACGAACTTGGCGCCCCGGCCTTCGGGCGGGTATTTTTGGGCGCGGCTGTGCCCGTGGCCTATTTTTGTCACACGGAGGCGCCTCGCAATGTCTCGCGCCATTCCGAGTCCGGCGGACGAAGTTGGCCAGCCCCACCCCCCAAGGTATAGCCCACCCGTTTTTGTGGCCTTTTACCGCTGGACGAAGTTGGCGCCCCGGCCTTCGGGCGGGTATTTTTGGGCGTGGGTTTGCCCGCGGCCTATTTTTGGCACACGGAGGCGCCTCACAAAGTCTCGCGCCATTCCGAGTCCGGCGGACGAAGTTGGCCAGCCCCACCCCCCAAGGCTATAGCCCACCCGTTTTTGTGGCCTTTTACCGCTGGACGAACTTGGCGCCCCGGCCTTCGGGCGGGTATTTTTGCGTGCGGCTGTGCCCGCGGCCTATTTTTGGCACACATAGGCACCTCGCAAAGTCTTGCGCCATTCTGAGTCCAGCGGACGAAGTTGGCCAGCCCCACCCCCCAAGGCTATAGCCCACCCGTTTTTGTGGCCTTTTTCCGCTGGACGAACTAGGCGCCCCGGCCTTCGGGCGGGTATTTTTGGGCGCGGCAGTGCCAACGGCCTATTTTTGGCACACGGAGGTGCCTCACAAAGTCTCGCGCCATTCCGAGTCCGGCGGACAAAGTTGGCCAGCCCCACCCCCCAAGGCTATAGCCCACCCGTTTTTGTGGCCTTTTTCCGCTGGACGAACTTGGCGCCCCGGCCTTCGGGCGGGTATTTTTGGGCGCGGCTGTGCCCGTGGCCTATTTTTGGCACATGGAGGCACCTCGCAAAGTCTCGCGCCATTCCGAGTCCAGCGGACGAAGTTGGCCAGCCCCACCCGCCAAGGTATTGCCCACCCGTTTTTGTGGCCTTTTACCGCTGGACAAAGTTGGCGCCCCGGCCTTCGGGCGGGTATTTTTGGGCGCGGGTTTGCCCGCGGCCTATTTATGGCACACGGAGGTGCCTCACAAATTCTCGCGCCATTCCGAGTCCGGCGGACAAAGTTGGCCAGCCCCACCCCCCAAGGCTATAGCCCACCCGTTTTTGTGGCCTTTTTCCGCTGGACGAACTTGGCGCCCCGGCCTTCGGGTGGGTATTTTTGGGCGCGGCTGTGCCCGTGGCCTATTTTTGTCACACGGAGGCGCCTCGCAAAGTCTCGCGCCATTCCGAGTCCGGCGGACGAAGTTGGCCAGCCCCACCCCCCAAGGTATAGCCCACCCGTTTTTGTGGCCTTTTACCGCTGGACGAACTTGGCGTCCCGGCCTTCGGGCGGGTATTTTTGGGCGCGGCTGTGCCCGCGGCCTATTTTTGGTACACGGAGGAACCTCGCAAAGTCTCGCGCCATTCCGAGTCCGGCGGACGAAGTGGGCCGGCCCCACCCCCCAAGGCTATAGCCCACCCGTTTTTGTGGCCTTTTTCCGCTGGACGAACTTGGCGCCCCGGCCTTCGGGGGGTATTTTTGGGCGCGGCTGTGCCCGCGGCCTATTTTTGGCACACGGAGGCGCCTCGCAATGTCTCGCGCCATTCCGAGTCCGGCGGACGAAGTTGGCCAGCCCCACCCCCCAAGGCTATAGCCCACCCGTTTTTGTGGCCTTGTTCCGCTGGACGAACATGGCGCCCCGGCCTTCGGGCGGGTATTTTTGGGCGCGGCTGTGCCCGCATCCTATTTTTCGCACAGAGAGGCGCCTCGCAAAGTCTCGCGCCATTCCGAGTCTTGCAGACGAAGTGGGCCAGCCCCACCCCCCAAGGCTATAGCCCACCCGTTTTTGTGGCCTTTTACCGCTGGACGAACTTGGCGCCCCGGCCTTCGGGCGGGTATTTTTGCGTGCGGCTGTGCCCGCGGCCTATTTTTGGCACACATAGGCACCTCGCAAAGTCTTGCGCCATTCTGAGTCCAGCGGACGAAGTTGGCCAGCCCCACCCCCCAAGGCTATAGCCCACCCGTTTTTGTGGCCTTTTTCCGCTGGACGAACTAGGCGCCCCGGCCTTCGGGCGGGTATTTTTGGGCGCGGCAGTGCCAACGGCCTATTTTTGGCACACGGAGGTGCCTCACAAAGTCTCGCGCCATTCCGAGTCCGGCGGACGAAGTTGGCCAGCCCCACCCCCCAAGGCTATAGCCCACCCGTTTTTGTGGCCTTTTTCCGCTGGACGAACTTGGCGCCCCGGCCTTCGGGCGGGTATTTTTGGGCGCGGCTGTGCCCGTGGCCTATTTTTGGCACATGGAGGCACCTCGCAAAGTCTCCCGCCATTCCGAGTCCAGCGGACGAAGTTGGCCAGCCCCACCCGCCAAGGTATTGCCCACCCGTTTTTGTGGCCTTTTACCGCTGGACAAAGTTGGCGCCCCGGCCTTCGGGCGGGTATTTTTGGGCGCGGGTTTGCCCGCGGCCTATTTATGGCACACGGAGGTGCCTCACAAATTCTCGCGCCATTCCGAGTCCGGCGGACAAAGTTGGCCAGCCCCACCCCCCAAGGCTATAGCCCACCCGTTTTTGTGGCCTTTTTCCGCTGGACGAACTTGGCGCCCCGGCATCCGGGTGGGTATTTTTGGGCGCGGCTGTGCCCGTGGCCTATTTTTGTCACACGGAGGCGCCTCGCAAAGTCTCGCGCCATTCCGAGTCCGGCGGACGAAGTTGGCCAGCCCCACCCCCCAAGGTATAGCCCACCCGTTTTTGTGGCCTTTTACCGCTGGACGAACTTGGCGTCCCGGCCTTCGGGCGGGTATTTTTGGGCGCGGCTGTGCCCGCGGCCTATTTTTGGTACACGGAGGAACCTCGCAAAGTCTCGCGCCATTCCGAGTCCGGCGGACCAGTGGGCGGCCCCACCCCCAAGGCTATAGCCCACCCGTTTTGTGGCCTTTTTCCGCTGGGACGAACTTGGCGCCCGGCCTTCGGGGGTATTTTTGGGCGCGGCTGTGCCCCTTGGCCTATTTTTGTCACACGGAGGCGCCTCGCAAAGTCTCGCGCCATTCCGAGTCCGGCGGACGAAGTTGGCCAGCCCCACCCCCCAAGGCTATAGCCCACCCGTTTTTGTGGCCTTGTTCCGCTGGACGAACATGGCGCCCCGGCCTTCGGGCGGGTATTTTTGGGCGCGGCTGTGCCCGCATCCTATTTTTCGCACAGAGAGGCGCCTCGCAAAGTCTCGCGCCATTCCGAGTCTTGCAGACGAAGTGGGCCAGCCCCACCCCCCAAGGCTATAGCCCACCCGTTTTTGTGGCCTTTTTCCGCTGGACGAACTTGGCGCCCCGGCCTTCGGGCGGGTATTTTTGGGCGCGGGTTTGCCCGCGGCCTATTTTTGGCACACGGAGGCACCTCACAAAGTCTCGCGCCATTCCGAGTCCGGCGGACGAAGTTGGCCAGCCCCACCCCCCAAGGCTATAGCCCACCCGTTTTTGTGGCCTTTTTCCACTGGACGAACTTGGCGCCCCGGCCTTCGGGCGGGTATTTTTGGCTGCGGCTGTGCCCGCGGCCTATTTTTGGCACACGGAGGCACCTCACAAAGTCTCGCGCCATTCCGAGTCCGGCGGACGAAGTTGGCCAGCCCCACCCCCCAAGGCTATAGCCCACCCGTTTTTGTGGCCTTTTTCCGCTGGACGAACTTGGCGCCCCGGCCTTCGGGCGGGTATTTTTGGGCGCGGCAGTGCCAGCGGCCTATTTTTGGCACACGGAGGTGCCTCACAAAGTCTCGCGCCATTCCGAGTCCGGCGGACGAAGTTGGCCAGCCCCACCCCCCAAGGCTATAGCCCACCCGTTTTTGTGGCCTTTTACCGCTGGACGAACTTGGCGCCCCGGCCTTCGGGCGGGTATTTTTGGGTACGGCTGTGCCCACGGCCTATTTTTGGCACACATAGGCACCTCGCAAAGTCTTGCGCCATTCCGAGTCCAGCGGACGAAGTTGGCCAGCCCCACCCCCCAAGGCTATAGCCCACCCGTTTTTGTGGCCTTTTTCCGCTGGACGAACTAGGCGCCCCGGCCTTCGGGCGGATATTTTTGGGCGCGGGTTTGCCCGCGGCCTATTTTTGGCACACGGAGGCACCTCACAAAGTCTCGCGCCATTCCGAGTCCGGCGGACGAAGTTGGCCAGCCCCACCCCCCAAGGCTATAGCCCACCCGTTTTTGTGGCCTTTTTCCACTGGACGAACTTGGCGCCCCGGCCTTCGGGCGGGTATTTTTGGCTGCGGCTGTGCCCGCGGCCTATTTTTGGCACACGGAGGCACCTCACAAAGTCTCGCGCCATTCCGAGTCCGGCGGACGAAGTTGGCCAGCCCCACCCCCCAAGGCTATAGCCCACCCGTTTTTGTGGCCTTTTTCCGCTGGACGAACTTGGCGCCCCGGCCTTCGGGCGGGTATTTTTGGGCGCGGCAGTGCCAGCGGCCTATTTTTGGCACACGGAGGTGCCTCACAAAGTCTCGCGCCATTCCGAGTCCGGCGGACGAAGTTGGCCAGCCCCACCCCCCAAGGCTATAGCCCACCCGTTTTTGTGGCCTTTTACCGCTGGACGAACTTGGCGCCCCGGCCTTCGGGCGGGTATTTTTGGGTACGGCTGTGTCCGCGGCCTATTTTTGGCACACATAGGCACCTCGCAAAGTCTTGCGCCATTCCGAGTCCAGCGGACGAAGTTGGCCAGCCCCACCCCCCAAGGCTATAGCCCACCCGTTTTTGTGGCCTTTTTCCGCTGGACGAACTAGGCGCCCCGGCCTTCGGGCGGGTATTTTTGGGCGCGGCAGTGCCAGCGGCCTATTTTTGGCACACGGAGGTGCCTCACAAAGTCTCGCGCCATTCCGAGTCCGGCGGACGAAGTTGGCCAGCCCCACCCCCCAAGGCTATAGCCCACCCGTTTTTGTGGCCTTTTTCCGCTGGACGAACTTGGCGCCCCGGCCTTCGGGTGGGTATTTTTGGGCGCGGCTGTGCCCATGGCCTAGTTTTGTCACACGGAGGCACCTCGCAAAGTCTCGCGCCATTCCGAGTCCGGCGGACGAAGTTGGCCAGCCCCACCCCCCAAGGTATAGCCCACCCGTTTTTGTGGCCTTTTACCGCTGGACGAAGTTGGCGCCCCGGCCTTCGGGCGGGTATGTTTGGGCGCGGGTTTGTCCGCGGCCTATTTTTGGCACACGGAGGCACCTCACAAAGTCTCGCGCCATTCCGAGTCCGGCGGACGAAGTTGGCCAGCCCCACCCCCCAAGGCTATAGCCCACCCGTTTTTGTGGCCTTTTTCTGCTGGACGAACTAGGCGCCTCGGCCTTCGGGCGGGTATTTTTGGGCGCGGGTTTGCCCACGGCCTATTTATGGCACACGGAGGTGCCTCACAAATTCTCGCGCCATTCCGAGTCCGGCGGACGAAGTTGGCCAGCCCCACCCCCCAAGGCTATAGCCCACCTGTTTTTGTGGCCTTTTTCCGCTGGACGAACTTGGCGCCCCGGCCTTCGGGCGGGTATTTTTGGGCGCGGCTGTGCCCGTGGTCTATTTTTGTCACACGGAGGCACCTCGCAAAGTCTCGCGCCATTCCGAGTCCGGCGGACGAAGTTGGCCAGCCCCACCCCCCAAGGTATAGCCCACCCGTTTTTGTGGCCTTTTACCGCTGGACGAAGTTGGCGCCCCGGCCTTCGGGCGGGTATGTTTGGGCGCGGGTTTGCCCGCGGCCTATTTTTGGCACACGGAGGCGCCTCACAAAGTCTCGCGCCATTCCGAGTCCGGCGGACGAAGTTGGCCAGCCCCACCCCCCAAGGCTATAGCCCACCCGTTTTTGTGGCCTTTTACCGCTGGACGAAGTTGGCGCCCCGGCCTTCGGGCGGGTATTTTTGGGCGCGGGTTTGCCCGCGGTCTATTTTTGGCACACGGAGGCGCCTCACAAAGTCTCGCGCCATTCCGAGTCCGGCGGACGAAGTTGGCCAGCCCCACCCCCCAAGGCTATAGCCCACCCGTTTTTGTGGCCTTTTTCCGCTGGACGAACTTGGCGCCCCGGCCTTCGGGCGGGTATTTTTAGGCGCGGCTGTGCCCGCGGCCTATTTTTGGCACATAGAGGCGCCTCACAAAGTCTCGCGCCATTCCGAGTCCGGCGGACGAAGATGGCCAGCCCCACCCCCCAAGGCTATAGCCCACCCGTTTTTGTGGCCTTTTTCCGCTGGACGAACTTGGCGCCCCGGCCTTCGGGCGGGTATTTTTGGGCGCGGCTGTGCCCGCGGCCTATTTATGGTACACGGAGGAACCTCGCAAAGTCTCGCGCCATTCCGAGTCCGGCGGACGAAGTGGGCGGCCCCACCCCCAAGGCTATAGCCCACCCGTTTTTGTGGCCTTTTTCCGCTGGACGAACTTGGCGCCCGGCCTTCGGGGGTATTTTTAGGCGCGGCTGTGCCCCATGGCCTATTTTTGGCACACGGAGGCGCCTCGCAAAGTCTCGCGCCATTCCGAGTCCGGCGGACGAAGTTGGCCAGCCCCACCCCCCAAGGCTATAGCCCACCCGTTTTTGTGGCCTTTTTCCGCTGGACGAACATGGCGCCCCGGCCTTCGGGTGGGTATTTTTGGGCGCGGCTGTGCCCGGATCCTATTTTTCGCACAGAGAGGTGCCTCGCAAAGTCTCGCGCAATTCCAAGTCCGGCGGACGAAGTGGGCCAGCCCCACCCCCCAAGCCTATAGCCCACCCGTTTTTGTGGCCTTTTTCCGCTGGACGAACTTGGCGCCCCGGCCTTCGGGCGGGTATTTTTAGGCGCGGCTGTGCCCGCGGCCTATTTTTGGCACATAGAGGCGCCTCACAAAGTCTCGCGCCATTCCGAGTCCGGCGGACGAAGATGGCCAGCCCCACCCCCCAAGGCTATAGCCCACCCGTTTTTGTGGCCTTTTTCCGCTGGACGAACTTGGCGCCCCGGCCTTCGGGCGGGTATTTTTGGGCGCGGCTGTGCCCGCGGCCTATTTATGGTACACGGAGGAACCTCGCAAAGTCTCGCGCCATTCCGAGTCCGGCGGACGAAGTGGGCCGGCCCCACCCCCCAAGGCTATAGCCCACCCGTTTTTGTGGCCTTTTTCCGCTGGACGAACTTGGCGCCCCGGCCTTCGGGGGGGTATTTTTGGGCGCGGCTGTGCCCGCGGCCTATTTTTGGCACACGGAGGCGCCTCGCAAAGTCTCGCGCCATTCCGAGTCCGGCGGACGAAGTTGGCCAGCCCCACCCCCCAAGGCTATAGCCCACCCGTTTTTGTGGCCTTTTTCCGCTGGACGAACATGGCGCCCCGGCCTTCGGGTGGGTATTTTTGGGCGCGGCTGTGCCCGCATCCTATTTTTCGCACAGAGAGGTGCCTCGCAAAGTCTCGCGCAATTCCAAGTCCGGCGGACGAAGTGGGCCAGCCCCACCCCCCAAGCCTATAGCCCACCCGTTTTTGTGGCCTTTTTCCGCTGGACGAACTTGGCGCCACGGCCTTCGGGCGGGTATTTTTGGGCGCGGCTGTGCCCGCGGCCTATTTATGGTACACGGAGGAACCTCGCAAAGTCTCGCGCCATTCCGAGTCCGGCGGACGAAGTGGGCCGGCCCCACCCCCCAAGGCTATAGCCCACCCGTTTTTGTGGCCTTTTTCCGCTGGACGAACTTGGCGCCCCGGCCTTCGGGCGGGTATATTTTGGACGCGGCAGTGGCCATGCCTATTTTTGGCACACGGAGGTGCCTTACACAGTCTCGCGCCATTCCGAGTCCGGCAGACGAAGTTGGCCAGCCCCACCCCCCAAGGCTATAGCCCACCCGGTTTTGTGGCCTAGTTCGGCGGGTCGAACATGGCGCCCCGGCCTTCGGGTGGGTATTTTTGGGCGCGGCTGTGCCCGCATCCTATTTTTCGCACAGAGAGGCGCCTCGCAAAGTCTCGCGCCATTCCGACTCCGGCGGACGAAGTGGGCCAGCCCCACCCCCCAAGCCTATAGCCCACCCGTTTTTGTGGCCTTTTTCCGCTGGACGAACTTGGCGCCCCGGCCTTCGAGCGGGTATTTTTGGGCGCGGCTGTGCCCGCGGCCTTTTTTTAGCACACGGAGGTGCCTCGCAAAGTCTCGCGACATTCCTAGTCCGGCGGACGAAGTTGGCCAGCCCCACCCCCCAAGGCTATAGCCCACCCGGTTTTGTGCCCTTTTTCCGCTGGACGAACTTGGCGCCCCGGCCTTCGGGCGGGTATTTTTGGGCGCGGCTGTGCCCGTGGCCTATTTTTGTCACACGGAGGCGCCTCGCAAAGTCTCGCGCCATTCCGAGTCCGGCGGACGAAGTTGGCCAGCCCCACCCCCCAAGGTATAGCCCACCCGTTTTTGTGGCCTTTTACCGCTGGACGAAGTTGGCGCCCCGGCCTTTGGGCGGGTATGTTTGGGCGCGGGTTTGCCCGCGGCCTATTTTTGGCACACGGAGGCGCCTCACAAAGTCTCGCGCCATTCCGAGTCCGGCGGACGAAGTTGGCCAGCCCCACCCCCCAAGGTATAGCCCACCCGTTTTTGTGGCCTTTTACCGCTGGACGAAGTTGGCGCCCCGGCCTTCGTGCGGGTATGTTTGGGCGCGGGTTTGCCCACGGCCTATTTTTGGCACACGGAGGCGCCTCACAAAGTCTCGCGCCATTCCGAGTCCGGCGGACGAAGTTGGCCAGCCCCACCCCCCAAGGCTATAGCCCACCCGTTTTTGTGGCCTTTTACCGCTGGACGAAGTTGGCGCCCCGGCCTTCGGGCGGGTATTTTTTGGCGCGGGTTTGCCCATGGTCTGTTCCCACAGCACACGGAGGCGCCTCACAAAGTCTAGCGCCATTCCGAGTCCGGCGGACGAAGTTGGCCAGCCCCACCCCCCAAGGCTATAGCCCACCCGTTTTTGTGCCCTTTTTCCGCTGGACGAACTTGGCGCCCCGGCCTTCGGACGGGTATTTTTAGGCGCGGCTGTGCCCGCGGCCTATTTTTGGCACACGGAGGCGCCTCACAAAGTCTCGCGCCATTCCGAGTCCGGCGGACAAAGATGGCCAGCCCCACCCCCCAAGGCTATAGCCCACCCGTTTTTGTGGCCTTTTTCCGCTGGACGAACTTGGCGCCCCGGCCTTCGGGCGGGTATTTTTGGGCGCGGCTGTGCCCGCGGCCTATTTATGGTACACGGAGGAACCTCGCAAAGTCTCGCGCCATTCCGAGTCCGGCGGACGAAGTGGGCCGGCCCCACCCCCCAAGGCTATAGCCCACCCGTTTTTGTGGCCTTTTTCCGCTGGACGAACTTGGCGCCCCGGCCTTCGGGCGGGTATTTTTGGGCGCGGCTGTGGCCGCGGCCTATTTTTGGCACACGGAGGTGCCTCGCAAAGTCTCGCGCCATTCCGAGTCCGGCGGACGAAGTTGGCCAGCCCCACCCCCCAAGGCTATAGCCCACCCGTTTTTGTGGCCTTTTTCCGCTGGACGAACATGGCGCCCCGGCCTTCGGGTGGGTATTTTTGGGCGCGGCTGTGCCCGCATCCTATTTTTCGCACAGAGAGGCGCCTCGCAAAGTCTCGCGCCATTCCGAGTCCGGCGGACGAAGTGGGCCAGCCCCACCCCCCAAGCCTATAGCGCACCCGTTTTTGTGGCCTTTTTCCGCTGGACGAACTTGGCGCCCCGGCCTTCGGGCGGGTATTTTTGGGCGCGGCTGTGCCCGCGGCCTTTTTTTAGCACACGGAGGTGCCTCGCAAAGTCTCGCGACATTCCTAGTCCGGCGGACGAAGTTGGCCAGCCCCACCCCCCAAGGCTATAGCCAACCCGTTTTTGTGCCCTTTTTCCGCTGGACGAACTTGGCGCCCCGACCTTCGGGCGGGTATTTTTGGACGCGGCTGTGCCCGCGGCCTATTTTTGGCACACGGAGGCGCCTGGCAAAGTCTCGCGCCATTCCGAGTCCGGCGGACGAAGCTGGCCATCCCCACCCCCCAAGGATATAGCCCACCCGTTTTTGTGGCCTTTTTCCGCTGGATGAACTTGGCGCCCCGGCCTTCGGGCGGGTATTTTTTGGCGCGGCTGTGCCCGTGGCCTATTTTTAGCACACGGAGGAGCCTCGCAAAGTCTCGCGCCATTCCGAGTCCGGCGGACGAAGTTGCCCAGCCCCACCCCCCAAGGCTATAGCCCACCCGTTTTTGTGGCCTTTTTCCGCTGGACGAACTTGGCGCCCCGGCCTTCGGGCGGGGAATTTTTGGGCGCGGCTGTGCCCGCGGCCTATTTTTAGCACACGGAGGTGCCTCGCAAAGTCTCGCGCCATTCTGAGTCCGGCGGACGAAGTTGCCCAGCCCCACCCCCCAAGGCTATAGCCCACCCGTTTTTGTGGCCTTTTTCCGCTGGACGAACTTGGCGCCCCGGACTTCGGGCGGGTATTTTTGGGCGCGGCTGTGCCCGCGGACTATTTTTGGCACACGGAGGCGCCTCGCAAAGTCTCGCGCCATTCCGAGTCCGGCGGACGATGTTGGCCAGCCCCACCCCCCAAGGCTATAGCCCACCAGTTTTTGTGGCCTTTTTCCGCTGGACGAACATGGCGCCCCGGCCTTCGGGCGGGTATTTTTCGGCGCGGCTGTGCCCGCGGACTATTTTTGGCACACGGAGGCGCCTCGCAAAGTCTCGCGCCATTCCGAGTCCGGGGGACGAAGTTGCCCAGCCCCACCCCCCAAAGGCTATAGCCCACCCGTTTTTGTGGCCTTTTTCCGCTGGACGAACTTGGCGCCCCGGCCTTCGGGCGGGTATTTTTGGACGCGGCTGTGCCCGCGGCATATTTTTGGTACACGGAGGTGCCTCGCAAAGTCTCGCGCCATTCTGAGTCCGGCGGACGAAGTTGGCCAGCCCCACCACCCCAAGGCTATAGCCCACCCGTTTTTGTGGCCTTTTTCCGCTGGACGCACTTGGCGCCCCGGCCTTCGGGCGGGTATTTTTGGGCGCGGCTGTGGCCGCGGCCATATTTTTGGCACACGGAGGCGCCTCGCAAAGTTTAACGCCATTCCGAGTCCGGCGGACGAAGTGGGCCAGCCCCACCCCCCAAGGCTATAGCCCACCCGTTTTTGTGGCCTTTTTCCGCTGGACGAACTTGGCGCCCCGGCCTTCGGGCGGTTATTTTTGGGCGCGGCTGTGCCCGCAGCCTATTTTTGGCACACGGAGGCGCCTCGCAAAGTCTCGCGCCATTCCGAGTCCGGCGGACGAACTTGGCCAGCCCCACCCCCCAAGGCTATAGCCCACCCGTTTTTGTGGCCTTTTTCCGCTGGACGAACTGGGCGCGCCGGCCTTCGGGCGGGTATTTTTGGGTGCGGCTGTGCCCGCGGCCTATTTTTGGCACACGGAGGCGCCTCGCAAAGTCTCGCGCCATTCCGAGTCCGGCGGACGAAGTTGGCCAGCCCCACCCCCCAAGGCTATAGCCCACCCGTTTTTGTGGCCTATTTCCGCTGGACGAACTTGGCGCCCCTGCCTTCGGGCGGGTATTTTTGGGCGCGGCTCTGCCCGCGGCCTATTTTTGGCACACGGAGGCGCCTCGCAAAGTCTCACGCCATTCCGAGACCGGCGGACGAAGTCAGCCAGCCCCACCCCCCAAGGCTATAGCCCACCCGTTTTTGTGGCCTTTTTCCGCTGGACGAACTTGGCGCCCCGGCCTTCGGGCGGGTATTTTTGGGCGCGGCTATGCCCTCGGCCTATTTTTAGCACACGGAGCTTCCTCGCAAAGTCTCGCGCCATTCCGAGTCCGGCGGACGAAGTTGGCCAGCCCCACCCCCCAAGGCTATAGCCCACCCGTTTTTGTGGCCTATTTCCGCTGGACGAACTTGGCGCCCCTGCCTTCGGGCGGGTATTTTTGGGCGCGGCTGTGCCCGCGGCCTATTTTTGGCACACGGAGGCGCCTCGCAAAGTCTCACGCCATTCCGAGACCGGCGGACGAAGTCAGCCAGCCCCACCCCCCAAGGCTATAGCCCACCCGTTTTTGTGGCCTTTTTCCGCTGGACGAACTTGGCGCCCCGGCCTTTGTGCGGGTATTTTTGGGCGTGGCTGTGCCCGCGGCCTATTTTTGGCACACGGAGGCGCCTCGCAAAGTCTCGCGCCATTCCGAGTCCGGCGGACGAAGTTGGCCAGCCCCACCCCCCAAGGCTATAGCCCACCCGTTTTTGTGGCCTATTTCCGCTGGACGAACTTGGCGCCCCGGCCTTCGGGCGGGTATTTTTGGGCGCGGCTGTGCCCGCGGCCTATTTTTGGCACACGGAGGCGCCTCGCAAAGTCTCACGCCATTCCGAGACCGGCGGACGAAGTCAGCCAGCCCCACCCCCCAAGGCTATAGCCCACCCGTTTTTGTGGCCTTTTTCCGCTGGACGAACTTGGCGCCCCGGCCTTCGGGCGGGTATTTTTGGGCGCGGCTATGCCCGCGGCCTATTTTTAGCACACGGAGCTGCCTCGCAAAGTCTCGCGCCATCCCGGGTCCGGCGGACAAAGTTGCCCAGCCCCACCCCCCAAGGCTATAGCCCACCCGTTTTTGTAGCCTTTTTCCGCTGGACGAACTTGGCGCCCCGGCCTTTGTGCGGGTATTTTTGGGCGTGGCTGTGCCCGCGGACTATTTTTTGCACACGGAGGCGCCTCGCAAAGTCTCGCGCCATTCCGAGTCCGGTGGACGAAGTTGGCCAGCCCCACCCCCCAAGGCTATAGCCCACCCGTTTTTGTGGCCTTTTTCCGCTGGACGAACTTGGCGCCCCGGCCTTCGGGCGGGGAATTTTTGGGCGCGGATGTGCCCGCGGCCTATTTTTAGCACACGGAGGTGCCTCGCAAAGTCTCGCGCCATTCTGAGTCCGGCGGACGAAGTTGCCCAGCCCCACCCCCCAAGGCTATAGCCCACCCGTTTTTGTGGCCTTTTTCCGCTGGACGAACTTGGCGCCCCGGACTTCGGGCGGGTATTTTTGGGCGCGGCTGTGCCCGCGGACTATTTTTGGCACACGGAGGCGCCTCGCAAAGTCTCGCGCCATTCCGAGTCCGGCGGACGATGTTGGCCAGCCCCACCCCCCATGGCTATAGCCCACCCGTTTTTGTGGCCTTTTTCCGCTGGACGAACTTGGCGCCCCGGCCTTCGGGCGGGTATTTTTGGGCGCGGCTGTGCCCGCGGACTATTTTTGGCACACGGAGGCGCCTCGCAAAGTCTCGCGCCATTCCGAGTCCGGCGGACGAAGTTGCCCAGCCCCACCCCCCAAAGGCTATAGCCCACCCGTTTTTGTTGCCTTTTTCCGCTGGACGAACTTGGCGCCCCGGCCTTCGGGCGGGTATTTTTGGACGCGGCTGTGCCCGCGGCATATTTTTGGCACACGGAGGTGCCTCGCAAAGTCTCGCGCCATTCTGAGTCCGGCGGACGAAGTTGGCCAGCCCCACCACCCCAAGGCTATAGCCCACCCGTTTTTGTGGCCTTTTTCCGCTGGACGCACTTGGCGCCCCGGCCTTCGGGCGGGTATTTTTGGGCGCGGCTGTGGCCGCGGCCATATTTTTGGCACACGGAGGTGCCTCGCAAAGTTTAGCGCCATTCCGAGTCCGGCGGACGAAGTGGGCCAGCCCCACCCCCCAAGGCTATAGCCCACCCGTTTTTGTGGCCTTTTTCCGCTGGACGAACTTGGCGCCCCGGCCTTCGGGCGGTTATTTTTGGGCGCGGCTGTGCCCGCAGCCTATTTTTGGCACACGGAGGCGCCTCGCAAAGTCTCGCGCCATTCCGAGTCCGGCGGACGAACTTGGCCAGCCCCACCCCCCAAGGTTATAGCCCACCCGTTTTTGTGGCCTTTTTCCGCTGGACGAACTGGGCGCGCCGGCCTTCGGGCGGGTATTTTTGGGCGCGGCTGTGCCCGCGGCCTATTTTTGGCACACGGAGGCGCCTCGCAAAGTCTCGCGCCATTCCCATTCCGGCGGACGAAGTTGGCCAGCCCCACCCCCCAAGGCTATAGCCCACCCGTTTTTGTGGCCTTTTTCCGCTGGACGAACTTCGCGCCCCGGCCTTCGGGCGGGTGTTTTTGGGCGCGGCTGTTGCCGCGGCCTATTGCTGGCACACGGAGGTGCCTCGCAAAGTCTCGCGCCATTCCGAGTCCGGCGGACGAAGTTTGCCAGCCCCACCCCCCAAGGCTATAGCCCACCCGTTTTTGTGGCCTTTTTCCGCTGGACGAACTTGGCGCCCCGGCCTTCGGGCGGGTATTTTTGGGCGTGGCTGTGCCCGCGGCCTATTTTTGGCACATGGAGGCACCTCGCAAAGTCTCGCGCCATTCCGAGTCCGGCGGACGAAGTTGGCCAGCCCCACCCCCCAAGGCTATAGCCCACACGTTTTTGTGGCCTTTTTCCGCTGGACGAACTTGGCGCCCCAGCCTTCGGGCGGGTATTTTTGGGCGCGGCTGTGCCCGCGGTTTATTTTTGTCACAAGGAGGTGCCTTGCAAAGTCTCGTGCCATTCCGAGTCCGGCTGACGAAGTTGGCCTGCCCCACCCCCCAAGGCTATAGCCCACCCGTTTTTGTGGCCTTTTTCCGCTGGACGAACTTGGCGCCCCGGCCTTCGGGCGGGTATTTTTGGGCGCGGCTGTGTCCGCGGCCTATTTTTGGCACACGGAGGCGACTCGCAAAGTCTCGCGCCATTCCGAGTCCGGCGGACGAAGTTGGCCAGCCCCACCCCCCAAGGCTATAGCCCACCCGTTTTTGTAGCCTTTTTCCGCTGGACGAACTTGGCGCCCCGGCCTTTGTGCTGGTATTTTTGGGCGTGGCTGTGCCCGCGGCCTATTTTTTGCACACGGTGGCGCCTCGCAAAGTCTCGCGCCATTCCGAGTCCGGCGGACGAAGTTGGCCAGCCCCACCCCCCAAGGCTATAGCCCACCCGTTTTTGTGGCCTTTTTCCGCTGGACGAACTTGGCGCCCCGGCCTTCGGGCGGGTATTTTTGGGCGCGGCTGTGTCCGCGGCCTATTTTTGGCACACGGAGGCGACTCGCAAAGTCTCGCGCCATTCCGAGTCCGGCGGACGAAGTTGGCCAGTCCCACCCCCCAAGGCAATAGCCCACCCGTTTTTGTGGCCTTTTTCCGCTGGACGAACTTGGCGCCCCGGCCTTCGGGCGGGTATTTTTGGGCGCGGCTGTGCCCGCGGCCCATTTTTGGCACACGGAGGCGACTCGCAAAGTCTCGCGCCATTCCGAGTCCGGCGGACGAAGTTGGCCAGCCCCACCCCCCAAGGCTATAGCCCACCCATTTTTGTGGCCTTTTTCCGCTGGACGAAATTGGCGCCCCGGCCTTCGGGTGGGTATTTTTGGGCGCGGCTGTGCCCGCGGCCTATTTTTGGCACACGGAGGCACCTCGCAAAGTCTAGCGCCATTCCGAGTCCGGCGGACGAAGTTGGGCAGCCCCACCCCCCAAGGCTATAGCCCACCCGTTTTTGTGGCCTTTTTCCGCTGGACGAACTTGGCGCCCCGGCCTTCGGGCAGGTATTTTTGGGCACGGCTGTGCCCGCGGCCTATTTTTGGCACACGGAGGTGCCTCGCAAAGTCTCGCGCCATTCCGAGTCCGGCGGACGAAGTTGGCCAGCCCCACCCCCCAAGGCTATAGCCCACCCGTTTTTGTGGCCTATTTCCGCTGGACGAACTTCGCGCCCCTGCCTTCGGGCGGGTATTTTTGGGCGCGGCTGTGCCCGCGGCCTATTTTTGGCACACGGAGGCGCCTCGCAAAGTCTCACGCCATTCCGAGACCGGCGGACGAAGTCAGCCAGCCCCACCCCCCAAGGCTATAGCCCACCCGTTTTTGTGGCCTTTTTCCGCTGGACGAACTTGGCGCCCCGGCCTTCGGGCGGGTATTTTTGGGCGCGGCTATGCCCGCGGCCTATTTTTAGCACACGGAGGTACCTCGCAAAGTCTCGCGCCATCCCGGGTCCGGCGGACAAAGTTGCCCAGCCCCACCCCCCAAGGCTATAGCCCACCCGTTTTGGTGGCCTTTTTCCGCTGGACGAACTTGGCGCCCCGGCCTTTGTGCTGGTATTTTTGGGCGTGGCTGTGCCCGCGGCCTATTTTTTGCACACGGAGGCGCCTCGCAAAGTCTCGCGCCATTCCGAATCCGGCGGACGAAGTTGGCCAGCCCCACCCCCCAAGGCTATAGCCCACCCGTTTTTGTGGCCTTTTTCCGCTGGACGAACTTGGCGCCCCGGCCTTCGGGCGGGTATTTTTGGGCTCGGCTGTGCCCGCGGCCTATTTTTGGCACACGGAGGCGCCTCGCAAAGTCTCGCGCCATTCCGAGTCCGGCGGACGAAGTTGGCCAGCCCCACCCCCCAAGGCTATTGCCCACCCGTTTTTGTGGCCTTTTTCCGCTGGACGAACTTGGCTGCCCGGCCTTCGGGCGGGTATTTTTGGGCTCGGCTGTGCCCGCGGCCTATTTTTGGCACACGGAGGCGCCTCGCAAAGTCTCGCGCCATTCCGAGTCCGGCGGACGAAGTTGGCCAGCCCCACCCCCCAAGGCTATAGATCACCCGTTTTTGTAGTCTTTTTCCGCTGGACGAACTTGGCGCCCCGCCTTTCGGGTGGGTATTTTTGGGCGCGGCTGTGCCCGCGGCCTATTTTTAGCACACGGAGGCGCCTCGCAAAGTCTGGCACCATTCCGAGTCCGGCAGACGAAGTTGGCCAGCCCCACCCCCCAAGGCTATAGCCCACCCGTTTTTGTGGAAGTTGGCCAGCCCCACCCCCCAAGGCTATAGCCCACCCGTTTTTGTGGCCTTTTTCAGCTGGACGAACTTGGCGCCCCGGACTTCGGGCGGGTATTTTTGGGCGCGGCTGTGCCCGCGGCCTATTTTTGGCACACGGAGGCGCCTCGCAAAGTCTCGCACCATTCCGAGTCCGGCGGACGAAGTTGGCCAGCCCCACCCCCCAAGGCTATAGCCCACCCGTTTTTGTAGCCTTTTTCCGCTGGACGAACTTGGCGCCCGGCCTTTCGTGCGGGTATTTTTGGGCGCGGCTGTGCCCGCGGCCTATTTTTGGCACACGGAGGCGCCTCGCAAAGTCTGGCACCATTCCGAGTCCGGCAGACGAAGTTGGCCAGCCCCACCCCCCAAGGCTATAGCCCACCCGTTTTTGTGGAAGTTGGCCAGCCCCACCCCCCAAGGCTATAGCCCACCCGTTTTTGTGGCCTTTTTCAGCTGGACGAACTTGGCGCCCCGGACTTCGGGCGGGTATTTTTGGGCGCGGCTGTGCCCGCGGCCTATTTTTGGCACACGGAGGCGCCTCGCAAAGTCTCGCACCATTCCGAGTCCGGCGGACGAAGTTGGCCAGCCCCACCCCCCAAGGCTATTGCCCACCCGTTTTTGTGGAAGTTGGCCAGCCCCACCCCCCAAGGCTATAGCCCACCCGTTTTTGTGGCCTTTTTCAGCTGGACGAACTTGGCGCCCCAGACTTCGGGCGGGTATTTTTGGGCGCGGCTGTGCCCGCGGCCTATTTTTGGCACACGGAGGCGCCTCGCAAAGTCTCGCACCATTCCGAGTCCGGCGGACGAAGTTGGCCAGCCCCACCCCCCAAGGCTATTGCCCACCCGTTTTTGTGGCCTTTTTCCGCTGGACGAACTTGGCGCCCCGGCCTTCGGGCGGGTATTTTTTGGCGCGGCTGTGCTCGCGGCCTATTTTTGGCACACGGAGGCGCCTCGCAAAGTCTCGCGCCATTCCGAGTCCGGCGGACGAAGTTGGCCAGCCCCACCCCCCAAGGCTATAGATCACCCGTTTTTGTAGTCTTTTTCCGCTGGACGAACTTGGCGCCCCGCCTTTCGGGTGGGTATTTTTGGGCGTGGCTGTGCCCGCGGCCTATTTTTGGCACACGGAGGCGCCTCGCAAAGTCTGGCACCATTCCGAGTCCGGCAGACGAAGTTGGCCAGCCCCACCCCCCAAGGCTATAGCCCACCCGTTTTTGTGGAAGTTGGCCAGCCCCACCCCCCAAGGCTATAGCCCACCCGTTTTTGTGGCCTTTTTCCGCTGGACGAACTTGGCGCCCCGGCCTTCGGGCGGGTATTTTTGGGCGCGGCTGTGCCCGCGGCCTATTTTTGGCACACGGAGGCGCCTCGCAAAGTCTGGCGCCATTCCGAGTCCGGCAGACGAAGTTGGCCAGCCCCACCCCCCAAGGCTATAGCCCACCCATTTTTGTGGAAGTTGGCCAGCCCCACCCCCCAAGGCTATAGCCCACCCGTTTTTGTGGCCTTTTTCCGCTGGACGAACTTGGCGCCCCGGCCTTCGGGCGGGTATTTTTGGGCGCGGCTGTGCCCGCGGCCTATTTTTGGCACACGGAGGCGCCTCGCAAAGTCTCGCACCATTCCGAGTCCGGCGGAAGAAGTTGGCCAGCCCCACCCCCCAAGGCTATAGCCCACCCGTTTTTGTGGCCTTTTTCCGCTGGACGAACTTGGCGCCCCGGCCTTCGGGCGGGTATTTTTGGGCGCGGCTGTGCCCGCGGCCTATTTTTGGCACACGGATGCGCCTCGCAAAGTCTGGCGCCATTCCGAGTCCGGCAGACGAAGTTGGCCAGCCCCACCCCCCAAGGCTATAGCCCACCCATTTTTGTGGAATTTGGCCAGCCCCACCCCCCAAGGCTATAGCCCACCCGTTTTTGTGGCCTTTTTCCGCTGGACGAACTTGGCGCCCCGGCCTTCGGGCGGGTATTTTTGGGCGCGGCTGTGCCCGCGGCCTATTTTGGCACACGGAGGTGCCTCGCAAAGTCTCGCGCCATTCCGAGTCCGGCGGACGAAGTTGGCCAGCCCCACCCCCCAAGGCTATAGCCCACCCGTTTTTGTGGACTTTTTCTGCTGGACGAACTTGGCGCTCCGGCCTTCGGGCTGGTATTTTTGGGTGCGGCTGTGCCCGCGGCCTATTTTTGGCAGACGGAGGCGCCTCGCAAAGTCTCGCGCCATTCCCATTCCGGCGGACGAAGTTGGCCAGCCCCACCCCCCAAGGCTATAGCCCACCCGTTTTTGTGGCCTTTTTCCGCTGGACGAACTTAGCGCCCCGGCCTTCGGGCGGGTATTTTTGGGCGCGGCTGTTGCCGCGGCCTATTGCTGGCACACGGAGGTGCCTCGCAAAGTCTCGCGCCATTCCGAGTCCGGCGGACGAAGTTGGCCAGCCCCACCCCCCAAGGCTATAGCCCACCCGTTTTTGTGGCCTTTTTCCGCTGGACGAACTTGGCGCCCCGGCCTTCGGGCGGGTATTTTTGGGCGTGGCTGTGCCCACGGCCTATTTTTGGCACATGGAGGCACCTCGCAAAGTCTCGCGCCATTCCGAGTCCGGCGGACGAAGTTGGCCAGCCCCACCCCCCAAGGCTATAGCCCACACGTTTTTGTGGCCTTTTTCCGCTGGACGAACTTGGCGCCCCAGCCTTCGGGCGGGTATTTTTGGGCGCGGCTGTGCCCGCGGTTTATTTTTGTCACAAGGAGGTGCCTTGCAAAGTCTCGTGCCATTCCGAGTCCGGCTGACGAAGTTGGCCTGCCCCACCCCCCAAGGCTATAGCCCACCCGTTTTTGTGGCCTTTTTCCGCTGGACGAACTTGGCACCCCGGCCTTCGGGCTGGTATTTGTTTTGGCACACGGAGGTGCCTCGCAAAGTCTCGCGCCATTCCGAATCCGGCGGACGAAGTTGTCCAGGCCCACCCCCCAAGGCTATAGCCCACCCGTTTTTGTGGCCTTTTTCCGCTGGACGAACTTGGCGCCCCGGACTTCGGGCGGGTATTTTTGGGCGCGGCTGTTACCGCGGCCTATTTTTGGCACATGGAGGTGCCTCGCAAAGTCTCGCGCCATTCCGAGTCCGGTGGACGAAGTTGGCCAGCCCCACCCCCCAGGCAATAGCCCACCCGTTTTTGTGGCGTTTTTCCGCTGGACGAACTTCGCGCCCCGGCCTTCGGGCGGGTATTTTTGGGTACGGCTGTGCCCGCGGCTTATTTTTGGCACACGGAGGTGCCTCGTAAAGTCTCGCGCCATTCCGACTCTGACAGACGAAGTTGGCCAGCCCCACCCCCCAAGGCTATAGCCCACCCGTTTTTGTGGCCTTTTTCCGCTGGACGAACTTGGCGCCCCGTCCTTCGGGCGGGTATTTTTGGGCGTGGCTGTGCCCGCGGCCTATTTTTGGCACACGGAGACGCCTCGCAAAGTCTCGCGCCATTCCGAGTCCGGCGGACGAAGTTGGCCGGCCCCACCCCCCAAGGCTATAGCCCACCCGTTTTTGTGGCCTTTTTCCGCTGGACGAACTTGGCGCCCGGGCCTTCGGGCGGGTATTTTTGGGCGCGGCTGTGCCCGCGGCCTAGTTTTTGCACACGGAGGAGCCTCGCAAAGTCTCGCGCCATTCCGAGTCCGGCGGACGAAGTGGGCCAGCCCCACCCCCCAAGGCTGTAGCCCACCCATTTTTTTGGCCTTTTTCCGCTGGACGAACTTGGCGCCCCGGCCTTCGGGCGGGTATTTTTGGGCGCGGCTGTTACCGCGGCCTATTTTTGGCACACGGAGGTGCCTCGCAAAGTCTCGCGCCATTCCGAGTCCGGCGGACGAAGTTGGCCAGCCCCACCCCCCAGGTAATAACCCACCCGTTTTTGTGGCGTTTTTCCGCTGGACGAACTTGGCGCCCCCGCCTTCGGGCGGGAATTTTTTGGTGCGGCTGTGCCCGCGGCTGATTTTTGGCACACGGAGCTGCCTCGTAAAGTCTCGCGCCATTCCGAGTCTGACAGACGAAGTTGGCCAGGCCCACCCCCCAAGGCTATAGCCCACCCGTTTTTGTGGCCTTTTTCCGCTGGACGACCTTGGCGCCCCGGCCTTCAGGCGGGTATTTTTGGGCGCGGCTTTGCCCGCGGCCTAGTTTTTGCACACGGAGGTGCCTCGCAAAGTCTCGCGCCATTCCGAGTCCGGCGGACGAAGTTGGCCAGCCCCACCCCCCAAGGCTATAGCCCACCCGTTTTTGTGGCCTTTTCCACTGGACGAACTTGGCGCCCCGTCCTTCGGGCGGGTATTTTTGGGCGTGGCTGTGCCCGCGGCCTATTTTTGGCACATGGAGGTGCCTCGCAAAGTCTCGCGCCATTCCGAGTCCGGCGGACGAAGTTGGCCAGCCCCACCCCCCAAGGCTATAGCCCACACGTTTTTGTGACCTTTTTCCGCTGGACGAACTTGGCGCCCCGGCCTTCGGGCGGGTATTTTTGGGCGCGGCTGTGCCCGCGGCCTATTTTTGGCACACGGATACGCCTTGCAAAGTCGCGCGCCATTCCGAGTCCGGCGGACGAAGTTGGCCGGCCCCACCCCCCAAGGCTATAGCCCACCCGTTTTTGTGGCCTTTTTCCGCTGGACGAACTTGGCGCCCCGGCCTTCGGGCGGGTATTTTTGGGCGCGGCTGTGCCCGCGGCCTATTTTTGGCACACGGAGGCGCCTCGGAAAGTCTCGCGCCATTCCGATTCCGGCGGACGAAGTTGGCCAGCCCCAACCCCCAAGGCTATAGCCCACCCGTTTTTCTGGAAGTTGGCCAGCCCCACCCCCCAAGGCTATAGCCCACCCTTTTTGGTTGCCTTTTTCCGCTGGACGAACTTGGCGCCCCGGCTTTCGGGCGGGTATTTTTGGGCGCGGCTGTGCCCGGGGCCTATTTTTGGCTCACAGAGGCGCCTCGCAAAGTCTCGCGCCATTCCGGATCCGGCGGACGAAGTCGGCCAGCCCCACCCCCCAAGGCTATAGCCCACCCGTTTTTGTGGCCTTTTACCGCTGGACGAACTTGGCGCCCCGGCCTTCGGGCGGGTATTTTTGGGCGCGGCTGTTACCGCGGCCTATTTTTGGTACACGGAGGTGCCTCGCAAAGTCTCGCGCCATTCCGAGTCCGGCGGACGAAGTTGGCCAGCCCCACCCCCCAGGTAATAACCCACCCGTTTTTGTGGCGTTTTTCCGCTGGACGAACTTGGCGCCCCCGCCTTCGGGCGGGAATTTTTTGGTGCGGCTGTGCCCGCGGCTGATTTTTGGCACACGGAGCTGCCTCGTAAAGTCTCGCGCCATTCCGAGTCTGACAGACGAAGTTGGCCAGGCCCACCCCCCAAGGCTATAGCCCACCCGTTTTTGTGGCCTTTTTCCGCTGGACGACCTTAGCGCCCCGGCCTTCAGGCGGGTATTTTTGGGCGCGGCTTTGCCCGCGGCCTAGTTTTTGCACACGGAGGTGCCTCGCAAAGTCTCGCGCCATTCCGAGTCCGGCGGACGAAGTTGGCCAGCCCCACCCCCCAAGGCTATAGCCCACCCATTTTTGTGGCCTTTTCCACTGGACGAACTTGGCGCCCCGTCCTTCGGGCGGGTATTTTTGGGCGTGGCTGTGCCCGCGGCCTATTTTTGGCACATGGAGGTGCCTCGCAAAGTCTCGCGCCATTCCGAGTCCGGCGGACGAAGTTGGCCAGCCCCACCCCCCAAGGCTATAGCCCACCCGTTTTTGTGGCCTTTTTCCGCTGGACGAACTTGGCGCCCCGGCCTTCGGGTGGGTATTTTTGGGAGCGGCTGTGTCCGAGGCCTAGTTTTGGCTCACGGAGGTGCCTCGCAAAGTCTCGCGCCATTCTGAGTCCGGCGGACGAAGTCGGCCAGCCCCACCCCCCAAGGCTATTGCCCACCCGTTTTTGTGGCCTTTTTCCGCTGGACGAACTTGGCGCCCTGGCCTTCGCGCGGGTATTTTTGGGCGCGGCTGTGCCCGCGGCCTATTTTTGGCACACGGAGGCGCCTCGCAAAGTCTCGCACTATTCCGAGTCCGGCGGACGAAGTTGGCCAGCCCCACCCCCCAAGGCTATAGCCCACCCGTTTTTGTGGCCTTTTTCCGCTGGACGAACTTGGCGCCCCGGCCTTCGGGCGGGTATTTTTGGGCGCGGCTGTGCCTGCGGCCTATTTTTGGCACACGGAGGCGCCTCGTAAAGTCTCGCGCCATTGTGGGTCCGGCGGACGAAGTAGGCAAGCCCCACCCCCCAAGGCTATAGCCCACCCATTTTTGTGGCCTTTTACCGCTGGACGAACTTGGCGCCCCGGCCTTCGGGCGGGTATTTTTGGGCGCGGCTGTGCCCGCGGCCTATTTTTGGCACACGGAGGCGCCTCGCAAAGTCTCGCGCCATTCCGGGTCCGCCGGACGAAATTGGCCAGCCCCACCCCCCAAGGCTATAGCCCACCCGTTTTTGTGGCATTTTACCGCTGGACGAACCTGGCGCCCCGGCCTTCGGGCTGGTATTTTTGGGCGCGGCTGTGCCCGCGGCCTATTTTTGGCACACGGAGGCGCCTCGTAAAGTCTCGAGCCATTCCGAGTCCGGCGGACGAAGTTGGCCAGCCCCACCCCCCAAGGCTATAGCCCACCCGTTTTTGTGGCCTTTTACCGCTGGACGAACTTGGCGCCCCGGCCTTCGGGCGGGTATTTTTGGGCGCGGCTGTGCCCGCGGCCTATTTTTGGCACACGGAGGCGCCTCGCTAAGTCTCGCGCCATTCCGAGTCCGGCGGATGAATTTGGCCAGTCCCACCCCCCGAGGCTATAGCCCACCCGTTTTTGTGGTCTTTTACCGCTGGACGAACTTGGCGCCCCAGCCTTCGGGCGGGTATTTTTGGGCGCGGCTGTGCCCGCGGCCTATTTTTGGCACACAGAGGCGCCTCGCAAAGTCTCGCGCCATTCCGAGTCCGGCGGACGAAGTTGGCCAGCCCCACCCCCCAAGGCTATAGCCCACCCATTTTTGTGGCCTTTTTCCGCTGGACGAACTTGGCGCCCCGGCTTTCAGGCGGGTATTTTTGGGCGCGGCTGTGCCCGTGGCCTATTTTTGGCACACGGAGGTGCCTCGCAAAGTCTCGCACTATTCCGAGTCCGGCGGACGAAGTTGGCCAGCCCCACCCCCCAAGGCTATAGCCCACCCGTTTTTGTGGCCTTTTTCCGCTGGACGAACTTGGCGCCCCGGCCTTCGGGCGGGTATTTTTGGGTGCGGCTGTGCCCGCGGCCTATTTTTGGCACACGGAGGTGCCTCGTAAAGTCTCGCGGCATTCGGAGTCTGACAGACGAAGTTGGCCAGCCCCACCCCCCAAGGCTATAGCCCACCCGTTTTTGTGGCCTTTTTCCGCTGGACGAACTTGGCGCCCCGGCCTTCGGGTGGGTATTTTTGGGAGCGGCTGTGTCCGAGGCCTAGTTTTGGCTCACGGAGGTGCCTCGCAAAGTCTCGCGCCATTCTGAGTCCGGCGGACGAAGTCGGCCAGCCCCACCCCCCAAGGCTATAGCCCACCCGTTTTTGTGGCCTTTTTCCGCTGGACGAACTTGGCGCCCCGGCCTTCGGGCGGGTATTTTTGGGCGCGGCTGTGCCCGCGGCCTATTTTTGGCACACGGAGGCGCCTCGCAAAGTCTCGCACTATTCCGAGTCCGGCGGACGAAGTTGGCCAGCCCCACCCCCCAAGGCTATAGCCCACCCGTTTTTGTGGCCTTTTTCCGCTGGACGAACTTGGCGCCCCGGCCTTCGGGCGGGTATTTTTGGGCGCGGCTGTGCCTGCGGCCTATTTTTGGCACACGGAGGCGCCTCGTAAAGTCTCGCGCCATTGTGGGTCCGGCGGACGAAGTAGGCAAGCCCCACCCCCCAAGGCTATAGCCCACCCATTTTTGTGGCCTTTTACCGCTGGACGAACTTGGCGCCCCGGCCTTCGGGCGGGTATTTTTGGGCGCGGCTGTGCCCGCGGCCTATTTTTGGCACACGGAGGAGCCTCGCAAAGTCTCGCGCCATTCCGGGTCCGCCGGACGAAATTGGCCAGCCCCACCACCCAAGGCTATAGCCCACCCGTTTTTGTGGCATTTTACCGCTGGACGAACCTGGCGCCCCGGCCTTCGGGCTGGTATTTTTGGGCGCGGCTGTGCCCGCGGCCTATTTTTGGCACACGGAGGCGCCTCGTAAAGTCTCGAGCCATTCCGAGTCCGGCGGACGGTTGGCCAGCCCCCACCCCCAAGGCTATAGCCCACCCGTTTTTGTGGCCTTTTACCGCTGGACGAACTTGGCGCCCCGGCCTTCGGGCGGGTATTTTTGGGCGCGGCTGTGCCCGCGGCCTATTTTTGGCACACGGAGGCGCCTCGCTAAGTCTCGCGCCATTCCGAGTCCGGCGGATGAATTTGGCCAGTCCCACCCCCCGAGGCTATAGCCCACCCGTTTTTGTGGTCTTTTACCGCTGGACGAACTTGGCGCCCCAGCCTTCGGGCGGGTATTTTTGGGCGCGGCTGTGCCCGCGGCCTATTTTTGGCACACAGAGGCGCCTCGCAAAGTCTCGCGCCATTCCGAGTCCGGCGGACGAAGTTGGCCAGCCCCACCCCCCAAGGCTATAGCCCACCCATTTTTGTGGCCTTTTACCGCTAGACGAACTTGGCGCCCCGGGCTTCGGGCGGGTATTTTTGGGCGCGGCTGTGCCCGCGGCCTATTTTTGGCACACGGAAGCCCCTCACAAAGGCTCGCGCCATTCCGGGTCCGGCGGACGAAGTTGGCCAGCCCCACCCCCCAAGGCTATAGCCCACCCGTTTTTGTGGCCTTTTACCGCTGGACGAACTTGGCGCCCCGGCCTTCGGGCGGGTATTTTTGGGCGCGGCTGTGCCCGCGGCCTATTTTTGGCACACGGAGGAGCCTCGCTAAGTCTCGCGCCATTCCGAGTCCGGCGGTTGAAGTTGGCCAGCCCCACCCCCCAAGGCTATAGCCCACCCATTTTTGTGGCCTTTTACCGCTGGACGAACTTGGCGCCCCAGCCTTCGGGCGGGTATTTTTGGGCGCGGCTGTGCCCGCGGCCTATTGTTGGCACACAGAGGTGCCTCGCAAAGTCTCGCGCCATTCCGGATCCGGCGGACGAAGTTGGCCAGCCCCACCCCCCAAGGCTATAGCCCACCCCTTTTTGTGGCCTTTTTCGGCTGGACGAACTTAGCGCCCCGGCCTTCGGGCGGTTATTTTTGGGCGCGGCTGTGTCCGTGGCCTATTTTTGGCACACGGAGGCCCATCACAAAGTCTCGCGCCATTCCGGGTCCGGCGGACGAAGTTGGCCAGCCCCACACCCCAAGGCTATAGCCCACCCCTTTTTGTGGCCTTTTTCGGCTGGACGAACTTGGCGCCCCGGCCTTCGGGCGGTTATTTTTGGGCGCGGCTGTGTCAGTGGCCTATTTTTGGCACACGGAGGCCCATCACAAAGTCTCGCGCCATTCCGGGTCCGGCGGACGAAGTTGGCCAGCCCCACCACCCAAGGCTATAGCCCACCCGTTTTTGTGGCCTTTTACCGCTGGACGAACTTGGCGCCCCAGCCTTCGGGCGGGTATTTTTGGGCGCGGCTGTGCCCGCGGCCTATTTTTGGCACACAGAGGCGCCTCGCAAAGTCTCGCGCCATTCTGAGTCCGGCGGACGAAGTTGGCCAGCCCCACCCCCCAAGGCTATAGCCCACCCGTTTTTGTGGCCTTTTTCCGCTGGACGAACTTGGCGCCCCGGCCTTCGGGCGGGTATTTTTGGGCGCGGCTGTGCCTGCGGCCTATTTTTTGCACACGGAGGCGCCTCGCAAAGTCTCGCGCCATTCCGGGTCCGGCGGACGAAGTTGGCCAGCCCCACCCCCCAAGGCTATAGCCCACCCGTTTTTGTGGCCTTTTTCCGCTGGACGAACTTGGCGCCCCAGCCTTCGGGCGGGTATTTTTGGGCGCGGCTGTGCCCGGGGCCTATTTTTGGCTCACAGAGGCGCCTCGCAAAGTCTCGCGCCATTCCGGATCCGGCGGACGAAGTCGGCCAGCCCCACCCCCCAAGGCTATAGCCCACCCGTTTTTGTGGCCTTTTTCCGCTGGACGAACTTGGCGCCCCAGCCTTCGGGCGGGTATTTTTGGGCGCGGCTGTGCCTGCGGCCTATTTTTGGCACACAGAGGCGCCTCGTAAAGTCTCGCGCCATTCCGGGTCCGGCGGACGAAGTTGGCCAGCCCCACCCCCCAAGGCTATAGCCCACCCGTTTTTGTGGCCTTTTTCCGCTGGACGAACTTGGCGCCCCAGCGTTCGGGCGGGTATTTTTGGGCGCGGCTGCGCCCGGGGCCTATTTTTGGCTCACAGAGGCGCCTCGCAAAGTCTCGCGCCATTCCGGATCCGGCGGACGAAGTCGGCCAGCCCCACCCCCCAAGGCTATAGCCCACCCGTTTTTGTGGCCTTTTACCGCTGGACGAACTTGGCGCCCCAGCCTTCGGGCGGGTATTTTTGGGCGCGGCTGTGCCCGCGGCCTATTTTTGGCACACAGAGGTGCCTCGCAAAGTCTCGCGCCATTCCGGATCCGGCGGACGAAGTTGGCCAGCCCCACCCCCCAAGGCTATAGCCCACCCCTTTTTGTGGCCTTTTTCGGCTGGACGAACCTGGCGCCCCGGCCTTCGGGCGGTTATTTTTGGGCGCGGCTGTGTCCGTGGCCTATTTTTGGCACACGGAGGCCCATCACAAAGTCTCGCGCCATTCCGGGTCCGGCGGACGAAGTTGGCCAGCCCCACACCCCAAGGCTATAGCCCACCCCTTTTTGTGGCCTTTTTCGGCTGGACGAACTTGGCGCCCCGGCCTTCGGGCGGTTGTTTTTGGGCGCGGCTGTGTCAGTGGCCTATTTTTGGCACACGGAGGCCCATCACAAAGTCTCGCGCCATTCCGGGTCCGGCGGACGAAGTTGGCCAGCCCCACCACCCAAGGCTATAGCCCACCCGTTTTTGTGGCCTTTTACCGCTGGACGAACTTGGCGCCCCAGCCTTCGGGGGGGTATTTTTGGGCGCGGCTGTGCCCGCGGCCTATTTTTGGCACACAGAGGCGCCTCGCAAAGTCTCGCGCCATTCTGAGTCCGGCGGACGAAGTTGGCCAGCCCCACCCCCCAAGGCTATAGCCCACCCGTTTTTGTGGCCTTTTTCCGCTGGACGAACTTGGCGCCCCGGCCTTCGGGCGGGTATTTTTGGGTGCGGCTGTGCCTGCGGCCTATTTTTTGCACACGGAGGCGCCTCTTAAAGTCTCGCGCCATTCCGAGTCCGGCGGACGAAGTAGGCAAGCCCCACCCCCCAAGGCTATAGCCCACCCATTTTTGTGGCCTTTTACCGCTGGACGAACTTGGCGCCCCGGCCTTCGGGTGGGTATTTTTGGGCGCGGCTGTGCCCGCGGCCTATTTTTGGCACACGGAGGCGCCTCGCAAAGTCTCGCGCCATTCCGGGTCCGGCGGACGAAGTTGGCCAGCCCCACCCCCCAAGGCTATAGCCCACCCGTTTTTGTGGTCTTTTTCCGCTGGACGAACTTGGCGCCCCGGCCTTCAGGCAGGTATTTTTGGGCGCGGCTGTGCCCGCGGCCTATTTTTGGCACACGGAGGCGCCTCGCAAAGTCTCGCACTATTCCGAGTCCGGCGGACGAAGTTGGCCAGCCCCACCCCCCAAGGCTATAGCCCACCCGTTTTTGTGGCATTTTACTGCTGGACGAACTTGGCGGCCCGGCCTTCGGGCGGGTATTTTTGGGCGCGGCTGAGCCCGCGGCCTATTTTTGGCACACGGAGGCGCCTCGTAAAGTCTCGCGCCATTCCGAGTCCAGCGGACGAAGTTGGCCAGCCCCACCCCCCAAGGCTATAGCCCACCCGTTTTTGTGGCCTTTTACCGCTGGACGAACTTGGCGCCCCGGCCTTCGGGCGGGTATTTTTGGGCGCGGCTGTGCCCGCGGCCTATTTTTGGCACACGGAGGCGCCTCGCTAAGTCTCGCGCCATTCCGAGTCCGGCGGATGAATTTGGCCAGCCCCACCCCCCAAGGCTATAGCCCACCCGTTTTTGTGGCCTTTTACCGCTGGACGAACTTGGCGCCCCGGCCTTCGGGCGGGTATTTTTGGGCGCGGCTGTGCCCGCTGCCTATTTTTGGCACACGGAGGCGCCTCGCTAAGTCTCGCGCCATTCCGAGTCCGGCGGATGAAGTTGGCCAGCCCCACCCCCCAAGGCTATAGCCCACCCGTTTTTGTGGCCTTTTTCCGCTGGACGAACTTGGCGCCCCGGCCTTCAGGCAGGTATTTTTGGGCGCGGCTGTGCCCGCGGCCTATTTTTGGCACACGGAGGCGCCTCGCAAAGTCTCGCACTATTCCGAGTCCGGCGGACGAAGTTGGCCAGCCCCACCCCCCAAGGCTATAGCCCACCCGTTTTTGTGGCATTTTACCGCTGGACGAACTTGGCGCCCCGGCCTTCGGGCGGGTATTTTTGGGCGCGGCTGTGCCCGCGGCCTATTTTTGGCACACGGAGGCGCCTCGCTAAGTCTCGCGCCATTCCGAGTCCGGCGGACGAAGTTGGCCAGCCCCACACCCCAAGGCTATGGCCCACCCCTTTTTGGGGCCTTTTTCCGCTGGACTAACTTGGCGCCCAGGCCTTCGGGCGGTTATTTTTGGGCGCGGCTGTGCCCGCAGCTTATTTTTGGAACACGAAGGCCCCTCGCAAAGTCTCGCGCCATTCCGAGTCCGGCGGACGAAGTTGGCCAGCCCCACACCCCAAGGCTATAGCCCACCCCTTTTTGTGGCCTTTTTCGGCTGGACGAACTTGGCGCCCCGGCCTTCGGGCGGTTATTTTTGGGCGCGGCTGTGTCCGTGGCCTATTTTTGGCACACGGAGGCCCATCACAAAGTCTCGCGCCATTCCGGGTCCGGCGGACGAAGTTGGCCAGCCCCACCACCCAAGGCTATAGCCCACCCGTTTTTGTGGACTTTTTCCACTGGACGAACTTGGCGCCCCGGCCTTCGGGCAGTTATTTTTGGCCGCGGCTGTGTCCGTGGCCTATTTTTGGCACACGGAGGCCCCTCGCAAAGTCTCGCGCCATTCCGAGTCTGGCGGACGAAGTTGGCCAGCCCCACCCCCCAAGGCTATAGCCCACTCGTTTTTGTTGCCTTTTTCCGCTGGACGAACTTGGCGCCCGGGCCTTCGGGCGGTTATTTTTGGGCGCGGCTGTGCCTGCGGCCTATTTTTGGCACACGGAGGCCCCTCGCAAAGTCTCGCGCCATTCCGAGTCCGGCGGACGAAGTTGGCCAGCCCCACCCCCCATGGCTATAGCCCACCCGTTTTTGTGGCCTTTTTCCGCTGTACGAACTTGGCGCCCCGGCCTTCGGGCGGTTATTTTTGGGCGCGGCTGTGCCCGTGGCCTATTTTTGGCACACGGAGGCCCCTCGCAAAGTCTCGCGCCATTCCGAGTCCGGCGGACGAGATTGGCCAGCCCCACCCCCCAAGGCTATAGCCCACCCGTTTTTGTGGCCTTTTTCCGCTGGACGAACTTGGCGCCCCGGCGTTCGGTCGTTTTATTTTGTGCGCCGCTGTGGCCGCGGCCTATTTTTGGCACACGGAGGCCCCTCACAAAGTCTCGCACCATTACGAGTCCGGGGGACGAAGTTGGCCAGCCCCACACCCCAAGGCTATAGCCCACCCGTTTTTGTGGCCTTTTTCCGCTGGACGAACTTGGCGCCCCGGCCTTCGAGCGTTTATTTTTGGGCGCGGCTGTGCCCGCGGCCTATTTTTGGCACACGGAGGCCCCTCACAAAGTCTCGCACCATTCCGAGGCCGGCGGACGAAGTGGGCCAGCCCCACCCCCCAAGGCTATAGCCCACCCGTTTTTGTGGCCTTTTTCCGCTGGACGAACTTGGCGCCCCGGCCGTCGGGCGGGTATTTTTGGGCGCGGCTGAGCCCTTTGGCCTATTTTTGGCACACGGAGGCGCCTCGCAAATTCTCGCTCCATTCCGAGTCCGGCGGACGAAGTTGGCCAGCCCCACCCCCCAAGGCTATAGCCCACCCGTTTTCGTGACCTTTTTCCGCTGGACGAACATGGCGCCCCGGCCTTCGGGCGGGTATTTTTGCGCTCGCCTGTCCCCGCGGCCTATTTTTGGCACACGGAGGTGCCTCGCAAAGTCTCGCGCCATTCCGAGTCCGGGGGACGAAATCGGCCAGCCCCACCCCCCAAGGCTATAGCCCACCCGTTTTTGTGGCCTTTTTCCGCTGGACGAACTTGGCGCCCCGGCCTTCGGGCGGGTATTTTTGGGCGAGGCTGTGCCCGCGGCCTATTTTTGGCACACGGAGGCGCCTCGCAAAGTCTCGCGCCATTCCGAGTCAGGCGGACGAAGTTGGCCAGCCCCACCCCCCAAGGCTATAGCCCACCCGTTTTTGTGGCCTTTTTCCGCTGGACGGCCTTGGCGCCCCGGCCTTCGGGCGGGTATTTTTGGGCGCGGCTGTGCCCGCGGCCTATTTTTGGCATACGGAGGCGCATCGCAAAGTCTCGCGCCATTCCGAGTCCGGCGGACGAAGTTGGCCAGCCCTACCCCCCAAGGCTATAGCCCACCTGTTTTTGTGGCCTTTTTCCGCTGGACGAACTTGGCGCCCCGGCCTTCAGGCAGGTATTTTTGGGCGCGGCTGTGCCCGCGGCCTATTTTTGGCACACGGAGGCACCTCGCAAAGTCTCGCACTATTCCGAGTCCGGCGGACGAAGTTGGCCAGCCCCACCCCCCAAGGCTATAGCCCACCCGTTTTTGTGGCATTTTACCGCTGGACGAACTTGGCGCCCCGGCCTTCGGGCGGGTATTTTTGGGCGCGGCTGTGCCCGCGGCCTATTTTTGGCACACGGAGGCGCCTCGCTAAGTCTCGCGCCATTCCGAGTCCGGCGGACGAAGTTGGCCTGCCCCACACCCCACGGCTATGGCCCACCCCTTTTTGTGGCCTTTTTCCGCTGGACTAACTTGGCGCCAAGGCCTTCGGGCGGTTATTTTTGGGCGCGGCTGTGCCCGCAGCTTATTTTTGGAACACGAAGGCCCCTCGCAAAGTCTCGCGCCATTCCGAGTCCGGCGGACGAAGTTGGCCAGCCCCACACCCCAAGGCTATAGCCCACCCCTTTTTGTGGCCTTTTTCGGCTGGACGAACTTGGCGCCCCGGCCTTCGGGCGGTTATTTTTGGGCGCGGCTGTGCCCGCAGCTTATTTTTGGAACACGAAGGCCCCTCGCAAAGTCTCGCGCCATTCCGAGTCCGGCGGACGAAGTTGGCCAGCCCCACCACCCAAGGCTATAGCCCACCCGTTTTTGTGGACTTTTTCCGCTGGACGAACTTGGCGCCCCGGCCTTCGGGCAGTTATTTTTGGCCGCGGCTGTGTCCGTGGCCTATTTTTGGCACACGGAGGCCCCTCGCAAAGTCTCGCGCCATTCCGAGTCTGGCGGACGAAGTTGGCCAGCCCCACCCCCCAAGGCTATAGCCCACTCGTTTTTGTTGCCTTTTTCCGCTGGACGAACTTGGCGCCCGGGCCTTCGGGCGGTTATTTTTGGGCGCGGCTGTGCCCGCGGCCTATTTTTGGCACACGGAGGCCCCTCGCAAAGTCTCGCGCCATTCCGAGTCCGGCGGACGAAGTTGGCCAGCCCCACCCCCCATGGCTATAGCCCACCCGTTTTTGTGGCCTTTTTCCGCTGTACGAACTTGGCGCCCCGGCCTTCGGGCGGTTATTTTTCGGCGCGGCTGTGCCCGTGGCCTATTTTTGGCACACGGAGGCCCCTCGCAAAGTCTCGCGCCATTCCGAGTCCGGCGGACGAGATTGGCCAGCCCCACCCCCCAAGGCTATAGCCCACCCGTTTTTGTGGCCTTTTTCCGCTGGACGAACTTGGCGCCCCGGCCTTCGGGCGGTTATTTTTGTGCGCCGCTGTGGCCGCGGCCTATTTTTGGCACACGGAGGCCCCTCGCAAAGTCTCGCACCATTACGAGTCCGGGGGACGAAGTTGGCCAGCCCCACACCCCAAGGCTATAGCCCACCCGTTTTTGTGGCCTTTTTCCGCTGGACGAACTTGGCGCCCCGGCCTTCGAGCGTTTATTTTTGGGCGCGGCTGTGCCCGCGGCCTATTTTTGGCACACGGAGGCCCCTCACAAAGTCTCGCACCATTCCGAGGCCGGCGGACGAAGTTGGCCAGCCCCACCCCCCAAGGCTATAGCCCACCCGTTTTTGTGGCCTTTTTCCGCTGGACGAACTTGGCGCCCCGGCCTTCGGGCGGGTATTTTTGGGCGCGGCTGAGCCCGCGGCCTATTTTTGGCACACGGAGGCGCCTCGCAAATTCTCGCGCCATTCCGAGTCCGGCGGACGAAGTTGGCCAGCCCCACCCACAAGGCTATAGCCCACCCGTTTTCGTGACCTTTTCCGCTGGACGAACTTGGCGCCCGGCCTTCGGGCGGGTATTTTGCGCTCGCCTGTGCCCCGCTGGCCTATTTTTGGCACACGGAGGCGCCTCGCAAAGTCTCGCGCCATTCCGAGTCCGGGGACGAAATCGGCCAGCCCCACACCCCCAAGGCTATAGCCCACCCGTTTTGTGGCCTTTTCCGCTGGACGAACTTGGCGCCCGGCCTTCGGGCGGGTATTTTTGGCGAGGCTGTGCCCGCTGGCCTTTTTGGCACACGGAGGCGCCTCGCAAAGTCTCGCGCCATTCCGAGTCAGGCGGACGAAGTTGGCCAGCCCCACCCCCCAAGGCTATAGCCCACCCGTTTTTGTGGCCTTTTTCCGCTGGACGGCCTTGGCGCCCCGGCCTTCGGGCGGGTATTTTTGGGCGCGGCTGTGCCCGCGGCCTATTTTTGGCATACGGAGGCGCATCGCAAAGTCTCGCGCCATTCCGAGTCCGGCGGACGAAGTTGGCCAGCCCTACCCCCCAAGGCTATAGCCCACCTGTTTTTGTGGCCTTTTTCCGCTGGACGAACTTGGCGCCCCGGCCTTCGGGGCGGGTATTTTTGGGCGCGGCTGTGGCCGCGGCCTATTTTTCGCACACAGAGGTCCCTCGCAAAGTCTCGCACCATTACGAGTCCGGGGGACGAAGTTGGCCAGCCCCACACCCCAAGGCTATAGCCCACCCGTTTTTGTGGCCTTTTTCCGCTGGACGAACTTGGCGCCCCGGCCTTCGAGCGTTTATTTTTGGGCGCGGCTGAGCCCGCGGCCTATTTTTGGCACACGGAGGCCCCTCACAAAGTCTCGCACCATTCCGAGGCCGGCGGACGAAGTTGGCCAGCCCCACCCCCCAAGGCTATAGCCCACCCGTTTTTGTGGCCTTTTTCCGCTGGACGAACTTGGCGCCCCGGCCTTCGGGCGGGTATTTTTGGGCGCGGCTGAGCCCGCGGCCTATTTTTGGCACACGGAGGCGCCTCGCAAATTCTCGCGCCATTCCGAGTCCGGCGGACGAAGTTGGCCAGCCCCACCCCCCAAGGCTATAGCCCACCCGTTTTCGTGACCTTTTTCCGCTGGACGAACTTGGCGCCCCGGCCTTCGGGCGGGTATTTTTGCGCTCGCCTGTGCCCGCGGCCTATTTTTGGCACACGGAGGCGCCTCGCAAAGTCTCGCGCCATTCCGAGTCCGGGGGACGAAATCGGCCAGCCCCACCCCCCAAGGCTATAGCCCACCCGTTTTTGTGGCCTTTTTCCGCTGGACGAACTTGGCGCCCCGGCCTTCGGGGCGGGTATTTTTGGGCGAGGCTGTGCCCGCGGCCTATTTTTGGCACACGGAGGCGCCTCGCAAAGTCTCGCGCCATTCCGAGTCAGGCGGACGAAGTTGGCCAGCCCCACCCCCCAAGGCTATAGCCCACCCGTTTTTGTGGCCTTTTTCCGCTGGACGGCCTTGGCGCCCCGGCCTTCGGGCGGGTATTTTTGGGCGTGGCTGTGCCCGCGGCCTATTTTTGGCATACGGAGGCGCATCGCAAAGTCTCGCGCCATTCCGAGTCCGGCGGACGAAGTTGGCCAGCCCTACCCCCCAAGGCTATAGCCCACCTGTTTTTGTGGCCTTTTTCCGCTGGACGAACTTGGCGCCCCGGCCTTCGGGGCGGGTATTTTTGGGCGCGGCTGTGCCCGCGGCCTATTTTTCGCACACAGAGGTGCCTCGCAAAGTCTCGCGCCATTCCGAGTCCGGCGGACGAAGTCGGCCAGCCCCACCCCCCAAGGCTATAGCCCACCCATTTTCGTGACCTTTTTCCGCTGGACGAACTTGGCGCCCCGGCCTTCGGGGGGGTATTTTTGCGCTCGCCTGTGCCCGCGGCCTATTTTTGGCACACGGAGGCGCCTCGCAAAGTCTCGCGCCATTCCGAGTCCGGCGGACGAAATCGGCCAGCCCCACCCCCCAAGGCTATAGCCCACCCGTTTTTGTGGCCTTTTTCCGCTGGACGAACTTGGCGCCCCGGCCTTCGGGGCGGGTATTTTTGGGCGCGGCTGTGCCCGCGGCCTATTTTTCGCACACAGAGGTGCCTCGCAAAGTCTCGCGCCTTTCCGAGTCCGGCGGACGAAGTCGGCCAGCCCCACCCCCCAAGGCTATAGCCCACCCGTTTTTGTGGCCTTTTTCCGCTGGACGAACTTGGCGCCCCGGCCTTCGGGCGGTTATTTTTGGGCGCGGCTGTGCCCGCGGCCTATTTTTGGCACACGGAGGCGCCTCGCAAAGTCTCGCGCCATTCCGAGTCCGGCGGACGAAGTTGGCCAGCCCAACCCCCCAAGGCTATAGCCCACCTGTTTTTGTGGCCTTTTTCCGCTGGACGAACTTGGCGCCCCGGCCTTCGGGCAGGTATTTTTGGGCGCGGCTGTGCCCGCGGCCTATTTTTGGCACACGGAGGTGCCTCGCAAAGTCTCGCGCCATTCCGAGTCCGGCGGACGAAGTCGGCCAGCCCCACCCCCCAAGGCTATAGCCCACCCGTTTTTGTGGCCTTTTTCCGCTGGACGAACTTGGCGCCCCGGCCTTCGGGCGGGTATTTTTGGGCGCGGCTGTGCCCGTGGCCTATTTTTGGCACACGGAGTCGCCTCGCAAAGTCTCGCGCCATTCCGAGTCCGGCGGACGAAATCGGCCGGCCCCACCCCCCAAGGCCTATAGCCCACCCGTTTCTGTGGCCTTTTTCCGCTGGACGAACTTGGCGCCCGGGCCTTCGGGCGGGTATTTTTGGGCGCGGCTGTGCCCGCGGCCTATTTTTGGCACACGGAGGCGCTTCGCAAAGTCTCGGGCCATTCCGAGTCCGGCGGACGAAGTTGGCCAGCCCCACCCCCCAAGGCTATAGCCCACCCGTTTTTGTGGCCTTTTTCCGCTGGACGAACCTTGCGCCCCGGCCTTCGGGCAGGTATTTTTGGGCACGGCTGTGCCCGCGGCCTATTTTTCGCACACAGAGGTGCCTCGCAAAGTCTCGCGCCATTCCGAGTCCAGCGGACGAAGTCGGCCAGCCCCACCCCCCAAGGCTATAGCCCACCCGTTTTTGTGGCCTTTTTCCGCTGGACGAACTTGGCGCCCCGGCCTTCGGGCGGGTATTTTTGGGCGCGGCTGTGCCCGCGGCCTATTTTTGGCACACGGAGGTGCCTCGCAAAGTCTCGCGCCATTCCGAGTCCGGCGGACGAAGTCGGCCAGCCCCACCCCCCAAGGCTATAGCCCACCCGTTTTTGTGGCCTTTTTCCGCTGGACGAACTTGGCGCCCCGGCCTTCGGGCGGGTATTTTTCGGCGCGGCTGTGCCCGCGGCCTATTTTTGGCACACGGAGGCGCCTCGTAAAGTCTCGCGCCATTCCGAGTCCGGCGGACGAAGTTGGCCAGCCCCACCCCCCAAGGCTATAGCCCGCCCGTTTTTGTGGCCTTTTTCCGCTGGACGAACTTGGCGCCCCGGCCTTCGGGCGGGTATTTTTGGGCGCGGCTGTGCCCGTGGCCTATTTTTGGCACACGGAGTCGCCTCGCAAAGTCTCGCGCCATTCCGAGTCCGGCGGACGAAATCGGCCGGCCCCACCCCCCAAGGCCTATAGCCCACCCGTTTCTGTGGCCTTTTTCCGCTGGACGAACTTGGCGCCCGGGCCTTCGGGCGGGTATTTTTGGGCGCGGCTGTGCCCGCGGCCTATTTTTGGGACACGGAGGCACTTCGCAAAGTCTCACGCCATTCCGAGTCCGGCGGACGAAGTTGGCCAGCCCCACCCCCCAAGGCTATAGCCCACCCGTTTTTGTGGCCTTTTTCCGCTGGACGAACCTTGCGCCCCGGCCTTCGGGCAGGTATTTTTGGGCGTGGCTGTGCCCGCGGCCTATTTTTCGCACACAGAGGTGCCTCGCAAAGTCTCGCGCCATTCCGAGTCCGGCGGACGAAGTCGGCCAGCCCCACCCCCCAAGGCTATAGCCCACCCGTTTTTGTGGCCTTTTTCCGCTGGACGAACTTGGCGCCCCGGCCTTCGGGCGGTTATTTTTGGGCGCGGCTGTGCCCGCGGCCTATTTTTGGCACACGGAGGCGCCTCGCAAAGTCTCGCGCCATTCCGAGTCCGGCGGACGAAGTTGGCCAGCCCTACCCCCCAAGGCTATAGCCCACCTGTTTTTGTGGCCTTTTTCCGCTGGACGAACTTGGCGCCCCGGCCTTCGGGAGGGTATTTTTGGGCGCGGCTGTGCCCGCGGCCTATTTTTGGCACACGGAGGTGCCTCGCAAAGTCTCGCGCCTTTCCGAGTCCGGCGGACGAAGTCGGCCAGCCCCACCCCCCAAGGCTATAGCCCACCCGTTTTGTGGCCTTTTCCGCTGGACGAACTTGGCGCCCGGCCTTCGGCGGGTATTTTTGGGCGCGGCTGTGCCCGCGGCCTATTTTTGGCACACGGAGGCGCCTCGTAAAGTCTCGCGCCATTCCGAGTCCGGCGGACGAAGTTGGCCAGCCCCACCCCCCAAGGCTATAGCCCGCCCGTTTTTGTGGCCTTTTTCCGCTGGACGAACTTGGCGCCCCGGCCTTCGGGCGGGTATTTTTGGGCGCGGCTGTGCCCGTGGCCTATTTTTGGCACACGGAGTCGCCTCGCAAAGTCTCGCGCCATTCCGAGTCCGGCGGACGAAGTTGGCCAGCCCCACCCCCCAAGGCTATAGCCCACCCGTTTTTGTTGCCTTTTTCAGCTGGACGAACTTGGCGCCCCGGCCTTCGGGCGGGTATTTTTGGGCGCGGCTTTGCCCGCGTCCTATTTTTGGCACACAGAGGCGCCTCGAAAAGTCTCACGCCATTCCAGGTCCGGCGGACGAAGTTGGCCAGCCCCACCCCCCAAGGCTATAGCCCACCCATTTTTGTGGCCTTTTTTTGCTGGACGAACTTGGCGCCCCGGCCTTCGGGCGGGTATTTTTGGGCGCGGCTGTGCCCGCGGCCTATTTTTAGGACACGGAGGTGCCTCGCAAAGTCTCGCGCCATTCCGAGTCCGGCGGACGAAGTTGGCCAGCCCCACCCCCCAAGGCTATAGCCCACCCATTTTTGTGGCCTTTTTCCGCTGGACGAACTTGGCGCCCCGGCCTTTGGGCGGGTATTTTTGGGCGCGGCTGTGTCCGCAGACTATTTTTGGTACACGGAGGTGCCTCGCAAAGTCTCGCGCCATTCCGAGTCCGGCGGACGAAGTTGCCCAGCCCCACCCCCCAAGGCTATAGCCCACCCGTTTTTGTGGCCTTTTTCCGCTGGACGAACTTGGCGCCCCGGCCTTCGGGCGGGTATTTTTGGGCGCGGCTGTGTCCGCGGCGTATTTTGGGCACACGGAGGTGCCTCGTAAAGTCTCGCGCCATTCCGAGTCCGGCGCACGAAGTTGGCCAGCCCCACCCCCCAAGGCTATAGCCCACCCGTTTTTGTGGCCTTTTTCAGCTGGACGAACTTGGCGCCCCGGCCTTCGGGGTGGTTTTTTTGGGCGCGGCTGTGCCCGCGATCTATTTTTGGCACACGGAGATGCCTCGCAAAGTCTCGCGCCATTCCGAGTCCGGCGGACGAAGTTGGCCAGCCCCACCCCCCAAGGCTATAGCCCACTCGTTTTTGTGGCCTTTTTCCGCTGGACGAACTTGGCGCCCCGGCCTTCGGGCTGGTATTTTTGGGCGCGGCTGTGTCCGCGGCTTATTTTTGGCACACGGAGGCGCCTCGCAAAGTCTCGCGCCATTCCGAGTCCGGCGGACGAAGTCGGCCAGCCCCACCCCCCAAGGCTATAGCCCACCCGTTTTTGTGGCCTTTTTCCGCTGGACGAACTAGGCGCGCCGGCCTTCGGGATGGTATTTTTGGGCGTGGCTCTGTCCGCGGCCTATTTTTGGCACACGAAGGTGCCTCGCAAAGTCTCGCGCCATTCCAAGTCCGGCGGACGAAGTTGGCCGGCCCCACCCCCCAAGGCTGCCCACCCGTTTTTGTGGCCTTTTTCCGCTGGACGAACTTGGCGCCCCGGCCTTCGGGCGGGTATTTTTGGGCGCGGCTGTGCCCGCGGCCTATTTTTGGCACACGGAGGTGCCTCACAAAGTCTCGCGCCATTCCGAGTCCGGCGGACGAAGTTGGCCAGCCCCACCCCCAAAGCCTATAGCCCACCCGTTTTTTGGGCCTTTTTCCGCAGGACGAACTTGGCGCCCCGGCCTTCGGGCGGGTATTTTTGGGTACGGCTGTGCCCGCGGCCTATTTTTGGCACACGGAGGCGCCTCGCAAAGTCTCGCGCCATTCCGAGTCCGGCGGACGAAGTTGGCCAGCCCGACCCCCCAAGGCTATAGCCCGCCAGTTTTTCTGCCCTTTTTCCGCTGGACGAACTTCGCGCCCCGTCCATCGGGCGGGTATTTTTGGGCGCAGCTGTGCCCGCGGCCTATTTTTGGCACATGGAGGCGCCTCGCAAAGTCTCGCGCCATTCCGAGTCCGGCGGACGAAGTTGGCCAGCCCCACCCCCCAAGGCTATAGCCCACCCGTTTTTGTGGCCTTTTTCCGCTGGACGAACTAGGCGCGCCGGCCTTCGGGCTGGTATTTTTGGGCGCGGCTCTGTCCGCGGCCTATTTTTGGCACACGAAGGTGCCTCGCAAAGTCTCGCGCCATTCCAAGTCCGGCGGACGAAGTGGGCCGGCCCCACCCCCCAAGGCTGCCCACCCGTTTTTGTGGCCTTTTTCCGCTGGACGAACTTGGCGCCCAGGCCTTCGGGCGGGTATTTTTGGGCGCGGCTGTGCCCGCGGCCTATTTTTGGCACACGGAGGCGCCTCACAAAGTCTCGCGCCATTCCGAGTCCGGCGGACGAAGTTGGCCAGCCCCACCCCCAAAGCCTATAGCCCACCCGTTTTTTGGGCCTTTTTCCGCAGGACGAACTTGGCGCCCCGGCCTTCGGGCGGGTATTTTTGGGTACGGCTGTGCCCGCGGCCTATTTTTGGCACACGGAGGCGCCTCGCAAAGTCTCGCGCCATTCCAAGTCCGGCGGACGAAGTTGGCCAGCCCCACCCCCCAAGGCTATAGCCCACCCGTTTTTGTGGCCTTTTTCCGCTGGACGAACTTGGCGCCCCGGCCTTCGGGCGGGTATTTTTGGGCGCGGCTGTGCCCTTTGACCTATTTTTGGGCACACGGAGGCACCTCGCAAAGTCTCGCGCCATTCCGAGTCCGGGCGGACGAAGTTGGCCAGCCCCACCCCCAAGGCTATAGCCCACCCATTTTTGTAGCCTTTTTCCGCTGGGACGAACTTGGCGCCCGGCCTTCAAGGGTATTTTTGGCCGCGGCTGTGCCCATGGCCTATTTTTGGTACACGGAGGTGCCTCGCAAAGTCTCGCGATTCCGAGTCCGGCGGAAGAAGCTGGCCAGCCCCACCCCCCAAGGCTATAGCCCCCCCGTTTTTGTGGGCTTTTTCCGCTGGCCGGACTTGGCGCCCCGGCCTTCGGGGGGGGATTTTTGGGCGCGGCTTTGCCCGCGGCCAAATTTTTGGCACACGGAGGCGCCTCGCAAAGTCTCGCGCCATTCCGAGTCCGGCGGACGAAGTTGGCCAGCCCCACCCCCCAAGGCTATAGCCCACCCGTTTTTGTGGCCTTTTTCCGCTGGACGAACTTGGCGCCCCGGCCTTCGGGCGGGTATTTTTGGGTACGGCTGTGCCCGCGGCCTATTTTTGGCACACGGAGGCGCCTCGCAAAGTCTCGCGCCATTCCGAGTCCGGCGGACGAAGTTGCCCAGCCCCACCCCCCAAGGCTATAGCCCACCCGTTTTTGTGGCCTTTTTCCGGTGGACGAACTTGGCGCCCCGGCCTTCGGGCGGGTATTTTTGGGCGCGGCTGTGCCCGCGGCCTATTGTTAGCACACGGAGGTGCCTCGCAAAGTCTCGCGCCATTCCGAGTCCGGCGGACGAAGTTGGGCATCCCCACCCCCCAAGGCTATAGCCCACCCGTTTTTGTGGCCTTTTTCCACTGGACGAACATGGCGCCCCGGCCTTCGGGCGGGTATTTTTGGGCGCGGCTGTGCCCGCGGCCAAATTTTTGGCACACGCAGGTGCCTCGAAAAGTCTCGCGCCATTCTGAGTCCGGCGGACGAAGGTGGCCAGCCCCACCCCCCAAGGCTATAGCCCACCCGTTTTTGTGGCCTTTTTCCGCTGGACGAACTTGGCGCCCCGGCCTTCGGGCGGGTATTTTTGGGAGCGGCTGTGCCCGCGGCCTATTTTTGGCACACGGAGGCGCCTCGAAAAGTCTCGCGCCATTCCGAGTCCGGCGGACGAAGTTGGCCAGCCCCACCCCCCAAGGCTATAGCCCACCCGTTTTTGTGGCCTTTTTCCGCTGGACGAACTTGGCGCCCGGCCTCGGGCGGGTATTTTTGGCGCGGCTTTGCCGCGGCCAAATTTTGGCACTCGTAGGTGCCTAGCAAATTATCGCGCCATTCGGAGTCCGGCGGACGAACTTGGCCAGCCCCACCCCCAAGGCTTTAGCCCACCCGTTTTGGTGGCCTTTTTCCGCTGGACGAACTTGGCGCCCCGGCCTTCGGGCGGGTATTTCTGGGCGCGGCTGTGCCCGCGGCCTTTTTTTGGTGCACGGAGGCACCTCGCAAAGTCTCGCGCCATTCCGAGTCCGGCGGACGAAGTTGGGCATCCCCACCCCCCAAGGCTATAGCCCACCAGTTTTTGTGGCCTTTTTCCGCTGGACGAACTTGGCGCCCCGGCCTTCGGGCGGGTATTTTTGGGCGCGGCTGTGCCCGCGGCCTATTTTTATCACACGGAGGCGCCTCGCAAAGTCTCGCGCCATTCCGAGTCCGGCGGACGAAGTTGGCCAACCCGACCCCTCAAGGCTATAGCCCACCCGTTTTTGTGGCCTTCTCCGCTGGACGAACTTGGCGCCCCGGCCTTCGGGCGGGTATTTTGGGCCCGGCAGTGCCCCCGGCCTATATTTGGTACACGGAGGCGCTTCGCAAAGTCTCGCGCGATTCCGAGTCCGGCGGGACCAGTTGGCCAGCCCCACCCCCCAAGGCTATAGCCCACCCGTTTTTGTGGCCTTTTTCCGCTGGACGAACTTGGCGCCCCGGCCTTCGGGTGGGTATTTTTTGCCGCGGCTGTGCCCGCAGCCTATTTTTGGTACACGGAGGTGCCTCGCAAAGTCTCGCGATTCCGAGTCCGGCGGAAGAAGCTGGCCAGCCCCACCCCCAAGGCTATAGCCCACCCGTTTTGTGGCCTTTTTCCGCTGGGACGAACTTGGCGCCCGGCCTTCGGGCGGGTATTTTTGGGAGCGGCTTTGCCCGCGGCCAAATTTTTGGCACACGGAGGTGCCTCGCAAAGTCTCGCGCCATTCCGAGTCCGGCGGACGAAGTTGGCCAGCCCCACCCCCCAAGGCTATAGCCCACCCGTTTTTGTGGCCTTTTTCCGCTGGACGAACTTGGCGCCCCGGCCTTCGGGCGGGTATTTTTGGGTACGGCTGTGCCCGCGGCCTATTTTTTTCACACGGAGGCGCCTCGCAAAGTCTCGCGCCATTCCGAGTCCGGCGGACGAAGTTGGCCAGCCCCACCCCCCAAGGCTATAGCCCACCCGTTTTTGTGGCCTTTTTCCGCTGGACGAACTTGGCGCCCCGGCCTTCGGGCGGGTATTTTTGGGTACGGCTGTGCCCGCGGCCTATTTTTGGCACACGGAGGCGCCTCGCAAAGTCTCGCGCCATTCTGAGTCCGGCGGACGAAGGTGGCCAGCCCCACCCCCCAAGGCTATAGCCCACCCGTTTTTGTGGCCTTTTTCCGCTGGACGAACTTGGCGCCCCGGCCTTCGGGCGGGTATTTTTGGGCGCGGCTGTGCCCGCGGCCTATTTTTGGCACACGGAGGCACCTCGAAAAGTCTCGCGCCATTCCGAGTCCGGCGGACGAAGTTGGCCAGCCCCACCCCCCAAGGCTATAGCCCACATGTTTTTGTGGCCTTTTTCCGCTGGACGAATTTGGCGCCCCGGCCTTCGGGCGGGTATTTTTGGGCGCGGCTGTGCCCGCGGCCCAATTTTTGGCACACGGAGGCGCCTCGCAAAGTCTCGCGCCATTCTGAGTCCGGCGGACGAAGGTGGCCAGTCCCACCCCCCAAGGCTATAGCCCACCCGTTTTTGTGGCCTTTTTCCGCTGGACGAACTTGGCGCCCCGGCCTTCGGGCGGGTATTTTTGGGCGTGGCTGTGCCCGCGGCCTATTTTTGGCACACAGTGGCCCCTCGCAAAGTCTCGCGCCATTCCGAGTCCGGCGGACGAAGTTGGCCAACCCCACCCCCCAAGGCTATAGCCCACCCGTTTTTGTGGCCTTTTTCCTTTGGATGAACTTGGCGCCCCGGTCTTCGGGCGGGTATTTCAGGGCGCGGCTGTGTCCGCGGCCTATTTTTGGCACACGGAGGCTCCTCGCAAAGTCTCGTGCCATTCCGAGTCCGGCGGACGAAGTTGGCCAGCACCACCCCCCAAGGCTATAGCCCACCCGTTTTTGTGGCGTTTTTCCGCTGGACGAAAGTGGCTCCCCGGCCTTCGGGTGGGTCTTTTTTGTTGCGGCTGTGCCCGCGGCCTATTTTTGGAACCCGGAGGAGCCTCTCATAGTCTCGCGCCATTACTAGTCCTGCGGACGAAGTTGCCCAGCCCCACCCCCCAAGGCTATAGCCCACCTGTTTTTGTGGCCTTTTTCCGCTGGACGAACCAGGCGCCCGGCCTTCGGGCGGGTATTTTTGGCGCGGCTGTGTCCATGGACTATTTTTGGCACACGGAGGCGCCTCGCAAAGTCTCGCGCCATTCCGAGTCCGGCGGACCAGTTGGCCAGCCCCACCCCCAAGGCTATAGCCCACCCGTTTTTGTGGCCTTTTTCCGCTGGACGAACTTGGCGCCCGGCCTTCGGGCGGGTATTTTTGGCGCGGCTTTGCCGGCCAAATTTTTTGGCACAAGGAGGCGCCTCGCAAAGTCTCGCGCCATTCCGAGTCCGCGGACCAGTTGGCCAGCCCCACCCCCCAAGGCTATAGCCCACCCGTTTTTGTGGCCTTTTTCCGCTGGACGAACTTGGCGCCCCGGCCTTCGGGCGGGTATTTTTGGGCGCGGCTGTGCCCGCGGCCTATTGTTAGCACACGGAGGTGCCTCGCAAAGTCTCGCGCCATTCCGAGTCCGGCGGACGAAGTTGCCCAGCCCCACCCCCCAAGGCTATAGCCCACCCGTTTTTGTGGCCTTTTTCCGCTGGACGAACTTGGCGCCCCGGCCTTCGGGCGGGTATTTTTGGGCGCGGCTGTGCCCGCGGCCTATTTTTATCACACGGAGGCGCCTCGCAAAGTCTCGCGCCATTCCGAGTCCGGCGGACGAAGTTGGCCAGCCCCACCCCCCAAGGCTATAGCCCACCCGTTTTTGTGGCCTTTTTCCGCTGGACGAACTTGGCGCCCCGGCCTTCGGGCGGGTATTTTTGGGCGCGGCTATGCCCGCGGCCTATTTTTGGCACACAGTGGCCCCTCGCAAAGTCTCGCGCCATTCCGAGTCCGGCGGACGAAGTTGGCCAACCCCACCCCCCAAGGCTATAGCCCACCCGTTTTTGTGGCCTTTTTCCTTTGGATGAACTTGGCGCCCCGGCCTTCGGGCGGGTATTTCAGGGCGCGGCTGTGTCCGCGGCCTATTTTTGGCACACGGAGGCTCCTCGCAAAGTCTCGTGCCATTCCGAGTCCGGCGGACGAAGTTGGCCAGCACCACCCCCCAAGGCTATAGCCCACCCGTTTTTGTGGCGTTTTTCCGCTGGACGAACTTGGCGCCCCGGCCTTCGGGCGGGTATTTTTGTGCGCGGCTGTGCTCGCGGCCTATTTTTGGCACACGGAGGCGCCTCGCAAAGTCTCGCGCCATTTCGAGTCCGGCGGACGAAGTTGCCCAGTCCCACCCCCCAAGGCTATAGCCCACCTGTTTTTGTGGCCTTTTTCCGCTGGACGAACTAGGCGCCCCGGCCTTCGGGCGGGTATTTTTGGGCGCGGCTGTGTCCGCGGACTATTTTTGGCACACGGAGGCGCCTCGCAAAGTCTCGCGCCATTCCGAGTCCGGCGGACGAAGTTGGCCAGCCCCACCCCCCAAGGCTATAGCCCACCCGTTTTTGTGGCCTTTTTCCGCTGGACGAACTTGGCGCCCCGGCCTTCGGGCGGGTATTTTTTGGCGCGGCTTTGCCCGCGGCCAAATTTTTGGCACAAGGAGGCGCCTCGCAAAGTCTCGCGCGATTCCGAGTCCGGCGGACGAAGTTGGCCAGCCCCACCCCCCAAGGCTATAGCCCACCCGTTTTTGTGGCCTTTTTCCGCTGGACGAACTTGGCGCCCCGGCCTTCGGGCGGGTATTTTTGGGCGCGGCTGTGCCCGCGGCCTATTGTTAGCACACGGAGGTGCCTCGCAAAGTCTCGCGCCATTCCGAGTCCGGCGGACGAAGTTGCCCAGCCCCACCCCCCAAGGCTATAGCCCACCCGTTTTTGTGGCCTTTTTCCGCTGGACGAACTTGGCGCCCTGGCCTTCGGGCGGGTATTTTTGGGCGCGGCTGTGCCCGCGGCCTATTTTTATCACACGGAGGCGCTTCGCACAGTCTCGCGCCATTCCGAGTCCGGCGGACGAAGTTGGCCAGCCCCACCCCCCAAGGCTATAGCCCACCCGTTTTTGTGGCCTTTTTCCGCTGGACGAACTTGGCGCCCCGGCCTTCGGGCGGGTATTTTTGGGCCCGGCTGTGCCCGCGGCCTATATTTGGTACACGGAGGCGCTTCGCATAGTCTCGCGCGATTCCGAGTCCGGCGGACGAAGTTGGCCAGCCCCACCCCCCAAGGCTATAGCCCACCCGTTTTTGTGGCCTTTTTCCGCTGGACGAACTTGGCGCCCCGGCCTTCGGGTGGGTATTTTTTGCCGCGGCTGTGCCCGCGGCCTATTTTTGGTACACGGAGGTGCCTCGCAAAGTCTCGCGCGATTCCGAGTCCGGCGGAAGAAGCTGGCCAGCCCCACCCCCCAAGGCTATAGCCCACCCGTTTTTGTGGCCTTTTTCCGCTGGACGAACTTGGCGCCCCGGCCTTCGGGCGGGTATTTTTGGGAGCGGCTTTGCCCGCGGCCAAATTTTTGGCACACGGAGGTGCCTCGCAAAGTCTCGCGCCATTCCGAGTCCGGCGGACGAAGTTGGCCAGCCCCACCCCCCAAGGCTATAGCCCACCCGTTTTTGTGGCCTTTTTCCGCTGGACGAACTTGGCGCCCCGGCCTTCGGGCGGGTATTTTTGGGTACGGCTGTGCCCGCGGCCTATTTTGGCACACGGAGGCGCCTCGCAAAGTCTCGCGCCATTCCGAGTCCGGCGGACGAAGTTGGCCAGCCCCACCCCCCAAGGCTATAGCCCACCCGTTTTTGTGGCCTTTTTCCGCTGGACGAACTTGGCGCCCCGGCCTTCGGGCGGGTATTTTTTGGTACGGCTGTGCCCGCGGCCTATTTTTGGCACACGGAGGCGCCTCGCAAAGTCTCGCGCCATTCTGAGTCCGGCGGACGAAGGTGGCCAGCCCCACCCCCCAAGGCTATTGCCCACCCGTTTTTGTGGCCTTTTTCCGCTGGACGAACTTGGCGCCCCGGCCTTCGGGCGGGTATTTTTGGGCGCGGCTGTGCCCGCGGCCTATTTTTGGCTCACGGAGGCACCTCGAAAAGTCTCGCGCCATTCCGAGTCCGGCGGACGAAGTTGGCCAGCCCCACCCCCCAAGGCTATAGCCCACATGTTTTTGTGGCCTTTTTCCGCTGGACGAATTTGGCGCCCCGGCCTTCGGGCGGGTATTTTTGGGCGCGGCTGTGCCCGCGGCCCAATTTTTGGCACACGGAGGCGCCTCGCAAAGTCTCGCGCCATTCTGAGTCCGGCGGACGAAGGTGGCCAGTCCCACCCCCCAAGGCTATAGCCCACCCGTTTTTGTGGCCTTTTTCCGCTGGACGAACTTGGCGCCCCAGCCTTCGGGCGGGTATTTTTGGGCGCGGCTGTGCCCGCTGCCTATTTTTGGCACACGGAGGATCCTCCAAAAGTCTCGCGCCATTCCGAGTCCGGCGGACGAAGTTGGCCAGCCCCACCCCCCAAGGCTATAGCCCACCCGTTTTTGTGGCCTTTTTCCGCTGGACGAACTTGGCGCCCCGGCCTTCGGGCGGTTATTTTTGGGTACGGCTGTGCCCGCGGCCTATTTTTGGCACACGGAGGCACCTCGCAAAGTCTCGCGCCATTCTGAGCCCGGCGGACGAAGGTGGCCAGCCCCACCCCCCAAGGCTATAGCCCACCCGTTTTTGTGGCCTTTTTCCGCTGGATTTGTCTTGGCGCCCGACCTTCGGGCGGGTATTTTTGGCGCGGCTGTGCCCGCATGCCTATTTTTGGCACACGGAGGCACCTCGAAAAGTCTCGCGCCATTCCGAGTCCGGCGGACGAAGTTGGCCAGCCCCACCCCCCAAGGCTATAGCCCACATGTTTTTGTGGCCTTTTTCCGCTGGACGAACTTGGCGCCCCGGCCTTCGGGCGGGTATTTTTGGGCGCGGCTGTGCCCGCGGCCCAATTTTTGGCACACGGAGGCGCCTCGCAAAGTCTCGCGCCATTCTGAGTCCGGCGGACGAAGGTGGCCAGTCCCACCCCCCAAGGCTATAGCCCACCCGTTTTTGTGGCCTTTTTCCGCTGGACGAACTTGGCGCCCCGGCCTTCGGGCGGGTATTTTTGGGCGCGGCTGTGCCCGCGGCCTATTTTTGGCACACGGAGGTGCCTCCAAAAGTCTCGCACCATTCCGAGTCCGGCGGACGAAGTTGGCCAGCCCCACCCCCCAAGGCTATAACCCACATGTTTTTGTGGCCTTTTTCCGCTGGACGAACTTGGCGCCCCGGCCTTCGGGCGGGTATTTTTGGGCGCGGCTGTGCCCGCGGCCCAATTTTTGGCACACGGAGGCGCCTCGCAAAGTCTCGCGCCATTCTGAGTCCGGCGGACAAGGTGGCCAGTCCCACCCCCCAAGGCTATAGCCCACCCGTTTTTGTGGCCTTTTTCCGCTGGACGAACTTGGCGCCCCGGCCTTCGGGCGGGTATTTCAGGGCGCGGCTATGTCCGCGGCCTATTTTTGGCACACGGAGGCACCTCGCAAAGTCTCGCGCCATTCCGAGTCCGGCGGACGAAGTTGGCTAGCCCCACCCTCCAAGGCTATAGCCCACCCGTTTCTGTGGCGTTTTTCCGCTGGACGAACTTGGCGCCCCGGCCTTCGGGCGGGTATTTTTGGGCGCGGCTGTGCTCGCGGCCTATTTTTGGCACACGGAGGCGCCTCGCAAAGTCTCGCGCCATTTCGAGTCCGGCGGACGAAGTTGCCCAGCCCCACCCCCCAAGGCTATAGCCCACCCGTTTTTGTGGCCTTTTTCCGCTGGACGAACTTGGCGCCCCATCCTTCGGGCGGGTATTTTTGGGTACGGCTGTGCCCGCGGCCTATTTTTGGCACACGGAGGCGCCTCGCAAAGTCTCGCGCCATTCCGAGTCCGGCGGACGAAGTTGGCCAGCCCCACCCCCCAAGGCTATAGCCCACCCGTTTTTGTGGCCTTTTTCCGCAGGACGAACTTGGCGCCCCGGCCTTCGGGCGGGTATTTTTTGCCGCGGCTGTGCCCGCGGCCTATTTTTGGTACACGGAGGTGCCTCACAAAGTCTCGCGCGATTCCGAGTCCGGCGGAAGAAGCTGGCCAGCCCCACCCCCCAAGGCTATAGCCCACCCGTTTTTGTGGCCTTTTTCCGCTGGACGACCTTGGCGCCCCGGCCTTCGGGCGGGTATTTTTGGGCGCGGCTTTGCCCGCGGCCAAATTTTTGGCACACGGAGGCGCCTCGCAAAGTCTCGCGCCATTCCGAGTCCGGCGGACGAAGTTGGCCAGCCCCACCCCCCAAGGCTATAGCCCACCCGTTTTTGTGGCCTTTTTCCGCTGGACGAACTTGGCGCCCCGGCCTTCGGGCTGGTATTTTTGGGTACGGCTGTGCCCGCGGCCTATTTTTGGCACACGGAGGCACCTCGCAAAGTCTCGCGCCATTCCGAGTCCGGCGGACGAAGTTGGGCATCCCCACCCCCCAAGGCTATAGCCCACCCGTTTTTGTGGCCTTTTTCCGCTGGACGAACTTGGCGCCCCGGCCTTCGGGCGGGTATTTTTGGGCGTGGCTCTGCCCGCGGCTAAATTTTTGGCACACGGAGGTGCCTCGCAAAGTCTCGCGCCATTCTGAGTCCGGCGGACGAAGGTGGCCAGCCCCACCCCCCAAGGCTATAGCCCACCCGTTTTTGTGGCCTTTTGCCGCTGGACGAACTTGGCGCCCCGGCCTTCGGGCGGGTATTTTTGGGCGCGGCTTTGCCCGCGGCCTATTTTTGGCACACGGAGGCGCCTCGCAAAGTCTCGGGCCATTCCGAGTCCAGCGGACGAATTTGGCCAGCCCCACCCCCCAAAGCTATAGCCCACCCGTTTTTGTGGCCTTTTTCCGCTGGACGAACTTGGCGCCCCGGCCATCGGGCGTGTATTTTTGGGCGCGGCTGTGCCCGCGGCCACTTTTTGGCACACGGAGGTGCCTCGCAAAGTCTCGCGCCATTCCGAGTCCGGCGGACGAAGTTGGCTAGCCCCACCCCCCAAGGCTATAGCCCACCCGTTTTTGTGGCCTTTTTCCGCTGGACGAACTTGTCGCCCCGGCCTTCGGGCGGGTATTTTTGGGCGCGGCTTTGCCCGCGGCCTATTTTTGGCACACGGAGGCGCCTCGCAAAGTCTCGCGCCATTCCGAGTCCGGCGGACGAAGTTGGGCATCCGCACCCCCCAAGGCTATAGCCCACCCGTTTTTGTGGCCTTTTTCCGCTGGACGAACTTGGCGCCCCGGCCTTCGGGCGGGTATTTTTCGGCGCGGCTTTGCCCGCGGCCTATTTTTGGCACACGGAGGCGCCTCCAAAAGTCTCGCGCCATTCCGAGTCCGGCGGACGAAGTTGGCCAGCCCCACCCCCCAAGGCTATAGCCCACCCGTTTTTGTGGCCTTTTTCCGCTGGACGAACTTGGCGCCCCGGCCTTCGGGCGGGTATTTTTGGGTACGGCTGTGCCCGCGGCCTATTTTTGGCACACGGAGGCACCTCGCAAAGTCTCGCGCCATTCTGAGCCCGGCGGACGAAGGTGGCCAGCCCCACCCCCCAAGGCTATAGCCCACCCGTTTTTGTGGCCTTTTTCCGCTGGACGAACTTGGCGCCCCGACCTTCGGGCGGGTATTTTTGGGCGCGGCTGTGCCCGCGGCCTATTTTTGGCACACGGAGGCACCTCGAAAAGTCTCGCGCCATTCCGAGTCCGGCGGACGAAGTTGGCCAGCCCCACCCCCCAAGGCTATAGCCCACATGTTTTTGTGGCCTTTTTCCGCTGGACGAACTTGGCGCCCCGGCCTTCGGGCGGGTATTTTTGGGCGCGGCTGTGCCCGCGGCCCAATTTTTGGCACACGGAGGCGCCTCGCAAAGTCACGCGCCAATCTGAGTCCGGAGGACGAAGGTGGCGCGTCCCACCCCCCAAGTCTATAGCCCACCCGGGTTTGTGGCGTTTTGCCGGGGGACGAACTTGGCGCCCCGGCCTTCGGGCGGGTATTTTTGGGCGCGGCTGTGCCCGCGGCCTATTTTTGGCACACGGAGGTGCCTCCAAAAGTCTCGCACCATTCCGAGTCCGGCGGACGAAGTTGGCCAGCCCCACCCCCCAAGGCTATAGCCCACATGTTTTTGTGGCCTTTTTCCGCTGGACGAACTTGGCGCCCCGGCCTTCGGGCGGGTATTTTTGGGCGCGGCTGCGCCCGCGGCCCAATTTTTGGCACACGGAGGCGCCTCGCAAAGTCTCGCGCCATTCTGAGTCCGGCGGACGAAGGTGGCCAGTCCCACCCCCCAAGGCTATAGCCCACCCGTTTTTGTGGCCTTTTTCCGCTGGACGAACTTGGCGCCCCGGCCTTCGGGCGGGTATTTTTGGGCGCGGCTTTGCCCGCGGCCTATTTTTGGCACACGGTGGCACCTCGCAAAGTCTCGCACCATTCCGAGTCCGGCGGACGAAGTTGGCCAGCCCCACCCCCCAAGGCTATAGCCCACCCGTTTTTGTGGCCTTTTTCCTTTGGATGAACTTGGCGCCCCGGCCTTCGGGCGGGTATTTCAGGGCGCGGCTGTGTCCGCGGCCTATTTTTGGCACACGGAGGCACCTCGCAAAGTCTCGCGCCATTCCGAGTCCGGCGGACGAAGTTGGCCAGCCCCACCCTCCAAGGCTATAGCCCACCCGTTTTTGTGGCGTTTTTCCGCTGGACGAACTTGGCGCCCCGGCCTTCGGGCGGGTATTTTTGGCGCGGCTTTGCCGCGCGCCTATTTTTGGCACACGGAGGCGCCTCGCAAAGTCTCGCGCCATTCCGAGTCCGGCGGACGAAGTTGGCTAGCCCCACCCCCCAAGGCTATAGCCCACCCGTTTTTGTGGCCTTTTTCCGCTGGACGAACTTGTCGCCCCGGCCTTCGGGCGGGTATTTTTGGGCGCGGCTTTGCCCGCGGCCTATTTTTGGCACACGGAGGCGCCTCGCAAAGTCTCGCGCCATTCCGAGTCCGGCGGACGAAGTTGGGCATCCGCACCCCCCAAGGCTATAGCCCACCCGTTTTTGTGGCCTTTTTCCGCTGGACGAACTTGGCGCCCCGGCCTTCGGGCGGGTATTTTTCGGCGCGGCTGTGCCCGCGGCCTATTTTTGGCACACGGTGGCGCCTCGAAAAGTCTCGCGCCATTCCGAGTCCGGCGGACGAAGTTGGCCAGCCCCACCCCCCAAGGCTATAGCCCACCCGTTTTTGTGGCCTTTTTCCGCTGGACGAACTTGGCGCCCCGACCTTCGGGCGGGTATTTTTGGGCGCGGCTGTTCCCGCGGCCTATTTTTGGTACACGGAGACGCCTCGCAAAGTCTCGCGCCATTCCGAGTCCGGCGGACGAAGTTGGCCAGCCCCACCCCCCAAGGCTATAGCCCACCAGTTTTTGTGGCCTTTTACCGCTGGACGAACTTGGCGCCCCGGCCTTCGGGCGGGTATTTTTGGGCGCGGCTGTGCCCGTGGCCTATTTTTGGCACACGGAGGCACCTCGCAAAGTCTCGCGCCATTCCGAGTCCGGCGGATAAAGTTGGCCAGCCCCACCCCCCAAGGCTATAGCCCACCCGTTTTCGTGGCCTTTTTCCGCTGAACGATCTTGGCGCCCCGGCCTTCGGGCGGGTATTTTTGGGCGCGGCTGTGCCCGCGGCCTATTTTTGGTACACGGAGGCTGCTTCTAAAGTCTCGCGTCATTCCGAGTCCGGCAGACGAAGTTGGCCGGCCCCACCCCCAAAGGCTATAGCCCACCCGTTTTTGTGGCCTTTTTCCGCAGGATGAACTTGGCGCCCCGGCCTTCGGGCGGGTATTTTTGGACGCGGATGTGCCCGCGGCCTATTTTTGGCACACGGAGGCGCCTCGCAAAGTCTCGCGCCATTCCGAGTCCGGCGGACGAAGTTGGCCAGCCCCACCCCCCAAGGCGATAGCCCACCCGTTTTTGTGGCCTTTTTCCGCTGGACGGACTTGGCGCGCCCGGCCTTGGGCGGGTAATTTTGGGCGCGGCTTTGCCCGCTGCCAATTTTTTGCCACACGGAGGCCCCTCAAAAAGTCTCGCGCCATTCCAAGTCCGGCGGACGAAGTGGGCCAGCCCCACCCCCCAAGGCTATAGCCCACCAGTTTTTGTGGCCTTTTACGGCTGGACGAACTTGGCGCCCCGGCCTTCGGGCGGGTATTTTTGGGCGCGGCTGTGCCCGCGGCCTATTTTTGGCACACGGAGGCACCTCGCAAAGTCTCGCGCCATTCCGAGTCCGGCGGATAAAGTTGGCCAGCCCCACCCCCCAAGGCTATAGCCCACCCGTTTTTGTGGCCTTTTTCCGCTGGACGAACTTGGCGCCCCGGCCTTCGGGCGGGTATTTTTGGGCGCGGCTGTGCCCGTGGCCTATTTTTGGTACACGGAGACTGCTTCTAAAGTCTCGCGTCATTCCGAGTCCGGCGGACGAAGTTGGCCGGCCCCACCCCCCAAGGCTATAGCCCACCCGTTTTTGTGGCCTTTTTCCGCTGGATGAACTTGGCGCGCCGGCCTTCGGGCGGGTATTTTTGGGTGCGGCTTTGCCCGCTGCCTATTTTTGGCACACGGAGGCGCCTCGCAAAGTCTCGCGCCATTCCGAGTCCGGCGGACGAAGTTGGCCAGCCCCACCCCCCAAGGCTATAGCCCACCCGTTTTTGTGGCCTATTTCCGCTGGACGAACATGGCGCCCCGGCCTTCGGACGGGTATTTTTGGGCGCGGCTGTGCCCGCGGCCTATTTTTGGCACACGGAGGCGCCTCGTAACGTCTCTCGCCATTCCGAGTCCGGCGGACGAAGTTGGCCAGCCCCACCCCCCAAGGCTATAGCCCACCCGTTTTTGTGGCCTTTTTCCGCTGGACGAACTTGGCGCCCCGGCCTTCGGGCGGGTATTTTTGGGCGCGGCTGTGCCCGAGGCCTATTTTTGGGACACGGAGGCGCCTCGCAAAGTCCCGCGCCATTCCGAGTCCGGCGGACGAACTTGGCCAGCCCCACCCCCCAAGGCTATAGCCCACCCGTTTTTGTGGCCTTTTTCCGCTGGACGAACTTGGCGCCCCGGCCTTCGAGCGGGTATTTTTGGGCGCGGCTGTGCCCGCGGCCTAGTTTTGGCACACGGAGGCGCCTCGCAAAGTCTCGGGCCATTCCGAGTCCAGCGGACGAATTTGGCCAGCCCCACCACCCAAGGGTATAGCCCACCCGTTTTTGTTGCCTTTTTCCGCTGGACGAACTTGGCGCCCCGGCCTTCGGGCGGGTATTTTTGGGCGCGGCTGTGCCCGCGGCCTATTTTTGGCACACGGAGGTGCCTCGCAGAGTCTCGCGCCATTCCGAGTCTGGCGGACGAAGTTGGCCAGCCCCACCCCCCAAGGCTAGCCCACCAGTTTTTGTGGCCTTTTACCGCTGGACGAACTTGGCGCCCCAGCCTTCGGGCGGGTATTTTTGGGCGCGGCTGTGCCCCCAGCCTATTTTTGGCACACGGAGGTGCCTCGCAAAGTCTCGCGCCATTCCGAGTCCGCCGAACGAAGTTGGCCAGCCCCACCCCCCAAGGCTATAGCCCACCCGTTTTTGTGGCCTTTTTCCGCTGGACGAACTTGGCGCCCCGACCTTCGGGCGGGTATTTTTGGGCGCGGCTGTGCCTGCGGTCTATTTTTGGCACACAGAGGCGCCTCGCAAAATCTCGCACCATTCTGAGTCCGGCGGACGAAGTTGGCCAGCCCCACCCCCCAAGGCTATAGCCAACCCGTTTTTGTGGCCTTTTTCCGCTGGACGAACTTGGCGCCCCGGCCTTCGGGTGGGTATTTTTGGACGCGGCTGTGGCCGCGGCCTATTTTTGGCACGCGGAGGCGCCTCGCAAAGTCTCGCGCCATTCCGAGTCCGGCGGACGAAGTTGGCCAGCCCCACCCCCCAAGGCGATAGCCCACCCGTTTTTGTGGCCATTTTCCGCTGGATGAACTGGGCGCGCCGGCCTTCGGGTGGGTATTTTTGGTCGCGGCTGTGGCCGCGGCCTATTTTTGGCACTCGGAGGCGCCTCGCAAAGTCTCGCGCCATTCCGAGTCCGGCGGACGAAGTTGGCCAGCCCCACCCCCCAAGGCTATAAACCACCCGTTTTTGTGGCCTATTTCCGCTGGACGAACATGGCGCCCGGCCTTGGGCGGGTATTTTTGCGCGCGGCTGTGCCCGCGGCCTATTTTTGGCACACGGAGGCACCTCGCAAAGTCTCGCGCCATTCCGAGTCCGGCGGATAAAGTTGGCCAGCCCCACCCCCAAGGCTATAGCCCACCCGTTTTGTGGCCTTTTTCCGCTGGACGAACTTGGCGCCCGGCCTTCGGGCGGGTATTTTTGGGCGCGGCTGTGCCCGCGGCCTATTTTTGGTACACGGAGGCTGCTTCTAAAGTCTCGCGTCATTCCGAGTCCGGCGGACGAAGTTGGCCGGCCCCACCCCCCAAGGCTATAGCCCACCCGTTTTTGTGGCCATTTTCCGCTGGACGAACTTGGCGCCCCGGCCTTCGGGCGGGTATTTTTTGATACGGCTTTGCCCACGGCCTATTTTTGGCACACGGAGGCGACTCGCAAAGTCTCGCGTCATTCCGAGTCCGCGGACGGTTGGCCAGCCCCACCCCCCAAGGCTATAGCCCACCCGTTTTTGTGGCCATTTTCCGCTGGACGAACTTGGCGCCCCGGCCTTTGGGCGGGTATTTTTGGATACGGCTTGCCCGCGCCCTATTTTTGGCACACGGAGGCGCCTCGCAAAGTCTCACGCCATTCCTAGTCCGGCGGACAAAGTTGGCCAGCCTCACCCCCCAAGGCTATAGCCAACCCGTTTTTGTGGCCTTTTTCCGCTGGACGAACTTGGCGCCCCGGCCTTCGGGCGGGTATTTTTGGACGCGGCTGTGCCCGTGGCCTATTTTTGGCACACGGAGGCGCCTTGCAAAGTCTCACGCCATTCCGAGTCCGGCGGACGAAGTTGGCCAGCCCCACCCCCCAAGGCTATAGCCCACCTGCTTTTGTTGCCTTTTTCCGCTGGACGAACTTGGCGCCCCGGCCTTCGGGCGGGTAATTTTGGGCGCGGTTGTGCCCGCGGCCTATTTTTGGCACACGGAGGCACCTCGCAAAGTCTCGCGCCATTCCGAGTCCGGCGGACGAAGTTGGCCAGCCCCACCCCCCAAGGCTATAGCCCACCCGTTTTAGTGGCCTTTTTCCGCTGGACGAACTTGGCGCCCCGGCCATCGGGCGGGTATTTTTGGGCGCGGCTGTGCCCGCGGCCTATTTTTCCACATGGAGGTGCCTCACAAAGTCTCGCGCCATTCCGAGTCCGGCGGACGAAGTTGGCCCGCCCCACCCCCCAAGGCTATAGCCCACCCGTTTTTGTGGCCTTTTTCCGCTGGACGAACTTGGCGCCCCGGCCTTCGGGCGGGTATTTTTTGATACGGCTGTGCCCACGGCCTATTTTTGGCACACGGAGGCGACTCGCAAAGTCTCGCGTCATTCCGAGTCCGGCGGACGAAGTTGGCCAGCCCCACCCCCCAAGGCTATAGCCCACCCGTTTTTGTGGCCATTTTCCGCTGGACGAACTTGGCGCCCCGGCCTTTGGGCGGGTATTTTTGGATACGGCTTACCCGCGGCCTATTTTTGGCACACGGAGGTGCCTCGCAAAGTCTCACGCCATTCCGAGTCCGGCGGACGAAGTTGGCCAGCCCCACCCCCCAAGGCTATAGCCAACCCGTTTTTGTGGCCTTTTTCCGCTGGACGAACTTGGCGCCCCGGCGTTCGGGCGGGTATTTTTTGATACGGCTGTGCCCACGGCCTATTTTTGGCACACGGAGGCGACTCGCAAAGTCTCGCGTCATTCCGAGTCCGGCGGACGAAGTTGGCCAGCCCCACCCCCCAAGGCTATAGCCCACCCGTTTTTGTGGCCATTTTCCGCTGGACGAACTTGGCGCCCCGGCCTTCGGGCGGGTATTTTTTGATACGGCTGTGCCCACGGCCTATTTTTGGCACACGGAGGCGACTCGCAAAGTCTCGCGTCATTCCGAGTCCGGCGGACGAAGTTGGCCAGCCCCACCCCCAAGGCTATAGCCCACCCGTTTTTGTGGCCATTTTCCGCTGGACGAACTTGGCGCCCCGCCTTCGGGCGGGTATTTTTGATACGGCTGTGCCCACGGCCTATTTTTGGCACACGGAGGCGACTCGCAAAGTCTCGCGTCATTCCGAGTCCGGCGGACGAAGTTGGCCAGCCCCACCCCCCAAGGCTATAGCCCACCCGTTTTTGTGGCCATTTTCCGCTGGACGAACTTGGCGCCCCGGCCTTTGGGCGGGTATTTTTGATACGGCTTGCCCGCGGCCTATTTTTGGCACACGGAGGCGCCTCGCAAAGTCTCACGCCATTCCGAGTCCGGCGGACGGATTGGCCAGCCCCACCCCCAAGGCTATAGCCAACCCGTTTTGTGGCCTTTTTCCGCTGGACGAACTTGGCGCCCGGCCTTCGGGCGGGTATTTTTGACGCGGCTGTGCCCGTGGCCTATTTTTGGCACACGGAGGTGCCTCGCAAAGTCTCACGCCACTCCGAGTCCGGCGGACGAAGTTGGCCAGCCCCACCCCCCAAGGCTATAGCCCACCTGCTTTTGTTGCCTTTTTCCGCTGGACGAACTTGGCGCCCCGGCCTTCGGGCGGGTAATTTTGGGCGCGGCTGTGCCCGCGGCCTATTTTTGGCACACGGAGGCGCCACGCAAAGACTCGCGCCGATCCGAGTCCGGGCGGCGAAGTTGGAGGGCCCCACCCCCAAGGCTATAGCCCACCCGTTTTTGTGGCCTTTTTCCGCTGGACGAACTTGGCGCCCCGGCCATCGGGCGGGTATTTTTGGGCGCGGCTGTGCCCACGGCCTATTTTTGCACACGGAGGTGCCTCACAAAGTCTCGCGCCATTCCGAGTCCGGCGGACGAAGTTGGCCAGCCCCCCCCCCCAAGGCGATAGCCCACCCGTTTTTGTGGCCTTTTTCCGCTGGATGAACTTGGCGCCCGGCCTTCGGGCGGGTATTTTTGACGCGGCTGTGGCCGCGCCTATTTTTGGCGCTGGAGGCGCCTCGCAAAGTCTCGCGCCATTCCGAGTCCGGCGGACGGCCTTGGCCAGCCCCACCCCCCAAGGCGATAGCCCACCCGTTTTTGTGGCCATTTTCCGCTGGATGAACGTGGCGCGCCGGCCAGCGGGCGGGTATTTTTGGGCGCGGCTTTGCCCGCTGCCTATTTTTGGCACACGGAGGCGCCTCGCAAAGTCTCGCGCCATTCCGAGTCCGGCGGACGAAGTTGGCCAGCCCCACCCCCCAAGGCTATAAACCACCCGTTTTTGTGGCCTATTTCCGCTGGACGAACATGGCGCCCCGGCCTTCGGGCGGGTATTTTTGGGCGCGGCTGTGCCCGCGGCCTATTTTTGGCACACGGAGGCACCTCGCAAAGTCTCGCGCCATTCCGAGTCCGGCGGATAAAGTTGGCCAGCCCCACCCCCCAAGGCTATAGCCCACCCGTTTTTGTGGCCTTTTTCCGCTGGACGAACTTGGCGCCCCGGCCTTCGGGCGGGTATTTTTGGGCGCGGCTGTGCCCGCGGCCTATTTTTGGTACACGGAGGCTGCTTCTAAAGTCTCGCGTCATTCCGAGTCCGGCGGACGAAGTGGGCCGGCCCCACCCCCCAAGGCTATAGCCCACCCGTTTTTGTGGCCATTTTCCGCTGGACGAACTTGGCGCCCCGGCCTTCGGGCGGGTATTTTTTGATACGGCTGTGCCCACGGCCTATTTTTGGCACACGGAGGCAACTCGCAAAGTCTCGCGTCATTCCGAGTCCGGCGGACGAAGTTGGCCAGCCCCACCCCCCAAGGCTATAGCCCACCCGTTTTTGTGGCCATTTTCCGCTGGACGAACTTGGCGCCCCGGCCTTTGGGCGGGTATTTTTGAATACGGCTTGCCCGCGGCCTATTTTTGGCACACGGAGGCGCCTCGCAAAGTCTCACGCCATTCCGAGTCCGGCGGACGAAGTTGGCCAGCCCCACCCCCCAAGGCTATAGCCAACCCGTTTTTGTGGCCTTTTTCCGCTGGATGAACTTGGCGCCCCGGCCTTCGGGCAGGTATTTTTGGACGCGGCTGTGCCCGTGGCCTATTTTTGGCACACGGAGGCGCCTCGCAAAGTCTCACGCCATTCCGAGTCCGGCGGACGAAGTTGGCCAGCCCCACCCCCCAAGGCTATAGCCCACCTGCTTTTGTTGCCTTTTTTCCGCTGGACGACCTCGGCGCCCCGGCCTTCGGGCGGGGCAATTTGGGCGCGGCTGTGCCCGCGGCCTACTTTTGGCACACGGAGGCGCCTCGCAAAGTCTCGCGCCATTCCGAGTCCGGCGGACGAGTTGGCCAGCCCCACCCCCAAGGCTATAGCCCACCCGTTTTAGTGGCCTTTTTCCGCTGGACGAACTTGGCGCCCGGCCATCGGGCGGGTATTTTGGGCGCGGCTGTGCCCGCGGCCTATTTTTTTCACACGGAGGTGCCTCGCAAAGTCTCGCGCCATTCCGAGTCCGGCGCGGAAGTTGGCCAGCCCCACCCCCAAGGCTAGCCCACCCGTTTTGTGGCCTTTTTCCGCTGGGCCGAACTTGGCGCCCGGCCTTGGCGGGTATTTTTGACGCGGCTGTGCCCGCGGCCTATTTTTGGCACACGGAGGCGCCTCGCAAAGTCTAGAGCCAGTCCGAGTCCGCGGCGGACGGTTGGCCAGCCCCACCCCCCAAGGCGATAGCCCACCCGTTTTTGTGGCCTTTTTCCGCTGGACGAACTTGGCGCGCCGGCCTTCGGGCGGGTATTTTTGGGCGCGGCTTTGCCCGCTGCCTATTTTTGGCACACGGAGGCGCCTCGCAAAGTCTCGCGCCATTCCGAGTCCGGCGGACGAAGTTGGCCAGCCCCACCCCCCAAGGCTATAGCCCACCCGTTTTAGTGGCCTTTTTCCGCTGGACGAACTTGGCGCCCCGGCCATCGGGCGGGTATTTTTGGGCGCGGCTGTGCCCGCTTCCTATTTTTGGCACACGGAGGCGCCTCGCAAAGTCTCGCGCCATTCCGAGTCCGGCGGACGAAGTTGGCCAGCCCCACCCCCCAAGGCTATAGCCCACCCGTTTTAGTGGCCTTTTTCCGCTGGACGAACTTGGCGCCCCGGCCATCGGGCGGGTATTTTTGGGCGCGGCTGTGCCCGCGGCCTATTTTTCCACACGGAGGTGCCTCACAAAGTCTCGCGCCATTCCGAGTCCGGCGGACGAAGTTGGCCAGCCCCACCCCCCAAGGCTATAGCCCACCCGTTTTTGTGGCCTTTTTCCGCTGGACGAACTTGGCGCCCCGGCCTTCGGGCGGGTATTTTTTGATACGGCTGTGCCCACGGCCTATTTTTGGCACACGGAGGCGACTCGCAAAGTCTCGCGTCATTCCGAGTCCGGCGGACGAAGTTGGCCAGCCCCACCCCCCAAGGCTATAGCCCACCCGTTTTTGTGGCCATTTTCCGCTGGACGAACTTGGCGCCCCGGCCTTTGGGCGGGTATTTTTGGATACGGCTTACCCGCGGCCTATTTTTGGCACACGGAGGCGCCTCGCAAAGTCTCACGCCATTCCGAGTCCGGCGGACGAAGTTGGCCAGCCCCACCCCCCAAGGCTATAGCCAACCCGTTTTTGTGGCCTTTTTCCGCTGGACGAACTTGGCGCCCCGGCCTTCGGGCGGGTATTTTTTGATACGGCTGTGCCCACGGCCTATTTTTGGCACACGGAGGCGACTCGCAAAGTCTCGCGTCATTCCGAGTCCGGCGGACGAAGTTGGCCAGCCCCACCCCCCAAGGCTATAGCCCACCCGTTTTTGTGGCCATTTTCCGCTGGACGAACTTGGCGCCCCGGCCTTCGGGCGGGTATTTTTTGATACGGCTGTGCCCACGGCCTATTTTTGGCACACGGAGGCGACTCGCAAAGTCTCGCGTCATTCCGAGTCCGGCGGACGAAGTTGGCCAGCCCCACCCCCCAAGGCTATAGCCCACCCGTTTTTGTGGCCATTTTCCGCTGGACGAACTTGGCGCCCCGGCCTTCGGGCGGGTATTTTTGATACGGCTGTGCCCACGGCCTATTTTTGGCACACGGAGGCGACTCGCAAAGTCTCGCGTCATTCCGAGTCCGGCGGACGAAGTTGGCCAGCCCCACCCCCCAAGGCTATAGCCCACCCGTTTTTGTGGCCATTTTCCGCTGGACGAACTTGGCGCCCCGGCCTTTGGGCGGGTATTTTTGGATACGGCTTGCCCGCGGCCTATTTTTGGCACACGGAGGCGCCTCGCAAAGTCTCACGCCATTCCGAGTCCGGCGGACGAAGTTGGCCAGCCCCACCCCCCAAGGCTATAGCCAACCCGTTTTTGTGGCCTTTTTCCGCTGGACGAACTTGGCGCCCCGGCCTTCGGGCGGGTATTTTTGGACGCGGCTGTGCCCGTGGCCTATTTTTGGCACACGGAGGTGCCTCGCAAAGTCTCACGCCATTCCGAGTCCGGCGGACGAAGTTGGCCAGCCCCACCCCCCAAGGCTATAGCCCACCTGCTTTTGTTGCCTTTTTCCGCTGGACGAACTTGGCGCCCCGGCCTTCGGGCGGGTAATTTTGGGCGCGGCTGTGCCCGCGGCCTATTTTTGGCACACGGAGGCGCCTCGCAAAGTCTCGCGCCATTCCGAGTCCGGCGGACGAAGTTGGCCAGCCCCACCCCCCAAGGCGATAGCCCACCCGTTTTTGTGGCCTTTTTCCGCTGGACGAACTTGGCGCGCCGGCCTTCGGGCGGGTATTTTTGGGCGCGGCTTTGCCCGCTGCCTATTTTTGGCACACGGAGGCGCCTCGCAAAGTCTCGCGCCATTCCGAGTCCGGCGGACGAAGTTGGCCAGCCCCACCCCCCAAGGCTATAGCCCACCCGTTTTAGTGGCCTTTTTCCGCTGGACGAACTTGGCGCCCCGGCCATCGGGCGGGTATTTTTGGGCGCGGCTGTGCCCGCTTCCTATTTTTGGCACACGGAGGCGCCTCGCAAAGTCTCGCGCCATTCCGAGTCCGGCGGACGAAGTTGGCCAGCCCCACCCCCCAAGGCTATAGCCCACCCGTTTTTGTGGCCTTTTTCCGCTGGACGAACTTGGCGCCCCGGCCATCGGGCGGGTATTTTTGGGCGCGGCTGTGCCCGCGGCCTATTTTTCCACACGGAGGTGCCTCACAAAGTCTCGCGCCATTCCGAGTCCGGCGGACGAAGTTGGCCAGCCCCACCCCCCAAGGCTATAGCCCACCCGTTTTTGTGGCCTTTTTCCGCTGGACGAACTTGGCGCCCCGGCCTTCGGGCGGGTATTTTTTGATACGGCTGTGCCCACGGCCTATTTTTGGCACACGGAGGCGACTCGCAAAGTCTCGCGTCATTCCGAGTCCGGCGGACGGTTGGCCAGCCCCACCCCCAAGGCTATAGCCCACCCGTTTTTGTGGCCATTTTCCGCTGGACGAACTTTGGCGCCCGGCCTTTGGGCGGGTATTTTGGATACGGCTTACCCGCGGCCTATTTTTGGCACACGGAGGCGCCTCGCAAAGTCTCACGCCATTCCGAGTCCGGCGGACGAAGTTGGCCAGCCCCACCCCCCAAGGCTATAGCCAACCCGTTTTTGTGGCCTTTTTCCGCTGGACGAACTTGGCGCCCCGGCCTTCGGGCGGGTATTTTTTGATACGGCTGTGCCCACGGCCTATTTTTGGCACACGGAGGCGACTCGCAAAGTCTCGCGTCATTCCGAGTCCGGCGGACGAAGTTGGCCATCCCCACCCCCCAAGGCTAAAGCCAACCCGTTTAAGTGGCCATTTTCAGCAGGACGAACTTGGCGCCCCGGCCTTAGGGCGGGTATTTTTGGATACGGCTTGCCCGCGGCCTATTTTTGGCACACGGAGGCGCCGCAAAGTCTCACGCCTTTCCGAGTCCGGCGGTCGAAGTTGGCCTGCCCCACCCCCCAAGGCTATAGCCAACCCGTTTTTGTGGCCTTTTTCCGCTGGACGAACTTGGCGCCCCGGCCTTCGGGCGGGTATTTTTGGACGCGGCTGTGCCCGTGGCCTATTTTTGGCACACGGAGGTGCCTCGCAAAGTCTCACGCCATTCCGAGTCCGGCGGACGAAGTTGGCCAGCCCCACCCCCCAAGGCTATAGCCCACCGGCTTTTGTTGCCTTTTTCCGCTGGACGAACTTGGCGCCCGGCCCGGGGGCGGGTAATTTTGGGCGCGGCTGTGCCCGCGGCCTATTTTTGGCACACGGAGGCGCCTCGCAAAGTCTCGCGCCATTCCGAGTCCGGCGGACGAAGTTGGCCAGCCCCACCCCCCAAGGCTATAGCCCACCCGTTTTAGTGGCCTTTTTCCGCTGGACGAACTTGGCGCCCCGGCCATCGGGCGGGTATTTTTGGGCGCGGCTGTGCCCACGGCCTATTTTTGCACACGGAGGTGCCTCACAAAGTCTCGCGCCATTCCGAGTCCGGCGGACGAAGTTGGCCAGCCCCACCCCCCAAGGCTATAGCCCACCCGTTTTTGTGGCCCTTTTCCGCTGGGCGAACTTGGCGCCCCGGCCTTCGGGCGGGTATTTTTGGACGCGGCTGTGGCCGCGGCCTATTTTTGGCACGCGGAGGCGCCTCGCAAAGTCTCGCGCCATTCCGAGTCCGGCGGACGAAGTTGGCCAGCCCCACCCCCCAAGGCGATAGCCCACCCGTTTTTGTGGCCTTTTTCCGCTGGATGAACTTGGCGCGCCGGCCTTCGGGCGGGTATTTTTGGGCGCGGCTTTGCCCGCTGCCTATTTTTGGCACACGGAGGCGCCTCGCAAAGTCTCGCGCCATTCCGAGTCCGGCGGACGAAGTTGGCCAGCCCCACCCCCCAAGGCTATAAACCACCCGTTTTTGTGGCCTATTTCCGCTGGACGAACATGGCGCCCCGGCCTTCGGGCGGGTATTTTTGGGCGCGGCTGTGCCCGCGGCCTATTTTTGGCACACGGAGGCACCTCGCAAAGTCTCGCGCCATTCCGAGTCCGGCGGACAAAGTTGGCCAGCCCCACCCCCCAAGGCTATAGCCCACCCGTTTTGTGGCCTTTTTCCGCTGGACGAACTTGGCGCCCCGGCCTTCGGGCGGGTATTTTTGGGCGCGGCTGTGCCCGCGGCCTATTTTTGGTACACGGAGGCTGCTTCTAAAGTCTCGCGTCATTCCGAGTCCGGCGGACGAAGTGGGCCGGCCCCACCCCCCAAGGCTATAGCCCACCCGTTTTTGTGGCCATTTTCCGCTGGACGAACTTGGCGCCCCGGCCTTCGGGCGGGTATTTTTTGATACGGCTGTGCCCACGGCCTATTTTTGGCACACGGAGGCAACTCGCAAAGTCTCGCGTCATTCCGAGTCCGGCGGACGAAGTTGGCCAGCCCCACCCCCCAAGGCTATAGCCCACCCGGTTTTGTGGCCATTTTCCGCTGGACGAACTTGGCGCCCCGGCCTTTGGGCGGGTATTTTTGGATACGGCTTGCCCGCGGCCTATTTTTGGCACACGGAGGCGCCTCGCAAAGTCTCACGCCATTCCGAGTCCGGCGGACGAAGTTGGCCAGCCCCACCCCCCAAGGCTATAGCCAACCCGTTTTTGTGGCCTTTTTCCGCTGGATGAACTTGGCGCCCCGGCCTTCGGGCGGGTATTTTTGGACGCGGCTGTGCCCGTGGCCTATTTTTGGCACACGGAGGCGCCTCGCAAAGTCTCACGCCATTCCGAGTCCGGCGGACGAAGTTGGCCAGCCCCACCCCCCAAGGCTATAGCCCACCTGCTTTTGTTGCCTTTTTCCGCTGGACGAACTTGGCGCCCCGGCCTTCGGGCGGGTAATTTTGGGCGCGGCTGTGCCCGCGGCCTATTTTTGGCACACGGAGGCGCCTCGCAAAGTCTCGCGCCATTCCGAGTCCGGCGGACGAAGTTGGCCAGCCCCACCCCCCAAGGCTATAGCCCACCCGTTTTAGTGGCCTTTTTCCGCTGGACGAACTTGGCGCCCCGGCCATCGGGCGGGTATTTTTGGGCGCGGCTGTGCCCGCGGCCTATTTTTTCACACGGAGGTGCCTCGCAAAGTCTCGCGCCATTCCGAGTCCGGCGGACGAAGTTGGCCAGCCCCACCCCCCAAGGCTAGCCCACCCGTTTTTGTGGCCTTTTTCCGCTGGACGAACTTGGCGCCCCGGCCTTCGGGCGGGTATTTTTGGACGCGGCTGTGCCCGCGGCCTATTTTTGGCACACGGAGGCGCCTCGCAAAGTCTCGCGCCATTCCGAGTCCGGCGGACGAAGTTGGCCAGCCCCACCCCCCAAGGCGATAGCCCACCCGTTTTTGTGGCCTTTTTCCGCTGGACGAACTTGGCGCGCCGGCCTTCGGGCGGGTATTTTTGGGCGCGGCTTTGCCCGCTGCCTATTTTTGGCACACGGAGGCGCCTCGCAAAGTCTCGCGCCATTCCGAGTCCGGCGGACGAAGTTGGCCAGCCCCACCCCCCAAGGCTATAGCCCACCCGTTTTAGTGGCCTTTTTCCGCTGGACGAACTTGGCGCCCCGGCCATCGGGCGGGTATTTTTGGGCGCGGCTGTGCCCGCTGCCTATTTTTGGCACACGGAGGCGCCTCGCAAAGTCTCGCGCCATTCCGAGTCCGCGGACGGTTGGCCAGCCCCACCCCCCAAGGCTATAGCCCACCCGTTTTAGTGGCCTTTTTCCGCTGGACGAACTTGGCGCCCCGGCCATCGGGCGGGTATTTTTGGGCGCGGCTGTGCCCGCGGCCTATTTTTTCACACGCAGGTGCCTCGCAAAGTCTCGCGCCATTCCGAGTCCGGCGGACGAAGTTGGCCAGCCCCACCCCCCAAGGCTATAGCCCACCCGTTTTTGTGGCCTTTTTCCGCTGGACGAACTTGGCGCCCCGGCCTTCGGGCGGGTATTTTGGACGCGGCTGTGCCCGCGGCCTATTTTTGGCACACGGAGGCGCCTCGCAAAGTCTCGCGCCATTCCGAGTCCGGCGGACGAAGTTGGCCAGCCCCACCCCCCAAGGCTATAGCCCACCCGTTTTTGTGGCCTATTTCCGCTGGACGAACATGGCGCCCCGGCCTTCGGGCGGGTATTTTTGGGCGCGGCTGTGCCCGCGGCCTATTTTTGGCACACGGAGGGGCCTCGCAAAGTCTCACGCCATTCCGAGTCCGGCGGACGAAGTTGGCCAGCCCCACCCCCCAAGGCAATAGCCCACCCGTTTTTGTGGCCTTTTTCCGGTGGACGAACTTGGCGCCCCGGCCTTCGGGCGGGTATTTTTGGGCGCGGCTGTGCCCGCGGCCTATTTTTCGGACACGGAGGCGCCTCGCAAAGTCTCGCGCCATTCCGAGTCCGGCGGACGAAGTTGGCCAGCCCCACCCCCCAAGGCTATAGCCCACCCGTTTTTGTGGCCTTTTTCCGCTGGACGAACTTGGCGCCCCGGCCTTCGAGCGGGTATTTTTGGGCGCGGCTGTTCCCGCGGCCTAGTTTTGGCACACGGAGGCGCCTCGCAAAGTCTCGGGCCATTCCGAGTCCAGCGGACGAAGTTGGCCAGCCCCACCACCCAAGGGTATAACCCACCCGTTTTTGTTGCCTTTTTCCGCTGGACGAACTTGGCGCCCCGGCCTTCGGGCGGGTATTTTTGGGCGCGGCTGTGCCCGCGGCCTATTTTTGGGCCACGGAGGCGCCTCGCAAAGTCTCGCGCCATTCCGAGTCCGGCGGACGAAGTTGGCCAGCCCCATCCCCCAAGGCTATAGCCAACCCGTTTTTGCGGCCTTTTACCGCTGGACGAACTTGGCGCCCCGGCCTTCGGGTGGGTATTTTTGGGCGCGGCTGTGCCCCCAGCCTATTTTTGGCACACGGAGGTGCCTCACAAAGTCTCGCGCCATTCCGAGTCCGCCGAACGAAGTTGGCCAGCCCCACCCCCCAAGGCTATAGCCCACCCGTTTTTGTGGCCTTTTTCCGCTGGACGAACTTGGCGCCCCGGCCTTCGGGCGGGTATTTTTGGACGCGGCTGTGCCCGTGGCCTATTTTTGGCACACGGAGGCGCCTCGCAAAGTCTCGCGCCATTCTGACTCCGGCGGACGAAGTTGGCCAGCCCCACCCCCCAAGGCTATATCCAACCCGTTTTTGTGGCCTTTTTCCGCTGGACGAACTTGGCGCCCCGGCCTTCGGGCGGGTATTTTTGGACGCGCCTGTGCCCGTGGACTATTTTTGGCACACGGAGGCGCCTCGCAAAGTCTCACGCCATTCCGAGTCCGGCGGACGAAGTTGGCCAGCCCCACCCCCCAAGGCTATAGCCCACCAGTTTTTGTGGCCTTTTACCGCTGGACGAACTTGGCGCCCCGGCCTTTGGGCGGGTATTTTTGGGCGCGGCTGTGCCCGCGGCCTATTTTTGGCACACGGAGGCACCTCGCAAAGTCTCGCGCCATTCCGAGTCCGGCGGACGAAGTTGGCCAGCCCCACCCCCCAAGGCTATAGCCCACCCGTTTTTGTGGCCTTTTTCCGCTGGACGACCTTGGCGCCCCGGCCTTCGGGCGGGTATTTTTGGACGCGGCTGTGGCCGTGGCCTATTTTTGGCACACGGAGGCGCCTCGCAAAGTCTCACGCCATTCCGAGTCCGGCGGACGAAGTTGGCCAGCCCCACCCCCCAAGGCTATAGCCCACCTGCTTTTGTTGCCTTTTTCCGCTGGACGAACTTGGCGCCCCGGCATTCGGGCGGGTAATTTTGGGCGCGGCTGTGCCCGCGGCTTATTTTTGGCACACGGAGGCACCTCGCAAAGTCTCGCGCCATTCCGAGTCCGGCGGACGAAGTTGGCCAGCCCCACCCCCCAAGGCTATAGCCCACCCGTTTTTGGAGCCTTTTTCCGCTGGACGAACTTGGCGCCCCGGCCTTCGGGCGGGTATTTTTGGGCGCGGCTGTTCCCGCGGCCTATTTTTGGCACACGGAGACGCCTCGCAAAGTCTCGCGCCTTTCCGAGTCCGGCGGACGAAGTTGGCCAGCCCCACCCCCCAAGGCTATAGCCCACCAGTTTTTGTGGCCTTTTACCGCTGGACGAACTTGGCGCCCCGGCCTTCGGGCGGGTATTTTTGGGCACGGCTGTGCCCGCGGCCTATTTTTGGCACACGGAGGCACCTCGCAAAGTCTCGCGCCATTCCGAGTCCGGCGGATAAAGTTGGCCAGCCCCACCCCCCAAGGCTATAGCCCACCCGTTTTTGCGGCCTTTTACCGCTGGACGAACTTGGCGCCCCGGCCTTCGGGTGGGTATTTTTGGGCGCGGCTGTGCCCCCAGCCTATTTTTGGCATACGGAGGTGCCTCGCAAAGTCTCGCGCCATTCCGAGTCCGCCGAACGAAGTTGGCCAGCCCCACCCCCCAAGGCTATAGCCCACCCGTTTTTGTGGCCTTTTTCCGCTGGACGAACTTGGCGCCCCGACCTTCGGGCGGGTATTTTTGGGCGCGGCTGTGCCTGCGGTCTATTTTTGGCACACAGAGGCGCCTCGCAAAGTCTCGCGCCATTCTGACTCCGGCGGACGAAGTTGGCCAGCCCCACCCCCCAAGGCTATAGCCAACCCGTTTTTGTGGCCTTTTTCCGCTGGACGAACTTGGCGCCCCGGCCTTCGGGCGGGTATTTTTGGACGCGCCTGTGCCCGTGGACTATTTTTGGCACACGGAGGCGCCTCGCAAAGTCTCACGCCATTCCGAGTCCGGCGGACGAAGTTGGCCAGCCCCACCCCCCAAGGCTATAGCCCACCAGTTTTTGTGGCCTTTTACCGCTGGACGAACTTGGCGCCCCGGCCTTTGGGCGGGTATTTTTGGGCGCGGCTGTGCCCGCGGCCTATTTTTGGCACACGGAGCCACCTCGCAAAGTCTCGCGCCATTCCGAGTCCGGCGGACGAAGTTGGCCAGCCCCACCCCCCAAGGCTATAGCCCACCCGTTTTTGTGGCCTTTTTCCGCTGGACGAACTTGGCGCCCCGGCCTTCGGGCGGGTATTTTTGGACGCGGCTGTGCCCGTGGCCTATTTTTGGCACATGGAGGCGCCTCGCAAAGTCTCACGCCATTCCGAGTCCGGCGGACGAAGTTGGCCAGCCCCACCCCCCAAGGCTATAGCCCACCTGCTTTTGTTGCCTTTTTCCGCTGGACGAACTTGGCGCCCCGGCATTCGGGCGGGTAATTTTGGGCGCGGCTGTGCCCGCGGCTTATTTTTGGCACACGGAGGCACCTCGCAAAGTCTCGCGCCATTCCGAGTCCGGCGGACGAAGTTGGCCAGCCCCACCCCCCAAGGCTATAGCCCACCCGTTTTTGGAGCCTTTTTCCGCTGGACGAACTTGGCGCCCCGGCCTTCGGGAGGGTATTTTTGGGCGCGGCTGTTCCCGCGGCCTATTTTTGGCACACGGAGACGCCTCGCAAAGTCTCGCGCCTTTCCGAGTCCGGCGGACGAAGTTGGCCAGCCCCACCCCCCAAGGCTATAGCCCACCAGTTTTTGTGGCCTTTTACCGCTGGACGAACTTGGCGCCCCGGCCTTCGGGCGGGTATTTTTGGGCGCGGCTGTGCCCGCGGCCTATTTTTGGCACACGGAGGCACCTCGCAAAGTCTCGCGCCATTCCGAGTCCGGCGGATAAAGTTGGCCAGCCCCACCCCCCAAGGCTATAGCCCACCCGTTTTTGTGGCCTTTTTCCGCTGGACGAACTTGGCGCCCCGGCCTTCGGGCGGGTATTTTTGGGCGCGGCTGTGCCCGTGGCCTATTTTTGGTACACGGAGGCTGCTTCTAAAGTCTCGCGTCATTCCGAGTCCGGCGGACGAAGTTGGCCGGCCCCACCCCCCAAGGCTATAGCCCACCCGTTTTTGTGGCCATTTTCCGCTGGACGAACTTGGCGCCCCGGCCTTCGGGCGGGTATTTTTTGATACGGCTGTGTCCACGGCCTATTTTTGGCACACGGAGGCGACTCGCAAAGTCTCGCGTCATTCCGAGTCCGGCGGACGAAGTTGGCCAGCCCCACCCCCCAAGGCTATAGCCCACCCGTTTTTGTGGCCATTTTCCGCTGGACGAACTTGGCGCCCCGGCCTTTGGGCGGGTATTTTTGGATACGGCTTGCCCGCGGCCTATTTTTGGCACACGGAGGCACCTCGCAAAGTCTCACGCCATTCCGAGTCCGGCGGACGAAGTTGGCCAGCCCCACCCCCCAAGGCTATAGCCAACCCGTTTTTGTGGCCTTTTTCCGCTGGACGAACTTGGCGCCCCGGCCTTCGGGCGGGTATTTTTGGGCGCGGCTGTGCCCGGGGCCTATTTTTGGCACACGGAGGCGCCTCGCAAAGTCTCACGCTATTCCGAGTCCGGCGGACGATGTTGGCCAGCCCCACCCCCCAAGGCTATAGCCCACCTGCTTTTGTTGCCTTTTTCCGCTGGACGAACTTGGCGCCCCGGCCTTCGGGCGGGTAATTTTGGGCGCGGCTGTGCCCGCGGCCTATTTTGGGCACATGGAGGCGCCTCGCAAAGTCTCGCGCCATTCCGAGTCCGGCGGACGAAGTTGGCCAGCCCCACCCCCCAAGGCTATAGCCCACCCGTTTTTGTGGCCTTTTTCCGCTGGACGAACTTGGCGCCCCGGCCATCGGGCGGGTATTTTGGGGCGCGGCTGTGCCCGCGGCCTATTTTTGGCACACGGAGACGCCTCGCAAAGTCTCGCGCCGTTCCGAGTCCGGCGGACGAAGTTGGCCAGCCCCACCCCCCAAGGCGATAGCCCACCAGTTTTTGTGGCCTTTTACCGCTGGACGAACTTGGCGCCCCGGCCTTCGGGCGGGTATTTTTGGGCGCGGCTGTGCCCGCGGCCTATGTTTGGCACACGGAGGCACCTCGCAAAGTCTCGCGCCATTCCGAGTCCGGCGGATAAAGTTGGCCAGCCCCACCCCCCAAGGCTATAGCCCACCCGTTTTTGTGGCCTTTTTCCGCTGGACGAACTTGGCGCCCCGGCCTTCGGGCGGGTATTTTTGGGCGCGGCTGTGTCCGCGGCCTATTTTTGGTGCACGGAGGCTGCTTCTAAAGTCTCGCGTCATTCCGAATCCGGCGGACGAAGTTGGCCGGCCCCACCCCCCAAGGCTATAGCCCACCCGTTTTTGTGGCCATTTTCCGCTGGACGAACTTGGCGCCCCGGCCTTCGGGCGGGTATTTTTTGATACGGCTGTGCCCACGGCCTATTTTTGGCACACGGAGGCGACTCGCAAAGTCTCGCGTCATTCCGAGTCCGGCGGACGAAGTTGGCCAGCCCCACCCCCCAAGGCTATAGCCCACCCGTTTTTGTGGCCATTTTCCGCTGGACGAACTTGGCGCCCCGGCCTTTGGGCGGGTATTTTTGGATACGGCTTGCCCGCGGCCTATTTTTGGCACACGGAGGCGCCTCGCAAAGTCTCCCGCCCTTCCGGGTCCGGCGGGCGGAGTTGGGCAGCCCCACCCCCAAGGCTATAGCCCACCCGTTTTTGGGGCCTTTTTCCGCTGGACGAACTTGGCGCCCCGGCCTTCGGGCGGGTATTTTTGGGCGCGGCTCTGCCCGCGGCCTATTTTTGGTACACGGAGGCGCCTCGCAAAGTCTCGCGCCATTCCGAGTCCGGCGGACGAAGTTGGCCAACCCCACCCCCCAAGGCTATAGCCCACCCGTTTTTGTGGCCTTTTTCCGCTGGACGAACTTGTCGCCCCGGCCTTCGGGCAGGTATTTTTGGGCGCGGCTGTGCCCGCGGCCTAATTTTGGTACACGGAGGTGCCTCGCAAAGTCTCGCGCCATTCCGAGTCCGGCGGACGAAGTTGGCCAGCCCCACCCCCCAAGGGTATAGCCCATCCGTTTTTGTGGCCTTTTTCCGCTGGACGAACTTGGCGCCCCGGCCTTCGGGCGGGTATTTTTGGGCGCGGCTCTCCCCGCGGCCTATTTTTGGCACACGGAGGCGCCTCGCAAAGTCTCGCGCCATTCCGAGTCCGGCGGACGAAGTTGGCCAGCCCCACCCCCCAAGGCTATAGCCCACCCGTTTTCTGGCCTTTTTCCGCTGGACGAACTTGGCGCCCCGGCCTTCGGGCGGGTATTTTTTGGCGCGGCTGTGCCCGCGGCCTATTTTTGGCACACGGAGGTGCCTCGTAAAGTCTCGCGCCATTCCGAGTCCGGCGGACGAAGTTGGCCAGCTCCACCCCCCAAGGCTATAGCCCACCCGTTTTTGTGGCCTTTTTCCGCTGGACGAACGTGGCGCCACGGCCTTCGGGTGGGTATTTTTGGGCGCGGCTGCGCCCGCGGCCTATTTTTGGCACACGGAGGCGCCTCGCAAAGTCTCGCGCCATTCCGAGTCCGGCGGACGAAGTTGGCCATCCCCACCCCCCAAGGCTATAGCCCACCCGTTTTTGCGGCCTTTTTCAGCTGGACGAACTTGGCGCCCCGGCCTTCGGGCGGGTATTTTTGGGCGCGGCTGTGCCCGCGGCCTATTTTTGGTACACGGAGGTGCCTCGCAAAGTCTCGCGCCATTCCGAGTCCGGCGGACGAAGTTGGCCAGCCCCACCCCCCAAGGCTATAGCCCATCCGTTTTTGTGGCCTTTTTCCGCTGGACGAACTTGGCGCCCCGGCCTTCGGGCGGGTATTTTTGGGCGCGGCTGTGCCCGCGGCCTATTTTTGGCACACGGAGGTGCCTCGAAAAGTCTCGCGCCATTCCGAGTCCGGCGGACGAAGTTGGCCAGCCCCACCCCCCAAGGCTATAGCCCACCCGTTTTCTGGCCTTTTTCCGCTGGACGAACTTGGCGCCCCGGCCTTCGGGCGGGTATTTTTTGGCGCGGCTGTGCCTGCGGCCTATTTTTGGCACATGGAGGCGCCTCGCAAAGTCTCGCGCCATTCCGAGCCGGGCGGACGAAGTTGGCCAGCCCCACCCCCCAAGGCTATAGCCCACCCGTTTTTGTTGCCTTTTTCCGCTGGACGAACGTGGCGCCCCGGCCTTCGGGCGGGTATCTTTGGGCGCGGCTGTGCCCGCGGCCTAGTTTTGGCACACGGAGGCACCTCGCAAAGTATCGCGCCATTCCGAGTCCGGCGGACGAAGTTGGCCAGCCCCACCCCCCAAGGCTATAGCCCACCCGTTTTTGTGGCCTTTTTTCGCTGGACGAACTTGGCGCCCTGGCCTTCGGGCGGGTATTTTTATGCGCGGCTGTGCCCGCGGCCTATTTTTGGCACACGGAGGCGCCTCGCAAAATCTCGCGCCATTCCGAGTCCGGCGGATGAAGTTGGCCAGCCCCACCCCCCAAGGCTATAGCCCACCCGTTTTTCTGGCCTTTTTCCGCTGGACGAACTTGGCGCCCCGGCCTTAGGGGGGGTATTTTTGGGTGCGGCTGTGCCGCGGCCTAGTTTTGGCACACGGAGGCGCCTCGCAAAGTATCGCGCCAATCCGAGTCCGGCGGACGAAGTTGGCCAGCCCCACCCCCCAAGGCTATAGCCCACCCGTTTTTGGGGCCTTTTTTCGCTGGACGAACTTGGCGCCCCGGCCTTCGGGGGTGTATTTTTGGGTGCGGCTGTGCCCGCGGCTTAGTTTTGGCACACGGAGGCTCCTCGCAAAGTATCGCGCCATTCCGAGACCGGCGGACGAAGTTGGCCAGCCCCACCCCCCAAGGCTATAGCCCACCCGATTTTGTGGCCTTTTTCCGCTGGACGAACTTGGCGCCCCGGCCTTCGGGGGGGTATTTTTGGGCGCGGCTGTGCCCGCGGCCTATTTTTGGGACACGGAGGTGCCTCGCAAAGTCTAGCGCCATTCCGAGTCCGGCGGACGAAGTTGGCCAGCCCACCCCCCAAGGCTATAGCCCACCCGTTTTTGTGGCCTTTTTCCGCTGGACGAACTTGGCGCCCCGGCCTTCGGGGGGGTATTTTTATGCGCGGCTGTGCCCGTGGCCTATTTTTGGCACACGGAGGCGCCTCGCAAAGTCTCGCGCCACTCCGAGTCCGGCGGACGAAGTTGGCCAGCCCCACCCCCCAAGGCTATAGCCCACCCGTTTTTGTGGCCTTTTTCCGCTGGACGAACTTGGCGCCCCGGCCTTAGGGGGGGTATTTTTGGGCGCGGCTGTGCCGCGGCCTAGTTTGGGCACACGGAGGCGCCTCGCAAAGTGTCGTGCCATTCCGAGTCCGGCGGACGAAGTTGGCCAGCCCCACCCCCCAAGGCTATAGCCCACCCGTTTTTGTGGCCTTTTTCCGCTGGATGAACTTGGCGCCCCGGCCTTCGGGCGGGTATTTTTGGGCGCGGCTGTGCCCGCGGCCTATTTTTGGCACACGGAGGCGCCTCGCAAAGTCTCGCGCCATTCCGAGTCCGGCGGACGAAGTTGGCCAGCCCCACCCCCCAAGGCTATAGCCCACCCATTTTTGTGGCCTTTTTCCGCTGGACGAACTTGTCGCCCCGGCCTTCGGGCTTGTATCTTAGGGCGCGGCAGTGCCCGCGGCCTATTTTTGGCACACGGAGGTGCCTCGCAAAGTGTCGCGCCATTCCGAGTCCGGCGGACGAAGTTGGCCAGCCCCACCCCCCAAGGCTATAGCCCACCCGTTTTTGTGGCCTTTTTCCGCTGGACGAACTTGGCGCCCCGGCCTTCGGGCGGGTATTTTTGGGCGCGGCTGTGCCCGCGGCCTATTTTTGGCACACGGAGGCACCTCGCAAAATCCCGCGCCATTCCGAGTCCGGCGGACGAAGTTGGCCAGCCCCACCCCCCAAGGCTATAACCCACCCGTTTTTGTGGCCTTTTTCCGCTGGACGAACTTGGCGCCCCGGCCTTAGGGGGGGTATTTTTGGGCGCGGCTGTGCCGCGGCCTAGTTTTTGCACACGGAGGCGCCTCGCAAAGTATCGCGCCATTCCGAGTCCGGCGGACGAAGTTGGCCAGCCCCACCCCCCAAGGCTATAGCCCACCCGTTTTTGTGGCCTTTTTTCGCTGGACGAACTTGGCGCCCCGGCCTTCGGGGGTGTATTTTTGGGCGCGGCTGTGCCCGCGGCTTAGTTTTGGCACACGGAGGCTCCTCGCAAAGTATCGCGCCATTCCGAGACCGGCGGACGAAGTTGGCCAGCCCCACCCCCCAAGGCTATAGCCCACCCGTTTTTGTGGCCTTTTCCGCTGGACGAACTTGGCGCCCCGGCCTTCGGGGGGGTATTTTTGGGCGCGGCTGTGCCCGCGGCCTATTTTTGGGACACGGAGGTGCCTCGCAAAGTCTCGCGCCATTCCGAGTCCGGCGGACGAAGTTGGCCAGCCCACCCCCCAAGGCTATAGCCCACCCGTTTTTGTGGCCTTTTTCCGCTGGACGAACTTGGCGCCCCGGCCTTCGGGGGGGTATTTTTGGGCGCGGCTGTGCCCGCGGCCTAGTTTTGGCACACGGAGGCACCTCGCAAAGTATCGCGCCATTCCGAGTCCGGCGGACGAAGTTGGCCAGCCCCACCCCCCAAGGCTATAGCCCACCCGTTTTTGTGGCCTTTTTTCGCTGGACGAACTTGGCGCCCTGGCCTTCGGGCGGGTATTTTTATGCGCGGCTCTGCCCGCGGCCTATTTTTGGCACACGGAGGCGCCTCGCAAAGTCTCGCGCCACTCCGAGTCCGGCGGACGAAGTTGGCCAGCCCCACCCCCCAAGGCTATAGCCCACCCGTTTTTGTGGCCTTTTTCCGCTGGACGAACTTGGCGCCCAGGCCTTAGGGGTATTTTTGGGCGCGGCTGTGCCGCGGTCTAGTTTTGGCACACGGAGGCACCTCGCAAAGTATCGCGCCATTCCGAGTCCGGCGGACGAAGTTGGCCAGCCCCACCCCCCAAGGCTATAGCCCACCCGTTTTTGTGGCCTTTTTTCGCTGGACGAACTTGGCGCCCTGGCCTTCGGGCGGGTATTTTTATGCGCGGCTGTGCCCGCGGCCTATTTTTGGCACACGGAGGCGCCTCGCAAAATCTCGCGCCATTCCGAGTCCGGCGGACGAAGTTGGCCAGCCCCACCCCCCAAGGCTATAGCCCACCCGTTTTTGTGGCCTTTTTCCGCTGGACGAACTTGGCGCCCCGGCCTTAGGGGGGGTATTTTTGGGCGCGGCTGTGCCGCGGCCTAGTTTTGGCACACGGAGGCGCCTCGCAAAGTATCGCGCCATTCCGAGTCCGGCGGACGAAGTTGGCCAGCCCCACCCCCCAAGGCTATAGCCCACCCGTTTTTGTGGCCTTTTTTCGCTGGACGAACTTGGCGCCCCGGCCTTCGGGGGTGTATTTTTGGGCGCGGCTGTGCCCGCGGCTTAGTTTTGGCACACGGAGGCACCTCGCAAAGTATCGCGCCATTCCGAGTCCGGCGGACGAAGTTGGCCAGCCCCACCCCCCAAGGCTATAGCCCACCCGTTTTTGTGGCCTTTTTCCGCTGGACGAACTTGGCGCCCCGGCCTTCGGGGGGGTATTTTTGGGCGCGGCTGTGCCCGCGGCCTATTTTTGGGACACGGAGGTGCCTCGCAAAGTCTCGCGCCATTCCGAGTCCGGCGGACGAAGTTGGCCAGCCCACCCCCCAAGGCTATAGCCCACCCGTTTTTGTGGCCTTTTTCCGCTGGACGAACTTGGCGCCCCGGCCTTCGGGGGGGTATTTTTGGGCGCGGCTGTGCCCGCGGCCTAGTTTTGGCACACGGAGGCACCTCGCAAAGTATCGCGCCATTCCGAGTCCGGCGGACGAAGTTGGCCAGCCCCACCCCCCAAGGCTATAGCCCACCCGTTTTTGTGGCCTTTTTTCGCTGGACGAACTTGGCGCCCTGGCCTTCGGGCGGGTATTTTTATGCGCGGCTGTGCCCGCGGCCTATTTTTGGCACACGGAGGCGCCTCGCAAAGTCTCGCGCCACTCCGAGTCTGGCGGACGAAGTTGGCCAGCCCCACCCCCCAAGGCTATAGCCCACCCGTTTTTGTGGCCTTTTTCCGCTGGACGAACTTGGCGCCCCGGCCTTAGGGGGGGTATTTTTGGGCGCGGCTGTGCCGCGGCCTAGTTTTGGCACACGGAGGCGCCTCGCAAAGTGTCGCGCCATTCCGAGTCCGGCGGACGAAGTTGGCCAGCCCCACCCCCCAAGGCTATAGCCCACCCGTTTTTGTGGCCTTTTTCCGCTGGATGAACTTGGCGCCCCGGCCTTCGGGCGGGTATTTTTGGGCGCGGCTGTGCCCGCGGACTATTTTTGGCACATGGAGGCGCCTCGCAAAGTCTCGCGCCATTCCGAGCCGGGCGGACGAAGTTGGCCAGCCCCACCCCCCAAGGCTATAGCCCACCCTTTTTTGTTGCCTTTTTCCGCTGGACGAACGTGGCGCCCCGGCCTTCGGGCGGGTATCTTTGGGCGCGGCTGTGCCCGCGGCCTATTTTTGGCACACGGAGGCGCCTCGCAAAGTGTCGCGCCATTCCGAGTCCGGCGGACGAAGTTGGCCAGCTCCACCCCCCAAGGCTATAGCCCACCCGTTTTTGTGGCCTTTTTCCGCTGGACGAACTTGGCGCCCCGGCCTTCGGGGGGGTATTTTTGGGCGCGGCTGTGCCCGCGGCCTATTTTTGGGACACGGAGGTGCCTCGCAAAGTCTCGCGCCATTCCGAGTCCGGCGGACGAAGTTGGCCAGCCCACCCCCCAAGGCTATAGCCCACCCGTTTTTGTGGCCTTTTTCCGCTGGACGAACTTGGCGCCCCGGCCTTCGGGCGGGTATTTTTATACGCGGCTGTGCCCGCGGCCTATTTTTGGCACACGGAGGCGCCTCGCAAAGTCTCGCGCCATTCCGAGTCCGGCGGACGAAGTTGGCCAGCCCCACCCCCCAAGGCTATAGCCAACCCGTTTTTGTGGCCTTTTTCCGCTGGACGAACTTGGCGCCCCGGCCTTCGGGCGGGTATTTTTGGACGCGGCTGTGCCCGTGTCCTATTTTTGGCACACGGAGGCGCCTCGCAAAGTCTCACGCCATTCCGAGTCCGGCGGACGAAGTTGGCCAGCCCCACCCCCCAAGGCTATAGCCCACCAGTTTTTGTGGCCTTTTACCGCTGGACGAACTTGGCGCCCCGGCCTTCGGGCGGGTATTTTTGGGCGCGGCTGTGCCCGCGGCCTATTTTTGGCACACGGAGGCACCTCGCAAAGTCTCGCGCCATTCCGAGTCCGGCGGACGAAGTTGGCCAGCCCCACCCCCCAAGGCTATAGCCCACCCGTTTTTGTGGCCTTTTTCCGCTGGACAAACTTGGCGCCCCGGCCTTCGGGCGGGTATTTTTGGACGCGGCTGTGCCCGTGGCCTATTTTTGGCACACGGAGGCGCCTCGCAAAGTCTCACGCCATTCCGAGTCCGGCGGACGAAGTTGGCCAGCCCCACCCCCCAAGGCTATAGCCCACCTGCTTTTGTTGCCTTTTTCCGCTGGACGAACTTGGCGCCCCGGCATTCGGGCGGGTAATTTTGGGCGCGGCTGTGCCCGCGGCCTATTTTTGGCACACGGAGGCGCCTCGAAAAGTCTCGCGCCATTCCGAGTCCGGCGGACGAAGTTGGCCAGCCCCACCCCCCAAGGCTATAGCCCACCCGTTTTTGTGGCCTTTTTCCGCTGGACGAACTTGGCGCCCCGGCCTTCGGGCGGGTATTTTTGGGCGCGGCTGTTCCCGCGGCCTATTTTTGGCACACGGAGACGCCTCGCAAAGTCTCGCGCCATTCCGAGTCCGGCGGACGAAGTTGGCCAGCCCCACCCCCCAAGGCTATAGCCCACCAGTTTTTGTGGCCTTTTACCGCTGGACGAACTTGGCGCCCCGGCCTTCGGGCGGGTATTTTTGGCCACGGCTGTGCCCGCGGCCTATTTTTGGCACACGGAGGCACCTCGCAAAGTCTCGCGCCATTCCGAGTCCGGCGGATAAAGTTGGCCAGCCCCACCCCCCAAGGCTATAGCCCACCCGTTTTTGTGGCCTTTTTCCGCTGGACGAACTTGGCGCCCCGGCCTTCGGGCTGGTATTTTTGGGCGCGGCTGTGCCCGCGGCCTATTTTTGGTACACGGAGGCTGCTTCTAAAGTCTCACGTCATTCCGAGTCCGGCGGACGAAGTTGGCCGGCCCCACCCCCCAAGGCTATAGCCCACCCGTTTTTGTGGCCATTTTCCGCTGGACGAACTTGGCGCCCCGGCCTTCGGGCGGGTATTTTTTGATACGGCTGTGCCCACGGCCTATTTTTGGCACACGGAGGCGACTCGCAAAGTCTCGCGTCATTCCGAGTCCGGCGGACGAAGTTGGCCAGCCCCACCCCCCAAGGCTATAGCCCACCCGTTTTTGTGGCCATTTTCCGCTGGACGAACTTGGCGCCCCGGCCTTCGGGGGGGTATTTTTGGGCGCGGCTGTGCCCGCGGCCTATTTTTGGGACACGGAGGTGCCTCGCAAAGTCTCGCGCCATTCCGAGTCCGGCGGACGAAGTTGGCCAGCCCACCCCCCAAGGCTATAGCCCACCCGTTTTTGTGGCCTTTTTCCGCTGGACGAACTTGGCGCCCGGCCTGCCGGGGGTATTTTTGGGTGCGGCTGTGCCCGCGGCCTAGTTTTGGCACACGGAGGCACCTCGCAAAGTATCGCGCCATTCCGAGTCCGGCGGACGAAGTTGGCCAGCCCCACCCCCCAAGGCTATAGCCCACCCGTTTTTGTGGCCTTTTTTCGCTGGACGAACTTGGCGCCCAGGCCTTCGGGCGGGTATTTTTTTGCGCGGCTGTGCCCGCGGCCTATTTTTGGCACACGGAGGCGCCTCGCAAAGTCTCGCGCCACGCCGAGTCTGGCGGACGAAGTTGGCCAGCCCCACCCCCCAAGGCTATAGCCCACCCGTTTTTGTGGCCTTTTTCCGCTGGACGAACTTGGCGTCCCGGCCTTAGGGGGGGTATTTTTGGGCGCGGCCGTGCTGCGGCCTAGTTTTTGCACACGGAGGCGCCTCGCAAAGTGTCGCGCCATTCCGAGTCCGGCGGACGAAGTTGGCCAGCCCCACCCCCCAAGGCTATAGCCCACCCGTTTTTGTGGCCTTTTTCTGCTGGATGAACTTGGCGCCCCGGCCTTCGGGCGGGTATTTTTGGGCGCGGCTGTGCCCGCGGACTATTTTTGGCACATGGAGGCGCCTCGCAAAGTCTCGCGCCATTCCGAGCCGGGCGGACGAAGTTGGCCAGCCCCACCCCCCAAGGCTATAGCCCACCCTTTTTTGTTGCCTTTTTCCGCTGGACGAACGTGGCGCCCCGGCCTTCGGGCGGGTATCTTTGGGCGCGGCTGTGCCCGCGGCCTATTTTTGGCACACGGAGGCGCCTCGCAAAGTGTCGCGCCATTCCGAGTCCGGCGGACGAAGTTGGCCAGCTCCACCCCCCAGGGCTCTAGCCCACCCGGTTTTGTGGCCTTTTTCCGCTGGACGAACTTGGCGCGCCGGCCTTCGGGGTATTTTTGGGCGCGGCTGTGCCCGCGGCCTATTTTTGGGACACGGAGGTGCCTCGCAAAGTCTCGCCATTCCGAGTCCGGCGGACGAAGTTGGCCAGCCCCACCCCCCAAGGCTATAGCCCACCCGTTTTTGTGGCCTTTTTTCGCTGGACGAACTTGGCGCGCTGGCCTTCGGGCGGATATTTTTATACGCGGCTGTGCCCGCGGCCTATTTTTGGCACACGGAGGCGCCTCGCAAAGTCTCGCGCCATTCCGAGTCCGGCGGACGAAGTTGGCCAGCCCCACCCCCCAAGGCTATAGCCAACCCGTTTTTGTGGCCTTTTTCCGCTGGACGAACTTGGCGCCCCGGCCTTCGGGCGGGTATTTTTGGACGCGGCTGTGCCCGTGGCCTATTTTTGGCACACGGAGGCGCCTGCAAAGTCTCACGCCATTCCGAGTCCGGCGGACGGTTGGCCAGCCCCACCCCCAAGGCTATAGCCCACCCGTTTTTGTGGCCTTTACCGCTGGACGAACTTGGCGCCCCGGCCTTCGGGCGGGTATTTTTGAGCGCGGCTGTGCCCACGGCCTATTTTTGGGACACGGAGGCACCTCGCAAAGTCTCGCGCCATTCCGAGTGCGGCGGACGAAGTTGGCCAGCCCCATCCCCCAAGGCTATAGCCCACCCGTTTTTGTGGCCTTTTTCCGCTGGACGAACTTGGCGCCCCGGCCTTCGGGCAGGTAATTTTGGACGCGGCTGTGCCCGAGGCCTATTTTTGGCACACGGAGGCGCCTCGCAAAGTCTCACGCCATTCCGACTCCCGCGGACGAAGTTGGCCACCCCCCCCCCCCCCTGATATAGCCCACCAGATTTTGTTGCCTTTTTCCGCTGGACGAACTTGGCGCCCCGGCCTTTGGGCGGGTATTTTTGGGCGCGGCTGTGCCCGCTGCCTATTTTTGGCACACGGAGGCGCCTCGCAAAGTCTCGCGCCATTCCGAGTCCGGCGGACGAAGTTGGCCAGCCCCACCCGCCAAGGCTATAGCCCACCCGTTTTTGTGGCCTTTTTCCGCTGGACGAACTTGGCGCACCGGCCTTGGGCGGGGTATTTTTGGCGCGGCTGTTCCCGCGGCCTATTTTTGGCACACGGAGACGCCTCGCAAAGTCTCGCGCCATTCCGAGTCCGGCGGACGAAGTTGGCCAGCCCCACCCCCCAAGGCTATAGCCCACCAGTTTTTGTGGCCTTTTACCGCTGGACGAACTTGGCGCCCCGGCCTTCGGGCGGGTATTTTTGGGCACGGCTGTGCCCGCAGCCTATTTTTGGCACACGGAGGCACCTCGCAAAGTCTCGCGCCATTCCGAGTCCGGCGGATAAAGTTGGCCAGCCCCACCCCCCAAGGCTATAGCCCACCCGTTTTTGTGGCCTTTTTCCGCTGGACGAACTTGGCGCCCCGGCCTTCGGGCGGGTATTTTTGGGCGCGGCTGTGCCCGCGGCCTATTTTTGGTACACGGAGGCTGCTTCTAAAGTCTCGCGTCATTCCGAGTCCGGCGGACGAAGTTGGCCAGCCCCACCCCCCAAGGCGATAGCCCACCAGTTTTTGTGGCCTTTTACCGCTGGACGAACTTGGCGCCCCGGCCTTCGGGCGAGTATTTTTGGGCGCGGCTGTGCCCGCGGCCTATTTCTGGCACACGGAGGCACCTCGCAAAGTCTCGAGCCATTCCGAGTCCGGCGGATAAAGTTGGCCAGCCCAACCCCCCAAGGCTATAGCCCACCCGTTTTTGTGGCCTTTTTCCGCTGGACGAACTTGGCGCCCCGGCCTTCGGGCGGGTATTTTTGGCGCTGGCTGTGTCCGCGGCCTATTTTTGGTACACGGAGGCTGCTTCTAAAGTCTC